>CP092869.1:35370923-35881219 GCA_030710605.1 Cordylochernes scorpioides | reverse complement strand
TTAAAAATATATAGATTATATAATATTTATTAGCCGAATGATCCGGGCAATGTCCCGTATTTATCTGAAGGGCCTGTATAGTGGCTTCAAAATTGCAACGAGTATATTCTGATTTCCTTGAAGAAGAATTTCAAGTAAGTTTAAAAACAAATACTTTTCCTAAGCAAAGTATATATATTCAGGTAGATACGCACACGGATAAATGCTGGGCTTCAATTGGTGTTGATAAATAAATAAAGTAAAATTTTTAAGTAAATATTCTACGATTGGAAAATTGAATGAATAAATAAATAAATATACCTACTAATATTTAAAGATTAAAATAAGTGTGGCACATGAAGCAAAAATAAGCGAAAATTTTGGTATGTTGATCGTTATGTATAGTTCCGTATCTTTGGAGGAGATTGTTTAAAATATTACAACTAAAAATCTGTTAGTGTAATATATATGGATGTTATGGGCATTTAATATTTTAAAAACGACAACATGCTACGAGTTTCTCATATATATATATATATATATTCTAAAATCATTTTCATAAAATTTTCACAATTTGAATATAAACAATGTTTACATTTAATCATATATGTTAATGATCAAAGAGATTTCACAATTTCAATTAACTCCAAAAAAACCTACCCAAATGAATTATTAACAAAAGTGCTAGTTTAAAAGATAAATGGGTATTCATTAAATAAATAGTAAGAGGGAAAACTGATCTAACCTAACTATTGGAAGATACTAATTTAAAATTTAAGAGCTGGAGCTTTCTATTAAAAAGCTGATTTCGAAATAGAAAACTATACTATTTAATTATTTCTATTTTTAATTATCTATTAGATTGTACATTAAAGCTGATGCATATATTCATAAAATATCTATTTATGAATAGCTCGAAAATACAATTATATAAGTACGTAAATTTGGATGGAAAGGTTAGAATGGAATTTTGTTAAGAGTTTTTCAATGTATTTTTATTATATATAAAATAAATTTAAAAAGTGTAATATATGTGTATCTAAAATATATTTTATAAAATATCAATAATTTTTATTTTCAAAATTTACAAATATATTGAGATTAATCAAATTTATCATATTACATATATACAAATTAATCATACAATGTATGATAATAAAATTCGGGAAATTGGGTCATAAAATATTAATTAGATGAATATATACAAAATATGGTTAATATTCCTCAAAATACTGTCCCAGGGAACCTATCTAGCGTTTCATTCTTTTCTTCCAGTTCCGGAAGCACCCAGAAAATTCGTCAGAAGTAATGCCCCTCAAAATGCTTAGCGATTTTTCCTTAAATGGCATTAACGGTATCAAATCTATGTCCTTTTAGAACTGACTTCATTCTAGGAAAGAGAAAGAGGTCATTTGGTGTTAAATCAGGCGAGTACGGGGGATGAGGCATTGTCAACATGCTATTTTTGTTTTAAAAATCACCCACGGAAAGAGCTCTGTGTGTTGGGGCGTTATCGTGATAAAGCATTTTTTGGAACATATTTCGAAAACTTTCTTTCAAGTGAACCATTTGATACGTTCCATATGAAACCCCTGTTTCTTCTACTAGTTCTCTGATCGTTGTCCTAATGTTTTCCCTTATTAGAACACCAATATTTTGGGTCAGTTCTTCATGATTTTCCAAAGGAGGTCTTCCCTGGCGTGCGTCATCTTGGGTTGGCACTCTACCAGATTTGAAACGGGCAAACCACTTAAACGTTTTTGATTGTGATAAAGCTGCCTCCCCGAACGCCAATTTCAACATTTTAAACGTTTCTGACGCCGTTTTTCCTAATTTTTGACACAACATTATGCATACCCTTTGTTCACTTTTAAGATCCATTGTAAAAAAAAAACACCGCGTCTTTGTTTCTTTTCTTTAAAAATGCTTATAAAATTCTTATTATTTGAGATATCGAAATATATAAATATTTTCTAGTAGAACGAGGTCTCCTGATTATGCTGATAATTTTTATTTTTCGAAAACTCTTTCAGATTTTTTTTTTACCAATTCCCCGAACTTTTTATTACAAATATATTGAGATTAAAGTAAAAATTCAAAAAATATATTGGATTTCTCTGATTAATATAAGATATTCTTATACCTTACTGCGCAGGTCAGATTGGTGAAGAAATTTGTAAAATAAAAATTTGACTGAAGAGAGTCTCGTCTTTTTCAGAATAAAAATAATCATCTATATGAAGTCGACATAAATATGGCCTAATATGTGGGTCTACTGTGTATGCGTGCGCAACATCGATAAAATTAAACAGACTGCGCATGCATCATCAGATATCACCAAGTAGCATGACTGAATCAATAGGCGAGAGAACATGGACACCATTAAGATTCGTATAATCCTACATATAAACCGATATAAAGCGGATATTATAATGATATAATTATAATTAAAAGAATCTTACGCGCCTATATTAGTTTCGAATTTTCATAACACATGACGCGCTATTGCATAATAATATAATTAGAGTGTTATCTACTATATATGAATACTATAACGGGGAAAATACAATTACTTACCGCTCCAACATCAGCGATCAACATTCCAACCCCTGCCAAAGATATCCAGGCCAATATTTCCTTAAGTCTCTCAGACTTCCATCCCCAAGGCCCAGAAGAAACAGCCTCTTCAGACCACTCAGGAAGAGAACTCATATCTCATAAAATCTCCCAAAAAACCTCCGAAAGTTCAAGAAACTAATTGAAACACTAGACAACACCGTCTTCAAAAAGTCATCGAAGGTGGGTGGGCCTTTATTTGGAAATATAGAGCACACGGCTGTGTCTGGCTCTGTGATGTTAGATCTGCTCTCCCGTCTCTACCCTCAATCTTTACTAAGGAAGTTCCTCGGACCTGCTATTGTGAATCACGGGGACAAGTCTTGCACACTTTATACGAGACTCATTTCCTTCAGAGTAGCTTGTCACCGCAAATGTCTTCAAGACGATCCTTAAGTAAAAGAATCGTGTCTGATGTATATATATATTTGATATTACATACAATTTTTAATTTCAATGTCCATTTTATTTACTATTGATCACACAAAAGCCAATAATGATGGACAATTTCGTTTTTCCCTCTCTCTGTTCACGGTACCGCAATTTAAACCCAAATTTGGTATTTTCACCCTTCTGTGTAGCCTTCCATTCTACGCCGACCTCGCCTGCACAAATAAGTTGGCACATACATGAGTGTGTTTGTGATTGAAGCAAAATACGTTTTAAAATAGTGATATTGAAACCTCGGATGTAGATCAATCGATATATTGGTTAATAAATTTAATTTTAAATTTAAAATAAATATGTATATTATATCTCTTTTATTTATAATCAATATATTTTCTCTAATATATATGTGTGAAAAAAAAATTAAATAAAAAGGAAAATCTCAGATGGTGATATTAAAAATAAGGTTGCGGGAATTGGTATATATGGCTATTAACAATTAGTGATGTCAGTTTTGTTTTTACATTATTGAGCTAACCTGTGTGTGTGTGAAGAGGCTTCATTCAACTTTAAAATATTGTAAAAATTATCAATTCGTTTTTATACATAAAATGTTATATATACTAGTAGATAATCATAAAAAAACATTCGACGAAAGATTGATTTAATAGGGGAAAGGGATAATTAACTTGAGTTGAGATAACGTAGAACTCTAAGAATTATAAAATGATTCCGATGAAGATAATATTTGAAAAATGCTATCAATAAATTTATCCTGCAAATATAGAAAAAAAAATACTATAAGAGAGAATGAAATGTGTATCAAATAATAACCTCAACACCAACGCCACAATTGAAATTTAAATGTAATTTTCCATCGCCTTCAAACAAAGATTAGTCATGTCGGATACAATCAAAATCTTGCCCTTTGGGAGTCCGCCATGTTGAATTACAGCGTTGTCAAACTTTTAAACTATATATTTTTTTAATCTTGGATATAAATTAAATTTTGATTTTTTTAATCTACCTTATTTTACACACTATAAAAGATATATACTCGATATAAAATACTCTATAGATAATATACAAATCTGAAATATATTTGGATAAAATTATATTTTCTACAGGTAAACTCCGTACAATTGGCATAAGTGTATAACGAATCAAAAGTTTTTAGGAAGTTTTTATTATATTTGTGCAAGCTTTCGAACTTTGCAGTTCTTCCACAGGCATGGATAGCACAGAAATACTACCGTATTTTAAAAAAAAGGGTAGTATTTCTGTGCTATCCATGCCTGTGGAAGAACTGCAAAGTTCGAAAGCTTGCACAAATATAATAAAAGATACTCCTTCGTAAAAACTTTTGATTCGTTATACACTTTTAAAATTATATATTTTAAAATATCTTTTGAAATAATTTTTCAAACTCTCTCTCTTACGTTTGTAATATTAAACAATTATTATCGATTAATATGATTATACTAGGTATATACTTTCATTAAATTCCGGAATTTTTAAAAATAACACAATATAAAAAAAATGTATTTAAATTCTTCGAAATAACCCTCTCTGCATCTAAACACCTATACCCTCTTGCTTCCCAAGTTTCGTAGCATTTTTTATAGTTGCCTTCTTTAAAGATTCTGAGGAACTTGTGAAACTTTTCTATATATATTATCTCTTGATTAGAATCGCAGCTCTTCAAGAGACATTTTCATTTCAGTGTATAGAAAGAATCATTTGAGGCACGATCCAGTGTGAATGGGGCCTGATGAGGTATAAGAACTTAGTTATTTGAAAAAATAAATAATCTGAACGGCAAGAGCCGAGTGAGGTCTGGCGTTGTCGTGGTGGAGAATCTAATCCTGATAATCCCATTTTTCTGGTCGTTTCCTCCTTATGGCTTCCCGTAGTCGCCGCTAAATATCGATACAGATATCTTGGTTTATGGCTTGTATTCAGGAACAAACTAATGGTAGGTCAGTTCTTTATATTACCAGAAGAAACTCAAGTTTGTATTTTGATAAGTGTGGTTTATTTTGGTTTTAATTATTTTTTACCGCTACGTACTTTAAATTGGCATCTCGCTTCCGGACTATAACCATAAACCTACTACTGATCCCCCGTTATAATTTCTTGAACCATTCATTATTGTTTACGCAGATTTCAAGCATGGTCCTAATTGATTCTCGGCGTCCCTATTTTCTTTTCGAGTTTGGGTTGTCTAGGGACGAAATTGGAGAAATTCTTTACCATTTGCAGAGATTGTCATGAATAATGGGAAAACTAACACCATTTAAATAACCGTTTTTCCCGAAAGTTTCTGTATGCCAATTTTTCGATTTTCGGCAATTATTTCCACAATTCGTTTGTCAGTTTTTTCTCTGTACGTATTCCGAATCTCACCGTGGATCGGACTGAGTCAACTTTTAAAGCGGCTAAACCATTAATAAATTGAGATTATCTTTAGACATGTATTTCTCCGAATATCTTTCAAATCATTAACAGTGTTTCTGTAACTGGAATTTCATTTTTTACACTGAAACGAGTGCATATTCGTGTGTTAATAAATTTTGGCCATAATAAAATCACCGATATCACACTGCTAAAACAAAATTTAATATATAATGAGAAGGCAGGAATATTTATTGATAAAATAATGCTTGTAGTTTTCAAGCCTTTAATGTTCACGAATTGTAAATGCGGGCTCTCCTTTTTTTCTGGTCCACGGTCAGATCTATATATATAAAAATGGATGTTTGTTGGTCCGTTGGTCCGTCCGTCCGTTCGTCAGTGATAATCTTCTACATCGCTCAGCCAATCGTGATGAAACTTTGGGAAGATGTTTAGTATACTACCGGGATGGTTTCTGGCTAATTACTCTTTAGAAATAACCTTTCGTTACATTTTTATTTACAATAAAACGTAAATTCACTCGCAATCAGCGCCCCCTCGCGGCAGACGTATGGCCTAAAATAGCCTAAAATAGCCTCGCATGAGCTTATTTGTAACGTCAAGCTTAGCCTATAGGTTAGGTACACAGCTTCGTACCCCCGCAACCTAGGTTCGAGGCTCAGCGTGGGTGTTTTTTTTTTTTCATTTCTTTTATATTATTGTAGCAAATTATTAAAATATTATTTTATTTAAAATGTAGGCTTTTTAAAATAAAAATTAACATAAACAATTTTTTAATAATATTTGTAACAAACCGAGGTTCGAGGCTCAGCGTGGGTGTCTTTTTTTATTTTCGTTTCTTTTATATTATTGTAGCAAAGTCTGTTTTTACAGCATTATTATATTTTGATTGGTTTGTTTTAAATATGTTTGTTATGAAGGCTCTATGTAATACTATTTAGAGCACATTTTACATTTTAAACACCTAAGCACCCCTCTTTTTAATATTGTAGCAAAGTATTAAAAGTATTATTTTATTTTAGATGTTTGCCATGCAACTTTGGGAAGTTGTTTAGTATACTATCAGGACGATTTCTGGCGAATTATTTTAGAATAATATTTATAACAATAATTATAGCGAAATTAAGACATAGTGATTATATTCTGTGTTTGTGCATATATAATTATTTTACAGAAAATGTGCGAACGTTCTATTAGAATATCTCGAAAACAAAAAACAATACATATAAACGAGTTCACTGACATTTATTAATGCAGTGATTATAATCAATGATTACAATGAAGGGCTATATTATCTATATATATAAAAATCACTTTCAAATTTTAACGTAACGTTCCATTCTCAATCCCGTAGGGCTTTAGATCGGCTAAAACATTTTTATCTTTATAAGTGAATATTAACTTTACTGTACTGAGTAGTTTAGTATAATGTTAATTTAACATATTACAATTTAGCCACAGCAACGCGTGGCCGGGTTCGCTAGTATTTTATAAATTAAATCATTCCGGGAATTTAAAGAAGGCTAGCTGTGAGTCATAATTGAAACTACTTTAGCGCGAATTTTTTAATGTATTAATAAAAGTTTTCTCCACTTTACTTACTACGATGAAAAATATTAGTGAAGTTCATCATTTATGAGACAAGCTTTCCCAATATATTTTCACAGCAAAAGGTATAAAGTTGTTTTATTAAAATATATATTCGCGCTAAAATATGTAGTTTTAATTCTAAGTTTAAGAAATACAGGTAATATATTCAAAGATTGTCGTAAATTTGTGTCTTATCATTTATCAACCTGCATTTTCCCAACAAAGCGATACAAATATTTGACATATAAACAGAATTAAAATTTGCATTTCAAGCTATTATAAAATGATATTTTAACAAACATCACAACTTTTTATTGGGGCGCATTACCCTATATACAAAATATACTAATGACCAAAGGAATAATTATCTATATAGATAATACCGTAACAGAGTTTTCCATTGTAAAGTCCTGAGCTATCTCCTCCGAAGATTCTGAACTACACATAACGATCTATATACCAAAATTTTCGTTATTTTTTTCTTCATATGATAGGCCTGTTTTTATTTTCCTAATGTTAACAGTTATTTTTATTTTTTAATTTAATCTATTTTACAATCGTAGATTTTTTGCATTTATCATCATCAATTTTTTTGTTTTGAAATGCGTTCTTTTGTCTTATTACTACAACCAATCGTGATGAAACTTTGGGAAGATGTTTAGTATACTACCGGGATGGTTTCTGGCTAATTACTCTTTAGAAATAACCTTTCGTTGCATTTTTATTTACGATAAAACGTAGATTCACTCGCAATCAGCGCCCCCTCGCGGCAGACGTATGGCCTTAAATAGCCTCGCATGAGCTTATTTGTAACGTCAAGCTTAGCCTATACGTTAGGTACGCAGCTTCGTACCCCCGCAACCTAGGTTCGAGGCTCAGCGTGGGTGTTTTTTTTTTTTCATTTCTTTTATATTATTGTAGCAAATTATTAAAAACTAGCGGACCCGCCCGGCTTCGCCCGGGTTTTACCCAAGTAAAAGTTTGTCTAACGAATCTCTCGATAAAGTGAACATTTTTTTCCCGGTCCCTTGAAAAATACTCGATAAGTTGAATAAAATCAATATTAATTGGTTCCCTCGGTAATTGGAAGTTAAAGGAATAGTATCTTGCCTTGGAATTGTATCATTATTCTTGTATGGATGTACCCGGCTTCGCCCGGGTTTTACCTGAGTAAAGGTTTGTTTAACGAATATCTCGATAAAGTGAACATTTTTTCCCGGTCCCTTGAAAAATACTCGATAAGTTGAATAAAATCAATATTAATTGGTTCCCTTCGCCCGGGTTTTACCCGAGTAAAGGTTTGTTTAACGAATCTCTCGATAAAGTGAACATTTTTTCCCGGTCCCTTGAAAAAATACTCGATAAGTAGAATAAAATCAATATTAATTGGTTCCCTCGGTAATTGGAAGTTAAAGGAATAGTATCTTGCCTTTGAATTGTATCATTATTCTTGTCTTAAATAAATTGCCGTGTCATCCTGAATTTTGTCTTTCCTAATTTTCTACATTACAAAATCATCGTATCATCATGATAATATTTAGAGCAGATTGTTGAATTATAACAGATAAATTAGAATAATTATCTTGATTATTTCTAGGCGAAAAGTTATTTCAAAAATTTTATTTGCTAGAAACTTTCCCAGTACTATACTAAATAACTTCCCAAAGTTTCATGGCGATCCAATGAGTGGTTTGGTCAGGCATAAAGGACAAACAAACAGACATACATTCATTTTTATATATATAGATATTAACTGTAATTAAACGTAACAGTAAGAAAATGTTGATTTTAAAATATTTTAATTTTAAAATATTTTTATTTTTTCATATTTTAAATATGTAAATAGAGTCTCTTAAGAAAGACCACCTAAAAACATGAATCAACTTGTTTCTCCTGTTAGTGGTCTCTCATTGAAGATTCTAATTGCTATTAAAGAATCTCTAATAGACCTTTAATAAGAGACTGCCTCTTGGAGAGACGGTGTAGCTACGAAATGGATATTCCCGGCTTCGCCCGGATTTTACCCGAGTAAAGGTTTGTCTAACGAATCTCTCGATAAAGTGAACATTTTTTCCCGGTCCCTTGAAAAATACTCGATAAGTTGAATAAAATCATTATTAATTGGTTCCCTCCGTAATTGGAAGTTAAAGGAATAGTATCTTGCCTTGGAATTGTATCATTATTCTTGTCTCAAATAAATTGCCGTGTCATCCTGAATTTTGTCTTTCCTAATTTTCTACATTACAAAATCATCGTATCATCATGATAATATTTAGAGCAGATTGTTGAATTATAACAGATAAATTAGAATATTTATCTTGATTATATCTAGGCGAAAAGTTATTTCAAAAATTTTATTTGCTAGAAACCTTCCCAGTACTATACTAAATAACTTCCCAAAGTTTCATGGCGATCCAATGAGTGGTTTGGTCAGGCATAAAGGACAAACAGACATACATTCATTTTTATATATATAGATTATTTTATTTAAAATGTAGGCTTTTTAAAATAAAAATTAACATACACAATTTTTTAATAATATTTGTAACAAACCTAGGTTCGAGGCTCAGCGTGGGTGTCTTTTTTTATTTTCGTTTCTTTTATATTTTTGTAGAAAGGTCTGTTTTTACAGCATTATTATATTTTGATTGGTTTATTTTAAATATGTTTGTTATGAAGGCTCTATGTAATACTATTTAGAGCACATTTAACATTTTAAACACCTAAGCCCTCTCTTTTTAATATTGTAGCAAAGTATTAAAAGTATTATTTTATTTTAGATGTTTGCCATGAAACTTTGGGAAGTTGTTTAGTATACTATCAGGACGATTTCTGGCGAATTATTTTAGAATAATATTTATAACAATAATTATAGCGAAATTAAGACATAGTTATTATATTCTGTGTTTGTGCATATATTAATATTTAACAGAAAATGTTAGAACGTTCTATTAGAATATCTCGAAAACAAAAAACAATACATATAAACGAGTTCACTGACATTTATTAATGCAGTGATTATAATAAATGATTACAATGAAGGGCTATATTATCGATATATATAAAAAATCTCTTTCAAATTTTAACGTAACGTTCCATTCTCAATCCCGTAGGGCTTTAGATCGGCTAAAACATTTTTATCTTTCTAAGTGAATATTAAATGTACTGTACTGAATAGTTTAGTATAATGTTAATTTAACATATTACAATTTAGCCACAGCAACGCGTGGCCGGGTTCGCTATTTATAATATATATTTCTGATTCATTTGATTATGATTATAATTTGTAAGTACTTTGTTATAGTTTTTCATTTAAATAGAGCTCAATTTTTGTGTATGTTTTCTATTTGCAGTATCTTTCCTAATGTCTTTGGCAACGTTTTTTTTTCTCATAAATAGGCTGAGGTTATATTATTTTTCGAATTGTAGATTGAATTATTACTTTTATTCTATAATAATTATCTTTTATAAGTGTTTTTATAGTTTTTCATTTGAATTTAGCACAATTTTTGTATCTGGTTATCTTTTTTGGCATCTTTTCATCTCTCTTTGGCATCTTTTTTTTTTCTCATTAATAAGACCTAATCCAAATAATTTAATAGTGTGTGACGTTTCAGCAACAGCATCAGACAAAAGAATAAATGAACTAAAGAATAAAATCTCATTTTTTCTTTTGTCTGATGATGGTGACATTTGGATTAGGTCTTATTTTTTTTATTAATTTGTTATAGTTTTTCATTTGAATTTAGCTCCATTTTTGTGTCTTATTTAATAAATGAACTAAAGAATAAAATCTCATTTATTCTTTTGTCTGATTTTTGTGTCAGATTTTCTTTTTTACAGTATCTTTCATAATGCCTGATTTGATTACTTGATCTGTTATAGTTTTTCATTTAAATTTAGCTCCATTATTGTGTCTGTCGTTTTTTTTTTCTTCTCATAAATAGGCTGATGCTGTATTTGTGTACTCAATTGTTGCTTTTTGTGTCTGGTTTCTTTTTTGCAGTATTTTTTTGGAATCCTTTTTTTTTTCATCAATTGTTTCCTCACATGCTTGGAATTTTCTTTTTATGCCTGTCCTGGCTTTCAGTTTTATAGTTTTCCTCTGCTTGGTTCTTATTTTACCTTTTTTTTTTCAGCGTCTTCTGTCATGCCTCGAAAAGGCCGTGGAAGACTCACTCCCCTAACAGCTAGGCGTGCTATTATGACTCGCCGCAGACACAAAACCCCAATTGCTATTTCTCTTGTTTACTTTTTTACCAATGCCTATAATTTTTCACCTGAAAGATTTTTTATTTTATTTGTTATTCAATAAATTATTATCACTTATTTTTGGTCTTCTTTTTACTTACTTATTTTACTGGGGGTTGGTGGAAGGATGGTCTAAGCCGTTGGTTTTCGACCGCTACGACCCGGGTTCGATTCCCGCATTGGGCACTTTTTTCTGAAAATAAAATAAAAAATGCTCCAATGGCTTCCGATTCTTGCAAAAGTCCAACCCCACCAGCAAGCGCAAGTAATCAAACGGGGCTCTGGCACATTTGTAAATGCAAAGTCGAACTGCTTTTCACATGTTTAGACATGTGGTGTACTTACAGTTAAAGCAGTCGCCTACTCTACCCACCATGATTATCAAGGCCTGTACCACGTGTACTAGGGATAAGCAAAAAAAAAATATTTTACTCATTGATCTATACATACAATTATTTGCATACAATTATTTACATACAAATATATGCATACAATTATATACATACACTTTTCTACATTTTTGCACTCTGCAGTCTAATATGTTGTTAATAATAGGGGTTTTAGACAAATATCAACTGTTGAAATTTGATTTTCCAAAATAGTTGAATTATCGAAAGTGTCGAATTAGTTTGTCATATGATAGGCCGTAGGTCGAGACATCCAAAAATGGTCGAATTATCGTGTGTTGAATTAATTAGATTATATTGTATATATAAAAATATAGAATTGTTGTTTTTAATGAGGTCTTTTAAATGAATTTATTCCTTTAATATGTTGTCATATCTGCAATTTTTTTTCATTTCCAAAATATTTATTTACACTTTCACCAATGCCTATAGGATCTTTGCGATGGAACAGGTATGGTGTTCTAGCACATGTGCTCTCATGTCCTTGAAGCAAATATACTGACAGTACCCAAAGTTGAACACACTGTATAATGTCTGAAATATATGACTATAAAGAGGGCTCAAGGCCAAACCTTTGCTACAAGAGCCTGTGTTTACGCACAGACGACTTTATGTGACTTTTTCAAGTGTGCGAACTTTGGATAGCATACATGTAAAGTTGAACCCAAGTATATATAAAATGTAGTTTTTAATGAGGTCATTTAAATGAATTCCTATTATAAATCGTCTCCTCTGAAATATAGTTTGTAAATTTATATTCTGATTTATTTTATCCTTTTTTTTCATTTCCAGAATATATATTTACACTTTTCACCAATGCCTAAAGTTTCTCACCTGAAAGAAATAAAAACTCCGCCTTTGCCGGTCCCAAGCCAGGATGAAAAAGGAGGAGGGGGAGCAGTAACAAGCTCACTAAAAAAACCTGGGCTCAGCTGGCCCGGCTGATAGTACCTTGTAAGGGCTCCTAATCCAGGGATACATTCTTTTGGAGCTAAGTCAGTGGCCTGCCACTGAGTAGTGCTCCCAGTCTTGATGACAAAGGCAGACGCATTCTACTTCACCCAATCGTGATGGTTGTTAATTTCAAGATTTACAAGCTTGACACTCTAATATGATTGAGTGAAGATAAGAAAGGAGAAAAAAATATTTTTTTGTATTTTTTTTGGCAATAATCTATTTATTATCAATTAATTTGATTTTGGTCTTTATTTATTATTCCCCTGCTCTATACATACATTTTGTACATTTACAATGTCAGCCATTTTCTCTGTAATACCTTTTTAGCAGTGAAGTTATATTTGAGCAACAAACAATTGTTGAAATCTAAAATGGTCGAATTATCGATAGTGTTGAATTACACTTTGTTATATGATAGGCTGTAGGTCAAGACAACAAAACATGGTCGAATTATCGAGGTTATATTGTATATATAAAACTAGAAATGTAGTTTTAATGAGGTCCTTTAAATATTTTCATTCCTTTTATATGTTGTCTTATCTGCGATATAGTAGCATTTTTTGCAATTTTATTTGCTGATTTGTGTCATTTTTTCACACAAAATATATTTATTTAAACCCTTCAACTAATGCCTATAGTTTCTTTCCTGAAATTGCTTAGCAAACATGAGTTGGTTGTATTGTTATGCTTCGGAGATATTTTAATCCTAAGCAGGGTCTTTACGAATGGTACACGTATGGTTACACAGTGCATGTGCTCTCATGTTCTTGAAGTAGTGTAGATGTGTTGTTTGCACTTTTATTTTATGATTTGTTAGTATTTTTCTTCTTTTTTCATTTTAAATAATTTTTTAGGCATAGGAACCAATGCCTATAGTTTCTCACCTGCGGGCCCTTCGAGTAAACCCGGGGCGTTGCCCGGGTCACTCGGCTAGTTTAAAATAAAAATATTATTTATAACTTTATAATGTTAAAATATATTAGTCGTAAACACAAAAAGAAGATTTCTTATAAAGTTATATAAATTTTGCATTATAATATATAATTAAGTAAGAACGGGTGTTCGGGAAAAAACAAGCCACCTTTAAAGCGACATTTCGGTTTTAAAGATAATAAGAGATGAAGAGCTTGGTTTGAAAAGTAACAACTGCTGAATAACATTCAATTTTATTTGGATTCAATGCTATCTTGTTGTCAATGGTGTCGAGTCTCTTCTTGATACCCACTTCTGTACAATGGCATCATCCATTTAGTTTGAACCATACGGGCTACAGTTGATGAACTGATCGGTGTTCTTGGAATTTCACCCTTTTAAATACACCTGTGAATTTATGTATGGGGAAAAATATTCGATGCAAATAATTACTGAAACGTTGGCTGCATTGCCATTCTTCTCCACCAAAGCGTTGTGTTCAGCCTAAAAGTGTTGAATGACAATAAGTTGAATTGGGCACAAGCATGGTCTGATAACAATAAAAAATCACACCATTCCTCTAGTTTATTGTTGCATGGAATCGGTCTATTCTTGAAATATTTGTGGCTATTTAGTTATGCCTTGAAGGCGTATCTATATTTGCGAAAGAATGAACTAAAGAATGACTCCTAGCTGGACCGATGACAACCCACATCAGGACATTCTTTTTTATTTTTCCCTGAAATATTTGACGTCAGATGAAGTACGGAAGGATATAAAGTATAGGAGTGACAATTCCGATGACTCTGGAATTGGAAAGGGGGTGAACAAAATATCGTGCAGAAATAAGTCATGATCTGGAAATTCGCACATATATCGTTCACACATCGTTTTTGCCAAAGCAATCTGAATTTGCTTTTGAACTGTAATCGCTTGCCTTCTTCTATATTTCAATTCTAACTTGTAATTAGTGTATTGTGAACATTTCTAACTAAGCATTCAATATTAATGCATGATTTTGATGGAATTTCCTTCTTTGTTTCGAACAATATCTGCAGAAGCTTTATATTTGTTTACTTAGAGCTTTCGCTTTCTTCCCCGATCCCATTGTATACTTCACTCTTGAACTCTTCTTCTTCTAAAAATACCTTATTTTTTATGCTGTTCAAGAGGAAAAATACCTTGATAAAATTTGTAAAAACGTGTTTTCAATACTTCCAGATTAGAAAGAATTTCTCCTCAAAAACGATTAAAGAAAAGTCCGTATGCCTTTATATTACTTTACATTTCGGATTTCCATGTCATTTCCTGAAATAGATCTTATTTTACCCAGATTTGAAATTAAGAGACGACAGGAATACATATCAACATTCAATTTTTTACAGTATATTTATTATATTTAAATATTAATAAATATTTCGAATATAGAAGGGGACAAAATATTGATTAAAATTGATTGAAATTATTCACCTTTCTTATTTTAATGCAGTTCTCTACCCGTCCCTAATACGATGAAAATTTACATCCCATCGTCTTCGCTAAATGTAATAGCGGAGTGCGTTGACTTGAGAATAAACCATTCAACCAGTCAAAAAAGTTCATAATTGGTGAACCAGTCCCTGGCAATATATGTTTTATTCACAGAAGACACGGCATAAATCTGTTTTTAAAATATACATCTAGTGGAAAAAAATGTAATAATTTCGATTAGAATATTTTGACTGTAAATATTCAATAAAATCAAAATTTTTAAATATTTATATAAGATTCGGTTTATTTTTATTACATATCATTTATCTGCATTAGCGAGAAAAATTAAAATATTTATAATATTTTTCAATGAATAATTTGAATATATTAAAATATTTCTTCTTTAAAATAATATTAGAAAAATATTCAAACAAAAATTGATATTAAATAATTTTAATAACTTTTGAAAATGTATTTAGATACTCCAAAAAGTATGGATTATTATAATTCCTGTGTGAATTTAAATTCTATTTGAATATTTAGAGCTAAAATAGATCAATTAACTCATTGATTATTATAAAATTATTCATAGATAATTATTAATAATTAATGAGATCAAAGAGTTACCAAAGTAGATGCAGTAGAGATAATGGTGTCTAACTACAGTGTTGCTAGTAAAATAATTGAATGGAGGCTTCTATGAAATTTGATCCCTGTTGCCGGATCATATTTGGTTTCATAAATTTAATTTTCTCTGATTGATCGGGTAATTCTTCTTCCCTCTCTCTCGGCCGTGCGGCCACCCGGCGCGCCAGTTCCGCGTTTTTCTGGCGTTGGTGATGAAGAGGATGGATGTATCCAACCGATATTTGGTATTGGCGGATGGCCAATATGACGGGGAGCAGGATAGTGTTACTCCCATCCATGTGAAACCATCCAAAGTCGAGCTGTCGGCGGACGAATGTTCAAAGGAAGGAAACAATTCTTTAAAGTCTAAAAAAGGTAATTATGCAAATTTGACCATCAAGAACGGCGGCGATAATGAAAATTCTTCCCAAAAAAAGCCGAAGTTGGGCTGAAATCGTTGAGGACGAATTTACCATCTTTGAACAGCGAAAAAAGCGAAAGCATTCGCCTTCTTTGATGAAGGATAGCCGAACTCTTTTTGATCAATCTCGCCAAGCCACCACCAACGGGAACGGGACTGCGCCGCGCCAGCCATCGCGTCCCAGAGATAACATCGAGCAGGTAAAGGTTTATAGGCAATTGCTCGAACAGTGCCGGAAGATATCCGCAGCTGAGGCCTTTGACCAGATCCTCTATCTAGAACATGCCCAGGAGTTTACCCCGGTAGACTACATCAAAGCCATTGAAGATAAATTGGGTAAAAGCTGCGTTGTGCCGCTTGGAAAGGTTTCCGGGCAAGTCCTGGTTGACCTGGAAAGCCCACAAATGGCGGAGACAATAATTGAAGAAGGGCTGTTGATCAACGGAATTCTTCTGAAAGCCCTACCCTACCAGAAAAAAGCCGAAAGAATCACAAGCAGTGGCCTACCTTACGTCATCGAGGACGTGGATATCATCAGAACCCTGAGACCTTACTGCCAGGTGGTCTTCATCGCCCCTGCCGTGAACACCTCCGGCGGCTACACCTGGTTAGACCTAAAGAAGACCGCCTTCATCCTCATGAACAAGGGTAAAAAGATTACGGATCTTCCACACAAAGAAGATCATCGTGACTGCCAAAGGCGGATCTGCCTTGGCCTACTTGGAGTACGGCTTCCAAGCTTGTGTTGCTCCAAGTGCTACAGGATGGGCCATAAAAGAATAAACTGCCCCCTTAGGGCGGCAAGCATTCCCCAACCCTCAAGCCAGAGGAACAACGTGAAGCCCATTGAGCCTTCTCCCACTACCACTACAGCTGCACATCCATCTACAGCATTAGACCGCCCTGCGCCAGAGGCTTTCCCGGTGAAGATGACCCTCACACCAACAGCCAAAAAAGAAAAACTTCCCGCGCGCGCACGCTCCCGCTTACCCCGCCGGCGTGGCGTGTTCTTTGGCGTTCTTTCTTTTTAAGCCTAAAATGTTTAATCTTTAAATTTATTTAAATTTCGTGGGGGATTCCCCATCCCTCCAAGACGCGATGAGATTGGCTGAGAGCCATTCGTCATCTACACCTGCTGATGCCATCAGCACTCCTCAGACCCCAGTGGTAATTGAGGGGAACAACGTAGAACCTCAGCCTGGTACAGTCAAGCCTTCGACGAGCTGGGCTGACCTCGTCGAACAAGGGAAACAACTCCCGATGGAGGAGCAAGATTATGGCTTCATCCCCTTCAACCATGAGCGCAAGAGGCTAGCTGAAACGGCGGCAGAACGGCAGAGCAAAAGAGGCCGCGTCCAGCCTGCTGCCACCAAGCCTACTGTTCCACCCCCTGCGAACAAGCCCCGAGTGCAGAGGTGCACAAAAACTCTGCACGAACAGACGGACTTCAGAGCCAAGTCGGCGGCCGGTCAGGTAAACCAATGTGTCTACCTGGAATTATCCTCAGAATTCAGCCAGACGCAGTACTTCATGGCGCTGGAGGCCAGCTGGGAAAAGGCTGCGTGTACCTGCTTAACAAGATGGAGGGGCACATCCTAATCGGCCTCTCCAGCGTGCAGCTCGCAGAGAGGCTCATTGAGGAAGGCCTGGACATTGAAGAGGCCACTCTGCGTGCCTTTACTTTTAGGAAGAAGGCTGTGCGGATCGCCGTGGGCAACGTGCCGTTCTTTGTAATGGACGCCGACCTTATCGCGGCGCTCAATCCCTTCGGCCGGGTGACCTCCATCGTCCAGCAAATGATGGAGTTGGCCAATTCCTGCTGGGCTGACGCTCGTCGGGAAGCCTTCATAACTCTGAACGACGGAGTTAGGCTCTCCCAGATTACTGCCTGGCTGGAAATCAAGACCAAGGGAATCATCACGCCAGTCTACGTGAGCTACGGGATCCGCTGTTCCCTCTACCACAGGCAAGGACACAATCGGGCCAACTGTCCACAAAAAGCTGGCATGACTGAAGACAAGCTGCTTTTCTCTGAGCGGCCGCCTGTTGCGCGCCCAAATGTCTGGAGCAAGCCGCTTGCCTCTTCCTCCCAAGCCTCACCAGCAGTTGCGCCAACACCAGCTGCTAATATCTTTTCCTCCACCGCCACCGCCGTCGCAGATCCTCCTCTCAGCGACTCAAATGATCAAGCGATGTGGATCAAGCCACTACAAATGAATCCCAGAAGCTTCCTCCATCGCAAGAGAAGCGGAACTTGGCTCCGAGGCAAATGGACGATCTTGTGAAGAACGACAAGGCTTCTGCGGCCATCGCCAGCGTTCAGCAGCTGGAGTTGGAGAGAGGAGAACTTCTCCAAGCCTTTACCAACAAAGGCCTCATGGACAAGCTTCTGGCAAAATTCAACGCCCAGCAGAGACAGGCCATCGAACACCAGCGACACCCTGTAGAATAAGTTGTCACGCGCCAGAAACTCTGCTCGGCAGCCGAAATGAGATTCCGTGTTGCAAGCCTGAACACGCGCGGCATCGCCGCTCTTCGCCGTAGAATCAAGCTCTGCTGTTTTCTCAAGAAGCATGAGATTGACATCTGCTTCCTGCAGGAGACCAACGTCATTTCCCTGGACGAAGAAAGATACCTCTGCCACGGCTACAGCACCGTCGTTGTGGCCTCGCCTGTGTCTTCGCTGCCGGCGTCATTGTTCACCGACAGCAGATCCTATGGCCTGACAAGGTTGCTCGAATCGACCTCACCGTCCGGGGTTACTCCATGACGTGTGTCAACGCCCACGTCTCTCATGCTCCTGAAGAGCGCTGCCGCCAGCTCCAGCAGCTTTGGCGCGTGAAGAAGGTGCGTGGATCCTCGGTGACCTGAAAATCTCCGAGGATTCGGCGAAGGACCTGGCATCGGGTTTAGCAGAAGCCCTCGCGGAGCTCCTGGATCAAGCCGACCTCGTCGACATCGCCACCTTCTTTGATGCTGCACTGGAGCACACCAGGGTTGCTACTATCGGAAGCCGGGTTGACGCACGTCGTCTGGATAATATTCTACTTCCATCAGGCTTCTGCGACCGCGTCACCCAATATCAAACCATTGACTACGCCTACTCGGACCACCTTGTCGTCCTGATCCAATTAGGAGACCCAGCTCCTACCAGACTTCATTGCATCGGCAAGCTGCTACGGTCAGACCAATTTTTCGATCGTTCGAATGGAAACGTTCATCGAAGAAACATCGGAAGACCTAGCAAATCTTTCACCCCCAATGTTATGGGACCACTGGACCAGGATCAAGGCAGATCTGGTCGCGGAGATAAGATCACTCGCGCCTGCCGTCGCCGAGTCCGGCGGTGGATACATCGAGAGAGCAAGCCAATTCCTGAGGCGGAGACTGGAGGATGACACTGCCCGCTCCGACTATCCTTCCTTGTCGGACCTCGGGCATTCCCTCCGAGCAAGACGTCGCTCTCCCTCCACCTTCACTGACAACGACGGCAACGCCATCTCTGGGGGGCAGCTTAGGCGTTTCCTTCGAGAACACTTGAGCAGTCGCTTCGCTCAGGTTACAAGCTCGGTAGAATCCAATGTCGACAAAAGCAGCCTTAACCAGTCTCAAGATCCGTTGCAGGAACAGAGGAATTCCATCAACCTCACTCCTTCTGGAAAATCCACCAAGACAAAAAGTGAGATGAAGGAACGCCTCAAGCAGGTCCCGGGGTCTATCTTCTCAGAGATAGAGAAGCTGAGACTCGAGAGGGAACCAGTCATCGAGGCCCTCCAATCCTCCCTGGACTCAAGAACCTCCTCCCCTCCATGTCAGACACCCAAAAGACTGCACTCAACAAGCTGGCCAGGAACCTGGTGGTGCGATTTCCCGGATCCAACACGCCCCTCTACAAGTGAGACGTGAGAAGACAGACTGGGAGCCCACAATGAACCTCCGCGTAATGACACTCAACGCGCGAGGGCTTGCCACTCATGACAGAAGTTTAGAGCTCTGCCATTTTCTGACCCAACATCATGTGGACATCGCCTTCATCCAGAAAATGAACAAAGAGTCCCTGGACTACGCCCAAGATCTTTGCCTAGGCTACAGCGCCATCGTCGCCTCCAGGGGCTCCGGCCTCGCCTGCCTCTTCGTGCCTGGCGTCGCTCTATTGCGACATCGCGTCCTGTGGCCTGGATGCATTGACCTAGTCCACCTCGATGTCCACGGCCAGAAGATGGCCGTCATCAACTGTTACCTATCTCACGCTCCTCACGAGTGGGTATCATCTCAGAAACAGCAGTCCGGGACAATGCCTGGGTCGTGGGAGACCTTAACATCGACGGGGGTCCTGCCGGAGCAACAGATTCGGCCTCTGTCGAAGCCCTCTCCAATCTGCTGGAGCAAGCTGCGCTGGAAGATGCCGCCACCTTTTTCAACTTAGCCCACCTTCCCACTAGAGTGGCCGACATCGAGGGTCAGATCCACAGCAGCCGGCTTGATAGAATACTCCTTCCTGCCGCGCTAGTGGAGAGGTTAAAGAGCTACAGCACCCGATTCTACCGTCTCTCTGACCACCGTGCCGTGCTCCTCCAGCTAGGATCTCCCTCTGCTGCGGTATCACCCGGTGTGGCTATTGTGCTGATTTCAGCGGCTGCCATTGAACATCTGTCATCTTACATCTAGGACGTCGAGTGGGCCGCCGAGGACCTCGATGACGGAGAGCTCTGGTTAGGATGGAACCGCATAAAGGCTGAAATCTTGGCGGAAATCAGGTCACTCCACACAACTCGCCCTGAGTCGGAGGACGACTACGTTACCCGAGCCAGCCGTTACATCAGGGTCAGGCTCGAGGCCTCGTCGACAGAGGCCGACTATCCATCACTGCCTGACCTCGGACGTGCGCTCCGCCTCCACCGCCGTGTAGCAACCATCGTCAGGAATGAAGAGGGCGAGATTATGGGTGACCGCGAGCTACGCTCTAGGGCGCTCTCCTTCTTCAGGCACCGCTTCCAGGGAGGAAATCGCTGCAGCCATCCGCACGCTTCCCACTGGAAAGGCCCCGGGAGAAGGGACAGCTTGCCCTGCGAACTCCTCTCTGCCTATGAAGATTTTTTTCTCGGCTCTTCTGTGGAGGGTGTTCGGAGCTTCCTTGGTGCGCGGCGCCCTGCCATTATCTACACGCCGCGGCTCAATTTGCCTGGTCCCCAAGGCCCGCAGTGGTCCTGGTCTAACTGGCTTCCGCCCCATCCCCCTGCCCTCTACAGACTAGAGGGTCCTCGCTGCCATACTTCTACGGCGTCTCAGGCCCCACCTCCCTACGCTGGCGATTGACTGCCAGACCTACGCTATCCCGGGGAGGTCTCCTTCCTGGAACATCTCTCAGCTCACGGAGGAGGTCGAGATAGCAACTGCGGGGAGGTTGCCGCTGGCGGTCGTATCTGTGGACCTGGAGTCCGCCTTTGACTCCCTGGGCAGAGGATTCCTGATGTGGCTCCTGGTTTTCTTGGGCCTGCCGCCAGCCTTCATTAGGTGGATCCAGCTCCTTTACGCCGGGGCGAACGCGGCCGTCCGGATTGGAGAACACCACACTGCCGCCTTCCCACTTATAAACGGCGTGAGACAGGGCTGCGCCGTAAGCGCCGCGCTGTTCAGTCTCGCTACCACCCCGCTCCTGCGTCGCCTCCAGAGTTCCCTTGGCGAGGGCAATGTCATCGCCTACGCCGACGACATCGTGCTGATGGTCCTTCAGGAGGAACACTTTGATGAGGTGGCCACCATCTTCCAGGGCTTCCAGCGCGCCTCCGGGATCCGGGTGAACTTCAGGAAGAGCGTGGGCCTCTGGTGCGGCGCCTGGCCTGCCCGCGTCTACTCTCCCCTAGATATTACCTGGACTGACACCAGCTTGAGGATACTGGGCTGTGACATCCGGCCCAGAGCGTCAGCCGCCATTCAGGAAAAACATCTCCTGGATCTAGTGGACGCGGCCTTCCGAAGATGGGCTACCTTCACCCGTGGACTCTCCCTCGTCGGTCGGGCCAGAACCGCCAACTGCTTGGTGCTCTCCTCCTTTTTGCATAATCTCCACGGATATATTCCAGTCGATTCCTCCAACTCCAAGCTGCAGGCCCATCTGGTGCGGTTTGTCTAGGATTCCGATAGCACCGCTTGGTTGCCGGCTAACCTCCTATCTAGACCCGTCTCCCTGCGTGGCTTTAGCCTTCTTGACTTCGGCACGCAGATGCGGTTGGCGTGCATCACGGGGGTGAAGACTGCGTTGAGCGGAGGCCTAAGCGCCTACTCTTGGCTCTCCGAAAGTGGTGTATGGCTGACTCCTCTTCCACCCGGGACCTGGCTACCAGCTCGACGTCGACGGCTGCTCGGAGTCTGGGAGGCCGCCTCGGAGATCCTGGTCCTGAACCACAGGGTGCTGCCGCCAATTCAGCTTTTAGGCCTCACCATCATCGGAGAAAAACGTGTAAATCGAAAATTAAAAATTTTCAAGTCAAAACCGTGTAAATCAAAAAGCTTGCAGAATTAATTTGCTATTTAACAGTTGTGATTTTTTTCAATTTTTTAGGTGTACACAGAAATAAAAATAAAATGCACTGACAGGTTAAAATATGTAATATATTACGGAAACACTGTTTTTTTTATATAATTACAATACATACATAAACAGAAGAACAAAAAATAAAACCAAAGGTGTTTTATTATCCTTCATCACTGTCAGAAATTACTCTCATTCTTTTTTTCGGAATCGAAGGTTCGAATTCACTTTCATCCCTCGAAGTTATTTGTGCCGATTCGATGTTTGAAGCAGAAATATTTACATTATGAGAGATGGTAATAAAATCGGTTATTAACAATTGCTTCGAATTTTTTGTAAGATCTTTGTAAACTTCTTCATATTGAGCCAAGCAGCGATTTATGTCAAGTTGGAATCGTAAAGCCCTTTCAACGTTTGTGTCATTTTGCATAAAATGATTACCCAGCTTTATTCCCATAGCGAGTCCTTCGCGGATGACTTTAGCAGTGAATGTTACTGGTACTAATTCCTCTTCATCAGATTTGTCAGACTCAATTTCGAAAACTAAGTTAACTAAATCATCCTCACTTAGTTCTTTATCAGCCATTAACTCTGCGATATCACCATCAGTAAAATCATCAAAACCTTCTCCGCCCAATGAATGCGCCATCTGTACTATCTGCGAATATTCATTTAACGTTGAAATGGAATGTTCATTTTTGACTACATTTGGCCACAATTTTTTCCAATAGCTATTGAGCGTTGTTTGCTTAATCGCAGTGTATGATAAGGCGATATGCTACACACAGTCTAACATTGTAAAATTTTTCCAAGCACTAATAACTGTTAAAGATTCATTGTTCTCCATTTGTTCCAAAATATATGTAAAGGCTCGTTTTATGTACAAAGCTTTAAAAGTAGAAATTATGCCTTGGTCCAATGGTTGTAATAATGAAGTTGTATTTTTCTGGTAAAAATTGTACTTTAACGTTCTCATATTCTAGATCTTGTGGGTGATCTGGCGCATTGTCAATTAACAAAAGCACTTTAAAAGGCAATCCCTTTGAACATTAATATTTTTTGGCATCTGGGATAAAACATTCATGAAACCATTCAGTAAACATTGCAGCAGTAACCCACGCTTTCTTATTAGCCCTCCAATAAACGGGAAGATTATTGATGTTTACTCCTTTAAAGGCAGGGGGCATTTTTGATTTGTTAATCACTAATGGTTTCATAATATAATCTCCTGAGGCACATTGCTACAGAAAAGAATTGTTATGCGATCTTTTGCTGCTTTATGACCACTAGCCGATTTAAAAAAATTTGAGACATAAGTCCTTTCAGGCATTTTTTCTAGAATAACTCTGACTCATCAGCATTGAAAACCTGATCAGGGGTGTATGAATTGTCGTTAATAATTTCTGCAAAATTTGCTGGATATTCTTGGGCTGCATCTACGTCGCCAGTTCACCTTTTAATTTTAAGCTGTGTAAAGAATGTCTTATTTTAAATCTTTCAAACCAGCCATGACTTGCCAAAAAATTTGGCTTCTTTTCAGTTGAAGAAGAAGATGGCAATTGCTCTACAATTTTTTCGTAAATTCGTAATGCTTTATTTGTTATAGCGCCCGTATCAATGGGTACTCTTTTTTGTGTTTGATCTTCTATCCAAAGCATTAACGCTTGTTCCATTTTTTCCATTGCGATATTTCTGGTGTATGATGTTGTGCCCATACTCGTTGTATTGCCAGCTGCAACACTCTTTCTAATTGTGTTTTCATTTGTTCTGATAGTTCTTATTGTAGCTTCGTTCATGCTATATGATTTTGCAACATCTACTACTCTATCTCCCTTTCGTAAGCGATCCAAAATTTCGATTTTAGTTTCTAAAGAAATAACTTTTCTTTTAACTTCTTTCTTCATTATGATCCTATAATTTTTTTTTGAATTTATGTTAATTTGGCTGTGATTAAAGTAAAATTCAGAGGGAAAAAATGCGGGAAATTTTGGAGGGAAGATTAAAAACTATTATATTTTTTTAATATTCTATATTATAATATATATATGTAATATGATGCAATTGTTATTACACTATAATATTTGTTGTATTACACTGTTGTAGAATCCTGTCGACTCTGTGTAATATGATGCAATTGTTATTACACTATAATATTTGTTGTATTACACTGTTGTAGAATCCTGTCGACTTAACCGTTCTGTGGCAATATCGTTGCGGGGTTTCTTGTTGTTGGATGCGAATGGTGAGATTTGGTTGAAGCGCAGTCGTTTGAGTGGAAGTTGCAGCATACAGTTAGGAATAATCAGGACACGTGATTGAGTTGGAAAATAAGAGGCAACTGTGTTGGAGGGAAGAAAGCTTGAGAAGAGTTGAGCGATTTGACTTATTAATTAATTGATCACATGGCGATGATGAAATGAGCGGAGAGAGATATCTCTAGAGTAGATGTTACCTTGTTGGAAGCGAAGGAGCACTGTCCGAACTCGGCGAGAGCCAGTGAACCCTGTAGGTGTTGTTCCTATGAGAGCTCAAGCGTAACTACCCATTCTTGCTTTCCGATTTAACACCAAGCCTCAGTTTCTCTCTGATTGGTCGAGAGATGTCACATGATCCTTTCCTATTGGTTGACCTACTTGAGGTGTTATCTTTTGATTGGTCGAGAGATGTCACATGCTCTTTTCCTATTGGTTGACCTACTTAAGGTGCTGTCTTCAGATTGGCCCGCGGTTTCCTTTGGTATTAGTTACGCCCGGCTTGGGTCAGGAAGTCTCGTGTTTGTTTGACTTTATTTACTTCCGCGGCTATCAAAATACATCCTGCTTTGTCAGGAAGTATTGAATGCTAGCTTTAACATTTATAACTTCTGGTCATTAGATACGTCCTGTTTTTCCAGGAAGTGTCGGTTTAAACTTAGCTCGCAGGGACCTGGGGTCAGAAGGTTAACTGCGACGTCTTCCTATGTCTTTTGTTACTTTCTTTCCTCCAGTTACCTTATTCTTTTATTAAATCTTTGAAAATCATACATGGTACATACATAGTGGGTCGGGGTTGCATTTAATTATATACAAATTATGACAGATGCGCCCCCTACATGTGAAGAATTCAAGAAGGGGTTAGCCTGAGAGAATTCTGTAAAGTGAAAAATAATTTTGTGGGAAAATTAGTTGTGGGTATGGAGGGGCTATATACAAACATTGCTGGTAATATAAAAGTAAAATAGAATGGTGTTGATGATATAGGTTGAGTATAATTAATAGAAATCAAAAATTTTTAATTGTAAGAAATCAAGGAATGTTATGGTACATAGTGGATTAAAAGAAAAGAAAATGCGCCTAAACGAATTCTACTCGAGTTAAGAAATGAATTCGAGGGAATTCTATTAAGGCTTTTGAAATCAAAATAAAATAATATAAAATAGTTGAACGAAATCAAAATTGAATGTGTTTGGTTGAAAAAGAAAAATTGTTTTGTTGCATGGTGATAAGGGAAAATGCCTAGTTACTTTTTTTGCTCGAATTTGGAAAAGAATTCGAGGGAATTTCATAAGGTCTTTTGAAATCAAAATAAAAGTAAAATAAAAGTTTTTTGAGCGAAATCAAAGTTGAGTGCTTGGTTGAATGGTGAAAAAAAAGGAAAAATGCCTAATTACTTTTTTGCTTGAATTTTGGAAAGGAATTCGAGGAAATTTCATAAGGTCTTTTGAGAAATCAAAGTAAAATAAAATAAAAGGTTTTTGAGCGAAATCAAAGTTGAGTGCTTGGTTGAATGGTGAAAAAAAAAAGGAAAATGCCTAATTACTTTTTTGCTTGAATTTTGGAAAGGAATTCGAGGAAATTTCATAAGGTCTTTTGAGAAATCAAAATAAAAATAAAAATAAGAGTTGAACGAAATCAAAGTTGAGTGCTTGGAAAAAAAGAAAAATGAAAAATAAAAAGGTTTCAGCAACAAAGGGTGATTTAATGTTTTTAGTTTAATCGAAAACTAGTGAGTTTTCGTTGATAATTGAGTTGTGACAGTATAAGCTAAGTGGTAAATAGAATGATAATTGATAATTAAAATTGATAATAAGTTGGATAAATTGATAAATAAAAATGATAATATAAACTAATTGGAAAAAAAGTGATAATTGATGATTAAAAGTGCTAATAAATTGAATAAATTGATAAATTGATTAAATATTTAAATTTTAATTGAGAGAAAATAATGAAAATGATTAATATGAAAAATAAGGTGTATTGTTTTGAACCCTTTTGTGTATCTACATGCCCTATAAATTTCTTGTCTTTGTATGTATTGTGAAAAATGTTAGTAGTTTTTGGTGTAAGAAATGTGTGTGAATTCTATGTGTTGTCGAGATCCTAAGGTCTGTGGTATTTATGTGTAGATGGAAGGTGTAGCGTTTTTTTGAAAGTTTGTAAAGTATTTGATCAATTATGATGGGAGTATGAACTCATTCAGATGTGTGTCGTGTACCTTGGTTGATTTTCGAATGACAATCGATTTGTAAAAGTCGATGCGCAGGCTTGAATTGGCATCCAAGATTGGTGGTATAGAGAGATTCCCAGTTGACCTCAATAGGGGACCTTCTCATGGTAATTAGAGATACGGAAGTGGGGTGTGTCGGGCAAAAGAGAGGGAATGAAATTGGAGATCGGAAACGAGGCGTGCGGGGAGCGGGTCCAGTCTAAACTTATCCACCCACTGTTTGCGTAATTGGAGTCACGGCGACGTCCTTATTCTTCGCGGGAAGACATCTGCCTTGCTTCTACGTTTCCTGTCGGCCTAATTGTCTTTTATAATTGAATCTTTTACTTTCGGCATTGGTTGCGTTGCGTGTGTGATATGTTTGGTGTATGAAATTTTGTTTTGTTTGTGGGTTTTACTTGTTTGACGATGTCTTGTGTCATGTGTTGTGGTCTGCCAATACATTGTGAAGAGATAAGTTGGTGTAAGTTCGGCATTATTTGTATTTTGAAAAGCCGGATGTTGTATCCATCTATTAAATCGAATGGTCGTTGTGACTTTAGAAAAAAAAAGCTATCCAGTGATATTAGAGTGGGATTGAGTGAAAAATGAGGTTTACGACGTGAACACGCTTTGAGTGGAGATGTGTCACAGGTGTGTTGAAAGGCGTCTGTGGCCTGAAATGAAAAGTTTTGTGGGTGACCTGTGACACGAATCGAAAAAAAAAAATTGTGAATGAAAAGGTGTCACGCGAAGTCCTTATTTGTACAAAATTTAACCTGTTCTCACTATGAACAACAAATTTATTAAAGTCATATATCGAAATTTCTATTGTTAGTGTATATGGCACCTTTTAAGGTGAACATTTTCTTAGTGTTTTGGGTAGACGAGATGATTGTTACTAACGACGGTGCATGCGTTTGTTGGTGGTTGTCGTCTTTTGGCGCGAGTGTCGCGCTTGTTGGGCGGGTTGTGCGTGTTTGTTAGCATGAAAACCGTCCTTTGGATGGATGTTGTCGGTGTATTGTTGTCGCGAATGTCGTGATTGTTGCTAAATACGTTTGTGGGACTGTTGTGAGGTACATTTTTATGGTGTGGCGACGTATGGTCATGCATAGATTTTGTGTGGTAAGTGTGTGAGCTGTACTGACACGTTTTTTTTGGGCATGGTGAGGGTTGAAGTCGTTGTGGCTTATATTTGAGAGCATATAGTACTGGTAATTGGGTTGAGTGATAAACATGGTAGTGGGGTCAATGAATGCAGGCAAGGGTTGTCCTGTGTGACAGATTTGATTGTAGTGCAAGTCCTTTCGGACAGGTTTGGCCTAGCCCGTGCGTGCATTCATTGAGTACAAAGGTTAGATATGGTTAAAAGGGGTAGGTAGCTAGGTAAAAGTTCAAAGTCAATTCCTTGACGCCATAGGGTGGGTGCCTACCTCAGTTCAACAGGTCTCCTTTGGGACGTCTTGGTTTGGGTTGGTTGGCTTGGCTCGGGACTGCTCGCACCGTCCGCGAAATTGAAGTGAAGTCCGGTACTGGAAGATCATTTTGGGATCGTTGGGGCTGTCCCGGATCGCGCGGATTGGTTTCGGGGACTGTGTACGGCATGGCGGTGGATGACTTCTCGGTAGTCGGTGTCCGGTCTTGGTGACACTCGCCTGGGGTTGGTGGGGGTTGTGTCCGTCGTCCTCCCCGGGGAATGGCGCTCCGGAATTTCGTCTCACTTTGTGGGGCGTTGACACGTCGGATGGCCACGGTCATCTGCCATATGATGGCCGCTAGAAGGCGCCTGGTCGCCTCTCTTCTTGTCCGCTTCTTTTCCGCTGGTTTTGTCATTGCCGTTTGATTTGCTGGTGTCTGGGCTAATTTCCATCTTGATCCTGATTAAGTTCCATAATCTTTATCCTGATTAAGCTCTATAATCTTTATCCTGTCGACTCTGTGTAATATGATGCAATTGTTATTACACTATAATATTTGTTGTATTACACTGTTGTAGAATCCTGTCGACTCTGTGTAATATGATGCAATTGTTATTACACTATAATATTTGTTGTATTACACTGTTGTAGAATCCTGTCGACTTAACCGTTCTGTGGCAATATCGTTGCGGGGTTTCTTGTTGTTGGATGCGAATGGTGAGATTTGGTTGAAGCGCAGTCGTTTGAGTGGAAGTTGCAGCATACAGTTAGGAATAATCAGGACACGTGATTGAGTTGGAAAATAAGAGGCAACTGTGTTGGAGGGAAGAAAGCTTGAGAAGAGTTGAGCGATTTGACTTATTAATTAATTGATCACATGGCGATGATGAAATGAGCGGAGAGAGATATCTCTAGAGTAGATGTTACCTTGTTGGAAGCGAAGGAGCACTGTCCGAACTCGGCGAGAGCCAGTGAACCCTGTAGGTGTTGTTCCTATGAGAGCTCAAGCGTAACTACCCATTCTTGCTTTCCGATTTAACACCAAGCCTCAGTTTCTCTCTGATTGGTCGAGAGATGTCACATGATACTTTCCTATTGGTTGACCTACTTGAGGTGTTATCTTTTGATTGGTCGAGAGATGTCACATGCTCTTTTCCTATTGGTTGACCTACTTAAGGTGCTGTCTTCAGATTGGCCCGCGGTTTCCTTTGGTATTAGTTACGCCCGGCTTGGGTCAGGAAGTCTCGTGTTTGTTTGACTTTATTTACTTCAGCGGCTATCAAAATACATCCTGCTTTGTCAGGAAGTATTGAATGCTAGCTTTAACATTTATAACTTCTGGTCATTAGATACGTCCTGTTTTTCCAGGAAGTGTCGGTTTAAACTTAGCTCGCAGGGACCTGGGGTCAGAAGGTTAACTGCGACGTCTTCCTATGTCTTTTGTTACTTTCTTTCCTCCAGTTACCTTATTCTTTTATTAAATCTTTGAAAATCATACATGGTACATACATAGTGGGTCGGGGTTGCATTTAATTATATACAAATTATGACATATATTTGCCTTATTCTGTCTGTTTGTCTGTCTGAAGCTCACGGATGGGATTTTTCATAACCATCGGTGGTTCAGTGGTAGAATGCTCGCCTGCCACGCGGGCGGCCCGGGTTCGATTCCCGGCCGATGCATTTTTTTTTTTTAGAATTTTTAAAACTCATTTATATATTATACAAGAATGACATCCACGGCGCCAATTTATAATTGTAACGAATAGTATTTGAATAAAAGCATTTAATCGGGTAAAACCCGGGCGTTGCCCGGGTCATTCGTATATAATAATTGTATAAACGAATGCAAGACAAAATCACCGCGAATGTTTCTTTTTTTTTAAGGCAATTTCTTTTTAAGGCAATTATCGTTATTTATCGTTAATTTTTGTTTCGATTTTATTGAAAAAAAAACGATATGGTGCCTTTAAAAAATGATCTTTATTACTATGCAGTTTTCTATTTAGTCAATATACCTAAGTTCATGTTGCAAATGTAATTATCTCTATCCATTTAGTAGGTGAAATGCAAAAAAAAAATCGACATGATGAAATCTTTATGAAAATTCACATTTTTATTTTTATATTTTCAAGACACACACAGTTTGGGGCGGGACGTTTCACAAGAGAGACATCCACGGCGCCAATTTATAATTGTAACGAATAGTATTTTAATTAAAACATTTTTAAAACACACAGTTTGGAACGGGACGTTTCACAAGAGTGACATCCATGGCGCCAATTTATAATTGTAACGAATAGTATTTGAATTAAAACGTTTTTAAAATATATACGCACTCGGGTAAAACCCGGGCGTTGCCCGGGCCATTCGTCTAGTATTATAATATTTATTCAAATTAAAATGTTTTATTTTTTTTTTTAATTAAACCCATTTGGTAAATTGCCATCATTTCCCTCCAAAGTTTCCCGCATTTTTTCCCGCGATAAAAACAACAACAACAACAAAAAAAAAAACTTATTAGGAAAACCGTGTAAAAGCGAAAACGTGTAAAACAAGTACCGTGTAAATTGTGGGATAGGTGTATATGGAAGACGTCTAGCGGCTCACCTGGGGCACGCGACCTGCTACGTGCTTCACGGCAAAATACCTCGTAAAAGATGGAAGATTGGTCCATCGAAATATCGTATTAATAAATAATCTTATTACAATCCAAAATAAGCCTTATTTAAAATATATATATGTGGCAATATAGTGATAATAATGTGGGGAGAGATAAATAAGAAAACCACAAGTTTGGAAAAGGAATTCCAGGCAACCAGCGAGAGAGAGGTAGCGCGAGGGTAAGTTACCGCTGAACGACCGTTCGTGTCGCACACCACCCCCCAACTGTCCAAAAATAGTCCTGAGGGTTCCAAGAAAAGGCCCCCCTCCGGAATGTGGCCAGTGGCCCAAAAATGGCCGTACTTTAGCTACCTTTTATCTACGTCTCTCTCTGATTGACTGTAGGTTTACTTTATTATTCCTGGAAGAGCATACATTATGACATATATTTATATATATACTAGCCGAATGACCCGGGCAACGCTCAGGTTTTACTCGATTAAATGTTTTTATTCAAATACTATTCGTTATAATTATAAATTGGCGCGGTGGATGTCACTCTTGTGAAACGTCCCGCTCCAAACTTTGTGTCAGAGAAGCGATATTTTTATAAAGAGATGATCTGGCTTTGTGTCTTCTGCTCGAATGAATGTTTTTCTGTTAGAATTTTGTTCCTGCGCACTAAAAATGAACTGGCTTCACCCGTGGTCTCAGCTTTTTGGAATTTTTCCCGATATAATTTTGTATCTGATAATCAAACATGATACAGCAATATTGTCATAATCATTTTCTGACTAAAAAAAAAAACAACTATTTTTGCCCAGAACCTGTCAATTTTATTTTTTAATGGCTAAAAATCCGATAAATATATTTTCCAAATTTTTCTCTATGTCCTGTCAAACACGTTTTACGAGTACATGTATATTAGGTCAGCTGATATTACATCCCATCTTCACCGCTAGAGGCGCTGCTTGCGAGCGAAATGGCAAATTTGCAACGCAATTTGCAAATAACTCGAAGAATATTCGGGATAGAGACCTGAAATTTTCACTATAAGTTTTTCCAGATTCTACTCTATACGTATACTCGTATACTGTTAAAATTTCAGTCAGATTAGTTACGTATTGTGGACGTGTATAGCCGACATAGATACCCACATACATACATACATACACTGACTTTTATATATATAGGGATTGTAAAACGGCATTTGAAATTTATCCCGCATGTCTTTCTTCTGAACGAAAAATCGAAATTTATTTTTGAGGAGAAATAACGATTATTTCTAACCTCAGGAATGAAGTATGAAAAGATGAATTGTGAAGAGTAATGGTAAACGGAAAAATAAAATTGTCAAGAATGGGAATCGAACCCACAGTGTTCCGCTATATATTGTAGCGTAGAAATCAAGCCTTGATAGCCTTGATGATCAAGCCTAAGATGTAAAAGTATTTATTGATGACGTCACCGCAACGAGTCGACAATTATTAACAAGTCAGCAAAACTATCTACAGCTAGGGAATCTTAAGCAAGCAAGCAAAGAAATATTTTAAAGATGATTTTACAAATACAGAGTAATGTATATTTTTATAATCTTTTGAATATTTTCATTTAATAATATTAAATTAAATAATAAAATATTTCTTCGCCACAATATATATCTTAGGCATAATGCATGCCATTATCACCGTTACACAAAGGGACACGTTTGAAATTGAGTCGTCACCATAAAAACTGGAGAGACAACAACTGGAGCAAAGTTCTCTTCACAGATGAATCCCGATTTAGCCTCTAGAGTGATTCTCGACGATACAAGATATGGAGAGAGGTTGGGACACGATATAGCCCATTAATTGTAAGAGAAAAATACAACTTTGGCTGTGGCGGTGTGATGGTGTTGGCAGGCATTTCTCTCAATGAGCGCACCGATCTGCATGTCTTTGAATAAGGTATCGTAATGATATCCTAGGGCAATATGTTCTTTCGTTGGCTCACACAGAAGGCACATATATTGTGCTAATGGACGATAACGCTCGTTCCCAAAGAGCGCACCGAGTGACAGTATCTTCAGGACACTGGAATTCAATAAATGGACTGACTGGCCAGCCAGTTATTCAGATTTAAATCCGAAAGAACATGCTTGGGATGCCCTTGGGAGACGAGTAGCCGTTATTTATCTCCCTCTCAGAAGCCTTGATGAGCTCAAGATTGCTCTGCGAAGTAAATGGACTCTAATTCCCATTGAAGCTATTAATAAGCTTGTAAAGAGTATGAGACACAGGTGTCAAGAACGTATTGCTATAAGAGATGTTATGAAATACTTTAAGAAATTGGAAATTAATAAATTGTTCTTACCACGTGGTGTTGTTTAAAGGCGCCGCTGCCGCTACCACCTTGTAACGTCCTCGTATTTGTTGGTTGACGTTAATAAGCAAGAAGTACTTGGAAGTTTAAAAAGCAATACTTTCTTTCTTTTAGGCTAACATCAGATATAGCATATTAATTATTAGACATCTGTTTACATGTGATCTATATTACAATCCGTCAAAAGGCAACTGCACAGAGTATCATCAGTGATAAATATGTGCTCACTGATAATTTACTATATAGGCATGCCAGCTGCCGTTACAGTATCTCCGTAATAGATACAAGAATAGGCTTAAACCTCTGCGAACAAGAGCATATTTTTATAAACTGCCCCTATATAACTCCCAAAAATAAAATTCAATATCAGACCTATAAGAAGACAGTTATTTAGATCCACGAAATAAAATATCGAATTTAACAAGGATTATATAAAATATTTAGAGAAATGAGGTAAAACAGGACTTCGATATACATAGCGATACAAATTTTCTCCACTTTAGGAAAGGTTTCAAAACACTAATAAAATTGTCTGAGTTTCAAGCTTCGGTTTTCAAATCTATTTTTCTCTCTCAGTTTAGAATTTAGAAAAAAATATCGCATTGTAAAAAGTTATTTACAATTGAAGCATTTATAGACACCGGATCTATGTTTAGTGGCATCGATATTGATCTCGCAAAGAAGCGCATGCTGCCGGTTAATTATGCTAAAATTTTCAACTTAATATCTAATATCGATCAAAATCTAAATACAAAGGAAAGGAAAATTAATAAATTTAAAATCGATGAGGATGAGATAATATATAATATGTAGATGAATATCATAGAAAATTTAAACCCTCCGTTGTTACAAAATCGATATTAACCCTAAATTATCGCCCGAGGAACGCAGCGAGATTTTGAAATGTTTTAATAAATTTAGCTGAAATTTTACGGAGGGCACAGGCTGTTTATAAAGGAAGTACAAATCTTGTCAAATCAGCTATAAAATACGCTTCAATGCCTAAATGTATATATGCATGTGTATTTGTCTATGGAAATTATGCGGGGAGGATATTAACCTATAAAAGGTCACCTTCTTTTAAAATATATGTTAAAACTAAGATGGAGCTCTCTTAGCTTTAGCATCCATATTAACAGGAGAGGTGACAACTATACATATTTACATTATACAAGTTGTATATATGAATATTCTCTAGCCTATTGTGTATATAACAAAATATTTATTTTCATAAATATTTTATTAAATTTTATATTTATATTTTATTATACAACATTTATTATTTATTTTTATTTTCACTCCCATTTAATCTCTGGTATATTCTAAATTTTGAGTGTTTTGGATCAAAATGATATTCCATACTGGGGTTTTATATTAATATAAAAATATTATATTTTTATCATAATACAAATATATAGAAAATATAATAGTGAAAAAAGACGTAGCTGATGATGAAAAAAACGAAGGAAAAAGTGTGAAAATGAAATTGGAGAATTTTTAAGATAGTTCCATATAGGATTGGCATATATTCAATGACAAAACTGTAAAATAAAAGCAATTCAAGATCTGACAAAAGGTTTTGATTTATTTATGCACACTAGTTTTCAGTACTATATTTAGATTTTACAAGACAATTAACAGTGTGTAATTCAATAAAAAAGGTTGGGTTAAAATACCTCCTGATATTTTACACATCGCGGTATAGGGCGATACGCAATGTTTGGTAATAAACCCTATTTTCTAATTATTCTCAGATTATTTATTTATTGCATGAAATTTCATTATAGGTTATAAAATACCAAAAGAGAGATTTTTAACAATAATGCTTAAATATTTTTTTGTTTATTTCACAAATTTGTTCTTTGAAAAATATTTATGACTATATATTTATACTGTATATAGAAGAATGTTATGCGACATATACTGTGTATATTCTCACATACAATTTCATATACAAAGTAATATAATGTGTAGGTTTGCAAGCGTAGGGTCACTTCCCTTTACGCCTCGAAGCTTAAATTAAAAACAACCGAAGACTGTTGTTTACCGCTCGTTTATTTTTAAAGAACGTTTTAGAACAAAAAGCACGCCACTGCCGGCGCGCGCGCGTGCCTGCCAGCGAGAGTAGTTTCACGCGACAGCCCGCCAGCGAGAGAAGCTTTTTCTTAATTACAATGCAACTCCTTAATTATATTTACAGGTTTCCATTTTATAACTATTTCCCATATTTACATTCCGGTCCCCGATTTAGTGAGCTGGTCTTCATGAATCTTCCTCTCCTTTCGCCAAGTTCCATTCTTAATCCAAGGGGGCAGATCTTTGTCACTGGTGTGATGTAGATCACCGCTTTCCCGTTCTGCTTGGTAGCGACGCGTACTTGGCCGTCAGGTCCAAAGTGTACATCGGAGACGAAACCGCGCTTCCACATGTTCCTGGGATGTAGCTCATCTACGAGAAAAACTAGATCTCCAGTCCTTATCGGCTCCGTCTGATGATGCCATTTGCTTATTGTCATGAGCTTGGGAATATAATCCCTAGTCCATTTGATCCAGAACTCGTTAGTAAACTGCTGTGCTCTTTTCCATTGCTCTCTCAAGTCGAGATTGTTTGTCTCGATTAACTTCGGAATGGAGGGACCAGCATCGTTAGCCCCACGAAGAAAATGATTCGGAGTGAGTGAGTCTTCCTCGGTAGGATCACTTGAGACGTAGGTTAATGGACGGCTTTTAATGATGTTCTCCGCTGACTTGAGGGCTGTGAGTAAAGTTGTATCTTTTGGATTTACCTCATTAAGCGTCGCGCGCAAACATTTATTCACTGATTTGATGAGACGCTCCCAAGCTCCTTCAAAGTGCGGTGCCGCAGGTGGGTTAAATTTCCATTTGACGGGGCCGGACCTTCAACTGACAGCCATCACTTCAAAGTGCCAAAGTATTTTTCTGCTCTATTTTCTCTCTTGATGAGAGAAGATAGATTTTTGTGATTTTTTTTTTGATTTTTTTTTATAAGCTTATTTTAAAGACAATCTAGTGTCAATGTGGAGGACACGATATAAGATAATATATTAAATTAGGAAGGACGAAAACCTTAAGGGTTAGACCAGATGAAAACGATAAAGGTTAGACCAGATGGAAAGAGGATGGTACTCAGGCGGGCCTCTTCAGATGAAGACCTGAGCAGCAGTTTCGGCCCTTACTCCATTACTGCCAAACCATGCCTCTTCGACCAAATAGAAAGCAAATTTAGGTTGGAACGGAGATAGGGTAATAGCTGAGCCTTAGATATTACAAAAATCAACTAAGGAACTAAGACAGTATCATCTTCTGCCCTTTCAAACCTAACTCAAAAAATGTTTTTTTCCAGTTCAGAATTTAAATTTATTCGGTTCCCTAGACACGAAGCAAGCTAAATAAGCGTTTAGTTTATTTTTTCTCCACTAGATGGCGCTCTGCCATCTAAAAAGCACATGTGCTCGTGGTCAGGAGATGCCTTCTCTATTTTTAATATATATATGTTATATAAAGGTATTATTTAAAATGTTATATTGAAATATTTTATTTAAAATGTTATATTGAAATATTTTATTTAAAAATGTTATATGTTAAAATGTTATTTTATTTAAAGTTATAATTTCATTGATATAAATACTCTGTTTTAATCGACCGCCAGAGGTCACGCCTTCTTTATAAATAATCATTGTTGTTGTTCTTCCCCGTTGGTCGACCCAAAACTTTGTAATTATGTAAATAATATTTTGTTTTATTTATTCTTACGCCTTAAGCCAGGCATTACTTTTTACCAAATTATGTTTTTATATATTCCTTTAGCACAATAAAAGCAATTACTGATCAAAACCAATATTTTTATTATTATTTCAAGATTATTCGACCATGACTGCACCACCATAGCATACAAATCAATATGATCCAAAACAACAGAAATCTTATATCTTTTATTATTTTAAATATAATATTAGTCGACAGGATATCAGAAACTTGTGTGAACAAAAGCAAAACTAATATGCAAATCTTCTACAATCAACTATAGCCATCTTAACCAAAAATAACTTTTTTCAATCAAAAATAGATCATTTCAATCAAAAATAGATCATTTCAATCAAAAATAGCTCATTTCAATCAAAAATAGCTCATTTTAAACAAAAAATAACCTACTATAAAAAAAGACATAGCTCCAATTCAAGAAAACATATTCTCCACAAGCAAACAGTCATATTCGAAAATCGACTCCACCCATCCACTGAAACACCAGTCACCTCCATCTACAGCCAACTCCAGCCAGCATCTTCCTTTTCAAGGTACTTGGTATCAACCATTTTGCATAATTTACCCCGTTTTAACCTTTTCTCTATTGTTTACGATAGTTTCCAATCACTCATTTTCTTATAGTTACATCCCTTTTATGTCATATCTTAAATATATTTGCCATTTAAAATTTAAAATGCTTTATTTTCTCTGCATAATTATTTCTATATCTCTCCTAAATATATCTCTTTTCATACTTTGCAATTAAATATTTACAATTAAGTTAAACCATTTACAGATATCATTTTTTATAATTCTATATGTAAAGCAGTCGGCCGGGAAGACAACAACAACAAATTAACATATTTCTCACATTCAATTTCTTTATTAAAAAATTAGCTAAACTTTAATGTTTATCATATTTTACTTTTACAATATGTTCAGAATTTCCTATTGTTTATCATATGACCACTATACCTTATGTCTTCACACACAATTCCATCTTATATTTGAAATTCCCAAACTTTTAATATTTGATATTTTCCTATTTAATTTTATTTCGCAATGTTTTTATATTTAAAATCTGCATTTTTACTCCTATACTTATTTCATATGTAATTATTAACTAAAAGCGTTTCTGCAAATATGTAAATTTAGCGCTACCAACATATGTAAATTTTAGCTCTTGTTTTTATCCACCTTGATTCTTTTTCAAATGATAATTTTCTATTCTTACCATTAATCAATTTATCTTTAACATTATAATCATTTAATCTTTATGTTCATTCCTTGTTTTCACATTTGCCTTTTGTACATAAACTTTTGTCTCAACTTATTGCTTTTTCTCATAAATGCCTTTTTCTTATCATCAAATGTTTTGTCATTGCCATATATATTTTGCCAATTATTTTTTATATTGTTTTTTATGTTGTTCTTCTTTATTTTTCATTCACATACTTTTGCAATTATTTTGTTTTTAATGTTATCTTTTCTTTAAATTTTCCTTCCTCATTTTTAATATTATATGTGTATTTTTTCATGTCTTTTCCAATCTATTGGTTCACAATAAGCCAATACGATTATGGAACACCTTTTTTTCTCTTTAACAATCATTACATTATGTATCACTTTGTATTTTCCTGTCTATTGGTTACCATTTTTAAAAACCAATATGATAAGTGAATATCACCTCTCACATTATTTTCTTTCTAATCATTTTATATTTTTTAAAACTATTTTTTTTTATCACTTTTCTCTCTACCCATACAATTCTTTTCACAGGGGGGAAATGTTATATAAAGGTATTATTTAAAATGTTATATTGAAATATTTTATTTAAAAATGTTATATGTTAAAATGTTATTTTATTTAAAGTTATAATTTCATTGATATAAATACTCTGTTTTAATCGACCGCCAGAGGTCACGCCTTCTTTATAAATAATCATTGTTGTTGTTCTTCCCCGTTGGTCGACCCAAAACTTTGTAATTATGTAAATAATATTTTGTTTTATTTATTCTTACGCCTTAAGCCAGGCATTACTTTTTACCAAATTATGTTATTATATATTCCTTTAGCACAATAAAAGCAATTACTGATCAAAACCAATATTTTTATTATTATTTCAAGATTATTCGACCATGACTGCACCACCATAGCATACAAATCAATATGATCCAAAACAACAGAAATCTTATATCTTTTATTATTTTAAATATAATATATATATATATATATTATTTAAAAATGCCTATTTTGGATCAAAAAATTTTATTTCCGATATTTCGTGTGGCAACTCGCCAAACTTCTTCGGGGAACAAGATTGTTTTGAATAGCTCACGTATCATTTCACGAGTATGTACAACTGCTATACAATTTTAAAATTTCTAAAATCTACAATATGCATGTTTATAAATATAATTATTAATAATAAAATGATATATACAATATTAATATATAGCGAATAAATAAATATATACATTTAAAATAAAAGAATTGAAAATCAGTAATTTGTTATATATATAAATGTATAGTAGTGGGCTATATGGTTTTAAATTGTAAGTATAATTGAGGAATGTCTATTTTTCGATTGATACTGTTTTTATCTTCTATTGAGGTCCAGCTTTCTAGAAAAAGTCTTGAATGTTTGTCCTTGATATTTTGATACGAGGGTTGTCCGTTAAATAAGTTCCACAGGGCACCACTGTCATGAGGATCGCTTTTAGGCTCGAGCCGACTGCACGGGCTCGTAGCTTGTTCTCCCCACTCCAATTTCCCACCAAGGATACGTCGCTGGTAAGCTTAGTTTTGGATGAGCAGCCGTTAGTGATGGAGCTTCCCCTCGTGTCTCCCGCCAACTGTGAATTACGGTCAGTAATTCGCTTTTTGGCTGCAAAGAAGAATTCAGCGAAGGACATTCATACTGAACTCTGTCAAGTGTATGGAGAAGGGTGTATGAGGTCCGGGATGGTGAGCAGATGGGTCAGAGAATTCAAAAACGGCCGAACAGACGTCCTCGATGAACCGTGTGCTGGACGGCTATTGGTTTCGGACGAAACCATTGCCAAAGTCGAAGCGGCAATGCTTGAAGATCGACGGGTTACTGTGCGGAAGCCCTGTGATTTGGTTCCTGATGTCAGTAAAACCACCATCGACAAGATTTTGCGTGAATATTTAAGGTATTCAAAGGTCTGCGCAAGATGGGTTCCGAAAATGCTGACTGAAGACCATAAACGGCAGCGGGTTGATGCGGCCCAGAAATTTCTCGATTGCCACAAAACTGACGGAGAGGAATTCTTGGATTCGATCGTTACTGGTGATGTGACCTGTGTACACTACCCCACACCGGAGACAAAGGAGCAATCCAAGCTGTGGAAGCACACTTCTTCGCCGAAACCTCTAAAGTTTAAACAAACACTTTCTGCCGGGAAACTTATCGCTACCGTCTTTTGGGACCGAAAGGGTCTATTGTTGTGCGACTTTATGCGTCGGGGTACAACAATCAATTCCGACCGGTACTGTGAGACCTTGAAACAACTTCGACGAGCGATTCAGAATAAGAGGAGAGGGATGTTAACCAAAGGGGTGTGTTTTCACCACGACAACGCTCGGCCGCACACCGCCCATCAAACCACTGCCTCATCGAAGAATTTGGATGGGAATTGGTGTCACACCCACCTTACAGCCCGGACGTAGCTCCTAGTGACTTCCACTTCTTCCCCGAGTTGAAGAAAAACCTGGGTGGAACCCAATTCCAGGACGATGACGAGTTGGAAGAAGCGGTTTTAGGCTTTCTACGCGGCCAGGCGGCAGAGTTCTTTGAATCTGGTTCCATAAGTGGGTGTCCCGAATGCAAAAATGCGTCGAACGAAACGGGGAATATGTAAAAAAATGAAAAAAAGTCTGATATTTTCGAAAATGTATAGTTCAGGTCAAATAAACCTATTTTTCTGTATGGAAAACCTCTGTGGAACTTATTTAACGGACAACCCTCGTATACTATTTCAGTTGAGTCAAAATTTGGTATGTGGTCCTGTTTCAGTGCGTGATCTACTAAAAGGGAAAGAGGGCTATAGTTTTGAAGGGCTGTCCTGTGTTGATTGGTTCTTTCTTCTAGAGTTTTCCCTGTCTCTCCTATGTATGTAGCTGGGCAAGATCGGCACGGGATTCTGTAAATGAGGTTGGATTTTTGACTGTTGTTTGTGTTATGTTTGGTATCGGGATGGCGGAGAAGTGTTTTTAAGTTGGATGGTGTCTGGTATATCGTCTTGATGTTGTACTTCTTGAGGGCTCTACTGATTCTTTCGATGCCGTAGCTGTACGGAAGTGTGCAATATGATTTGTGAGATTGGCTATTGGAAGGAGGGATGAATGTTGATCTGTAGAATTGTCTTTTGATAAATTCTGTGGGATAACTATTGCTTTGTAATTCATTCATTAGTATTATTTTTTCTTGTTGTACTTTTTCTAGATTATTAGAGCAATGAGTAGATATTCTTTTTGATAGGGTTTTTATGGCAGATATTTTATGGTTAATAGGGCCGAATGAGCTGAAATTCAAGTAACCACCTGTGTGAGTTGGCTTGCGGTAAATGCCTGTTTCTATTTTAGAGTTGTTTCTGGTGAGAATTATATCTAAGAATGATAAAGAGTTTTTTTCTTCTATTTCATGTGTAAATGTGAGAAATGGTTTTATATTGTTCAGGAAATCCAGAATGCTTATTGTATTGTTGTTTTCGGTTATGCAAAGAATATCGTCAATATATCTTTTCCAGAATGTTATTTTTAGCTGCTTATTATCTATTATTAATTGATCAATATTATTCATGAAAATGTTTGCCAGAGCTGAAGATATTGGGTTGCCCATCGGGAGGCCTTTGATTTTTTTGATCCAAAATAGGCATTTTTAAATAATATAATATATGGATTGCTCTATTTTCAAACATATATATATATGTAATAAGTTGAGGTCTGGTAGCCTCTTGTAGAATCTTGTCGACTTAGATGTGATAAAGGGTTGCTGTCGACTTATCTGTGATGAGATCCTGTCGACTTATCTGTGATGAGATCCTGTCGACTCTCGCTATAAGCTGTGGTAACCGGTGGTCAAACCTGTAGTAGCCGAGAGGGACAGTCAGGGCGTGGAGAGTTTTCCAGTACCTCTCTGCACTTTGGAAGACCTTTAACAGTTTTCACAGAGTACAGGCAGTCGTGGTCGAGGCAGAGCGGAAAGCTTGGGAATGTCCACACACACAAAACGAAGAGACACAGCTGTAGTAGGAAAGTTCCATGAACAGATAGGAGTTGAGCTAAGCAAGATGGAGATTTAGAGTATTTCTTACTGTTTTACATGGTGATGAGGTGGTCCTGGCTACGACCGACGGTGAAAGGGGTGACTGCTGACTAACTGACTAACTGTGGTCGGCTAAAACCGAGGTGTTTATATACCATTCCCGAGGAGGAGGGGGGAGTTGGACTTTAAACGTCTGCGGCATTCCGCACCCTTTGGACCAGATGGCAACGGGCTGCCGAATTCCTTTTCAGGGTTGTTGGATTGTCTGAGAATGTGAACTTTGAACGTCTGCACCCTTTGGCCTTGATGGCAACGACTCGCTAAATTCCTCTTCAGGATTGTTGGGTTTCTCTCTCGATCTTAGACGTTTTTGAATTTCTCAATCTTGCTTTAACTTAGCTCTTAATCTATTACATAGTTTTATTTATTTGTCTTTAGTTTGTACAAAGTACATTACATATGGTGATGCAATTTATGACAGATTAATCATGCGCATAATTATTTATAGATGTGTTTCTATATACAACATGACAATCTTGTTATAAGTAATTATACAATATAGGGTTGTTGGTTTAAATTACCATAGATGAGCCCCGGGAGTGAAAGGGTTTATCCGGGTTTAAACGGGTAAAGCCTCTCTAACACAGGTAAGTAATTAAAATTTATTTTAATTAATTTAAACTGTGAGGGTTAAAAAGGGCTATAACAAGATGTTTTGTTTGGATATATCTGCAAATTATAAAAAATACAACTTATGTTTAATTTAAAAGTTATGATATTCATATAAAAGAGAAATTAAGATAAAACCTTTGTTTGATAAAAAATAATGATGATGTTTTAAGAGATTGTTGGCGGGCGTTGGAAAGGGTTAGTGGTTAAAGAATATGCAATTGTAAGTATTACACAGATAATCAAATAATTAGGTCCAGGTGCAAAGCGAGGATATAGACTTGTACGTCTTCCGAGGCAATGTTTCACCTGTGATCCTGTATAAGGGTTACAGTGCTTTGTCACAATTGTAGTGTTATTGCGTTGAAAAGTTGTTGAAGAAAAAGTCGTTCATTAATATGATTGAAAGGGGTGAAATAGAGTCATGCGTTAAGTAGAATTGTTGTAGCGACAGTAGGTGATCTGACTTGACTTAAAATCAAAGGTTGATTGTGGTCCGCTAGAGCTAAAAAATTGAGTTGTGGACGCTTTGTGTTTGCGTGGGTGATTATGCTCTAGGGATGATTGTAGTAAACTTTTGAAACGTGTTCAAGGCCAGAAGTTGGGATTTTTAATTCTGGGGAACTTTGATCAAATAGTTTGTTGAAATTATGAAATCAAAAAAATTGTCAAGCAGTACTATCGTTTTTCTACGTTGATGTGAAGCAATGACTAAGAAGATAGTAGTGTAAAGTACACTGAAGTGGTTAGAGAAATAGATTGTTGTATGCCCGAAAGTTAATGATAACATAGTCATTTTATAAAAAGGTATAAAAACAAATATAAAATGAATAAAATATAGAAATATAATTGTGGTTGAATAAAGTTTAAGTGGATAAAATCAAACAATCAATATATAAAAGTAATAATAATGAAGAATTAAAGTGATTTTTGACAACAAATATATCTTTTGTAATACTAAAATAATATTATGAAAAATAAAATTGATTTTTTATATATAATGTTGGATTAAAAACTAGTGATTATATAATTGAAAGGCAAAAATAAAAAATAAAAATAAAATATTTTATACAAAAAAACAGAATATAAGTAAAGATTGTGATCTCAATTTAACATGTAAAATGTTTGATATGTAGAAAAAAATAGAGATTTACACAGGATTAAAATATCAAAATGTTCAATTTAAGGTAGGTCTTGTTCAAATTCAAATATCTAAATGTTTAAAAGTTGGGTTAAGATATCGACTGTAGAAAAATGTGTGGAATTAAAAGGAATGCGGGACATGGGGATGGAAGGACTGGGGGCTTCTGGGGGAAGAGTGGCGATGGATTTAGGTGTCCATTTTCACGACCGGGGTGCGATGTATTGTTTTTAAAGGGGCGATATGGGGGAAGTCTGCGTCGCACGTTCTTTACATTCTTTCTCATCTAGTCTGGTTATTTCGGGGTATGGATCAGGATGAGTTATCAGATTTGGGGGTATAACATTGAACATTAAATAGGTGGGTGGAAAACTTGTGACAGAATGGGGTGTGTTATTAGAAATTTGTGAAATATTTCTGAGGTAAAAGCGGGCGCTCTGTCAGATAACAGACATTTTGGAAATCCTTGTTGTAGTACAGTTTTGAGAGTTTGAATGTACGTTAGGGTACTGGTTTACTGGTTAAACTCCCTTTGAGAGTGGTGAAAGCTTGTTGGTAGTTTTATGGTGTATTTGAAAGATGTAGTTTTCTCGGTGTTCGTAAGTGTTGTCGTTCGACGCTATTGCGGTAAAAAATGTTTTTCAATGATATCAGGTTTAGATGTGAGTAAAAGTGCTATTTTCGACGTGGACACGCTTTGGGGTTAGATGTGTCACAGGCATGAAGGCGTCTTTGTGGCCTGTTAAGTGAGAAAAATTGTTGTGATGCGCTGTGTGACACGAGTGAGTGAATTGAATGGAAAGGTGTCACGTGAAGTCTTTGTTTTTGGTACAGCATCTAACTTGTTTCATCATGAACAACAAATTTACTAGTCATGAGTGGTGGTTGTACAAAACACATCGAGATATCTTGGTTGTTAGTGAATGTGGCACGTTTAGTGGCGACGGAGCTTGTGTTGCTCGAATTCGATTTGTTGCTAAGTCGCGCGCTAATAGATGGTGGCCAATTGTAGAAAGTGATGGGAAGTGTGTTGTAGTTTATTGAGAGAGATGTGTGAATAATTAATAATTATGCATGTAAAAGGAGAGGACGGGGGAGTGCAGCTATGTTGGGATTTAATGATTGTAATAGTTTTGGAAGACTGTGACTTAATTTAGCTACAGACGTGGTAGTTGATGGGATTTTTATTTTTAACTTTTTTTTGGGAAAGATAGTTACTTTTCTAGTTGTGATTTTGAATATATTGTATCTTTCGATTTTTGCAATTTTAAAAAAATGCGTCTCACCTATGTTTATTAAAATTTGAATATATATTTTTTTAAATCGTTGATTATGGTAGTGTAAAAATTATCCTTGTAAAAGGGGCAATGGCGTGATAGTGACTTATAATTTGAATGGGGCGTCTACATAAAATAGTGAACATAACAATGATTTCTGCAAAGTTTTGAGTATTTGATTAAAAATTGGTGTTTTAGTATAAAAATAAGATATAAAAAAAAACACACAAATAGGTTTAAAATTATGATTCGAGTAATTAAAAAATATTATGATTTTTTTTTCTTATGTAAAATTGAAAGTAATGAATTAAAATTTATAAGTTGCTTAAAATGAGGTAAAAATTGATAAATGAGAGTGTAAAAGATTTAAAATTTGAATTGAAATTATATAAAAATGGTAAAAATTGATTTTAAAATGATTACAGTGAAAATAAACATTAAACTTTTGGAAAATCAAGTTGTGAGCATGAGGAGAAAGTTTTTTAAAACTCACAGTTTTGAAGATTGTTCAGTCAGGAAACTTGGTTTTTAGTTGTCGTCCTACTGATGACGTGGAAGACGCTCCGAGTAGAGCTTGTAGAAGCTTGTAACTTCTGTTTGGTAACGGCGGCATGTTGCCTGGAAGATGGGTGCGTTGTAAGGCCGAAGGGGGAAAGTCTCACCGGCTTATTTTACGGGATATTCGGCTGTGTCGTTGGAGGGGGAGATTGCTTGCTCCTGATATATAGTCTCTTGTTGGGGAAGAGATTGATAGGTCGTTTAGTTGGAATGGCGGCGGGCTTGTTCCTCCATCTTTGCTCTGCCTTGCTTCTATCTGGACAAGCTTCCTACCTTCTTCGTTGTGGTCATCTTCGTTGTGGTCATCCTGTCGACTCTCTGTAATAAGTTGAGGTCTGGTAGCCTCTTGTAGAATCTTGTCGACTTAGATGTGATAAAGGGTTGCTGTCGACTTATCTGTGATGAGATCCTGTCGACTTATCTGTGATGAGATCCTGTCGACTCTCGCTATAAGCTGTGGTAACCGGTGGTCAAACCTGTAGTAGCCGAGAGGGACAGTCAGGGCGTGGAGAGTTTTCCAGTACCTCTCTGCACTTTGGAAGACCTTTAACAGTTTTCACAGAGTACAGGCAGTCGTGGTCGAGGCAGAGCGGAAATCTTGGGAATGTCCACACACACAAAACGAAGAGACACAGCTGTAGTAGGAAAGTTCCATGAACAGATAGGAGTTGAGCTAAGCAAGATGGAGATTTAGAGTATTTCTTACTGTTTTACATGGTGATGAGGTGGTCCTGGCTACGCCCGACGGTGAAAGGGGTGACTGCTGACTAACTGACTAACTGTGGTCGGCTAAAACCGAGGTGTTTATATACCATTCCCGAGGAGGAGGGGGAGTTGGACTTTAAACGTCTGCGGCATTCCGCACCCTTTGGACCAGATGGCAACGGGCTGCCGAATTCCTTTTCAGGGTTGTTGGATTGTCTGAGAATGTGAACTTTGAACGTCTGCACCCTTTGGCCTTGATGGAACGACTCGCTAAATTCCTCTTCAGGATTGTTGGGTTTCTCTCTCTATCTTAGACGTTTTTGAATTTCTCAATCTTGATTTAACTTAGCTCTTAATCTATTACATAGTTTTATTTATTTGTCTTTAGTTTGTACAAAGTACATTACATATGGTGATGCAATTTATGACAGATTAATCATGCGCATAATTATTTATAGATGTGTTTCTATATACAACATGACAATCTTGTTATAAGTAAATATACAATATAGGGTTGTTGGTTTAAATTACCATATATATATATCGTATATTTTAAACTGTATAATAATGACACTTTCTATTTGCTACCACCCCCATATTTTGTATATATGCTATATCTTTATTAATATAACCTGTACACCCTTTTTGTATATAAACTAAAATTGGTGACGTCAAAATAAAAATCCAAAAGAGAGAGCGGTCAGCTGGTGGCAGCAGGGACAGAGGGGTGGAAAAAGGCAACGCCCAGCCCATGTGGGGTCCCGAGGGACATTCTTATAGAGACCCCCCAAAACAGGACAAGTTTTGGCAGGGGGTCGGCAGATGTTCTAGGGGGTGTTTCTCAGCAGTTCGCTTCAGCCTGTCGGTCTCACACACTCTCCTTCCATGTCTCGGTGATAAACATCAAAGTTGGTGTCATGGCCTCTACCTCTGTCCCGTGGGCTGTCCCCGATCCCTCTATGTGCTAACATCTAGCCCTGCCTCTGCTTCTTGTTGTCCGCGTGTGGGAAGAACACCAACACTCGCCTTACGTACACGACTGCCATTTCATCCATACGTCGGCACATTGCAACAATATTACAGAAAGTCGACAGGATAACTGAGGACAGCGGCATGCAGAGGATGACAGAGGCACCGGTGGTTAGCGGCGCATTCGTGTGGATGCTCCTTCTACTTGCCCTCCATCTTGACGATCCAGTGGACCATCTCAAAGACGCCATGCGAGGACTAGCTGTACCTCCCATCGAGCAGGTCATCATCGCCCCCATCGACATATCCTGCGCCACGAACATCTACCTCCATCGGCTCGAACAGGCATTCATCGAGAAATCTTGGCATTGCCTCGCCAACCAGCATCGACGATGTCCCATGGCAACCACCGCAAAAAGTGATCACCAAGCCTCATCGCAAGCGACTCCACAAAACCCATCAAGACATCATCCATCTGGTAGGAGAATTTTCTCTACAGACTCTATTAATGTAACACTATCTCCGTTTTTTTCCCCGCACTGAATTAACTATTCAATCGATTTATGGCAATAGCATTTTTATCATATATTCATTAAGTTCTTTATTTTACCTGCCCCATTACTATTTCAATCAATGCAACTTTAGATGTGTATAAAACATTTTAACCTTAATCAATTATTCATTATTATTATTTTGTCTTTCATTTAACCATTCATTAGCAATGCCGTCAGCCATCACCAACTAATTATTACTTTATTTTTTTTCTTCAAATCGTAATATTCATCATTTTAGGCTTATTACACACATATTATAACTTCAACCATCTTTCTCATCATTCTAAAACTTTTAAAATATTGACAACGTCAATAATAATTTTTAATAGTTTAAGATATTTTTGAATTTATATTTTTTTCTATTGCGTCTTTCTAATTTTATCGTCGACGTATCCTAACCTACCCTGCCCATACATTCTCATGCATTGCCACAAGGGATTCCTGTTCGCCAAACATTTAATTTTTTTTCATTGATTAATCCAACTGAGAAATCCTTCCTCGCTATATCATTCCCAATTGTGAGTTCAGGAAACCCAGCTAGATTATTTTTCTTATCACCCGGCTCATCATTACCAATCATCATTTTTTCTTTTTTTTATTACCATTCAAGTCGGGTGAAATCATCATTGGCAACATAACAACCCTTGAAACTACCTTCCTTTTTCTTCATTCCCCAATCTCATATACTCCCCTCAAGAGATTCTTGCTCCAATAATTTTTTTTAATCCAACTGGAAACATCCTTCTTCGCTATATCGTTCCCAATAGTGAGTTCAGGATACCCAGCTAGATTCCTTTTTTTTTACCCGGTTCATCATTTTTATAATTTTATCATTTTTATATATATATTTTTTTATCAAACAAGCCGGGTACCATCATTATTGGCAGCAGTACAAATCTTGCGTTTACCTTTCCCTTTCCACATTCTTCAACCTACATATCTCTCCCTGCTAGTCTGAACTGATGATGCAAACGAAACATCAGGAACGCTCTGTTAATGAAAATAGTACCTCACTAACACAAGTTCGTACTGCATTGCAGAACTCATTAACCTATTTCTTTGCAGGAACACACTCAGACATCCCATATACCCTCATTAACCCTCTGCGTCAACTTATAATCTTAGTTCAACTTAATAGTTTTATGCTTTTCTTTTGGGTATTTTTTCATTCAATTGGTTCTCATTTTTTTTTCTATAAGTAAATTACTTTTACGGCATTTCTAATTTTATCTTGCATATTTTCTCAATTTTATCATTTATTCTTATGTATTTTTTCTTTCATCATATTCTATATCTTATTGAGACGTCATCATTATATTATTGTCCTTTTTATTATCCTACTAGACGAATGAACCGGGCAACGCCCGTGTTTTACCCGATTGAATGTTTTTATTCCAATACTATTTGTTACAATTATAAATTGGAGCCATGGATGTCACTCTTGTGAAACGTCCCGCTCCAAACTTTACATGTACATTAGGTCAGCTGGTATTACCCCTCATTTTCACCGCTAGAGGCGCGAGCGAATTGACTTTTTGTAAATATACATAATTATAAAGATAGAAGCTTCTATAGAAGATAATGATCATAATGATGATGCGCGCGCATCCGTGACATGAGGAATTGAGGAAAGACGGTCGTGACTATATATATTAATAATAAAATAAAATAATAATAATAATAATATAATAATAATAATTATTATTATCATCATTAGATAATGATAATGATCATAATGATGATGCGCGCGCATCCGTGACATGAGGAATTGAGGAGGAAAGACGGTCGTGACTATATATGTTGATAATAATAATAATATAATAATAATTATTATTATTATTATCATTAGATAATGATAATGATCATAATGATGACGCGCGCGCATCCGTGACATGAGGAATTGAGGAATTGTTGACGGTGGAAAGACGGTCGTGACTATATATGTTGATAATAAAATAATAATAATAATATAATAATAATTATTATTATTATTATCATTAGATAATGATAATGATCATGATGATGCGCGCGCATCCGTGACATGAGGAATTGAGGAATTGATTGATTGAGGAAAGACGGTCGTGACTATATATGTTGACTAGACGAATGACCCGGGCAACGCCCGTGTTTTACCCGATTGAATGTTTTTATTCAAATACTATTTGTTACAATTATAAATTGGAGCCGTGGATGTCACTCTTGTGAAACGTCCCGCTCCAAACTTTACATGTACATTAGGTCAGCTGGTATTACCCCTCATTTTCACCGCTAGAGGCGCGAGCGAATTGACTTTTTGTAAATATACATAATTATAAAGATAGAAGCTTCTATAGAAGATAATGATCATAATGATGATGCGCGCGCATCCGTGACAGCGATGAGGAATTGAAGAAAGACGGTCGTGACTATATATTAATGACGAATGACCCGGGCAACGCCCGGGTTTTACCCGATTAAATGTTTTTATTCAAATACTATTCGTTACAATTATAAATTGGCGCCGTGGATGTCACACTTGTGAAACGTCCCGCTGCAAACTTTGTGTCTGAGAAGCGATATTTTTATAGAAAGATGATCTGGCTTTTGTTTTCTGCTCGAATGAATGTTTTTCTGTTAGAATTTTGTTCCTGCGTACAAAATAATGAACTGGTTTCACCCGTGGTCTCTGCTTTTTGGAATTTTTACCCGATATAATTTTGTATCTGATAATCAAACATGATACAGCAATATCGTCATCATCATTTTCTGACTAAAAATATATAGTTTTAATAATTGATTTATATATATATTTTTAAATAGCCTATCGTCTTCCCCGTATTTTTTACCTATGTATGGAAATTTTGGTTTGAATTAGCGAACTACTGCGAATTTGTATACCGGACATACAAACAAACATACAAACAGACAAACATTCATTTTTATATATATAGAGATTTACTCTTCATTGTTGGCTTTTTATATTATATTTACTCTTCATTGTTGGCCTTTTATCTTACATTCACTCTGTTGGCTTTTTATATTACATTTACTCTTCATTGTTGGCTTTTTATCTTACATTCACTCTTCATTCTTGGCTTTTTATATTATATTTACTCTTCATTGTTGGCTTTTTATCTTACATTCATTCTTCAAGGTTGGCTTTTTATATTACATTCACTCTTCATTGTTGGGTTTTTATCTTACATTCACTCTGTTGGCTTTTTATATTACATTTACTCTTCATTGTTGGCTTTTTATCTTACATTCACTCTTCATTGTTGGCTTTATATCTTACATGCATTCTTCATTGTTGGCTTTTTATATTACATTCACTCTTCATTGTTGGCTTTTTATCTTACATTTATTCTTCATTGTTGGCTTTTTATCTTACATTTATTCTTCATTGTTGGCTTTTTATATTACATTCACTCTTCATTGTTGGCTTTTTATCTTACATTCATTCTTCATTGTTGGCTTTTTATCTTACATTCACTCTTCATTGTTGGCTTTTTATATTATATTTACTCTTCATTGTTGGCTTTTTATCTTACATTTATTCTTCATTGTTGGCTTTTTATATTACATTTACTCTTCATTGTTGGCTTTTTATCTTACATTCATTCTTCATTGTTGGCTTTTTATATCATATTTACTCTTCATTGTTGGTTTTTATCTTACATTCATTCTTCATTGTTGGCTTTTTATATTATACTAATGATGATGCGCGCGCATCCGTGACATGAGGAATTGAGGAATTGATTGATGGTGGAAAGACGGTCGTGACTATATATGTTGATAATAAAATAATAATATTACGATGTACTAGAGCGCCATCTGTTATCAAATTATAAAACTATTTTAGAGGCGTAATGTTCTTTTTAAAATAAAACAATTTCCACTGTCCTTACTGCGATGGAAAAATTAAAGGGAGGGCCTGGCTCATCAGTGGTGAACCCTCCCAGCGGTAGATTAAACTGGCGAAACCGCTGGGAGGGTTCACCACTGATGAGCCAGGCCCTCCCTTTAATTTTTCCATCGCAGTAAGGACAGTGGAAATTGTTTTATTTTAAAAAGAACATTACGCCTCTAAAATAGTTTTATAAAATAATAATAATAATAATATAATAATAATTATTATTATTATCATTAGATAATGATATAATGATCATAATGATGATGCGCGCGCATCCGTGACAGCGATGAGGAATTGAGGAAAGACGGTCGTGACTATATATGTTGATAATAATAATAATAATATAATCATAATAATAATTATTATTATCATTAGATAATGATATAATGATCATAATGATGATGCGAGCGCATCCGTGACATGAGGAATTGAGGAAAGACGGTCGTGACTATATATGTTAATAATAAAATAATAATAATAATATAATAATAATAATTATTATTATTATCATTAGATAATGATAATGATCATAATGATGCGCGCGCATCCGTGACATGAGGAATTGAGGAGGAAAGACGGTCGTGACTATATATGTTGATAATAAAATAATAAAATAATAATAATAATATAATAATTATTATTATTATCATTCGATAATGATAATGATCACAATGATGATGCGCGCGCATCCGTGACATGAGGAATTGAGGAGGAAAGACGGTCGTGACTATATATGTTGATACTTATAATAATTTTAACTGATTTGTGCCCAAATTATTTCTTTTGATTTTATAATAGGTTTGTAAGGTCCCCCAAACAAACCTTCATCACCGGGGGCACATTCTATCGTATATTTTAAACTGTATAATAATGACACTTTCTATTTGCTCTCACCCCCATATTTTGTATATATGCTATATCTTTATTAATATAACCTGTACACCCTTTTTGTATATAAACTAAAATTGGTGACGTCAAAATAAAGATCCAAAGAGAGAGCGGTCAGCTGGTGGCAGCAGGGACAGAGGGGTGGAAAAAGGCAACGCCCAGCCCATGTGGGGTCCCGAGAAACATTCTTATAGAGACCCCCCAAATCAGGACAAGTTTTGGCAGGGGGTCGGCAGATGTTCTAGGGGGTGTTTCTCAGCAGTTCGCTTCAGCCTGTCGGTCTCACACACTCTCCCTCCATGTCTCGGTGATAAACATCAAAGTTGGTGTCATGGCCTCTACCTCTGTCCCGTGGGCTGCCCCCGAACCCTCTATGTGCTAACATCTAGCCCTGCCTCTGCTTCTTGTTGTCCGCGTGTGGGAAGAACACCAACACTCGCCTCACGTACACGACTGCCAGTTCATCCATACGTCGGCACATTGCAACAATATTACATATATATATCTTATATAAAGAAAAAATAATTCTGCTTGTATTTAATTATCTTGAGGATTATACTATGTTAGTTATTTGCTGGTTCTTTTTTAGGACTAAATGGTATTGGTCAAGCAGTCGTGGTTAATAATTTTGAAAGAATAATTATAATATTGAATATTAGAGATTTATTTATTTGTGAGCTCTAAGGGAGAGATAAGCATAAAAAAAAACAATTGATAAAAGTACTGCCTGGCTTAAGGCGTAAGAATAAAAAGAAAAGCTTATTTACATAATGTACAAAAGTTTTGAGCCGACCAACGGGGAAGAACAACAACGAGTTTTTATAGGGGAAGAGTGACCTCTGGCGGTCGATTTAACAGAGTATTTTAATCTATGAAATTATATAATTTTAAATAAAATAATATTTTTATATAACATTTCCCCCCTGTGAAGAAAAATAATATGGGTTCATTTAGAGAAAAGTGATAAAAAATATAGTAAAAAAAAAAGGCAAAATGATTATAAAGAAAATAAAGTGAGAGGTGATATTCACTTATCATATTGGTTTTTGTATGGTAACCAATAGACAGGAAAATACAAAATGATATAAAGTGTGAATGATTACAAATATTATTGGTAGAGAGTGAAAATGTGGTAAAGAGAGAGAAAAAGTGTTCCATAATCGTATTGACTTATTGTGAACCAATAGATTGGAAAGACATAAGGAGATGATACACATATATAATATTAAAAATGAGGAAGGTAAATAAATTGCATGAAAAATACAAAAGTGAGAAATAAAAAGGGTGATATTCCTTGATCATATTGGCTTGTTGTGAGCCAATAGGTGGGAAAAAACATGAGAAAATGACATTATTAAAAATAAGAAAAATGCATGATATTTACAAAAGTATATAAATGAAAAATGATGAATAACATTGAAAACAATATGAAAATTACATTAGTAAAATATAGGTGGCAACATTTGATGATTATAAGAAGAAGGGCATTTGTGAAAAGCAAGAAGTTAGGACAAAGTTTATGTACAAAAGGCAAATAAGAAAACAAAGAATGAACATGTAAAGATAAATGAATTAATGGTAAGAATAGAGAATGGTCACTTGAAGAAAAGAATCAAGGTAGTTAAAAATAAGAGCTAAAATTTACATATGTTGGTAGCGCTAAATTTACATATTTGCAGAAACGCTTTTAGATAATAATTACATATGAAATAAGTAATGGAGTAAAAATGCAAAGTTTAAATATAAAAACATTGTGAAATAAGATTAAATAGGAAAATATCAAATATTAAAAAGTTTGGGAATTTCAAATATAAGATGGAAATGTGTGTGAAGATATAAGGTATAGCGGTCATATGATATATATATATATATAATGTTGAACCAGTTTAACTGATCAAAATCGCATAAAAAAAAACATGCTTTAGATCTACGTATATAACTATCATAAAGCGCTGTTGGAAAAAATGAAAGTCAAAACGTGTATATACAAGGTGCCTTCATTAATTTCCAGGACTGGTTAAAAAATAAAATAAATAAAAAAGCTAATGAAAAATTTTTTATACAGAGTTAAATATTAGACATTCGACCCCACCTGACTGAAAGCACGAGTCTCGTGGCGCACGCGCCGATCTAAAAATAGAACAAAACAACTTCCTTGTAAGGTTCGCATTTCTAATTTTAAAATGGCCATTTTCGAAGAGCAGAGAATCTGCATTAAGTTTTGTTTTAAATTGAAAAAAAGTGCTACTGAGACATATGAATTGATTAAAGAAGCTTTTGGCGATGCAGCTTTATCCCGTTCAAGAACCTTTGAATGGTTTTCACGCTTCCAAAAAGGTCGGGAAAAGGTAAACGATGATCAGCATACTTGGCGTCCAAGATCATTACGTTGCGAGGAAAACAAGCTCAAAATAAAGGAATTAATTAAATCTAACAGAAGAATTTCTATTAAAGACTTATCTTCAGAGACTGGACTATCTGTAGGACTGTGTCATCAAATAGTAACAAAAGATTTGGACATGATCCGGACGTCTTCAAAATTTGTTCCCCGGATTCTAACAGAGGAACAAAACGAGGTTAGAATGGATGTCTGCAAAAACATGGTTGAAATGACTCGGACCGATTCAGAATGAATGCAAAAAATCATTACCAGGGATGAGACATGGGTGTATCAGTATGACCCGGAAACCAAACGTCAATCCAGCCAATGGATTGAAAGAGGGGAACCGAAACCCAAAAGGGCAAGATTTACAAAATCCAAAGTCAAGACATTGCTTGTTACATTTTTTTATATTAATAGTTTGGTTCACCATGAATTTATTCCTTTCGGACGTACAATTAATCAAGAGGTGTATTTGGTGATAATGAGGCGCTTAAGGGAGGCAGTGCGCTCTAAAAGACCTGAAAGATGGCAAAACAATGACTGGATACTTTACGTCGATAATGCGCGGCCGCACACAGCCCATGTTGTTTTGCAGTTCTTGGCCAAGCATTCAACCATACAGATCCCTCATCCACCCTATTCCCCCGACTTAGCCCCCAATGACTTTTTCCTCTATCCTAAATTGAAAATGAAGTTAAAAGGAAGGAAATTTGACAACGTTGATATGATACAAGCTGAATCGAAGGCAACCTTGAGGAACCTCTCAAAAAGTGATTTTATCTCCTGCTTCGACAATTGGAAAAAAAAGATGGAACAGGTGTATTGAGGCAGGAGGGGCATATTTTGAAAAATATTAAATTAGTTTTTTTATTTCTTTTATTTTTCAAAGATACAGAGCAGTCCTGGAAATTAATAAACGCACCTTGTATAAAACAACTCTCTCATCATACCCTTTATTATTTAAATATTTGGTCTCATTTTTTCTTTTTTGTATGGCGAATCATTACAAGGCAATATACCTTAATAAAACATTTTTACGGAAAAGGCAATTCTGGAATAATTAAAAATCAACGAGAATAGTTGATATTTATTCCAATAGATGGCGCAAGCTATCAGAAACTTTCAGTTGCACGATAAGGAGATGCCTTTTTCATAATTCATGCACCTTATCCCAGTTCAATATCACATTTATACTATTTTTTCACAAAACATTTTTTGTTGCTGTTGAATAAAAGAATACTCTGTTTAAAAATGCATGTTTAAATAATTTAAGCACATTTCAAAATATAATACACATATTATTAGTATTACTTTCGAATTGAAGGAAAAAAAAACAAAGGTTGATAAAGAAATAGTCGTATTTAAAATAAAAATGGAGAAGATGGGTTTTTTCCACTCTCAAAACTTTATTAAATGTAGACTGTCTCATTTCCCATTACGAAAACTCATTTATATTAAAATTTATGATGAGATGAATTTTTTCAACCCAAACCTTTCCTAAAAGTATAAATTATTGTAATATATTTGCAAAATGGAATTTTAGATGCTTTGAATAATAAATACAAAACTTATATTATTCAAAATGCTTTTATTTCTTAAAATGCTTAAATAAGTGTTATGTATATTCGTTTTTCTTATTTACAATATCTTTTAAAATCTAATTCAATTTATATATATCATAATGTGCATTAGCGCGCAAACAATATCTATAATGTATATTTGTATATATATATATACATTTACAATATATATATATATATATATATATATATATTAAATGAATAAAACTTATTGATTTCAAAATAAGCCTTATTTTTAATATATATATATATATGTTCTGAAAAGACTAAGGTCGCCTCTCCCGTCAAAATAGACGTTAAAGCTAAACGCCACCTATTGACCGTCGCTGCAAACTAGCGACCTCGGGTCGGTGACAAAACCACAACACCAGCTTTGGCAAACTGAAAAGCGTCCACCTAGAGACTATGGTTTCGGGCTAATGGCACTCGTCAGCCTAGGGCGGACTTTATTCCATGTGATTCACAGGAATCTAATGAAATCTTGACAATCTTTCAAAGAGGTGTTCAGAGCTGGCTTAAGTGGTTGGGCCAATGACATGGGGTGAAGGTAAGGGGTGCCATTGAATACACGTCTCGGTTGGTTCTTGTTTGCATTTCCGGCACGTTTAAAAATCCCCATTACATTTATGAGTTGCTAAGGCCCTTGGAAATACCCTTTTAGGCTTGGGAAACGCTATATTTCAGAAGTATTATGCCACAACCGCAAGTTGTCTGTATTGCATGAACCTTCCTACATACATAAAATGTTAGGCTGATGCCCTGGCCAGCACATTATCCTTATCTGTCACTAATATAAAACATCTGATCAATGGTTTCAGAGCGACACACTGGCTCACTATTTTCGATCAACTGGGCATCGTGTTGAATCTGCATGGGAAGCTATATACCTTTTACATATCATCCAATATTTGTTTAACTCAATACCTAGGCATATAAGTACCCTTATTGATGTCAGAAGGAGACCCCAGATTAAAGAATTATCCAAATAGAGAATTCCAAATTCTTGGGCCACAAATGTTGTTGATACATTATATTTTCTATATTTTAAAACACTACTACATATATTATACTAATTCTAGTATCTATTTCTTGTTTTAGAGATTTTCTATTTGAGAGAAATATTCATATTTATATATCGGAATTTGGCTAAATTAGGTACAGATACCAGAATAATATATATTATTACGTCTCCATCTGGCAAAATAATCTAGGGTTTGTAATACAACTGTGTCTTGTAGAATTAGACATACGCATAATTTGCATCATGATTTGAAAATTTGCTAATTGAAATACAGTATATTTGCACATTTAATTAAGAAATACACTGCGCGACATTGAAAATGGAGCACCAAGAAAGAGTGGCTTGAAAATTATGAAAATTACAGGGTAGACGCACCTCACCGAGTTATGCAAATGATGTGAAATGCGCAGCTCTCGTACGCACGTAGAATAAAATATAAGGGAATAAACTTGCAGAAAAGACAATATTCGTGCCGTTATTTCTTCATGGAAAAACATTATATGAATTTTGTTCTTTTTACAAAAGACACGTGTAATGGCAGATAATGCCATGCCGTTGTCAACAGAGGAATTTCCAGTATACAGATGATTTTACGAGGGGAGTGGTGATCAGACTGAAAAGGGCAGATGGGTTCATACGGCAAATCGCAGCTGACACACACCTGGGTGTGTCCACGGTGCACCGACTCTGGAGAAGATGGTTGGAAAAAGGAAATGAGGCAATTTATAGGAATGTCGGTGCAGAACCAGAGTTACTTCAGCACGCGTGGATCGGCGTATCCTTCGACAAGCAGTGGCGGACCCTCATACAACTTGTACCTCCATTCTGAAAAAGGTGCAAGACACCTTAGATTATTCCATATCGACCAGAACCATCTCCCCTAGATTTGTTGCTAATGGCTTGCATATATGTCGTCTGGTAAAAAGATTGCCATTAACCCACTGAATAGACGCCAACGTTTGGAATGGTGCCGGGCTATATCGACGTGAATGACAGAATGGCACAGGATTGTGTTCTCTGATGCGTCACGCTTCTGTTTGTCCAGTGATAGTTGCCGTGTACGCATGTGGCGTCGACGTGGAGAAAAGTCCAATCCGGCAGCATTTGTGGAACGCTTCACCGTGCGACAACGCGGTATCTTGGTTTGAAGGGCAATCGCCTACCAGGTCACCTTTAGTTCGTATTCAGGGCACTATGACGGGTTGATGATGTGCTGCGACCGGTGACTCTCCCCTACCATCAGGGGGTACCCAGTGTCATTTATCAGCAGGATAACGCCTGAACGCACACATTGCTCGCATTATCCAACAAGCTCTGCAAGATGTGCCAATCGAGCAGGTCTGGAACATTATTGGACGCCGCTTGCATGTCTTGCCTCATCCGCGTTTAGAAGACGAACTGTGACAAATGGATGAATGGGAATGGAGAGCCATTCCTCAGGACGCCATCCGTAGTCTGATTGACTCTACCTAGACGTGTTGCTGCGTGCATCGCCGTCCGCGGTGGTCCTACTTGCTACTCAGCCGACGCCGTTCTCGCTCTGTATTATGGATATCATTTTGAAATAAATATCACCTATTGTTCATTCCCGCCTATCTCTTTTTGCCAAGTTTAATCACTTTCTGGCACCCCTTTCATGGTGTTCCATTCTCAATGTCACGCAGTGTATGTATAGAGTAACTAGATTCCTTTAAATAAAATAAATTAGTTGTGGTTTTTGTTATGTAACTGTCGATATATACTACTATATAAATAAATGAAATATATGTGTGAGTGTGTTTTCCTGGATTTTCAGAGTAAATGCAAATTATCTTAATAAATCCTAATTATGTACGGAAATTATTATTCCTTATCATCAAGTAGGTAACTTAAGGGTTGTAAGCGACTGCCTTTACTGCAAGTGCACCACATGACTACACATGTAGAAAGAAGCTCGTCTTTTGCATTAACAAGTGAGTCTGTTTAGTTACTTGCACTCACAAATGGGGTTGGATATCGGCAAGATACGGGGACCATTTAAGCATTTTTTTTTCAAAGTGGGGATTGCTGTTTTCGATCTCAGACCGTGGCTGTGGAATATCGACTGTTCAAATACCACTTCTCCACCAACTCCCACCCACTAAGATAATCAATACTAGTTAGGATTGTTGCCTCTTCCAATGACCAATGTTGACAATGGATTGTTTAAATAATTATTGTACGGCATAACAATAGTATCTTCTGAATAGAAGGGTTGTGTGTATACAAATTGTCGCCCAATATACATTTTAATTCAATGACGAATAGAATTATTCAAAACTAAATTATATAATGTAAACTAATAGAATTGGGCAAATATTATATTTTCTACATATCATATTTATTATATTTTCCATTATTAATAGCCCCCCCCAAGAGAAAATTTATTTGTAACAATAAAAACCAATAAATTTTGAATATATATATTTTTATTTTACATTAAAATATTTCATTTGAAATTATGTTATATTAAAATATTATTTTATTTAAAATTATATATCATGGATTCAAATTTTCTGTTAAATCGACCGCCAGAGGTCACGCTTTGCATATAAAAACTCGTTGTTGTTTTTCCCCGTTGGCCGGCTCGAAACCTTTGTACATTATGTAAATAATCTTTTGTTTTCCTTATTCTACTCGCCTTAATCCAGGCATTACTTTTATCAAACCATGTTTTTTATATATTCCATAAGATCAATTAAATCTATTTTTATAACTGATTTTATTTATCATTGCCACGATTGCTCAACAAATATCTCTATTCTCAAAATAATCAGCATCAAGTATTAATTCTATATAACTAATTATCAAAAATCAAACAGAAAAATATTTTTTCTATTATAACAATAGTCGACAGGATATTTACCTGTTTATTTTTTCAAAATGAAAAAGCATATTTTTCAAATTCAAATATGCAAATTACTACAATCAAAAATAGCCATCTCCAACGAAAAATAGCCACCTACAAACAACCAAGAATAACCTACCTCAATAAATCATAGTCTATACAATCAACAATATTAATTTACAATCAACAATAGACATCAATAACAAACAAAGCTTATTTTCAATTATGAAAATCAAACAAAGCCTACCACAATCAAACATAGCCTTCTACAATCAGAAATAGCCCACTACAATCAAACATAGCCATCTACAAACAAACATAGCCCACTACAATCAAACATAGCCATCTCTAAGCAAACATAGCCATCTCCAAACAAACATAGTCATCTCCAAACAAACATAGCCATCTCCAAGCAAACATAGCCTTTTCAACAAACAACCATAGCATCAGCAAACAGTCATCGCCATCTCCAGTTAACTCCAGACAACTCTGGATGTTACTAAGTCCAATCATCACCCGCTTCAACGCAACAAAAAGCCTGCTCCCATCCAACACCAGCCATCTCCCGAGATCTTCAAATCCAGCCCATCATCCATTTCAAGGTACTTTGTATCCACGATTTTTCGTAGTTTTCCTCATTTTAACTTTATGTTATCACCCATTATTTACAATAGTTTTCAATCGCATATTTGCTTAGATATATCCTTTTGTTCATATTATTATTCTATATCAATTTTACCATAGCTATTTTTGCCCTTTAAATCAGAACCACACCTTTTAATCCTTTTAAGCGTTTTATTTCTTTGCATAATTAGTTCTCTCTCTCTCCTAGATATATTTCATTCCATATACCCTTTAAACATTTGCAATTACGTTTAACCATTTTCACCATATTTTTGTAATTCTATATGTAAAACAGTCGGCCAGAAAAACAACAACGAGTTTTTAAATGCAAAGCGTGACCTCTGGCGCTCGATTTAACAGAATATTTGAATCCATGATATATAATTTTAAATAAAATGATATTTTAATATAACATAATTTCTAATGAAATATTTTAATATAACATTTCCCCCCTGTGAAGAGAATAATATGGGTTCATTCAGAGTAAAGTGATGAAAAATATAGTTTTAAAAAAAGATAAAATGATTTATAGAAAGAAAAAAGGTGAGGTGATATTCGCTTATCAATTCTCGGGAAATGGCTGTATAGAAGAGATTTCTTTATTTGAGCTGAGTAATATATATATATATATATATATATATATATACATAATTTGATAAAAGTAATGGTAAAAATAAAGAAATCTCTGATCAAAAATCAACATATCTTATCATAATTATTTTATATAACATATATATATATATATATATATTTTAAATAGAGCAATCCATACTTAATACATTAGATAATAAAAGGCATATATTGGATTTAATAAAATATTTATTTTGCCAATATTTCGGCTGGCTGAACGCCAACCTTTATCGAGGCATTACATTTTTTGTATACACAAACTCAGCGCCGCATAGTGTTATAATATCACTCATAATATATAACACTATGCGGCGCTGAGTTTGTGTATACAAAAAATGTAATGCCTCGATAAAGGTTGGCGTTCAGCCAGCCGAAATATTGGCAAAATAAATATTTTATTAAATCCAATATATGCCTTTTATTATCTAATATATATATATATATATATATATATATAATATGAATATTTGAAATTAATTTTCAGAAGGAAATCAATATATTTTATTGATATATAAGGAACAATAAAGGCAAATATATTAATTTATATTCGAGAAATGAATTAGAAAATTAGAAGTATTCAACACTACCTTCTTTTTGGATATTTAATCAAATGCAATTTCTACACACTGAATACAAAAATTGGAAGACAGAAGTCAGGGCTCATCAGCAGTAAACCCTCCCGGCAGTTTCGGGAGTTAAAACACCATATTGCTCTACTATTCAATTATATTGTTTTGCTTATATAAATTATATTAACTGACAATATACAATACAAACTTGGCATTTCCTGACCGCTCACATGAACATTTTAAGATGGCAGAGCGCCATCTATTGGAAAAAACATATATTTTATATTGATTAAAGAAAGTTTTTGAATGATTTTTAATGATATTTTGATAATTATTAAAATATACAAGTATCAGAGTCAACAACAGTCAATTCTGTCATCGTTTGCTTTTGTGAAAGTATGTAAATAATGGATTTCATATTTTTTATTAATTTTTGTTCTGGCCTTTATTTGTTTAAATCTCTTTTTAAAAATCGTTTAAAATGCAGTCGCAATCCTTAGCGAACACATATGTTTGCCTAATATTTCCATATGCTCTTTTATTTTTTTACAGAAAAATATTTACATGCCAGTATTTTGGATTAATTTTTTTTATAAACCTATATTTTTTAATTCTTACTGAGAAAATAGGCATCGCAGTCAGGATTCTTTACAGTCAGTCACTCAACTCAGGCAATTTCAAAGGTTAATGGGGGTTTGGTGGAAAAGCTGCCGTCGATTCAAACTATATTAATTTTGAAACAACTAAATGGATTACAAAAAATAATTAAATCAAATACCTAAACACTAATATAATACAATTTTTGCCATTACACACTTTTTTTTCCTGTATTGCTATTCTATGGCACTTCTACTATTTATTATTGATGTACTTTCAGTATGAAGGATACTTCACTCGGGGGATTTCTCGGGCGAAGCCGGGTCATTCTTCTAGTAACAATAATATATATTAAAATTTCCAGTGCAAATTGATTTCAATATGTTTTTGTTTTGAACTAGAGGAAACCATAATGATTCAACTGGGATGGAAAGAGTTTGGTACCAGAACGGTTAAATAATCTTGGCGCTAGTTTCGACTCTGCTATTTTACTATCATACCAATCTCTTAAACCTTGGATTGGACAAATTGAAATATGAAAAAAAGAGAAAGGAAAAATTGGGTGGGAGATTCAGGCTCAGTGTGTGTATGCGTGTGCGTTTGTGTGTATGCGTGTGTGCCTGGGTGTATGTGTGTGAGTGTTTGCGCGTATTTGTGTGTATGCTTACGTTTATGTGTGTGTGTGATTTTGATTACACTGATATCATAATTATGGGTTATTTACGCTAAAAGTGTATACGTCTGTATTCTCCTCGCAAATCTAAATTGCAGTGTTATGTCCAAAATAATAAGTTCCAAATATATATAACAATGTTATATTTAGTTATTTGTATATTTATAATGCATAATTACTATTATGCGTCTATTGTAATGTACATACGCACATGTACATAATTAACATGATTATCATGATATTTTAAATGGTAATGTTTCAGAATTTGAAGAGGAAAAACCATATTTCTTATCAATAAATTCATAGGACAATAGAAATACATGAAATTATAAATATGTAATTATGTTTCGAGCATAGCTCTTTCGAAAAGAGCGAATAAGATTATTTGTTATTCATAATATTAGCATGATGTATAAGCGCGCCATTTTTTATTAAAAATGCTAAACTATTTTTGGCGCGTAAGTTTCTTTTTAAATGAAACAATTTTCTACTGCTCTTACTGCAACCATAAAATAATGGGAGGGCCTGGCTCATCAGTGGTCAACCCTCTCAGCGGTTTAGCCAGTTTAACCTAGCATACTAATGATCCAGGGGCTCTTTCATTATTTTACCATTGCAGTAAGAGCAGTAGCAATTGCTAATTTTGAAGGAAAGAGCTTACGTGTAAAAAAAAGTTAAACTTAATTTTAACAGATGTGGGTCGATAATACATCATGTAAATATAATGAATTAAAAATAATTTTATTTGCTGTTTGCGGAAAAGCAATGCTCGAAGCCTGATTATATATTTATTTTTAAAATATATTTCTACTGTTCTCTCTCTTTCGCTCTTCTCTCTCTCAAGCTTATGTACATAGTTTAATGAATATACTTTTCAAAAAGTTCAAATTCACTTACGGTGTAAAAGCACACCAGACTGTGTGCAATGTTACGGTAGTATGGTAGATTAAACTTGCGAAACCGTTGGGATGGTTCACCGCTGATGAGTCAGGCCCTTCCATTATTTGATCATTGCAGTGTATGAGCAATAGAAAACAATTGTATTTAAAAAATAAGCTGCACGTTAAAACAGCTTAACTTTCTTACACAATGCATATTGAAACAGTGCAGCAAAAAAAAAACATAGAATAATGGCAGTGAAGCATTAAAGAAGAGAGTCAGGGATGTGGAAAACTTAGTGAAGAAAGTATACAGCCCCCCCCCCCCCCCCACAAAGAAGTGTTGATTGACAGATTCCAGGAGGTGGGGCGGCGAACGGGAGTCCAGCTGATGCGGTCGGGGGAGAAGAAGCCGATATAGCGGTCGGCCTGAAGGCGGGTTGGTGCGCCCAGAGGGCATACGGGTCTGCAGTCGTCTGTCTGGTCAACGTCAGTCTGGTCACATCTGCGGAAAGTAGAAGACTTAGGAAGTTGTCTCCGGGGAGTGTGAACGTGTGGATGATCCTGGAAGAGGGTTCCAGGAAAGCATAAGATCGGAGCGGCTTAGAAGGCGGTGTATTCCAGGCTGGACATGTACAGTGTGGAGCGGAACGTTTCTCAAGCGTGACATCCACTGCGCCAAGGATTCTTCTGACGGGGAGGTTGAAGGCAAGTCCCACTGATTCTACTCCTTCTGTTAAGTAAGACATAATAAAGCGCTAACCTTTGCTACATCTATTCGAACTCACGTGTTTATTTATACGATAATAACAAGGCAAAGGATAATTATGTATAAATTTCTCTTTTATATACTTGATATTCCATTGCAGCCATTTATTATGCCTCATTGATATTTCTTTCCTTCAGCTAATGTTTTGGCATCTCTTCTATTATCCTATAGGATTTTAATTTCATTTTTATTTTTATTTTTACTTCTCACTTTTTTACAAATAGTTAATTGTTCATTTGCATGCTTTTTTCTATATTTATGTAAATTAATATGTGTATATATTCACTACAGCCATCGATATCGCTCATAGTGTCGTTATATCTTGCCAGTCGAAGGGCTTTTGCCCGAAAGCTTCCAATAAAGATACTCGTCTTCCTTTGCCTTGTTATTATCGTATAAGTTCACTCCAGGAAGAATTATTCTACTATATTTCTAAATCACGTGTTTATATTTGTGGCATCCTGATTAGACAAAGACCACGAACAGCATCTGGGTACGACGTAACAATATGTTTAATTTGGGGATAATATTTTTATCGTGCCTTTTTTTAGTATCAGTTTTACATGGAAATACTAATATGAAACCATATATGTTTATGAATATCTCTGTATAATTTAACGCTTTTTTAAAATGAAAAAAAAAATAAATAAAAAATTAAGAATATCTTTCAAATGTTTAAGGGGGAAGGGGGTCTATAAACCTATATTTTACAAGATAATTTTTTTCACATTTTAATATTTTAAAATATTAAATCAATCCCTATATATTAGTTTTATATTAGTCTTATAGCAAACTATTTTTTCTGATATTAATGAAATCACATATTAGACACTATTGAATAAAATATTATAGATAATATGCATGTAAATAAAATATTTATATTTTCATCATATATTATTTAAAATATTACCTTACTATATATGTAAATCATAAAGTAAGAGCATCCGTTTCTTTTTAAAGAGACTAATGGAAGTCATTTCGTTCCGTAAATGTCAAAATATTATACATTTTTCAAGATAATTATACAAATTTCAGGTAGATTCACATCAAATCTGCATAAACATTTCAAAAAACATAAATATTTTTCTTTATTTCTAACAATTTATTTTTCTAATATTTTAAAATATGAAAATGGAGAAAATATCATTGAATATTTTATTTGCTTTATATATACCTAAAATAAATATTAAAATTGCATTTGTACTTTAAAAATGGAGTTATCAGAAAATATTTTGCAGACAAAATCTATAAGCATTTTCATGTGATATTTTCCATCTTAAGAGATTTAATTAATGTATTAAAACACTCTATATTTATTTGAATATTTCTTCATTTGTTTTATCGAAAATATTATTCAAGAATCGCGTCTTTTTAATGACTATTTAATGATGATAATTACAAATCAACTGGTAGAGTGAAATTTAACCTTTTAATAAAAAAGCTTTTCCTATTATTTTTGCATCAGCTTTTTTTAGAAGTTTATTTTAATTTCTAATAAGAATTAGACGATAATTATAAATAATTGCTGATCGTTAATGAATATTAATTGATTCTATTTTTATATTTTAAATTGATATTTTATATTGTTACATAGGTTTTTTAAAACTTAGAATATCTGCGAGTTATTGAATATAAAGTGTTGTATAATTAGATAAAATAATCCCTTGAATTAATATTAAAATAAAAACATAAAGCCTCCAGGGAAAAGATTCTTTTAAAAATATTTTTTATTTAAAAAATATCTCGAGCTTTCGGGCAAGTAAGCCCTTCTACGAGAGAAAATGTTTTACGTGATTAATACGCCAATAAGATTTAAAATTGAATAAATCTTAAATTTTAAATCTTATTGGCGTATTAATCATGTAAAGCATTTTCTCCCGTAGAAGGGCTTACTTGCCCGAAAGCTCGAGATATTTTTTAATAAAAAATATTTTTAAAATAATCTTTTCCCTGGAGGCTTTATGTTTTTATTTTAGTGTTTTATAATTATCATTTCATATTTATGTGTAAAAGTGTAAATATTGTCTTGCTTATTTTAATTTTTTTTTTTTGAGAAAGGTGTTGTATATGTTGGGTCCATTTTGGACTCAGACCCAACAATGAAAACATTATAAGTGTGAATTTGAGGAAACAAGGTTCTCGGCTGGATGTTGGATGTGCAGGATACCCTTTGACCGGATTCTGCAGACCACTGGCACATCATGCGCTGATTTATCATGTGGCCTGAAAGAGTGTCCAGTGACTGATTCATCCTACAGCCTTTTATTTTAATTTCTTTTCTTAATATTCGTGCGATAAACCGGAATCCCGGTATGGTGAACCTTTAACTCTATAAAACTCTGAAACGTGTTGGTAAGCATTTATTACACTTTCTACAGCCTTTCAAAACAAATCAATTTTACAAATGCAATTTCTGTAGGATCAACCTGTTGTACAATATTTTTTTATCACATTATAGTTGTCGCTACGGCGTCAATTTTGCCTAAATGCGTTGAAAATATAATCTTCTGTATATCACAACATCTTCTTCCTATCAAATGAATTTATGTCTGTAGCGTGTATACTTATTGGTGTAGCATTTTTAATGGCCAGTACTGTATATTAATGCATTTTTCAAACTCTATTTCTATCCCTACGTGAAAAACGACTACTGTTACTACTAATAACTATTGCGATTTCACCGCCACTCTGTGTTGCGACGACGATCTAAGTTCTATAGAGGTAGTCGCTCACCTCTATTCTTGGTCGGCGGGGTTGAAGGTTCAAAATTGAGGTGTCGCTGCTTATAGCACTTTTAAAATATACGACGAAAACAGGAGGGAAAATTTAATTGATTATAAATTAAGAAGAAATGGTAAAGGATTATTTAATTAATTATATATTCAAATATTTACACTAAAAGAATCGGGGATCAGGGCAAATCTTTTCGTTCGAAAGTTGTTTACAGGTTTTTCTGTTTTTGTTTTTCTCATTCCAGCCGCTTCATCTCCGTAGCCCCCTCCATCGGCCTCCCATTGGCTGCTTCGAACTCCTTCTTTTCCAACAATAACAATTCATTTTTATTAAAAAACAAATTTGTTTATAAACATTCATTCAAGAAGAATAGGAACTAAATTAAGTGAATTATCTAGAATTCAATTAAATATTCACAGACCTCACCAACAACAAAATGAACATCCGCTATATACAGTCTTCGAGGATAAGCATAACAATCATTGCGTGTCTTTTAGTAATATTATTTTTCTTTTTTTATAACAATATCCTAATATATATGTGGTGAGGTCCTGTTGACTCTTGTAGAATCCTGTCGACTTAATTCTGTGGTGAGGTATCCAGTCGATACAAACTATGGTGTGAGTCCCTGTCAACTCTCGCTATACTGTGTTGACCGAGAGGAACAGTCAGTATGGGGAGTTTTCCAGTACCTCTCTGCACCTTGGAAGACCTTTAACAGTTCTCACAAAGTACAGGCAGTCGTGGTCGAGGCAGAGTGGAAAGATTGGGAATGTCCATACACAAAAAACGAAGACACAGTTGCACTAAGAAAGTTCCGTGAACAGATAAAAGTTGAGCTAGGAGCGAAAGATGGAGAGATAGAAGAGTTCTTACTGGTCTACATGGTCGATGAGGTGGGCCTGGGGTACAACCGACGAAGGCTCACGCAGATAATGAAGTGACTGTATTTTTGGCTAAGACGGGGGCCTTATATATCTTTTCCGAGAAAAAAGTATTGCATTACAGCAAATGCGACAGGGGCGTGGATCGTCTAGCGAAATTCTACACTGGCGCCGTGGCAGTTTCCATCTTTAGACCTTGTTGTTTTGGGACTGCTATATGCTCGATTTTAGACGTTTTTGACCATTTGCTTTAGCTCAACTCTTAATCTATTACAGAGTTTCATTTATTTATCCTCAGTTTGTACAAAGTACATTACATATGATGATGTAATGACACATGTCAATCATGTGTATAATCATTTACAGATATGTTTCAATTATACAATATGAAAATCTTGTTATAAGTTATATACAATATGGGGTTGTTGGTTTAAATTACCATATATATGTGATGAGGTCTGGTAGCCTCTTGTAGAATCCTGTTGACTCTCGCTATACTGTGTTGACCGAGAGGAACAGTCAGGATAAGGAGTTTTCCAGTACCTCTCTGCACCTTGGAAGACCTTTTACAGTTCCTACAGAGTACAAGCAGTCGTGGTCGAGGCAGAGTGGAAAGCTTGGAAATGTCCACACAAAAAAAGAAGACACAGTTGCACTAAGAAAGTTCCGTGAACAGATAAAAGTTGAGCTAGGAGCGAAAGATGGAGATGGAAGAGTTCTTAATGGTCTACATGGTGGATGAGGTGGACCTGGGATACAACCGACGAGGGCTCACGCAGATGGTGAAATGACTGTCAAGTGACTGTATTCATAGGTTAAGACGGGGGCCTTATATATCTTTCCCGAGAAAGGGAGTATTGCATTTCAACAGATGTGCGAAGAGTGTGGATCGTCTGGCGAAATTGGACACTGGCGCCGTGGCAGTTTCCATCTTTAGACCTTGTTTTGGGACTTCTAAATCTATCTCGATTTTAGACGTTTTTGACCTTTTGCTTTAGCTCAACTCTTAACCTATTACAGAGTTTTATTTATTTATCCTCAAGTTTGTACAAGTACATTACATATGATGATGTAAACACACATGTTAATAATGCGTATAATCATATACAGGTGTGTTTCTATGATACAATATGAAAATCTTGTTATAAGTTATATACAATATGGGGTTGTTGGTTTAAATTACCATATTTTTTTTTCTCTAGAGATGTATTATAAATAGACAAAACCTTCATAGGTAAACGACTTGAGAGAAGATTGTGAATTTTTGATCTGTTTTGGCAATAGGCACATGGAGGAACTGTTAATTTTAAAATGAAAACTATATATGCCGATTTTAGCTAAATACCAATTTCTTCATAAAAAAACCTTTCAGATACAAAATATATAGACAGATTGAATTTTTAGATCTGGTTGATAAAACTGGCGAAATTTTTGTGAGAGCATCACTGAAGACTTAACCCAATAGAACCGTTTGCGACAATGTTTATGACAATAGAAATGGACTGATTGACATTTTAGGAATATTTATATCATAATTAACGTTAAATTTGTTTTCAATTTCAGATAGGTAGATGACCCTACATGTTAATTTAATATAATATGTAAATATTATTAATATAATTTTACAATAGCTATAGATGTATATTAGGTTATATGTGGTTAGTTTATTTATCGTTAGTATTTTCACCTGTTTTAAATATATTCCTACTAGAAGAATGACCCGGCTTCGCCCGAGAAATCCTCCGAGTGAAGTATCCTTCATACTGAAAGTACATCAATAATAAATAGTAGAAGTGCCATAGAATAGCAATACAGAAGAAACACATAAACTACAGGAAAAAAAGTGTGTAATGGCAAAAATTGTATTATATTAGTGTTTAGGTATTTGATTTAATTATTTTTTGGAATCCATTTAGTTGTTTCAAAATTAATATAGTTTAAATAGACGGCAGCTTTTCCACCAAACCCCCATTAACCTTTGAAATTGCCTGAGTTGAGTGACTGACTGTAAAGAATCCTGACTGCGATGCCCATCTTCTCAGTAAGAATAAAAAAAATAGGTTTATGAAAAAAATAATCCAAAATACTAGCATCTAAATATATTTCTGTAAAAAAATAAAAGAGCATATGGAAATATTAGGCAAACATATGTGTTCGCTAATGATTGTGACTGCATTTTAAACGATTTTTAAAAAGAGATTTAAACAAATAAAGGCCAGAACAAAAATTCATAAAAATTATGAAATCCATTATTTACATACATTCACAAAAGCAAACGATGACAGAATTGATGACTCTGATACTTGTATATTTTAACTAGCCGAATGACCCGCGCAACGCCCAGGGTTTACCCGATTAAATGCTTTTATTCAAATACTATTCGTTACAATTATAAATTGGCGCCGTGTATGTCATTCTTGTATAATATATAAATGAGTTTTAAAAATTGTAAAAAAAAAATGCATCGGTCGGGAATCGACCCCGGGCCGCCCGCGTGGCAGGCGAGCATTCTACCACTGAACCACCGATGGTTATGAGAAATGGCCATATTTGGGTATTTATTCCATTCACAAAAGCAAACGGTGACAGAATTGATTAAGAAAGGGCAATGCCCGGGTTTTACCCGATTAAATACTTTTATTCAAATACTATTCGTTACAATTATAAATTGGCGCCGTGGATGTCATTCTTGTGAAACGTTCCGCTCCAAACTTTGTGCCTGAGAAGCGATATTTTTATAAAGAGATGATCTGGCTTTGTGTCTTCTGCTCGAATGAATGTTTTTCTGTTAGAATTTTGTTCCTGCATACTAAAAATGAACTGGCTTAACCCGTGGTCTCTGCTTTTTGGAATTTTTCCGGATATAATTTTGTATCTGATAATCAAATATGATACAGCAATATTGTCATCATCATTTTCTGAATAAAAAACAACTACTTTTTTCCCAGAACCTGTTAATTTATTTTTCTTGACTAAAAATCCGAAAAATATATTTTCCAGATTTTTCTCCATGTCCTGTTAAAACACGTTTTACATGTCCATTAGGTCAGCTGATATTACCTCCCATCTTCACCGCTAGAGGCGCTGCTTGCGAGCGAAAGGGCAAATTTGCCCCGTAATTTGCAAATAACTTGTATACATACTTGTATACTTGTGTACATAGACCATAAATCTGTACATAGACAGGAAAAACACCTATATTTTAATAATATAAATGATTTTTAAAATTGTAAAAAAAAATGCATCGGCCGGGAATCGAACCCGGGGCGCCCGCGTGGCAGGCGAGCATTCTACCACTGAACCAAAAGCAAACGGTGACAGAATTAAGAAAGAATCGTGCATGACGCTGATAACTGTATATATTAATATTTTATATTTATATTTATTGCCTTTCTGAGCTTGTCATCTAGATTGTGGTATATTAGTGATTACCCACAACTTGACCCTTCATCAATTCACTCTCCCATTTCCGTTCTTAGCTAACGGAAGGGATGATTGCATCAAATCAGGTGATTTCTTAGTTATTGTCCCGTGATGACGTCATACAATCTATTTCTTATGGTTTGTCTGTGGTATCATATCATTTATTCTATAAAACACGTCCACGAATTATTTATTTCCTTGGCAATAATGCTACTGATGAAATTCAGACTGACCACCCGCGCATGTGCACATGAACATTTGATTTTTACAAATAGTCTGTATTTATACACTAACTTTGATAAGCCAGTAGAAGAGCGTCGATGCTCGAAAGCTAAATTTTTTACAATAAATAAGATATTAATTGTAATTTTTTCAAATTAATTTATAGATAATTATTAACAATTCCACTTAATTTAGTGGTTAAGAATCATAAAAAATGTTATTGCCATTTATCGCTTAACGATATTTAACAATTAAGGCACACCGATGGGAAGCCCACTGTCTACAATTCTAGCCGAAATAGTTCTCTCCACCATTGACTCATGGATCACTGAAGTAAAACCCAACGAAATATTAATCTGGTCAAGGTACGTTGATGATATTTTTTGCATAATCACAGAAAACAGTGAAAATCACATCCTAGAAACCCTCAATAGCTTCAACTCATCTATTCAATTTACAATAGAAAAAGAAAATAAAAGAAGCCTGCCATTCCTTGACATTTTATTTACCAGAAATAGAACCGGTTTTACAACAAAAGTTTATAGAAAACCTACCTCCCCAACGCAGTACCTACACTTTGCCTCCAATTCTCCCATCTCCCACAAAATAACAGTTGTACGTACCTTGACGAAAAGAGCTTTCACCCACTGCTCATCAAAAATAGAATACAATAAAGAACTTAAATCTATCGAAAACCAGCTTCTTAAATCTGTATACCCGCTTCCTTTCATTAAAAGAAATAGATATAAACCAGGGACTCCCAGAAATAACTCCAATCAGTACATCTCCACCTGTTACTTACCATATACAGAATCTACAATTACAATAGCCCGCAAACTCAAAAGTTTTGGCATAACAACCATCTTCAGAGGTTCACCTTCCATGGCCTCGATTCTAAGAAACCCAATCACCAAAAGCACCGACCAGAAACAGAAAAAAGATTTAGTTTACCAAATTCCCTGCCTCAACTGCAATAGTGTCTACATCGGCGAGACATCAAGAGACCTATCAATCAGAATCAAAGAACACCAAAGAAACATCTCTAAACTAAACCCAAACTCCTTAATAGTTGACCACGTCAGGGAAACCGGACACACTCCAGACTTCAATAATACCAGAATCCTCCATACAAATGCCAAAACTAAAACCCAAAGACTCATTCTTGAAGCAATAGAAACCATGAAGCACCCTAAACCATTAAACAAAAGTATACAGTTGCCATCACAGTACGTTCCCCTTCTATCCTAAAAATCTTCAAAAGTCTCCACTAAATCCTTTGAACTGTATATAGTTGATTCTTTATATTTATTCAATTACGTAAATTTCTTTTAAGCTATCTTTGTACTATATAATATTTGAAGTTAGGATCAGACATGACGTGGCCACGCGGTGCTATTGAAACGAGGGCGATAGGGGCGTGGTAATTTTCTTTTCTTTTATTTTGTTTATATTAAAAACGATATATAATCTCTCCTTGTTTGTACACTATAATTAGCTGAAGAAGGGCTTGCCCGAAAGCTTCTTTTATCGCGTTAATAAAAAAAGAGTTGCGGCGATATATGATTCCTTCTTTCTAATTTCTAATACCTTTTTTAATACGTATAATTAAAAGCTATTTTAACAAACCTTATACAGCAGTAAATAATAACTGAAAGGCGAAGTGCATGGATGCTAATACAATAGTAAAGCGGTCTGGAGATTAAAATGGAGAAATCGCTAAGAGGATTCACCACTAAAAATTATCCGTGCCGTCCCTTATTAAATTTTTATTCTCATTGCACTATAAAGTATATATAAATTGATTTTAATTATATGAATATTTTAAAAAGCGTTAAAAATTAGGGTTAAGGATATTATCCAAGGGCTTTTTGGTGAGTATAACTATGCGTCTACCTGCATGAAGATGTTCAAAATATCCTAGAAAGATAAATATAAAAATACCTTTAGTAATAAAATTGCTTGTCCTTTATACAGGAGACGTGCGACTTAAGCAGATGGCTTTGCTCAAATTTGAAACTGCATAGAGATGAAGTCATAATTGAAAATGTGGTGACTTATTCTCCGCTGTTAATACAATTCTTTTGATTATTTTTATTGCTGAAAACTGATTCTACTCTAGGGTGTTATAAAATATATTTACAAATAAATTAATAAAAGCAGTGATCAAGCTTTTATTAATTTACACGCAAAAGAAAGAGGTTCTGACCCTCATAATGAGATGCGAATAATCAGTGCGTCCGATACACGAGCAGTATCTGTTTAACTATTCTCATCTTTCTATTACATCAAGGCCATTGCTGTTACTATATACTGCTATTCATTATGTATCTTGTGAATTTCGGACGAATAGATATTTATCAAAACATGCTTCTCATTCAGATACTTAATCCCTCAAAGACAAAGCTTAGTGCATTTATTTTTCAAAATGCCAGGCCGATTCTTTGCTAAGACCCTGCCTGCACTATCAGGATGTTCTTCAATGCTACACTTGGGATTCTTGGGCCTATGATTGGAGAAGGCTATTTCGAGGTGGGATAGTTGAAGGACATCCAGCAGTAAAAATATAAAAAGCAATATCTATGGATAATTTGTTTATCTATGTTGCTACACATATAAAGTTAATTACGAATGTAAAGTTGATAACTTGCTTTACTTATTTGAAAACTTCAAATAGTAAATAAGATATGTATACATATTCAACTCTAGGCATTTTAGAGAATGATTAGCATTAGGTTGTATTACATGTAGAGGCCATTTTGGTTAAGCTCCTTCGAGAGTAAGACACTTGTTAAGTATTAATAATTCATACATGCTCTATTTCAGAATCCTAAAATTTTTAAATTACGCAAAGAGATTAATCGTCGAGTAATATTCTTTATCCTTATCACTTCAAAATTCTGTCATGTGGTATACACAGATCTGATATATTGTGATATTGAAGATCGTATCGTATATACTTAGTCGAGCCATAAATATTGATACAAAACCAAATTAGTGATAAAAAATTTAATTTGACCGCGTTAAGTATTCAAAATACATTAGTTGTTATTTGAATATCTCGTGCACACGTTTTTAGAAAAAAAATCGGAATATATTTGTTTTTTGATAATGGATTAAGGTGTTAAAGGAAACCGTATAGCTGTAATAGCCTTACACAAGGTAGGCCAAAGTCCTTCATCCATTTTTAAACTTTTATAAAATTTGAATATTACGCGTCAATTTGTTTATTGAACCATTGAAAGGTTCAACAAGGCTGGCACTATTAATTATCTTGAAAGATCTGGTCGACCGCGCGTGCGACGAACGCAAGCAGCTATAAAAGCCATTCGCGAAAGAATTCGTCGAATTCCACGCCGCAAACAAAATATCTTAGCAAAGCAGATTAATTTAGCTCCAAGAACCGTTTCCAGGATAATCAACGAAGACCTTGGACTGAGAGCTTTTAAATGACGCACAGGTCATTTGATAACCCCTGCTCTTAGAAATAATAGAAGGGTTAGATCAAAAATGTTGTTGGCGCGGCATGATGGTCGGTGGCATGAGAGAATCCTTTTCACAGACGAGAAAATTTTCTCTGTCGAGAAAAATATTAATCGTCAGAAGGATAGGATATATGCTCGTAGCTCTCTAGAAGCTTCTTTGAAAGTCATAAGGCTTGAAAAAGTCACCAACTTTCTTCTGTCATGGTTTGGTGGGGAGTTAGCTACCAAGGTGTAACAGATCTCCACTTCTGTGCCAAAGGGGTAAAAACCACAGCTGAAAACTATCAACATTAAATTTTGGAACAAATAGTAAAGCCTCTAAATACAAAATTGTTTAATGGAGAACATTGTATATTTCAACAAAATTCAGCTCCTCCTCACAAAGCTAAGCCAATTCAACAATGGTTGGAGACGAATGTTCCGAGTTCATAAAGGTAAATGAATGGCCCTATGGAAGCCCTGATTTAAACCCCCTTGATTACAGTTTGTGGGCATATTTAGAGGAGAAGGTGTGCTCTAAAAGATATCCTAATTTGGATCAATTGAAATCAGCATTGGGGAGAGCAATGAAAGAAATACCCTTAGAAAAGGTGCGTGCCGCCATAGATCAGTGGCCCGAACATTTGAGATCCTGTGTCAAAAATAAGGCACGACATTTTGAATGATTGTATATATTTGAAATCATATATGTCCTATTGGCTAATAAAATATGTATTTATATTCCATTAGTTTTTGTTCTTAATCATTTAATTTATAAAATTGTTTGTTACAGAATTTATAGCTAGACTGTGTATATATATATATATATATATATATATATTAGATAATAAAAGGCATATATTAGATTTAATAAAATATTTATTTTGCCAATATTTCGGCTGGCTGAACGCCGACCTTTATCGAGGCATTACATTTTTGTATACACAAACTAAGCGCCGCATAGTGCCATAAGTTTGTGTATACAAATATGTAATGCCTCGATAAAGGTCGGCGTTCAGCCAGCCGAAATATTGGCAAAATAAATATTTTATTAAAACCAATATATGACTTTTATTATCTAATGAATTAAGTATGGATTGCTCTATTTTCAAAACAAAATATATATATATATTTGTTCTGAATATAGAGTAATCGATATTTAAATCTTTAGATGATAAAAAGGCATATATTGGTTAAAATTTAAAATAAATCTTTTTTTTTTCAATCCACAATATATGCCTTTTTAATATCTAAATATATATATAAATATATTTTATGAATATGTGAATAATATATACCAATATATAAACATTAGATAATTATTAAGACTCATTTTGTCATATACTCCTGTAGAAGGGCTTATAATACTCGGAAGCTTGAGACAATTTATAAATATAGCAAGACACATCGTTGGAAGCCGTTTTTTATTATTATTTTTATTTCAGAGGATTTTAACTTTCAGAAGAATGACGATTTGAAAACGCTATATTAGCCCCCTCCCCAATAACTCTGTGATACAAATCATAAAAGATATTAGAATTGATCCCAGGTAAAAGCAAGGTCTACAGGTTAGTTGATACAATGCTTGATCCCGATCAGTCAGTCTCCTACCCTCAACATTTTAGAATTCTCTAATATTTCTATGACACTGTCTCAAAGAATTGTTTTTAAAGTTGGTGTGCCGTGATTTTCCTACGAAACATTGATCCGCCTTTGCAATGGCACTGTATGAAAAAGTGAAAGTTGTATAAGCTTATGATTTTGTTACGATGTACCAGAGCGCCATCTGTTATCAAATTATAAAACTATTTAAGAGGCGTAATATTCTTTTTTAAAATAAAACAATTTCTACTGTCCTTACTGCGATGGAAAAATTATGATTTTGCTTTGTTTTAAAAATGAATCGATGTTGGTTCCATATGCTTGAATTAAATATTACACCTTAGTGCTATATATTTTATTGCTTAAAAAGGAACACAATAAAACAAAAAAGAAACTATAATTGCAAATGATTTGATAACCAACCAAGAAAAAAAAAACAATATCCAAAACTATGATGATAAAAAATTGAATATGTCTGCCAGAAAAATGCTTCTATGAATTAAAAAAATAGGAATAATTACAAAATTAACATATAAACTTCAAACATCTTCCCCCCCCCCCCCCCCCCCTTGATATTACAATATCAACATTTGTTAATGACAGGAGTAGGAAGAAAAGAAAACCAGCAAACAAAGATTCAAGTCTAGGTAGTAGGACAGTCAAGTGGAAGAGGGCAAACTTTGGGCACAGCCCTTCTGAGGTCTCCATCCGCCGTCTTGACTGAAACCATACGTACCAACCCATCTTCGCCTGGATACACCTGATTGATCCCTCCCATTCTCCAATTGAGAGGAGGAAGGTTGTCCTCTTTAAAAAAAAAACAATGTTCCAATCATGATGTTGTCCACTGGTTTTAATCATTTTGGTCTGTTCTGTAGTCTGGAAAATACTCACATGACCATCTTTTCCAAAAGTCTGTCTTGATCTGTTCAACCAATTGCCATCTTCCTTTAAGACTGGAGAGAACCGCTTTCTCTAACTAGGAATGGGACTGCAGTCAGTGGCATTCCAATGAGGGAATGTCCTGCCGTCAACGCAGTCAAATCTTCAGGGTCATCTGTTAGAGGGCACAATGGTCTTGAATTTAGACATGCCTCTATTTGGGTTAGCACAGTTGTTTATTCTTCAAATTTTAATTTAGTTTTACCCACGATTCTACGTAAATGATATTTTAAAGATTTTATTCCTGCCTCCCATAGTCCTTCGAAATGAGGTGAGGATGGAGGTATAAAATTACATTTGATCTCTTCTGAAGAAACAAAGTGACGAATGTTTGAAAGTCTTTGTAAGCTCCGACAAAATTATTTGCATTATCAGTATTTATTTCTGCCGGTCGACCTCTACGGGTAATAAATCTCCGAAGAGCAGCCAGGAAGGCTTCTGTTGTTAGTTGGTAACGAGTTCTACGTGTATGACTTTAGAGAATATGCGGATAAATAATGCAATATAAGCCCTATCACATCTTGCATTTCTCAAATTCGATGTTTTCACAATCGGTCCAGCAAAATCACTTCCTGTTTTAGTGAATGGTCTTGTCCAATTGATCCGTGATGTCGGCAAATTGCCCATCAGTTGTTGTACAGGCCTTGTATTAAATCTAGCACATTTAATGCATTTAAACATAATTTGTTTTACTAGACATCGTCTGGATGGTATACAATATTTTTCTCTGATGGCTGATGAGTTAATTGTACCCCTGCATGTAATAGTCTATCATGGTAAATGTCTTATTAAAAATTGAGTAATATAATGTGCCTTAGGTAAACTAATTGGATGTTTTTGATCAAAACTCAAAAAGGCATTATTTAATCGTCCACCCACTCTGAGTAATCCACCTTTATCAAGGAAAGGATTCAACTTTATTAAAGGCTTTTCCCACTTAAAGGTTGTAAGGTCTCTGTCTCAAATCTATGTAGTAATCCTCTTGTTGAGCACATCGAATAATTCTATTGAAAGAGGTCTCAAATTCTTCAAGTGATAATGCTCCGGATTTATCTTTTTTGAGAGGTTTTCGACAATTATAGAAGAAACGAAAAATCCATCCTGTTATCCTTTTTAATTTGTTCAATGATGAATATCTTGTTATGAATGAATAAGATATGTTCCTTTTGACAAAAAGGTTGATCTTAATTCTTTGTTCACCTAAGCATTGCTCATTTATCACAGGTATAGAGTCGTTATAGGGTTGTGATGTTGTTTTCAACCATGGTGGACCGTGCCACCATTACTCAAGATCGAGTAATTGATTCCAAGATATTCTCCTGGATGCAAGATCAGCGGGATTTCGACGTCCTTCGACGTGCATCCAACGACATAGTAATAGCTCTTGTATATCCTTTACCCGATTAGGAGCATAGGGTTTCCATCTGCTATTCTCTGAAGCCAATCAACTCAGCACTATGGTGGAATCTGAACACAATGTAACCATGTTTATATATATTCAACGACATAGCCGTACAAACGAGTCTAGTCAGCTGAGCTAGCAATAGCGATGCACACAATTCCATGCGTGGAGTCGTAGTGTTTTTAAAGTAGCTACTCGGGTTTTCGCTGCAAATAGATATACATCATATATTGAGGAATTATGTATTATCTTGATATAAACCATTGCAGCATATGCCCTTTGTGAGGCATCAGCAAATCCATGTATCTCATAAGTTGTAAGCTCATTAGGTATTATCCATCAAGGTATCTGTACCTGGTTTAGTGACGCTAGATCATTTTGTAATGCCTTCCACGATTCTTGTAATCCAACTGGAATAGGGGCTCATCCCATGTTAGTTTTGCAGCCCATAATGTCTGAATCACCAACTTGATTTTAAGCATCACCGGCGCAAATCAACCAAGGGGGTCATATATTTTTGCTATTTGTGATAAGATATTTCGCTTAGTTGGAGAATTCTCAATTATTTCTAATTTCCTCAATCCTATTTCATAATTATTCGGGTTCCAATTGATGCCCAATAAATTTATTTCGAATGTATTCTCACTGTCAACATTAGCATAGAAAGTTGATTTGTCTGTTTTTTGAAGTGTGTCCAATACTGTAGGTTTATTGGAAGTCCATTGTTGTAATTTAAAACCGCCTGCTTGCAACAATTGGTCTAATTCTCTTATAATTTTGCGCCCATTTTCTACAGTTCACAACCATTCAACAAGTCATCCACATAAAAATCTGATTTAAGAATGGCTTCTGCCGTTGGAAACCTAATTTGTTCATCATGAGCCAGTTGTTTCAATACCCTGATGGCCAAGAATGGTGCACAATATGTTCTGTATGTCAAGGTTTTAGGTTCATACTCCTTTACATCTTGACCTGATTCAGCTCTCCAAATTATTCGTTGATACAGAGTATCATTTGGGTGAACTAAAATCTGCCTGTAAATCTTGGTGATGTCTGCAGATATAGCGATAGGGTGAGATCGGAATCTTAACAAAAAAGGGAAAATATCCTTTTGAAGCTTGGGTCCTGTATGTAAAACATCATTTAAAGAATAACCTGTTGTTGTTTTTGAAGAAGCGTTGAATACAACTCGCCATTTTGTGGTAGAGCCTTTTTCTTTGATTATAGGATGAAGAAGGTAAAATGCTTAATGATCATTTCAGTTTTCCTTCACCTCATTCATGTAGCCTAAATCCAGGTATTCTTTCATGGAATCTTTGTAGGTCTGATATACCTGGGGCTGTTGTTTCAAGATTTGCTCAATTCTAAAAAAAAAAACAGTTAATGGCTTGAGGTTTTGATTCTCCAAGCAAACTGGGGTCCTTAAAGGGCAATCTTACATGTTTCTCTCTAATGAGTTGTCTTAAAATGAATTTCATTGAAATCATCTTCAAACGGATCAGGTTTTGTTTTGAATTTTTCTTCCCATAAGAAAGATATTGGATCCCATTTATTGAGAGCGTACAATTGAATGTGTGCAGTTTTTGATAGTTTCTGGATTTCTTTTGAAAGATTTCAATTTCTCCAAAGAGCAACCATCCCAATAGTGTTTTGATTGCCTTTGGTTGACCTTCATGTCCATATTTGATGGCTCCCTTTAATAGATAAAAGGCAATATCTGCGCCTAGCAATATGCCAATTGGTGCGATATATTGATATTGTGGATCGGCTAGTTGCAGGCCTTGTAAATTATTAAATTAATTTTCTTCAAATTTAAAATATGGCATATAACTTGTCACCTTATTCGAAACAAAAGCATTTGTTTTAAAATCTTCGGATAGGTTGAATTGGAATGTGAAATTGAGATTTATTACTCCATCGGGTCTGTCTAAAATCTGTCCTCCTATTCCAGCTAATTCTACTCTTGTCCTAGAAGGTTCCAAATTCAGTTTCTTCAAACAGTCCCGAGTTATTAGTGTGGCTTGACTTGCTGTATCTATTAAAGCTCTAAAAGGCTGATATTTACCTTGATGATTCATCACTATAATTGTTTCGGTAGACAATAGTACAAACGAGTCCTCTTGGTTAGATATCAAACAGGTGGTGTTAAGAATGGAGGTCACGCCCAAAGCATCATTGGTTTCCTTTACACTTGACTCAGCTAGGGTTTTATCTGGTTCTTCAATTGCATAAATACCTATTGTATTTTCTTTAAACTGATGAATGGTGGCATTAATATGAATCAATGTGTTATGTTTTCCTTGACACTTTCAACACTTGAATTCTGAATTACATTGATTTACCGAATGATTATTCCTTAAACAATTGGAACATAACTTGAGTTTTTTAACTTTTCTCCTTCTCTTTAATGGCTCCATACCTAAAAAAGTTGGCCATTGATAGATTCCATGCTCCTGTTGACATAGAAAACAATTGGCCTTTGTTAGATTGTGTACTTACAATTTCATGAAGCGTTTAATTAGGGGCAATCCCTTTTCTGTTTTACTCGTATTAAGTGCCTTTGCATGGTTTACTAAAAATTCAATAATTCTGAACAGAAGAGTATGTGATTACTGTCAATTGTCATGTTCCAGCTGCGCTTTGTTGTTTTGTCTAGTTAATCATTCAGAATTTTTCCAATTATGATATCACTAAGTTCATCTAGCTTATAATCAAGTGTTTCTAGAGATCTAATGATTTCACATGAATTATCTACCAAAAATAGAAGTTGTGTGGATGATTCTATTGTTAGCTTAGGTAGATCTATTATTCTTTGTATTAGGTTAAATATCAAATCCTTTTTATTTTCATATCTTTTTTTCCAACAAATACCAAGCCAAAACAAAATTGTTTTCTGTTATTGGTGTGTGATTAACAAGTACTAAAGCCTTTCCTTTCAGAAAAGTCTTTAAATACTGTAATTTAACTATATTTGTTAATTGACTGTTATTAATAATAGTAGTTTAAAAAAATATTTGAAAACGAAATCCAATTTTCTATTTTTCCATCAAAAATTGGTAGTTATATTTTAGGCAAATTAGCATAATTCTTATTAACTGCATTGTTACTTAGAGGTAAATTTGCATCATTTTGAAAATGTTGAGTAAACCGGTTACTTCCTCTATATGTAATAAAAGTTAGTTTGTATCTTTTATCTACATAAAATATTCATATGCTTGTTCCAACTGCTGTTTAATCTTCGCGATCTTTTTTTATATTGCAACGAGTTCAAAACAATCGGCTGCGTTGTTTTCTATTTCATTTTCCAACTTTTCAAAATTGAGATATAGTCTTTTGATTCTTCTTATTTCTGTTTCTGTATCCATGAGGTTGACTCACCTTATCAGGCTTCTATCCGGCATGAGGGACCAGTGTATGAAAAGTGAAAGATTTATACAGCTTATGATTTTGCTTTGTTATAAAATGAATCGATGTTGTTTCCATATGCTTGAATTGAATATTACACCTTAGTTCTATATATTTTATTGCTTAAAAAGGAACACAACAAAACAAAAAAGAAACTACAATTGCAAATTATTTGATAACTAAATGAGAAAAAAATCCAAAATAATGATGATAAAAATTGAATATGTCTGCCAGAAAAATGCTTCTATGAATTAAAAATAAGAATAATTACAAAATTAATATACCAGGTCTATTAGTATGAAACGCGAAAATTTTCAGTGAATTCAAAAGTTCACCAATTCCATACAACAAAAGATTTTTTATTCAAAGCAATTGCCCTGATTAGCTATATACTCGGACTACCTTTCAGGCAATTTTCGAATTCCTTGTCTGAAAAATTCTATTCCTTTTGAGTCGAACCAGTCAACAAGCCATTTTCGGAGTATGTCTGAGTTCGAAAATTCCTGGTTTTTTAGGGCGTGTCCTAAAGATGTGAAAAGGTGGTAGTCCGACGGCGCTAAGTCTAGTGAGTACGGCGGGTGGGGTAAGAGTTCCCAGCCCAAGTCTTTTATGGTGTTTTTAACCACTGTAGCGTTGTGGGCTGGAGCGTTGTCATGCTGCAGTATCAGCTTGTTGTGCTTTTCACGCAATTACGGTCTTTTTTTATTCAATGCCTCTCTCAAACTGTGCATTTATTGTTCGTAGCGACTAGTATTGGCCGTTTCGCCAGGTTTCAGGAGCTTGAAATATACTACGCCGGTCTGGTCCCACCATACGCTAGCATTGCCTTTTTTCTTAAGCGATTGGGCCTAGGCTTCCGTTTTGGAAATTGGCCGAGCAGGCCCCACGACTTTTGGCGCATAGGATTGCTGAAGTGGATCGATTTCTCATCAGAAGTTACGATTCGGTGCAAAAATGACTTCTTTTCATGCCTGGCGAGCAGCCCTTCGCAGGTTACCAGACGCCGTTCTTGCTGCCTTTCGCTCAACTCGTGGGGGACCTATCTGGAAAGCTTTTGGGTCATTCTGAGGCTGTTTAAACGTAGGGAAACAGAACCTCGAGACACCTGGAGCTGTTTCGCGAGTTTCTCCTGCGTTTGGGTACTGTCGTCATCCAACAAAGCTTGCAGTTCAGCGTCCTCGAACTTTTGGTGCGGTTTTCCACGTGGTTCATTATCAAGTTCGAAATCACCACTTTGGAATTTTTTAAACCACCTGTAACACTGTGATTTTCTCAGAGCGTGGTCGCCGTGAACTTCCTCGAGCATTCGGTGGACTTCAGTGGCACTTTTCTTCCAGTTGAAGGCGAACAACAAAACTTCCCGCAAATGGGCACTTTTTGGCTCGGAAATCACCATTTTCCACGGGCTCCAGAAATTTTCCACGATTTGAATTTTTCTAAAACTCCACACATGCTGATGCCACGTGAGTCAAAAAACAAAATGTCTTCAACAGCGCCATCGTCGGCTCAAATAAAGTTGCACAGCGCCCTCTGGCAGCCATTTTCGCGTTTCATACTAATAGACCTGGTATAAACCTCAAACATGCACTAGATTATACATCATCCTGAGGTCGGCACTAATATTTTCTTTAGGCAATAATTACAACTGATACTTTTTAATACGAAGATGTACTAATTACCAGAAAACACCAATTATTCCTAATTATTTATTTAAAATTGAAATATGAAATACTATATGTGTCAATTTCAAACGTCTAAATATAAAATTGTAGTAACCTTTGCAATGAAATTAACAAATATAATTTCATAAAGTTAGGGTATATCTTGCGACTCCTATTTATCGCATAGCAATTTTATGTGAGTTGCTCTCATGTTCCCAGCTCAGAAAATTTATTTGTCTTTAGCTCCATATTGGCAAGATTAACAGTATTGTTTAGCAAAGTTTCGATCTGAATTTTCACCCAGTATGTTATTGGAAATAATTAATTTACTAATTATTTTTCGAGGTATCTGCCTATAACTTTCTTTTTATAGGCACTTATATTTTTAAAGAAACTTTTGATCATTTAGTTCCCTTTTGTCATGTCACCTTCTTAAGTTATTTAAAACTATATTTTGTAGTTATTTTTTCTTCGTGTCTACTTGCTACTCTGGTTTTCAAAATAAACATATACAAGTTTATTTTGTTCGCCTATATTTGTTATATTGAACTATTTGCCTGAAAATATTTTCAAAGATTCCATTTTTGAGGTATTATAGAATTTGGTTCAATATGAGTTTTTAGTTACCCTTTTTTCCTCTTTTCTCTGTTGCACAATATGCTGGCTCATTAAATTTACCAGGATTTTGAAATTACACATTCAGTATTTACAATCCTATACTAGGTGGACAGAGAATTGTGAAACACGATAATAGGGGAACAATTGCTCTAAAACTTAATTTTCCATAATTTAATAAAATTATTTGTTCCACTCATTTAAAAATTATATTAATGTGCGCAGGATTTTAAATATTTCAGATAAGGTTCAATTCACTAAAAATTGATACAAAAAGGGAATATACAAGATTTTGTTAATTTAAAGAAATTTCATCACGCTTCTCCATCATCTTTTCGATATATTCATATAACGTCCATTTCATTTTCAAATTATTTTTGAGACTCTATAACATATAAATTCATATTTATACGATAATAACAAGGCGAAGGAAGACGAGTATCTTTATTGGTGCATAAGAGCGAGCTTTCGGGCAAAAGCCCTTCGACTGGCAAGATATAACGACACTATGAACGACATCGATGGCTGTAGAGAATATATACACATATTAATTTACATAAATATAGAAAAAAGCATGCAAATGGGCAATTTAACTATTTGTAAAAATGAGAGGTAAAAAATAAAAATGGAAAAATGAAATAGAAATCCTATAGGAGAGATGCCAGAACATTAGCTGAAGGAAAGAAATATTAATGAGGCACAATATATGGTTGAAATGGGATATCAAGTATATAAAAGAGAAATTTATACATAAAGGCCAGGAGAGCTTGACATGCTTCAGGGAGGTCAATATTTTACAGTTAAATACAAGGGAGAGGTTTAAATAAAGGACAGGAGAGGATGATAGGCTTCTGGAAGTTCTATTTTTCTATTGATGCTATTTAGTTTGTGGGATACTATTGATTCTAAAATGAGTCTTTGGTGTAAGATATGTATGTGGCTGTAATGTATGGTGGGGTTGTTGATGTTGAACCTGTGGCCCGTGGTCTGCATATGTTGGTAAATGAGGGACTTGGTATCTTGACGGGAAATATTGCGGGAATGTTCAGTCATCCTGATGGATACAGATCTACCCGTCTCACCGACGTAAGTGGCAGGGCACTGTTCGCATGAGACGGAGTAGACTGCGCCCACAGAACGAAGGGGGGAGGCAGGAGGAGCTGAGGACTTAGTATGAGGGTGACGGAGGGATGAAAGAAGGTTCGGGGAGTTTTTATATATGGTACGGATGCCATAGGATTTGAGTTTTCTGGCTATATCAACAGAGGAGGGGGAGTAAGGGAGAAAACACAATGATCTGTATGTCATGGAAGGATTGGAGGTTGCAGGTGTGTAAGTATATTTCTTAATGAACCAGAGTAGAAAAGAAGCCATGGAGAGCTGGGTTATAATGCGATTTCTTTCTATTATTTTAAAGATGTCTATGGAACAATGGGTGGATATTCTTTTTGTAAGAGTTCTAACAATTTTGATTTTATGAGAGGTGGGGCAGTGAGAATTGTAATGAGTGTAGCAGGGGGGGCATTGTTTTTTTATGATAAACTGTAGTGTGAAATGAGGATGGGGTGCGGATAATTAAGATGTCTAGGAATGGGAGAACATGGTTAGTTTCAGTTTCTAGAGTGAAGGAAATATCTTGGTTGTAATTATTAAGGGTTGATAGTATGAAGCTCTCCTGACCTTTTTTGCATACACAGAAGACATCATCAATGTACCTGCGCCAGAACTGGATATCTGTTGGGAGGGTATGAGTAATCCAATTATCTATTCTAGTCATGACAATTTCGGCAATAATGGTAGATAGAGGGCTGCCCATTGGGGAGCCCCTGAACTGTCTGTAATGGTGCTGTAGGAATGAGAATGTGTTCATGCTTAAGCATGTTTTGGTAAGTTGGACTATGGTTGAGGAAGTGTGGGTATCGACATTTTGAGATTGAAGGAAATGAGTCAAGCCATCTGTGATGAGCTGATGAGGAAGACAGAGGTAGAGGGAGGTGACGTCGAAGGAGCACATAGTGTAGGCGGGGTCTGGTTTAAGAGCTGTTAATTCATTAATGAAGTGTGGGGTGCTGTTAATAGAAAGGGTATTATTATAATTGGTTAATAGAGGGGAGAGGAAGCTGGAAAGATATTTAGCCAGAGGATAAGCGGGCGATAAGTGATAGGCTATGATGGGGAGGAGGGGTACTTCAGGTTTATGTATTTTGGGGAGGCCGTAAATATAGGCTGAACTGTGGAGGTTTGAGGTAAACGAGGTGTATTCTTCAGGTGAGATGCTTTTAGATTTCTTGAGTCGGAGAAGTGAGGTTCTGAAATCTTTAACGACAGAGAGGCTGGTTTGGTCTGTGATGGGTAAGAAAGTGGAGTCATCGCTAAGTAAATTGTGCATTTTTGAAATGTAACTTTCCTGATTCAATATAACTGTGTTAGCACCTTTATCTGACCTAGTAATAACTATTGATTTACGAAGTTTGAGTTTTTAAAGTGTAATGGTGTTTTCAAGATGGTTAGGGGGAGGGAGAAAGGGCCTAGATAAATTTTTAGCTACCATAGATCTGATGGAAAACTTCTCTTGCAGATTGAAGGACTTGATGGATGATTCAATGGCGCTGATGATCACTGGTGGATTGGGTTTGGAGGGGATGCGGTATTTCAGTCCCTTCTCAAGGAGTGAGGTCTCCGATGGCGTCAGAGGGTGGTCCGACAGGTTAATGACTGTTGAAGATCTTGGGCGAAGGTCACTGTAGAAGGTGTAGGGTAAAGCATATTTCTTTTTCCAAAATAGAAGTTTCTTATGGTGTCTGTCGAGAATATTTTTTTCTTGGGATTTGATATCGGTGGTGATTTTTATGATATGCTTCGAGAGATCTGCCAGTGTGATTTTTTGGGAAACTAGGGTTATGAGACCTTTGATTGACTTGGTGAGGAATCTAATATTGGAGAAACAATTTTTGATTCTTGCATTAAGCAGCTGCTGCTGTGTTTTTATGAGGATGTGCCTTGAAAAAGAACTGCCAACCGGGTCATGTATCCTGAGGGAAGGCGGGATGAAATCAGCATTTTTGCAAAGACGGTTGAATCTAAGGTGGCATCTCCATCGCGAAAGTTGTAGGGACTTCTTATGTATCATCCATAGGTACCATTCGATGTCGCTCGTAGATAGATTCATAGGTACAAGAAATAACGAATTTAGAATAATAGTAGAGTAATTCTTCCTGGAATGAACTTATACGATAATAACAAGGCGAAGGAAGACGAGTATCTTTATTGGTGCATAAGAGCGAGCTTTCGGGCAAAAGCCCTTCGACTGGCAAGATATAACGACACTATGAACGACATCGATGGCTGTAGAGAATATATACACATATTAATTTACATAAATATAGAAAAAAGCATGCAAATGGGCAATTTAACTATTTGTAAAAATGAGAGGTAAAAAATAAAAATGGAAAAATGAAATAGAAATCCTATAGGGTAATAGGAGAGATGCCAGAACATTAGCTGAAGGAAAGAAATATTAATGAGGCACAATATATGGTTGAAATGGGATATCAAGTATATAAAAGAGAAATTTATACATAAAGGCCAGGAGAGCTTGACATGCTTCAGGGAGGTCAATATTTTACAGTTAAATACAAGGGGGAGGTTTAAATAAAGGACAGGAGAGGATGATAGGCTTCTGGAAGTTCTATTTTTCTATTGATGCTATTTAGTTTGTGGGATACTATTGATTCTAAAATGAGTCTTTGGTGTAAGATATGTATGTGGCTGTAATGTATGGTGGGGTTGTTGATGTTGAACGTGTGGCCCGAAAGCTCGCTCTTATGCACCAATAAAGATACTCGTCTTCCTTCGCCTTGTTATTATCGTATAAGTTCATTCCAGGAAGAATTACTCTACTATTATTCTAAATTCGTTATTTCTTGTACCTATGAATCTCTCTACGAGCGACATCGAATGGTACCTATGGATGATACATAAGAAGTCCCTACAACTTTCGCGATGGAGATGCCACCTTAGATTCAACCGTCTTTGCAAAAAATGCTGATTTCATCCCGCCTTCCCTCAGGATACATGACCCGGTTGGCAGTTCTTTTTCAAGGCACATCCTCATAAAAACACAGCAGCAGCTGCTTAATGCAAGAATCAAAAATTGTTTCTCCAATATTAGATTCCTCACCAAGTCAATCAAAGGTCTCATAACCCTAGTTTCCCAAAAAATCACACTGGCAGATCTCTCGAAGCATATCATAAAAATCACCACCGATATCAAATCCCAAGAAAAAAATATTATCGACAGACACCATAAGAAACTTCTCTTTTGGAAAAAGAAATATGCTTTACCCTACACCTTCTACAGTGACCTTCGCCCAAGATCTTCAACAGTCATTAACCTGTCGGACCACCTTCTGACGCCATCGGAGACCTCACTCCTTGAGAAGGGACTGAAATACCGCATCCCCTCCAAACCCAATCCACCAGTAATCATCAGCGCCATTGAATCATCCATCAAGTCCTTCAATCTGCAAGAGAAGTTTTCCATCAGATCTATGGTAGCTAAAAATTTATCTAGGCCCTTTCTCCCTCCCCCTAACCATCTTGAAAACACCATTACACTTTAAAAACTCAAACTTCGTAAATCAATAGTTATTACTAGGTCAGATAAAGGTGCTAACACAGTTATATTGAATCAGGAAAGTTACATTTCAAAAATGCACAATTTACTTAGCGATGACTCCACTTTCTTACCCATCACAGACCAAACCAGCCTCTCTGTCGTTAAAGATTTCAGAACCTCACTTCTCCGACTCAAGAAATCTAAAAGCATCTCACCTGAAGAATACACCTCGTTTACCTCAAACCTCCACAGTTCAGCGTATATTTACGGCCTCCCCAAAATACATAAACCTGAAGTACCCCTCCGCCCCATCATAGCCTATCACTTATCGCCCGCTTATCCTCTGGCTAAATATCTTTCCAGCTTCCTCTCCCCTCTATTAACCAATTATAATAATATCCTTTCTATTAACAGCACCCCACACTTCATTAATGAATTAACAGCTCTTAAACCAGACCCCGCCTACACTATGTGCTCCTTCGACATCACCTCCCTCTACCTCTGTCTTCCTCATCAGCTCATCACAGATGGCTTGACTCATTTCCTTCAATCTCAAAATGTCGATACCCACACTTCCTCAACCATAGTCCAACTTACCAAAACATGCTTAAGCATGAACACATTCTCATTCCTACAGCACCATTACAGACAGTTCAGGGGCTCCCCAATGGGCAGCCCTCTATCTACCATTATTGCCGAAATTGTCATGACTAGAATAGATAATTGGATTACTCATACCCTCCCAACAGATATTCAGTTCTGGCGCAGGTACATTGATGATGTCTTCTGTGTATGCAAAAAAGGTCAGGAGAGCTTCACACTATCAACCCTTAATAATTACAACCAAGATATTTCCTTCACTCTAGAAACTGAAACTAACCATGTTCTCCCATTCCTAGACATCTTAATTATCCGCACCCCATCCTCATTTCACACTACAGTTTATCATAAAAAACAATGCCCCCCCTGCTACACTCATTACAATTCTCACTGCCCCACCTCTCATAAAATCAAAATTGTTAGAACTCTTACAAAAAGAATATCCACCCATTGTTCCATAGACATCTTTAAAATAATAGAAAGAAATCGCATTATAACCCAGCTCTCCATGGCTTCTTTTCTACTCTGGTTCATTAAGAAATATACTTACACACCTGCAACCTCCAATCCTTCCATGACATACAGATCATTGTGTTTTCTCCCTTACTCCCCCTCCTCTGTTGATATAGCCAGAAAACTCAAATCCTATGGCATCCGTACCATATATAAAAACTCCCCGAACCTTCTTTCATCCCTCCGTCACCCTCATACTAAGTCCTCAGCTCCTCCTGCCTCCCCCCTTCGTTCTGTGGGCGCAGTCTACTCCGTCTCATGCGAACAGTGCCCTGCCACTTACGTCGGTGAGACGGGTAGATCTGTATCCATCAGGATGACTGAACATTCCCGCAATATTTCCCGTCAAGATACCAAGTCCCTCATTTACCAACATATGCAGACCACGGGCCACAGGTTCAACATCAACAACCCCACCATACATTACAGCCACATACATATCTTACACCAAAGACTCATTTTAGAATCAATAGTATCCCACAAACTAAATAGCATCAATAGAAAAATAGAACTTCCAGAAGCCTATCATCCTCTCCTGTCCTTTATTTAAACCTCCCCCTTGTATTTAACTGTAAAATATTGACCTCCCTGAAGCATGTCAAGCTCTCCTGGCCTTTATGTATAAATTTCTCTTTTATATACTTGATATCCCATTTCAACCATATATTGTGCCTCATTAATATTTCTTTCCTTCAGCTAATGTTCTGGCATCTCTCCTATTACCCTATAGGATTTCTATTTCATTTTTCCATTTTTATTTTTTACCTCTCATTTTTACAAATAGTTAAATTGCCATTTGCATGCTTTTTTCTATATTTATGTAAATTAATATGTGTATATATTCTCTACAGCCATCGATGTCGTTCATAGTGTCGTTATATCTTGCCAGTCGAAGGGCTTTTGCCCGAAAGCTCGCTCTTATGCACCAATAAAGATACTCGTCTTCCTTCGCCTTGTTATTATCGTATAAGTTCATTCCAGGAAGAATTACTCTACTATTATATAAATTCATATGTTAATTCAATCATTAAAGGTTTATTAGATGATATTTTACAAGAGAGTGTTACTTCTTAACGACATTGATTGCTCCACATCCTTATTTTCTAAATCTGACACTATATTTGGCTTAATAAACATTTTGTAAACAAATAATTTGCCTCCTCATCATAGTTGGTGATTCTCGGTGATTTCGCCGCTAAATTCATTCTAAGGTGTTGGGGTACTAGGCCGTACACAAGTTTGGTTGCTTTTGTTTTCTTATATATGTCTAGACATTTACAAAGATAGATTTAGGTATTTTTGAAATGTTAATCACTTTTTTTTCTAAATTTAACTGGGGGAGAATTCTAAAGGAGCAATCAATTATCTTTCATGGGGGATTCTCAACGACAGTCTGGGGGGCAGCTAAAGTGCCCTCGTTTCAACAGAATAATCCCCTCACATTTGAATGTTTAAAATTTTAATTTGTCCATTAAATTTTTATATACAAGGTGTGTCCAATAAATAATGAGACCGGTCAAAAACAAAGAAAAAATGAAATGATAATTTTTTTTTAAAGTCTATTAAAAAATAGAAAGCTTCAGCTACACTGCGGAATATCACATCACGTGATTGCGCGCGCAGTCGATAAATTGTAAGCTTGTAAAAACAACGCGTTGCATAACACCTTCTAATTTGTAATGGATAGAAAATTCGAACAACGAATTTGTATTAAATTTTGATACAAAATTAGGAAATCGGCTTCAGAAACTTTAGATTTGTTGATATTGGCATTTGGAAATTAAAATGTAAATAAGCCCACCACATTTAGATGGGTTTCACGATTAAAAAATTGAATGGAATCGGTGAAAGATGAGAAGCGTGATGGACGTCCAATTCTGCACAGGAACCCTGAAAAGGTGAGCCAAATTTCAAATTTGGTAAAAGAAAATCCACGAATAGGGTTACGGGACATTGAGAAAGAAACAGGGATATCAAAATCATTAGTTGGATCGATATTTTGAGAAGACTTGCAGTTAAAGAAGACACCTTCAAAATTTGTCCCTAAAATGCTCACAATCCAACAAAAGGAGAAACGCGTTGAAGTTCCCAAAAATTGCTTGAAATGGTGGAAGAAAACCCTAATTGGAAGGAAAAAGTAATAAGTGGAGGCGAGACATGGGTATGACCCGGAACCAAAACGCCAATCCATGGAGTGGAAAGTAAAAGATGAAGCAAGAACGAAGAAATCCCGACTTTGCAAGTCAAAAAACAAAGTCTTATTGGTCACGTTCTTTGACATAAAGGGAATTGTGCATTATGAATATATAGGGGAAGGTCAAACACAATCAATAAGGAGTCTTATTTAAACATTATGAGACGTGTACGTGAATCAATTCGTCTGAAAATAAGTGAAATGTGGAGTTCCAAATATTGGATTATCCATCATTATAATGCACCACCCCCCCACACACCGCTACATCTGTACTGACTTATTTGGCTAAACACGGAATCCAAATACTTCAACACACAACCTCCCTATTCCCCAGACCTAGCTCCAAATGATTTTTTTTTCTCTTTCCAAAACTCAAAATGGCTCTAAAGGAAAGGAGATTTGACACTAGAGAGTCCATCATAGCGGATTCGAAAAAGTTCTTGAAGAACATCCCGAAAGATGCCTTTCCTAAATGTTTTAAATCATGGGAGAAGAGATAGAAATTATGTATAGATGCGGGAGGGGACTATTTTGAAAAATACTAATAAAATATTTTTAATCATTCTATTTTTATTTTTGACCAGTCTCATTATTTATTGGACACAACTTGTATACTCTTTTAAGAAGTACATTTATTAAAATACCTAACTTAAAAGATCTCTCAGAGAGGGTAGAATCCATTTATATCTGCTTTTGCATGAATTAAAGGCGATAAGCACTGAGTTACAGACATCGCATCATAATATCTGATTTGCGAAATTGTCGAATTTTGTGCCTGAACTCTCTGTTTTTCTTCTAAAATGTCAGGTGACAAATTGAAATAAAGCTATAAGAGTTACGACAAACAATGAATTTATTGAAAGAAAGGATAGAGTATATCTTTATTATCTATAAACTCTATATCAGTTTTTATCTGTTGATAAATGGAGATGTAAGTAGTAAAGGTGTATATTGAAGTAGAAAAAATGAACCACTTTTTAAAATCACACTTTTAATTAGCTGTATTTGTCTGGAATAGGTCCTCTATTTATGATTATCTTTAAAAGCTATTTTCAAATATTTTATTATATTCCATTGAGTTATAAATTTATAATTCATTATTGCTGCAATGATATTTTGAAATCTGAATTTTGAAAATTATGGCTGGAGTACCTATTTACAAGTGGTGAACGACACTCGAGTAATAACTGAGCAAAGCCAGGTACTTTCGGCTAGTGATCTAATATTTCCTTTTATGGTTTAGAGCAGATGGTCATATTTATTTTTTAAAGCGACATCTATTAACAAATATATGTATATATATTACATATAAATAAATTAGATAATAAAAGGCATATATTGGATTCAATAAAATATTTATTTTGCCCATATTTCGGCTGGCTGAACGCCGACCTTTATCGAGGCATTACATTTTTGTATACACAAACTCAGCGCCGCATATATAAATAAATTATAATTAACGTAAATAAAACTTTGTAAAACTAATTTAACATGACTAATTAATTGTGTACTTTCATTAAGAACTATTTCTAATCTAAACAACAATCCATTGTGTGTGTGTCGCAGATTTATTTATCTTACCGAAACTCTATGAAAATTATGAAGAGAGAATTCTCAGAGATGTTCTCCAACAACCACCTTGTTAAATCTTGATGCAACTAAAGATAATTAAGTACTTCTAGAAATTTTAAGACAAAGGACTTCTTGAGCTTAATTACTGAGTTTATTAAGAATACTCTTTTAGAGATTCAATCTTCGAGCTTCCTCTATCAGGGACTCTAGAAGCCACAAGTTCTTGTCGAAGGTCTTTCCAATTATTTAAGTAGACTCTTATATTTACTTTTAGTTTCTGTCTATTTAGAAAGTAGCTTTATATATTTAAAATGACTAGTTATATATAAAGTTGTTATTGAGGGGAAAATGTTGTCATTAAAGTGTAAAGTGTTGTTATTAAAGTGTAAATGTCATTAAAATGTAAAATATGTTGTCTCTCAAAAGTGAAAACATATATTAGAAGTTTCTCTCTAGGGATATTATGCTTTTTGTTATAGCATATAAATAAATAAAATGATCGAATGAATTGCAGGTTTTTATAGATGTCAATAAGAATTTTTTCTGTTGTTGAACTAATTTCAATATAATTTAAATAAACAATATTATAATATTCTTAGTGCAAATGAAACAATATTTTTGTTTGGAAACATTTTTTAAAAATGCGTAGCATATAAAAGCAGAATGATCCAATACAGTATTAGAGCTCTGAGAAGCGGTCTGGTGTATTAAATTGGCGAAACCGCTGGGAGGGTTCACCACTGATGAGCCAAGCCCTCCCAATATATTTTTTCAACGCAGAAAGGACAGTGTAGAAGTTCGTATTATTTATAAAAGAAACATTCGCGCTTTAAATCCTTTTATTTTATATATAGGTTTTAAAAATTTTTTAGACAATATTTTACACTTTAATATTACAAAATTTTACATTTAATAACAATAATTTCCATTTAATGAAATAAGTAAATCAGTGGTGAACCCTCCCAGCGATTTCGCCAATTTAATCTACCAGCCCGTTTCTTTAGAGATCTAATACTCTATTGCACAATTCTGCCTATATATGCTATAATGATGGGTGGAATCTTATAAATGGTATTTTTAATTAAATTTAAATATTTGCATCGAGCAATGCTCTTCCGCTAACAATAAGGACAAGGCCAGTTAGGCATAAATTAATACACAGTAATAACGCGCCATCTATATATAACAAATGAAAATATTAAGACGAGAATGTTTCTTTTCACAAATGTATCAAACTCTTCTGTCCTTTCTACGATGAAAAAATATAGGGAGGGTTTGGCTCATCAGTGGTGAACCCTCTCAGATATTTCGCCAACCTAATCTCCCAGACAGCTTCACCATTGATGAGCCAAGCCCTCCCAATATTTTTTCATCGCAGTAAGGACAGTAGAGTTTGATTTATTTGTGAGAAGAAACATTCGTGTCTAAATATTCTAATTTATTATATATAGATGGCGCGTTATTGCTGTGTTTATTAATGTTCATTTATTATAGGTTTTTCGATTTAAAAATATATATTTTAAAAATTTTATTATAGATATTTTCAGTTTTTATCGAAATACTTCTAATTTAATTGAAATTGGTATAGTTTAGACATTTTTATATCCGTTTTAATCAAACATGAGGAATAAAGCATTTGAGATGTTATTAAGTTATTTAATCACTGTTTAATATTCTCACAAAATGTGCTCATCAGCTTAATTTTTAGCTCTTTAAATTGGCCTTTATAGGTTCCAAGTAAATTAGTACTCCACTCGAGTGCGTCGATATTCATTCAGGAATAAATAATCTAATTTTACAATTGAAAACTAAATGATTATATTTTATTTTGGATGATATTATTTTAATTAGAACATTAATTAGCGTCAAGAATGCGATAGAGAAATATCTACACCAAAATACTACTTTGTGCGATATTTTCATCCAACATATAAAAAAGATATTTAAAACTACAGTTATATGAAAACAGTTTAAATTTAAGCTGGGATGCAGCTTGTAGCGCAAATATAGCCAATTTTACCGCATATATTAAACAGCGGTTAACTTTAATAAATATAATCTCAAAAATGCTTTATTTCTAATGTTTCATACATTAAAACCGATATAAAAAATGTCCAAAATATATATATTTACCAATTTCAATAAATTAAAAATATTTCGAAGAAAACTAAAAATATCTATAGTATAGTTGTTAAAATATTTTTTTAAATCTAAAATATACCGTTTAAAAAATAAAATATTGTTATTAAAGTGTAATATGTTGTAATATAAATGAAAAATGTTAGTAAAGTGAAAATATGTTGTTAACAAAATGAAAAATGTTGCCATTAAAGTGTAAAAATGTTGTTATTTAAGTGTGAAATGTTGCCAATAAAGTGTAAAATATATTGTCCCAAAATTGAAAACATATATATATATATATATATATATATATAAAAGATGGTGCTCTGCCTGGTAAAGCACATGTGTTCTAGGTCAGGATATGCCTTTTTTATTTTTAATATCAACACCTGACTTTTTTATTTTTTACAATCATTTTTCATATACATATATATAAAATCTTTTTTTTAAAATATATATGTTATAAAAAATATTATTTATTCAAAATATATATCATAGATTCAAATAATGTTAAATCGACTGCCAGAGGTCACGCTTTGCATATAAAAACTCATTGTTGTTTCATCCCGATGGCCGGCTCAAACCTTTTGTACAATATGTAAATGAGTTATTCATTTTTTTATCATTACGCCTTAAGACAGGCAGTACTTTTACCAAATTATGTTTTTATATATTCCTCAGCTCAAATAAAGAAATCTCTGATCAAGACTTTATATTTTCAAGATTATTTATTATTTCAACCACGACTGCATTACATTACCATAATCCTCAACATGATCTAAATTCAAGCAGGAAATCTCTATTCATTTTTATTTTTATAACATATATATTATACACAGGTTTATTATATTAAAATATTTAACAATGAAAATATATTTACAGAACGTGTAGAAATAATATACAGGTATATAAATAATCATTTATTTTCACGCATTATCTGGTAAAAGGCTGGAATTACGACTTTGTTGAATTCATATATAGGCTATTTACTAAGCTATATCTTCAGGTATGTGAATTTTCTTAATTATTGGTTGAGTAATTTTAATGTAGAAGTCTAACATTAATCGTTTTAACTTTTTTTTTAGATAGAGGAAAGGGATATAACAATTGATAAAATCTTGAATTTTTCACAAAATGAAGGATTATTTTGAAAATAGAGCAATCCATAAATAGATCCTCAATTTAAAAAATACTATATTGGTAAAAATATATATATTTTGATCCAATATATGCCTTTTTAGTTAAAGGTTTATCAGTGTTAAAAGAAACATTTATATATTATTTAAATATATGAACATTCTTTAAAAAATATTTTATTCTATAAGATAGTAAATATTTAACTCTCTCTTTAAAAGTGTTGGTTGTTTAGATTGAACGTTTCCAAATAGTTTTAAGAGAACAATGTAGTGAATAAAATTCTTCAAACGATCCACTAACTCGAGAAGTAAAAAAATACTTCGTTGTGGGAAAGAGAAGAAAGAAATTGAATGTAAGAATTGTTTTTCTCTAAAATTAGATATCTGGTGTTCGTTTTAAAATTCTATAATCATTGACTATTAAACGATCTCTTTCTTAAAGTGGAACATATTGTTCTACTTCTAATATTAATGTACACTCATGGACAAAACTTATGTAAGTGGAAAGTATTCGAAGTGTTGCCGATCGTCTGATATATACAATCGTCTTATATATATATATATATATATATATATATATATATATATATATATATATTTTGAAGATTGAGCAATCCATAATTAAAATTATATTTTAAAAAAGATGCATATATTGGATTTATAATGAATTTATTGTTCCAATATTTCGAGGGGCAACTCGCCTCTCTTTATCGAGGATGTTTGTGTTTTTCACTAAAGCATGCGCGCACGTGTACACCACTCTCGTTCTACAAGGCCAATGAAAGAATTGTATCTTTGTTTTAAACATTACATTCAGTATATATATACAGCTAATAATTATATATAATATAGCAGATAAATGCCATTATTATTATTTTGTCTACACATTGTGCTTGAGATAGAGATTTATATATAACAGTGTAACCGTAAATAATTGTGTGTATACATATTAATTCTAAATTAATGATAAAATTTTAAGGGAAATAAATGTGAGTAAATTAAAAGTATATACATAGTTATTTACAATCAATTAGGATATGAATTCTTTATAAATTTCTGGAAAATCAATTTTTCTGTTTATACTGTGTTTGTCTTCGGCAATAAATTCATTATAAATCCAATATATGCATCTTTTTTTAAAAAAATATATATATATATGTGTGTGATGATGAACTGTTACTGTTGACTCTTGTAGAATCCTGTTGACTAACTTTGTGATGATAAAGTGTTGACTCTCGCTATACTGTGTTGACCGAGAGGAACAGTCAGGATGGGGAGTTTTCCAGTACCTCTCTGCACCTTGTAAGACCTTTAAAAGTTCTCACAGAGTACAGGCAGTCGTGGTCGAAGCAGAGTGGAAAGCTTGGAAATGTCCTCACAAAAAACGAAGACACAGTTGCACTAAAAAGGTTCCCTGAACAGATAAAAGTTGAGCTAGGAGCGAAAGATGGGGAGATAGAAGTTTCTTACTAGTCTACATGATGGATGAGGAGGATCTGAGGTACAACCGACGTGGGGTCGACGCAGATGCTGAACTAACTGTATTTTTAGCTAGGCCGGGGGCTTTATGTACCGTTTCTGAGAAAGGGGGTTTTACATGTCACCAGATGTGAAGAGTGGGTCGTCTGGTGACATCTATCTCTCTAGCTCAACTCTTAATCTATTACAGAGTTTTATTTATTATCCTCAGTTTGTACAAATTACATTACATATGATGATGTAATGACACATGTCAATCATGCATATAACCATTTACAGATGTGTTTCTACTATACAACATTAAAATCTTGTTATAAGTTATATACAATATGGGATTGTTGGTTTAAATTACCATAGATGGGCCCCGGGAGTGAAAGGGTTTATCCGGGTTTAAGCGGTAAAGCCTCTCTAACACAGGTAAGTAATTAAAATTTCTTTAAATTAATTTAAACTGTGAGGGTTAAAAAGGGCTATAACAAGATGATTTGTTTGGATATATAAAAATGAAATAAAAATGTCATTTTTGTTTGATTTTTAAAAAATGATGATATCTAAGATAATATTGGCGGGCGTTGGAAAGGGTTAGTAGTTGAAGAATATGCAATTGTAAGGAGTGCACATGTAAACCAAATACTTAGATCAAGGTGCAAAGCGAGGAAATAGACTTGAGCGTCTTCCTTGGCAATGTTTCACTTGCGATCCTATATAAGGGTTACAGTGCTTTGTCACAATTTTAGGATTATTGGGTTAAAAGTTGTTGAAGAAAAGTTGCTTATTAATATGATTGAAAGGGGTGGTAGAGCCATGCGATAAGTAGAATTGTAGCCACAGTAGGTGGTCTGACTTGACTCGAAATCAAAGGTTGAATGTGGTCCGCTAGAGCTGAAAAAAAAATGAAAGTTGAAAAAAGTGAACGCTTTGGGCATGCGTTGGTGATTGTGCTCTGCGGATGAAATGAAATAAACTCTTGAAGCGTGTTCAGGCCAGAAGTTGGGATTTTTAAATCTGGGGAACTGTGTTCAAAGAGTTTGTTGAAATATGAAATTAAAAAAAAAATGCCAAGCAGTGCTGTCGTTTTTCTACGATGGTTTGAAACAATGGCTGAAAAGATAGTAATAATAAAGTATAGGGAATTGGTTAAAGAATATGATTGTTGAAAACGATTGCTGTATGCCCGATAGTGGATGATAAACATTGTCAGATAATAAAGGTATTCAAACAAATAAAATATAGTGAATAGAGAAATATAGAAATATGATTGCGGGTACAAAAAGTGTAAGTGGACAAAATTAAACATGTAATATATAAAAGATATAATAAATAATAAAATAAAAATAATTTTTGAAACAATTAGATGTTTTGCAATACTAAAATAATATCATTAAAAATAAAAGTAAATTTGATTAAAGTTTTTTTTTTTTGGAAATAATGTTGGACTAAAAATTGATTATATAATTGAAAAGTAAAAATAATATTCAAATATTTTATACAAAAAAAATAAAATATGATTAAAGATTACAATTAATCGGCTAATCCCCTAATAGAATGTTCAAAACTATAAGTCTGAGGGATAAGTGTCTTATGCGAAAAAAATTTTATTTCAAGCTTTCGGGCACAACCGCCCTTCGACAGGAAAAAATTACTATACAGTATAGTAATTTTTTCCTGTCGAAGGGCGGTTGTGCCCGAAAGCTTGAAATAAAATTTTTTCGCATAAGACACTTATCCCTCAGACTTATAGTTTTGAACATGATTAAAGATTATTATAATGATTAAATAAATGTTGGGTAGTGGAAAATTGAATCAAAATTGTCTCTTTTGAAGAGAAGTTGAAACTGTGGTTTGTAACTAGATCATATCCCTTTGGTAAACATCGGTGTTTCTATGACTCTCAGAAACTGGGAATACGTGAAATGACATTTTCATTTGTCCAAAATGGTGATATGTAGAGAATGATTTCTCTTTTGCGTCATAAAGTATATATAAGACTTAACCAAATTGTTTTAATTGGTGATATCAATTAACATGTAAAATGTTTAATGTATGTTGTGTGTGTGTGTGTTGTGATTAAGGGGTTGGTGAGATTTGTAAGAAAACCTAAATGGTTAGTGTGAAACATGTGTTCAAAAAAAATGGCGCATATGAAGATAGCGGTCAATAACATCTGCCTTGAGCGGGGAGAAGGACGTTGGACGGGGATATGTAACTTAAATAGATCGTCGTGGGTGGTCAATCATGGGGGATGTTTCGCTATGTTTGTCCTTTACTTAAAACTGATTTTCTCTCTCTTCTTTTGTTGAAGTTTTGGCAATTTTCTTGCCTATTTGAAAATATAGTTTTCTCGATGTTCGTAAGTGGTTGTGTTTTCGAAGTTGTTTAGACTTAGTAAAAAGGTTATTCAGTGATGTCAGGTTTAGATGTGTGGTGAAAGTTCGACTTTCGACGTGGACACGCTTTGGGGTGAGTGTCTCACAGGCATGAAGGCGTCTTTGGCCTGAAAAGTGAAAAAGTTTTGTGGTGTGGCGCTGTGACACGAATTGGAAAGTTGTGAATGAAAAAGTGTCACGCGAAGTCTTTGTTTTGGCACAAAATCTAACCTGTTTCACCATAAATAACAAATTTACTAAAGTCATGGGGGGTGGTTGTACGAACACATATCGAGACTATTTATATTGTTAGTGGATGTGGCACGTTTAATGCGAAATTTTGTTGCGACGATATGGAGCTTGTGTGGCTCGAAATTGGATTTGTGAGTGAAATCGCGCACTAATAATTGTTGCCAATTGGAGATAGTGATGTGAGTGTGTCGTAACGTTTGTTGAGAGAGCTTTGTTGATGATTAAATATGCATGCAAAAGGAAAAGACGAGGGAGTGTATTTATCCTCGAATATTAACTTGTTTTGGGGAAGGACAGTTGTTTTCCTAGTTGTAATTTTGAAGATATTGTCTCTCAGGAGAGAAATCACAAAATATTTCTGAAATTAAAAAATGCGTTTCACCTATGTTAATTTATATTTAAAATTTGAATATATTTTTTAAATCGTTGATTATGGTAGTTAAAATGATCCTTTTAAAAGGGCAATGTCGTGATAGTGACAATAATATTTTGAATTAGGGGGCATTTAGTTTAAATGGTGAATATGACAATGATTTTTTAAAAATGTTAAGCATTTGATTATGAAATTGGTATATTTTGGTATGAAAATGATATTAAGAAAAACAAAAATAAGTTTAGAAAATTATGAGAGTAATTAAAAAATAAAAATAATGATTTTTTTTTTAAGTTGTAGCTTTGGATAATGCCATTTTAGGTGAATTTAAGAAAGGCATGTAAGATTAGTAAATTAGTAAAAATGCGTAATAGGCGATTTTTTTATAGTAAAATTGAAAGTAATAACTTGAAATTTATACTCTGATTAAAAATTAAAGTAAATTTGATAAATGAGAGTGTGAAAGTTTTAAAAATTGAATAAAAAATGATATAAAAAAAAGGTAAAAAATAATTTTAAAATGCTTAAAGTGAAAATATAAATACAAAATTTATGTTGAATCAAGTTGTGAACTTGAGGATAAAGTTAAGGTAGGTTTTTAAAAACTTACAATTGTGTGATGAAAGTTCAGTCAGGAAACTTGGTCTTTGGTGGTTGTCCTGCTGTCCTGGAAGTCGCTCCATGTGAAGCTTGTAGAAGCTTGTAACTTCTGGAAAGTTGTTTGTGGCTTGTTGCCTTGAGCATTGTCTCGACGATGTCAGGTAGAAGATGGTGAATTTCTCACAGGGTTTGCGCCACTCTGATCTTCGGTTTCCATGACTTGCGGGAATTTTGGGGCTGTCGTTGGCGTGGTCAGACAGCTTGCTCCTGGCGTAGGCGATCTGTTAGCGGTTCTGCGGAGGTCCCTTGGGACGGCGTTTCCTCCTTAAATATCGTCTCTTGTTGGGGGGAGAGATTGCTTGGTTGTTTCGTTGGACTGGCGGGTTTGTTCCTCCATCTTCGCTCTTTCTCGCTTCTATCTGGACAGGCTTCTTACCTTCTTCGTTGTGTCATGCTTCGTTTTGGTCATCCTGTCGGCTATAAATGTGATGATGAAGTGTTACTGTTGACTCTTGTAGAATCCTGTCGACTAACTTTGTGATGATAAAGTGTTGACTCTCGCTATACTGTGTTGACCGAGAGGAACAGTCAGGATGGGGAGTTTTCCAGTACCTCTCTGCACCTTGTAAGACCTTTAAAAGTTCTCACAGAGTACAGGCAGTCGTGGTCGAAGCAGAGTGGAAAGCTTGGAAATGTCCTCACAAAAAACGAAGACACAGTTGCACTAAAAAGGTTCCCTGAACAGATAAAAGTTGAGCTAGGAGCGAAAGATGGGGAGATAGAAGTTTCTTACTAGTCTACATGATGGATAAGGAGGATCTTGGGTACAACCGACGTGGGGTGGACGCAGATGCTGAACTAACTGTATTTTTAGCTAGGCCGGGGGCTTTATGTCCGTTTCTGAGAAAGGGGGTTTTACATGTCCCCAGATGTGAAGAGTGGGTCGTCTGGTGACATCTATCTTTAGATGTTGCTTTGTGGCTTCCATCTATCTCGAATTTAGACGTGTTTGACCTCTATCTCTCTAGCTCAACTCTTAATATATTACAGAGTTTTATTTATTATCCTCAGTTTGTACAAATTACATTACATATGATGATGTAATGACACATGTCAATCATGCATATAACCATTTACAGATGTGTTTCTACTATACAACATTAAAATCTTGTTATAAGTTATATACAATATGGGATTGTTGGTTTAAATTACCATATATATATTAAAAATGAAGAAGGCATGTGCTTTTTAGATGGCAGAGCGCCATCTAGTGGAGCAAAAATAAACAAAACGTTTATTTAGCTTGCTCCATGATATTTGGCCAACCCAATTTCTTGATAAATCAAGAAAAGCCATCCACGAACGCGTTTCGCGCTGTTGGCGCTCGTCATTTTTTGGTCCCAATGGCTTCCCGAGAAATCAAGAAATGGGTATTTAAGGCCAATTTTGCGTAAAGACGCTTAACACATGAAAAAACAATAGAAAAAAAACAAAAGATAAGTGGGTCAGGTGTTGATATTAAAAATAAAGAAGGCATCTCCTGACCACGAGCACATGTGCTATTTAAATGGCTGAGCGCCATCTAGTAGAGGAAAATAAACTAAACGTTTATTTAGCTTGCTCCATGATATTTGGCCAACCCAATTTCTTGATAAATCAAGAAAAGCCATCCACGAACGCCTTTCGCGCTGTTGGCGCTCGTCAGCGTGGAGTAGGCTGTAACCACTGCGACCAAAAAGACCAATCAAGAAATGGGTATTTAAGGCCAAATTTATAAATAAGGCCATCTAAAAAGCACATCTGCTCGTGGTCAGGAGATGCCTTCTTTATTTTTAATATCAACACCTGACCCACTTATCTTTTGTTTTTTTCTATTGTTTTTTCATGCGTTAAGCGTCTTTACGCAAATTTGGCCTTTAATACCCATTTCTTGATTTTTCGGGAAGCCATTGGGACCAAAAATATTTTTGGTCGCAGTGGTTACAGCCTTCTCCACGCTGACGAGCGCCAACAGCGCGAAACGCGTTCGTGGATAGCTTTTCTTTATTTATCAAGAAATTGGGTTGACCAAATATCACGGAGCAAGCTAAATAAACGTTTAGTTTATTTTTGCTCCACTAGATGGCGCTCTTCCATCTAAAAAGCACATGTGCTCGTGGTCAGGAGATGCCTTCTTTATTTTTAATATATATATATATATTTTAGAAGAAGAAGAAGACAGGCATTTTTATTCACACAAAAAAATATATATTTTTCTGCTAACAACTATGGTCGTTTAAAAAATGATTTTAAGACATAAGATAAAATGAAGATTGAAAAATTAAAAGCTCTTACCTTCTAGTGATAAGAAGTATATGTGTAAAATATAGAAATGAATGAAAAGAGGAATTAAAATTTTATTTATCTTGATATAAAAGAGTTCTAAAAATTAAAAAATAAGATATAAACAGCTGTTCGGTACACTTTTGAATGGTACACTATGACAGGTTCGTTTGGTATTGAAAGAATGATTCAATTAATCATCCTTGATATTTTAAATTTTATTCAGGATAAATATAGATATAAATATTATGTTACAAATTAATTTTAGTAATTAAAGAAGTTAAAAAATGTTCGATTGAAAAGGATGGATTGGGAAGGAAGTCAGTCCGTGTTGGCCGTCAGAATTCGAAGGGCCCACGCCCGTGCTTCCCACGTGACCGCCGCCGCCGCGCATGCGCGCCGACCGTGACGTCGCCACCGTCCGTTGGTTGAAAACTGTTCTTCTCTTCGTCGCGCGGGCGTGCCTTTCACTAACATTCCTCCCACCAATTTAATTGATAAATTAAATTCTAATACTATATTTTCTTGTCTATAGTAGAGGCCAATCTAAATTTGTTTTGTTTCTAATGGAAAAAGTCGCTGTACTGGACGAAGAAAAACTCCCGATGATGTCTTCACTCTTGCGACTCGAACTTGTCCATCGGCCCCAGGTAGCACCTCCTCCACTTTTCCTAATGGCCATGAAATCCTTCTCCCCCTATTTTTTTTCTTTTTCTGTTGAAGGGTGTGACGACTGCCTTTCTCAGTTCACTATTGACTTCTTCGATTGACTCCTTTTCTGCAGACTGTGTCCAAAATTGTTCTTCTTTCTTAAGCCTAACTGGTCTCTCCCACCATCTAGTAGTAATCAATTGCGAGATTGAAGCTCCACGTGAGGGGATGTCTGCAGGATTTTCTTTACCAGGAACGTGCCTCCAATCAGTTATGCTTGAATTTTGTCGAATCTTCTTTACTCTTCCTGCGACAAACACTGACCAGTTCATATCACGTTTAATCCCTGCTAAAGCAGTAGTAGATTCAAGTTTCTTCTCCGAAATTAGCTTGTAATTAGGGAGTGGTGGGTGTTCTCCTATCCAAGGTAAATTGACAGAATATCGACCATCTTCATTCTGTTTCACTGTTTGGTTGATATGTTCCAACGCTGCAACTGACAACTCTTCTTTGCTCTTTTCCTTCATGGGTTCCATGATACTGATAACATCTAATCTCCGAAGATCTTGTATTGTTGCATCACGGACTAAGCATGACAGAACTGATGATTGAGATTTAGTTGTTTGAACATTTCCCAAAACCTTTCCACTAACAGTCCAGCCCAGCTTCGTTTCGAGAGCGACGGGCCCAGATTCCAATTCTATTTTCTTTCCTGTTAGTAGCTTGGCGTATACGTCTGCTCCTAGTAGTAGTTCAATTTCCGTGTTCGACCTATAGACATCCAAGTCAATTCCCTTTGATCGAAGTTCCGTCATCCATTCGGTAGGTTGAGCGGAAGGCATTGCACTACAAATCGTTGAGCAGTCTTGTACTTCAAAATTGCAGTTGTACTTGGAGTCCACATCAGAAATGTAGATTCGATACCGCTTGTGCTGCTGTGGTCTCGATTTCACTCCACCAAATAGTAAGTGTACAACTTCCTTTTTCCCGAGCATAGTGAGTCCAACTTCGGAAGCAGTTTGTTCCAATACATATGAGTTCTGGGATCCACTATCTAACATTGCTCGAACAACTTTTGATTTATTTTCGCCATCAATCTTTACCATGATTGTTTGAAGTAAGACATCTTGGCACCGAACTTGATTCGACATGTCCACGGATGCATTTATGTTCTTACTTCTCTCTTCAATCCCATCAGATTTTTGGCTGCCTTTTGAAACTGGACATAAGATTGCCCTGTGTTTTTCACTACAGATGACACATTTCACTACGTTTCTGCAATACTTGGAAAAGTGTCCGGGCTTCAAGCAAGAATAACAACACTGTTTCTCTTGAATTATTTTCCTTCTTTCTTCAAGAGACATTGACATGGCTTTACAGCATTGTTCACTCAAATGTTTTTCATCACAAAATACATATTTATAAGCGTTATTTGACTTCCCATCAGCAACTACCAGACTTGCAGCGGTGGCGACAGATGTCTTCGGCTTGGGCGGCTTATCTCGATTAAATTGTGATGGATACGAACTCGAAAACGGTTGACGAGCTAAACGCATTCTTTCACTTCCCTCAACTTCGTGTTTTAGGAATTCCATAAGCTTCTCCAGGAGGACTTCACTTGATTTATGCTTTCCATCTTCATCAGGCTTGTGATGATGACGAGTCCTTTCCCACGCGACGAAGAGATCTTCAGGTAAAGCTGATTCCACCATGGGGTACAGAATAGCAGCGCATTTATCTGTTGTGACTCCTAAAGATCCCAACGCTCGTAGTTGTGATGATAACCGAACGTATACAGTCGAAAAAGGTGTCGTGTTCCTTCCATGAGCATTTTCCAAAGTGATAGCAATCAAATCCCTTACGTACACTTCCACCAACATGTCTTCACGGCCAAAACGTTCCTTAAGAGTGCTGATGGCAAGTGGATAATTTGCCGCTGAGTTTGGAAAGGATGAAACTATTTCCTCCGACACCGATCCCTTTATCATGCAATTTTGTAGGTATTGGAACTTGACACAGGCCGAAATAGAGTCATCATCGTGGACGCTTTGAAAGGCTGACCAGAACTGCAGCCACTCCCGTGCTTCTCCTCCAAATTTCGGTAGTTCCAACTTCGGAAGTCGATGAAGATTTGACTTTCCTTCGTTCCCCCCGGAAACTATTGATTCTCGGTCTACTGTTGGTTTTGCTAGTAATTGTTCCATTTTTTGCAAAACGCCTTCAGACCTTCCAAATAGATTCGCTTGAACGATATCGACATCTTCAATTTCTTCATCTTCTCTATCCGCCTTTATCAGTTGTTCGATGAGACAATCACTGGCAATTAAGAACCTGTCTTTACATCTGAGGAGCTTTGGTCGTAGAGACATCAACATTTCTAGGCTTGGTTCTTGCTTTCCAAGTTCGCCATCTGCTTCTGCAATAACACTTTCCAAAGTCCTCTTTTTCGTCTCACAAGCTTTCTTGAGTTTGTCCATCTTAAATCCTTGGCAGGGCTCGCCACAATGTTCGGTACACTTTTGAATGGTACACTATGACAGGTTCGTTTGGTATTGAAAGAATGATTCAATTAATCATCCTTGATATTTTAAATTTTATTCAGGATAAATATAGATATAAATATTATGTTACAAATTAATTTTAGTAATTAAAGAAGTTAAAAAATGTTCGATTGAAAAGGATGGATTGGGAAAGAAGTCAGTCCGTGTTGGCCGTCAGAATTCGAAGGGCCCACGCCCGTGCTTCCCACGTGACCGCCGCCGCCGCGCATGCGCGCCGACCGTGACGTCGCCACCGTCCGTTGGTTGAAAACTGTTCTTCTCTTCGTCGCGAGGGCGTGCCTTTCACTAACAACAGCATTTTTAAATAATGTGGTTTTTAAATCATTAATAAGGTATTAGAATTAAATGATAAAATAAGGATGGAAGCTGTAGTTATATTTGTTATTTATAAGATATTTCTTAAAGAAATAAATAAATAAATATTCACAATATAGCTGATTTACTATATATATAAGCAACCGAAATGTTATAAATTCTCTTATATAAAAATAAGAATTTCACTCTTTTGTGCTGTCTTTCATATAGATATACAGAGATAAGAAAAAGGCCAAAAGATTTAATTTATAATACCTTATATAACTGGAAATGAATTTAATTTGTAAATGTGTGAACTAGCTTTGTTTAAAAGTGTACAAAAAGATTCCTTAAAGACGGGGCCAGTTAAAACAGGTTTTCTATTGTAAATAAAATTAAAACAATTTACCAAATCAGAAACTTTAATAGGGTACCTCGTTTGAATTAAGAAACAATGTAATAACAGCTATGAAAAAATATCAAAATGTTCAAAGCTTGAATCTATCAGAATAGAGCACATACAGAGAAAACTATAAAAATAATTTATACAAAAAAAAAAACAAATTTCTAGCTCTTCAATTATTCTATATAGAATTTTTCACTGCATCAAATTTACATTTTGTATAAACAAACTCAGCGCCGCATAGTGTTAAAATATTTTACAATTAAAATAATAATAATAAAAAAAAGGAGGTAGAGGAAGGGGGAGATTTCTGTATGAAAAAAATATTATGAGAATTACAATCAAAATAAGTTATATTCAACTTTATTCAACTGTAAATACAAAGCGCGATGTCCCGCCAAGGACACTGGCGCCCAAAGGAAAGCAACACAAGAGAGAGAGAGGGAGAATCTATTAACATATGCTCAGGGCATTTACCAAATTCCTGAAATTGATTTCAAACAAGCATACTATATACATAGGTAATTTAGTTTAGACACATCTTAAAATAAAGAAAAATGGAAAAAAAATCATATATACAGCACATAGTTATTTACACCTAACACATAAGATTATTTAAAAACTTTGATATATGTTTACAAAATCTATTGAATACAATGTATGAATCCCTGCTGGATATCAGTTCTCTTGGATCGGTACAGAGAATACCGTTATTGAGTCTGTAGTCTTGAAATGCTGGGCACTTAAGTAAAAGGTGAGTAGAATATTGAATGCGGCATCCACAAAAACAGCCCGGGTCCTCCGATGCGCGGATTCTTTCCAGAAAACTCCCGAAATTACCATGGTTGGTTACAAATTGTGTGATGTGGAAATTAGGGCGAAAATAATTTGGAATACCCCGGTTGAAAAAACTTGTAAATGTCTCGTTTGTATTATTCAGTAAGAGCAACATTCTTTCGTCTATATAGGATTTAATTATAAAGGGAATATCGATGTTGTATTTTTGCTTGTCCTCGAACGATAAGTTATTTAAGTCATATTTCATATTTTTTGCTTCAATGTAATCTGCAATCAATGGAGTTTTAGCCAAACTGTGAACACAGTTGTACGAAGTTGTCTTGTAAGCTTGAATGCCATATTAATATCTGATATTGCATTGAGTTTAATTTTTGTATCGATTTTTCATTTAAAAATTTGAATCATATTTCTGATCCATATGTTAAAGTTGATCTGAATAAAGATTTATACAATGTAATTCTTTTATGGGAGCTCAAACCCCATGATTTGCTGCACAGAGAGAATAGACAAATTTTTATTCTCAGAGTTCTGCTCACTATTTCCTCTATATTTAAAGCAAAATTTAATTTGTTTTTTCTTCTATGATTTGCAATTGTTATTCCCAAAATTTGTATTTTTTGTACTGGTGAAATTAATCCACTCTTAAATTTAACTGGGATCTCCTCTTTATTATGCAAATATAAAATGCTTGTTTTTTCGGAACTGATTTCTAACTTGTTCTTAATACACCACAATTCGATAGTATTTATTGCTTCCTCTATAACTGTTTTTAGTGATGTTAGATCTTTATTCCAGCATATGATCGAAATATCATCCGCATAACAAATCAACTCACTATTGGGCACCTGAAAATTCAACAGCAAATCGTTCAAAAAAATTGTCCATAGAAGTGGAGAAAGCGGACCGCCCTGAGGACACCTCTTAGTAATTGGCTTTGAAGTTGTTAGATTGTCGTAACTGAATGAAATGATCCTGGAATTTAAATATTATTGTAGAATTTTGATCAGTTTTTCCGGTAAATTGTCTGAATCTATTCTTTTGATGATCGCTGGCCACCAGGCATTATCAAAAGCCCCCGAGATATCTATTGTAACTAGTGCAGACAGTTCTTTTTGCTTATGCTCCATTAATACATCGATTACAGTATTCAAAGCAGTGATAGTTGACTTAGACTTGATAAATCCGTGCTGCCTCGAGCTTAACAGATTGTTTTGAATATAAAGTTCATATATTTTATTTTTGAGAATTTTTTTTTTCTAGAATCTTTGAAAAATTGGATAATAAAGATATCGGACGGTAGCTTTTAGCTGATTCATAATTGGTTTTGCCGGGTTTGGCTATTATTTTGAGTGCTGCTGTTTTCCATTTTTTTGGGAAGTATCCTATTTGAATACATTTATTAAATATTGAGTGTAAAATCGGAAGTATTAGTTGAAAAGCATTCTTTATCATATTATTACTAATATTGTCTGGACCAGGAGCTTTATTTACATTAATTTTGCCGATTAGCTCTTCTATTTCTTTCTTATGAATATTGCATGAGTTGGAGTTTGTAAAATTCGGTGTATAGTTCCTTATTGATGTATGGTGAGCAGTATCCGATATAGTTGTATCATCAGGAATTAGTTCATTAATCAGAACTTTTATTAGAGCTTCTTTAGAATCTACTGGTGCCTGTTCAATTATTGGTAATCCCTTTTGTTGATTAGAGTAACTCAGTTTTTTTAAGGTTCTATAGGCGTTTCCAAACGGATTATTAGATCCATTTTCTTCTATAAAATCTCGCCAACTATTCCTCTTAGCTTTTCTTATACTATTTTTATATTTATTTCTGACAGACTTATATTCATTAACACTAATTGCTTTATGATGAAAGTATAGATTTCTCACATAATGAAAATACTTTTTCTTTTGTTCTAATTCTTTGTTCCACCACTTGATCCCGGTATCGAAAGTGAAGTTGGAAGATTTCACCTCCAGTGATTGATATGCAGCTTCCAGAATTATTTTTGTTAGCCTGTCAACTACCATGTCAATATCAGTTTCTTTTTCGACCTTTTTTATATCGTTTTCCAATCTTCTTACTTCCTGTTTAGAAATTGTATTTGAAAACGGTGACCAATCTGCTTTCTTTTCGCTAAATTTCCATGTAGATTTTTGTTGGTTGTTTGTAATATCTAAGTTAACATTGATATCAAATGAAACTGTTACATGGTCGGAAATATTGGTTAATTCAAAAGTTTGCCAATTGTTCACCAGTTTCAATGAATGTCTATTTGAAATGGTGAGATCTATTATGCTTTTATTACGACAGGTAGGAGTTTTGTTATTGTGAATAAATAGATTATATTAATTAATAATAGGTTGCATTTTATATCCATTAGAGTTTGTAATTCTATCGAACCAAACCGGGTGACGGGAATTGAAATCCCCACAGAGGACTAGGGGAGTACTCTCGAAGGTAGCTATCAAATTCTTTAAAAAGTTCAAATGTTCGTCCTCGCATTTGTTTGGAGGAATATAAAAGTTTGCTATTATCGTCCTAGATTTAGGTGTATTTATAGAGATTGATGTACAAAACTGATTTGTAAAACCCTCCAACTTCCTATATTTTATATTTTTATTAAATATAACCGTTGCAGTATAAGTGTTTTCTGTTGAGGAACAATGTACTATGTGCGAGTCCATATCGAACACGGCCTTTCTATTTAAAACATATGGCTCTTGAAGAAGGAGAATATCTGGAGGATTGTCTCTAATTGAGCTTCTGAGTTCGGTATTTGCAATTATACTTTTCCTTAAATTCTGTTGTATACAATTAAATTTTCCTATTGTTAAACTTTTTGCTTCTTTCATAATGGACATTTATGCAAAACGCTTATGAAATTTTCATATGAGATTATTTCTGTTCTATTCTACTTCCAAATCATAAAAATATTGAGTTCTATCTATAATTCTATCTACTTGTATTTTTTAAAGTGGACAGTCCGTCCCATTAACCCTGTGATTTGTTTGTTTATTTCTGTAAATTGGGTGTTTAGAACAGTTGTGACAACTCAGTACATTCGAACAGGAATGGGTTCCATGGACCTCACAGATATTACAGATTTTCTCATTTGTGCAGTCTTTTAGCTTATGGTTTGGATTGTATTGATAGCATTTTTGACATTGTTTTACTAATATCTTATCTTGAATATGGCAACGTTCTAAATCAGTGTATAGAGTATTGTTATTTTTCTTAATTATTTGATATGCTTTTGGTGAAAGTCTTAAAACTATGTTTTGTGTTGCAGTATAATAGTTGCAGTTATATAAATATCTTTTAATATTGAAGGAGAAAAAATAATAAGGTCTATCCTCTATTTTAAAATATTTATATTAAGTTCATAAAATATATTTTCATCGATAATTCATTAAATATTGAATGTAAAAATATAAGTAAATTATCTATTAATCAATATTTTAAACTCATAAAAATATGTCTTAGGTTATTTTTCTGTTTTTATTGGTTCTTAATTAGGAATTCACAGTATTATTAAAACAAAACTGGGATCCATACTAAACTGCAATATTATTTTAATATATTTTCAAAAGATATAGATATTGATTCTAAATGAAAGAGAGGGAAAAACTAGCCTTGTGCATAATAAAGTGTATCTGAATAGAAAAATAATTTCGAAATCTAAAATATTGAAATTTTAATTAAAATTATAATGTCAAAAAAATTGAAAAGAACCAAACGAAAGGTGTAAGATTTTTCGAAAAGCCATTTGAAATTCCAGATTTTTTTTTTAAATATATTATGCAAAAATATCTTCAAAATAGCTTCATACGTTTAATGAAAAAATATACCGCTTTTTAAAATATAATATTATCATCATCCCTGTATTGTATTTTGCCATTAATATCGCTAAAATAACATTTAATTTTCGGGATTGATACCTCTCAGACTTAACCATATATTGTGGCAAATTTTCATCTGAATAGTTCAAATATATATATTGCTACGTTTTTCATTTTCAGACCTTGGAATATGTAATATACATTCCATTATCGATCGAATTGATTAAAAATTAATATATTGATTTTTCCTATTCGTTCTTCTCTAATTTCTACATAGGTTTGCAGAATTTCAGCCTAAAATTGCTCTAGCCGTTCAGAAGTCAACCTGTTGCAAAACACAACCAAGTAATCAATTAAATATAAAGATGAGTTTGAAATTTTCAATTGAAAATATAAATAACACTTTCTATAAATATACATTTATATATACATATAAACAATAGAAAAAAAATAAAAGATAAGTGGGTCAGGTGTCAAAAATTTATTTTTGCTCCACTAGATGGCGCTCTGCCATCTAAAAAGCACATGAGCTCGTGGTCAGAAAATGCCTTCTTTATTTTTAATATCAACACCTGACCCACTTATCTTCATTTTTTCTATTGTTTTTTTCATGTGTTAGGCGTATTTACGCAAATTTGACCTTAAATACCCATTTCTTTATTTCTCAAGAAGCCTCTGACACCAAAAATTTATTTGGTCGCATTGGTTGCAGCCTACTCCACGCTGACGAGCGCCAACAGCGCGAAACGCGTTCGTGGATGGCTTTTCTTGATTTATCAGGAAATTGGGTTGGCCAAATATCACGGAGCAAGCTAAATAAATGTTTAGTTTATTTTTGCTCCACTAGATGGCGCTCTGCCATCTAAAAAGCACATGTGCTCGTGGTCAGGAGATGCCTTCTTTATTTTTAATATATATATATGTTATGAATATTTTGTTGTTGTTGTTAGATAAAGGGTTGGTAAGACAAAGGATCGATAAGATAAAGGTTTGGTGCAGTCGTGATAAAAAAGATAATTATTTACCGTCAAATAGCTTTTATTTTCAATTAATTGAGGAAAGATTACACATTAGTTATTTTCACATTATATAGAATTTATAAGGTTAATCCTATATTAGTGATTTAAAAGGATAGATATGTTAACTACGCATATTTACAACAAAACTATTCAACAAAACTGAAAGTATTTCTAAAAACGATGATGACAAAAAATAAAATTATCAATGAATAAAATAAAATATATATTTTTCAAATATAGAAATATTTGAGTTTTTAGATTATACAATATATATATATATATATATAGAGAGAGAGAGAGATTGAGATTGAAACTGATTTATTATAACGGCCATATAAGATTATATAAGATTAAATACAGATTAAATAAAAATATGAATAAATAAGATTATATAATGAAAAATACAAGAATAAATAGATATAAATATATAAAGTAATTGATAAATATACATATATATAAAATATATACAAGGTCTTCATTGGTGGCGCCCACCGCGAGAAAGACTCCGCCACCGATGGACTGCGAGAGTTCTTTCCCACAGGGTGGGCAGGTCGATGTGTTGGCTGGCATTACCCAACTCAAGACCAAGATGGTACTTGTAGATGGTAGCCTTCGCCACACTTGTTAGCTTCACTGCCTCGGGATGGAGGCCGACGCCGAAGAGCCAGGCCTGCAGATCCAGGGGCAAGTCGCAGGAAGCGAACACTTCCCGGAGCAGGGTTCGCACGGCTCGGCAACTCCAATATCTGTGGGCCAGCGACCCGTCGCTGGACCCACAGGCGGCACAGTTGGCACGCCTCGAGGCAGGATGGTCAGGATGTGGTAGGGCATGGAGGGCCAGCCGTAGGGCGACATCTGCGTCGTGCCCCGAGAAGCAGTTCCGACGCAGGTCGGCCCAGGGGATGGAGCGGGGCACATCCACGGTGGGGGTCCACCGGGCAGCCAGCTCTGCAGTAGGATGGGCCTGGAGCCGTGCCGAGTCCAATGCCCGGCGCGCCCTCTGACTGGGTAGGCGGGTGATGGGGGTCGCCGATCCCCGCAGGACGATGGTCTCCGCCTCGTACTCCGCATGATAGCTGGAGCTGGCGTTTTCCCGCAGGAGACGTTGGCAGAAGGCCCCCAGGTGATGCGCATCTAGGAGCGCGGCCCGCGTTGAGCGCGCAAGTGCAGGGGCGCCATCGGAGAAGTCCCCGACAGTCGCCTGTAGCCAGCGCTCGGGAGCCAGCAAGTCTGGCGGCCGCAGGAACCTGTTGTCACCTCGAAGACGCAGGGACCTCAGGCAGGCGGGATGAAGAACCCGGTGGTCAAGCTCGAGGACGCTGGACGCGGCCTCCCACAGGCTCAGTAGTCTCCTCCTCCTAGGCGAGTGCCAGACGTCAGGAGCCGGCGGTGTCAGCCACGCCCGGCCGCGGACCAGCCAAGAGTAGCCGTTGGCGGCGCCGCGAAGAGAGGCCTGGACCCCCTTCAGGCAGGCGAGCCGAAGCTGGCCCGCGATGTCAAGCAGGCCGACGCCACCATCGGAGACTGGACGAGCCAGAATGCGTCCGGGGAGCCACGAGACTCGGCTCGTACCCCACACGAAGCGCGCCAACCGCGCCTGCAGCCGGCCGATGGTGGTTTCAGGTGGAAGGTAGCCATGGAGGTGGTGCAGGATGGAACCCAGGACCAGGCTGTTGGCCGCGCGAGCACGACCCACCAGCGACAGTCCGCGGGTGAAGGGCGACCACCTCGCGATGGCTCGCTCCAGCAGCCCCATCAGGTGTGAGGCCTGGGAGGCGACGGTGTTCCTGGTGGTGATGGTGCAGCCTAAGACGGTCAGCGACTCGGACGTCCAGGAGATTCCCAGAGGAGAATCCGTCCGGTGCTTCCAGGAACCGCACCAGAGCCCGCAGCTCTTCTTGAAGTTGACAGCCACCCCGGAGGACATGCGGAACTCTTCAAAGATCAGGGGCACGAGCTCAAACTGAGCGTCGTCTCTGATGAAGAGTACGATGTCGTCCGCATAGGCGACCACGTTGCCGCGGCCCAAGGTCCTCTCGAGGCGGCGTAGCAAAGGTCCAACTCCGATGCTGAAGAGCGCGGCGCTGAGACGGCAGCCCTGCCTCACCCCGTTGAGAAGCGGGAAGGCCTTGGTGTAGACATCTCCGACCCGGATGGAGGCGTCTGCTTCCCCGTAGAGGACAGCAATCCACCCTAGGAAGGTAGATGGTAGGCCCAGCTTCTCCAGCAGGGCGAACAGGTAGCTCCTGCTCAGGGTGTCGAAGGCCGACTTCAGGTCCAAAGAGATGACAGCCAGCGGCGTGTCATATCTGGATGCCCCGGCGGCTTCGTCAGACACTCGCGCGATATTCCAGGAAGATGACCGTCCTGGAACGGCGTAGGTCTGACATTGGGGCACCAGGTCTGGTAGATGACGTCGCAGACGAGCCATGAGCACGCCGCTGAGGACCCTGTAGTCGGTCGTTGGCAGGCTGATTGGCCGGAATGCCTGTAGACCCGGACCACCGTGCACTTTCGGCAGCAAGAACACCTTGCTGCGCCTTGAGGATGGAGGTAAGGCCCCGCGGAGCCGAGAAGCCTCGAAGACTTGCCAAAGAACTTCGGCGAAGAAATCTTCAAAGGCTTTGACAAACTCGCAGGGTAGTCCGTCCCATCCCGAGGCACGGCCGTTAGGCAGGCGGTGGATGACTGCCGCTATCTGGTCGCGGGAGATGTCCGCAAGAAATAGCTGGTCCCACTCGTCGAACTCCAGGGGAGTCACTTCAGCTAGGAAGTCGGCGATGGCTTCTTCCGAGCTTGGAGCCTGAGCGAAGCGACTGCTTAAGCGCTCCAGAAGGAAACGCCTAAGCTGGCCCCCGGAGATGGCGTTGCCGTCGTCGTCGGTGAAGGTGGAGGGAGAGCGGCGTCTGGCTCGGAGGGAACGCCCGAGGTCCGACAAGGAAGGATAGTCGGAGCGGGCAGTGTCGTCCTCCAGTCTCCGCCTCAGGAAGAGGCTTGCTCTCTCGATGTATCCACCGCCGGACTCGGCGACGGCAGGCGCGAGTGACCGTATCTCCGCGACCAGATTTGCCTTGATCCTGGTCCATTTTTCCCATAACATCGGGGGTGAGAGATTTGCTAGGTCTACCGATATTTCATCGATGAACGTTTCCATTCGATCGACAAAGAGGTCTGACCGTAGCAGCTTTCCGATGCAGGGAAGTCTTGTAGGAGCTGGGTCTCCTACTTGAATTAGGACGGCACGGTGGTCCGAGTAGGCATAGTCAACAGTTTGGTATTGGGTGACGCGGTCGCAGAAGCTTGATGGAAGTAGGAATCTGTCCAGACGACGCGCGTCGACCCGGCTTCCGATCGTAGCAACCCTGGTGTGCTCCAGTGCAGCATCGAAGAAGGTGGCGACGTCGACGAGGTCGGCTTGGTCCAGGAGCTCCGCGAGGGCTTCTGCTGAACCTGATGCCAGGTCCTTCGCCGACTCCTCGGAGATGTTCAGGTCACCGAGGATCCACGCACCTTCTTCACGCGCCAAAGCTGCGATGATCTGGAGCTGGCGGCAGCGCTCTTCAGGAGCATGAGAGACGTGGGCGTTGACACACGTCATGGAGATTCCCCGGACGGTGAGGTCGATGACAGCCATCTTGCCAGGCCATAGGATCTGCTGCCGGTGAACAACGACGCCGGCCGCGAAGACGCAGGCGAGGCCTGATCCCACGGTGGTCGTTGCGGGAGCAACAACGGCGCTGTAGCCTTGGCAGAGGTCTCCTACGTCGTCCAGGGACATGACGTTCGTCTCCTGCAGAAAGCAGATGTCGATCTCATGCTCCTTGAGAAAACAGCAGAGCTGAATTCTCCGGCGAAGAGCGGCGATGCCGCGCGTGTTCAGGGTCGCAACTCGAAAGTTCATTTGGACTGCCGAGCAGAGTTTCTGGCGCGTGAAAGCTTCTTATACAGGGTATTTCTGGTGTCCCCTGTAAGAGCCATGAGCGCCGTGGCCAAGTTAGCAATGGCTTTTCTCTGCTCGATATTTAATTTTGCAATGAGCCTGTCCATTTTACCATTGTGCGTAAGTGCCTGGAGGAGATCTTCTCTCTCCAGGCCTAGCTTCTGGACACTGGCGATGGCTGCAGAAACTTTCTTTTTCTTCAGAAGATCTTCCATCTGTTTCTCAGCCAATAATCTCCGATCCTTAGCTGAAGGAGGCTCTTGAGAAATGCTAAGCGTTTCGGACGGAGTAGGACCCGAGTCGTCCAGATTATCTGTTATAGCTTTGTCGCTGTGAGGAGGTTCTGCGACGACAGCAGCAGCTGGTGGTGGTGATGCTGCAACAGGAGGGACATTCGAAGTGGAGGGCGGTTTGGTCCAGGCTTGTGCGCGTGCAGCAGGAGCATCCACAGGTAGCACCAGCTTGTCCTCCTGAATACCAGTTTTGCGAGGACAATTCGCGCGTTTGTGTCCCTGCTTAAAACACAGGGAGCACTTGATGCCGTAGGTCACGTATACGTGCGTGACCATCCCCTTGGACTTGACATCCAGCCGGGCAGGGATCTTGGAAAGCTTTACTCCGTCTCGCAGAGTGATAAAAGCTTCCCGACGGGCATCAGCCCAGCAGGAGTCCTCAAGCTGCATCAACTTCTGGCTGATGGACGTGACCTGTCCATAAGGCCGCAGCGCAGCGACGAGGTCAGTGTCCTCCACGAATAAGAAGATGTTGCCGAGGACAATACGCTCGGCTCTCTTCCTGATAGGGAAGGCCCTCAGGGTGGCGTCCTCGATGTCAAGGCCCTCTTCGATTAGCTTGTCGGCGAGCTGCACGCTGGAAAGGCCGACCAGGATGTGCCCTTCCATTTTTGTCAGCTGGTAGACAGAGCCCTTGCCCAGCTTCGCCTCCAGCGCCAGAAAGTACTGGGCCTGGCTGAAGTCTGGGCAGAATTCAAGATAGACGTATTGCTCTACCTTGGCCACCGCCGACCTCGCTCGGAACAACGCCTGCTTTTGCCGGGTCGACGTACATTCCTGTACCTTGGGCCTGGGCGCTGGGCGTTGGGTGAGGGTTGGCTTCGCGGCCGCTGCCTGGACGCAGCCCCTCTTGGCTTTCCGTCCTGCCGCTTCGGAGTCCACCGGCCTCTTTCTCCTTGGTTCCACCTTGGTGAAGCCGTCGTTGTCCTCCTCCATGGGAATTTGGTTGTTCCGATCGACGAGATCGGCCCAACTCGTCGATGGAATGCCTGTGCCAGGCTGTTGTTTATTTGTCTCCTCCGTCGCCGGAGAAGTGCTGATTGCATCAGCAGTTGAAGATGGCACTTGGCTTTCAGCCAAGGCTATTGGTAATTCGGGGGGCGGGGTATCCCCCATAAAAATTTTAAAAATTCTCTTCTCTTCGGAGGCGGTTAAAAATTCAAGCCAGCAAAATTTGGGGCAGGAGCGCGCGCCCGTGCATCCTTGCAGCTCGAGAGAGAGAGAGAGAGACAAGGGTCGCTTTTCCCGTCAAAATAGACGTCTAAAAACAGACGCCATCATGGAATAAAGTCCGCCCTAGAATAAAGAAGGCCACTAGCCCGAAACCATGGTCTCTAGGTGGACGCTTTTAGTTGTCACCGACCGAGGCCGCTAGTTGCAGCAACTGTCAATAGATGGCGTCTGTTTTTAGATGTCTATTTTGACGGGAGAGGCGACCCTTTTCTCTTTAGATCAATTTCCTCCCGGCAAAAATTTCCATCTATATTAAGAAAAAGGCATATCAATATCACATTTGTACTATTTTTTCATATATACATTAATATTAATGCAACTTTATTTTTAAAAAAGGTAGAATTTTTAAAATATATTGTTTGTTATATATGTTACATCTCATATATAATTAATATATTATATTTGTCTAAAAATGGAGTATCATACAAATTGTTTTTGTTTTCCAAAAAAAAAAAAAAGAAAAATCCATTTTAGAAAATGAATCACTCCATATCAATAAAATTTTAATATACAGGGTGATCCAAAAGTCCCGCACAACTTTAAAAATTAATAACTCCGCGAATATTTGCGCTAGAGCAATGCGGTAAACACTATTGTGTTCAGGATGCAATGGGATTTTTTATGGCAAATAATGGAAATTCGAAATTGATTTTAGTTACAACTTTATTCGCTAGATGTCGCCCTACCAGAATCAGCGATTCAGCGGCCAAATTGTTTGATAAATTGAAAAATATAACTGAACGACACGTATTTTTACTTTTTGAATACCAGGAAAGAACCCTAATAATATCAAATGATAAATTAATAAAACACCATTTCTCCAAAAGTTAGAAGAAATGGTTAACGATTTTTTAATACAATCTGAGATATGTAAAATAGGTATATGCAAATTAAAACATGTAGCAAAAAAAAAACCTGATATTTTAGATGCAGTTTGCTGGAATCCTCTCAGATATTTATATTTCGAAAATAATAATTTTCTATTTTTTTAAATTCAACTCTCTCTCAGTATCGACTATATTCATTTTAATTCATTTGAAAAATATTTATCTATCTCTGATGATTTATTTTACTCTGGAATGCCGTTTTTGTTTTTGTCGTGTCCAATAAAGAGCCTCAGATTCTTTTCGTTTGGTCAACAAAAAATGTCCAATTTATATACACATATATTCTTAAATAATGAGACTTTAAAGAATGCAAATAATCTTCATCTATTCACATACACAACACATCTCCCCCCTTAATAATACTCCAGCCGGTCTAGGGGTTTCTTGGCTCTCTGAGGTCTAGAACTGCGGACGGGCACTTGCACAGCGGCAGCCTCCGGTTTAGGAGTGAAAGAGGGCACGTGCACAGCAACAGGCCCTGGTCTAGGAGTGCAAGAGGGTACGTGCACAGAAGCAGTCTCCTCCTTGTTTCCTGTTGTAACCTCTGGAACCTCCTCTTCACTTTATTTCTGACTTCCACCTACAGGCTTCTCTCCTGATGTTCGAGGAAGTATCAAATTTCTTGTCTCCACTTGTTTATTTCTCACAGGTCGCAATTGATTGATATGCCTCTTATACACGACGCCCTCGCAACTTATAAGGTAGTGACGGTATCTCAATAATTCCAAAATGGTACCTTTTTACCGTTTAGGTCCAGTTGCATAGTTGCGGAAATAAACTCGCAACCTGTAGTAAACTGCTCCTGCCTTCTTACGGCCTCATGAAATACCTCTCGCGGATTTCCCATCTTGGTATTAAATTCGAGAATCTTGATCTTAAACTTCTCTTCATTAGCAGTTCTGCCGGGGAATTCCTTTATTACAGTTTGGGGGAATGCTCTATGAGCAAATAGGAAACTTTGTAGATTCGTCTCTAAAGGTTTCTCAAAAGGTTTTTAAACTCTCTTATATATCTCTCAGCTAAACCATTTGTACTAGGATTATACGGACTGGTCTTAGTGTGCCGTATACCATTCATTTTGGTAAATTGCTCGAATTCACCGGAGACAAACTGTCTTCCGTTATCTGTAACAAAAAATTAGGGCAATCCAATTCTGGCGAGAATTTCTCTAAGATGACTTATAATCGTTTTTCTGGTAATATCTTTGATGATAAAAATTTCTATCCACTTTGAGTATGCGTCCACGAGAACCAAAAACATTCTTCCCATGAACGGACCCGCTAGATCAAGATGAAGTCGATGCCACGGTTTTTCGGGCCAAGTCCATTCCGAGATGGTAGCCGGGGGCATGCTTGCCGATTCTTGGCATACTCTACATTCTCTAGTTAACTCCTCGATGTTACTGTCTATGCCTGGCCACCAGAAAATACCGTCTGGCAATCATCTTCATTTTAACAATCCCCATGTGTATTTCATGCAAGTCATTTAAAATTAAAGATCTTAATTTTTGGGGAATTACCACTCTTTGACGCCATTGAAGACAACCAAACTCCAAACTTAATTCCTCATTGATCTTATAATGAGGAGCTAGTGGGTTTTCTCTCGGTACCCTTGTGAATTTCCAGTTGCCTTCTCTAACATTCCTTAATACTATAGACAGTATTTTATCTTGGGGCGTCTCATTAGCCACCTCCATAAAAGAGAACGGTACCTTATTCGACTTCCTAAGAAGAAGTACCTGGTCTTCATCAAGAGACTCCCTGACACTCGATTCTAAAGGAAGACGTGACAATGCGTCAACATTGGAATTATCACTAGTTTTTCGAAATTCCACAGTATAATTAAATGCAGCTAATTTTAAGGACCATCTTTTAATTCTGGATGATGCACATATGGGAATTGGTTTATGAGGTGAAAATATAATAATTAAGGGTCGGTTGTCTGTGACCAATACAAATTTTCGTCCCAGTAAGTATTGTCTGAATTTCTCAACGCCAAAAGTTATGCTCAACGCTTTCTTTTCTAGTTGAGAGAAACGTTTTTGACGTGACAACGTCTTAAATTAGGTTGCGGCTGGGAGTCACTTATGAAAAAGTGTAACGCCCGGTAACCGTTACGATGAGTCACCGAACGAGAGTGCTGCGCGCGCAGCGCTAGAGAATTAGGCGCATTGAATCGGCGCATGCTTGTCTCTGTCTTTGTCTTTCTCGAACGTTCTTGGCGTTGGAAAAACAAGAAAGCGTCATAATACAAGTTCACACGTGTGGTTAAAGTATCGTCAGCTGTGTCTGTAGTGAAAATTTGGAGTGCTTAGATTCGTCATTTACAACAACTACAACAATAAAGGTAAATAATTGTACACTGATATTTCATTATCGTAAACTATGATTGATTGATTAATTGTTAGATTGACACAAAAGTTGAGAAACTGAGTTTATAGGTTATGTCATACTATTGATAAATGTTGATAGTGTTAAGTAAATTATTAGTTTAAAATTAATTAATTAATTAATTATTATTTTACAAATTTTAAATAATTTCAAATTTATTTAGCAAAAATTTGAACCTTCGATCTGAATAAATGTTTTGATTTTCGAATTGATTATTTAAAATTACAAATATTAAGAAAAAGTGGCAGATATAAGAAAACTTTATTTAAACTGTGTTGAGCAAGAATTTTAACATCTAATATAAGTAAATGTTTTAATTTATTTCATATTTCTCCTATCATCGTCCTATCCTCAACAAAATCACTCAAATAGGAATTAGTTAAGTTTAAGTTTACATGTACAATGTTTTAGTAAACAAAATATATTTCTATAGTTAAAATTTGTGCAATTCTTATTTTCATTCAATTCCTTGTTCCTATTGTGTTCCGCTTCAGTTAATGTTCTAGAAGCAAAATCTATAGGGCATTCTTCCTTTATATCATTTCTATGACTCAGAATTACGCCTATTCCATAGTCTATTAATAATGATTTACATTTTTTAAATAACATTCGATATTTTTTCGTCCAATTCCACTACAATTTTTATTCAAAAGTTGATAGAATAGCGCTAAAATGTTTGCTATATTCTTTACTAGTTTTTCGAAATTCCACAGTATAATTAAATGCAGCTAATTTTAAGGACCATTTTTTAATTCTGGATGATGCACATATGGGAATTGGTTTATGAGGTGAAAATATATGAATTAAGGGTCGGGTTCTGTGACCAATACAAATTTTCGTCCAAGTAAGTATTGTCTGAATTTCTCAACGCCAAAAGTTATGCTCAACGCTTTCTTTTATAGTTGAGAGAAACGTTTTTACGCTTCAGTTAATGTTCTAGAAGCAAAATCTATAGGGCATTCTTCCTTTCTATCATTTTTATGACTCAGAATTACGCCTATTCCATAGTCTATTAATAATGATTTACATTTTTTAAATAACATTCGATATTTTTTCGTCCAATTCCATCTATAATTTTTATTCAAAAGTTGATAGAATAGCGCTAAAATGTTTGCTATATTCTTTATGAATCTTTAATAATAAATTAAGAGTCCTATGAAAGGTCTTAATTGCGAAACATTCTTTAGGTTCACGCGTCTCTATCACTGCTTTAATTTTATTTTCTAAGGGATGCAGTCCATATTTATCCATTTTAAACCCTAAATATTCCGCCGATTTCTTTTAAATTTACATTTATATCTGTTTAACTTTAAACCTTTTTCTAGCAATCATCTAAACACTAGATCCAACTTTTGTTTATGATCTTCAAAGTCTTTTCCTGCAACCAAAATATCATCTATGTAGCCGGCCACACCTGGCAAATCAGAAAATAGGCCTTCCATAATCCTCTGAAATTTATTTGGTGCTACCGCTACGTCATATAGTAGTCTTTTATAAGAAAACAACCTCTTTGTTGTGTTTATATCAACAACAGCTTTGGCTTCTTCCGCTAACATTACTTGTAAGTAAGCCTGTGATAGGTCTAGAGTCGAAAATACGGTGCTTCTAGATAATTTTAAAAATATCTAATCGATCGATGGAAGGGGATACCTATCTAATTCTATTGCTTTATTAGCTGTACATCTAAAGTCACCACATATCCTTACACTACCATCCTTTTTTAATACTGGTACTATTGGAGCGGCCCAATTTGCATGAACTATAGGTTATAAAATGCAAGAATTCACTAAACGATCAATTTCATTCTCTACTTTGTTTTTTAGATAGAAAGGTAAACTTCTGGCCTTACAAAACACAGGAGTCACATCCTTTTTTAAATTAAAATGTATTCTAACGTCCTTTAGACAGCCCAAATCTTTGTTAAACAAATCTGCATACCTATCCATCAATTTTTTATATATTTAAATATATTTCTATTATATTCATCATTTAAAATTTTAATGCTAAACAATATAGAATAATCAAGTTTCAACTGTTTAAGCCATTCTCTTCCTAATAAAATTACCTGGATTTTTTCATTTACAACTATTAATCGTAAATATTGGTTGGCTTCTTTTACAAAAACATTTCTTTGATCTATAATCTCTATTGATTTACCACAAAAGGATTTTAATCTTAAATTTGTTGGAAATAATCTTTTACCTTGCCAATAATTCTTATAAATATCTTTAGGTATTAACGTAACTGGACTTCCTGTATCTATTGTAAATCACAAAGAATAATCATCTACTGTTAAATTTATTGTGGCATCAGTTTCGCCCTGTACAGAATATATAGAGTCCTCTTGTACAAATTTACATCCCAACATTCTTTTACTAGCTTTGCAGACCCTACTTAAATGACCCAGTTTATTACATTTTAAAACAAGTCCTTGTTCTATGAGGTAAAACAGATGCCACGTGTGAATGTCTTTCACCACATCTATAACACACTATTTTGCCTTTGCCACTTTGCCTGAAAGGCCTATACTGCGCCGTACTATTATTGTACTCACCCTTTTTATCCTTTCAATTCACAGGGGATATCTTGGCCACTAATTTATCTTGTAATTCTCTCGTATTTATCTCCGCCAATTCGAACGAGATCGCCACTGCAAAAACTTTATCCAGGGTGACATCGTCGTCCTCTTGTAGTAGCTTCTTTTGCAGGATTTCCGACTTGATTCCAGCCACAAAACGGTCTCGCATCATGGTTCCCAACATATCGACGAAATTACAATTTATTGCCAAATGTTTCAATTCTCTAAGATATTCCGAAATTGATTCTACTTCCTGTTGAATTCTCTTTAAAAATCTGCATCGCTGTGGTATCACTTTCTTCTTTGGATCCAAATGCAGCTTAATTCTTTGAATGATAGTATCATAGGGTTGATCTTTCATTAGACCAGGAAGAAAATGTCATTTCCCTGCTTCAAAGTTTCAGAATCTGGTAGCGAGGTAAAAATCAGTACTTTAATATCCTTCTTCAGATGCCAAAAAGAAAGCCTCAAATTTTGGTACAAAAAGATCGAAGTGTCCTCCACTGGGCTATAGCATCTAAAAGGTACTATTAACTTTGAACTTGTCATGCTGATCTTTTCTACTCCTTTGTTTTCTTGATCCAGATAGTTTAAAAGATGTAATCTTAACCCATTTTCCTATTTTTCCTCTCCATAATCCGAGAGTCAGATTTGTTTAAAAGATGTAGTTGTTATACTTGCATAGACGCAGTTTTCCTCAGCTTTTTACTGGCTCTGTAGTTCGCGCATCCTCGTCGCCACTTTTGTTGTGTCGTAATTAGACGTACAAGAGCTTAAACTTGACCATGGCCAACAACAAATGTCCAATTTATATATACATATATTTTTACATAATGAGGCTTTAAATAATACAAATAATATTCATCTATTTACATAAACAACGGTTATTATATAGCGAGAAGAGTAGAGGACTGAGCACAGATCCCTGAGGTACACCAGCCCATGTTCTTCGGTCCTTGGAAAATGTTCCATTGACCCGAACCTTTATCCTTCTTCCCCTTAAGAAGTCTGCAACCAAGATTAAAATTTTTCCTCTTACTCCGATGTTGTGCAGCCTTTCAAATAATTTCTACACTCGATCTAAAGCTGAGGTCATATTCAGGAATACGGCCGTTGTCTTCTTTGGCGGTTTTTCCTAGAAATCTATTATTGATTGACAGAAGTAGAACAGTTTATCAGTTGTACAGTGTCTGGATCTTTAGGCAGTTTGGTAGAAGTTTATTTTATTATTTTTCGTGAGCCAGACTATGATCCTAGAGTGGATAATTTATTCTGTTATTTTACAAAGTATGCTGGTAAGAGCAATTGGCCGATAGTTCTTGCAATCCTTAGCATCTTTGTTTGGTTTCAGTATTGGCACTATAATTGATATCTTCCAATTCTTTGGTAGTTTACCAGTTTGCCATGAAATGTTCAGTATTCGTAGGAGTTGATTTTTAGCTTCGTCTCCAAAGTGTTTAATCATTTGACCAAAGATTAGATCATCTCCTGGTGACCTCTTGGATTTAACTTTCCTATTGATGAGTTTAGCTCATTCAGTGTGAAGTCTCTCGAGTAAATATCTTGTTGATGGTAATTTATTTCTTGTTTAACTAACCTGTTTGCATTATATTTTAGAGTCCTGCCTTCATTCGTATAGCTGAGTCTGGAAGTGATTGAAAGATATTCAGCAATTATGTCAGCCATCTGTTTGTTCGTTCTCGCTGTTCATATCGGTTAGAGTATTGTAGGATTAGTGTTGGTTTTTTTTTATTGTTTTATAACACTAATTATATTCCAATGATGGCTTTCCTTTTTTGGATCCATTTTTTTTCGCAGAATTCTGCCCATCTTTCTTGTTTGAATATCCAAATTTCTTGTTCTATTTTGTGACTAATTTCAATGAGTTCCTTTATGATTTCTTCTGTTTTATTTGTTTCAAGAAGTTCGTTTTTATTGTCTCTCTCTCTGCAATCATTGCCTCGATATTGTGGTCCTTCCAGTAAAGTATTCACAGGTCTTTACGTCTACCTCTAGGTATCGATATTTTTGCAGCTTTGGATATGTTCAAAGAGAATTTTTCCAATTTTTGTCAATCGTTCTGTGATTTAATTCTTCGTTTCACAGTTCTTCAAGCTTTTCTGTAATTTTTTCCCAGTGTTCTTCTATTCTGTTGGAAATTCTCAATTTTGAATTTTAGGGTTGTTAAAATTGGTCTGTGGTCACTGATTGCACTTTTCAGAATTTTCCATTGTGTTGTGGGTGCGATGTTGTAATTTATCGCTGTGATGTCTATTGCGGATTCTGTGCCTGTGGACTTGGATAGATGGTGTTCTTTTCGTTATTTAACGGCGTAAGGTCGAGGTCGGTTAGCATGTCCTCAACCTGCTGACCTTTGTTATCCTGGACAGGTGATCCCCAAGTTGGTCTTTCGGCGTTAAAATCACCAAGTATGATTGCGATATCCGAATACACTTCACTTAATGTCTTTATCAGGCCTGTATTGATGCTAATATTATCGTGGTGATAAACATTTATGATTGGAATTGTTTTACCTGTAAGATAGATTTCTATTGCCTGAGCTTCTGTCGTGCCTTCTCTAGGCTTACTCTGATTATAGGCGATTTCCTTAAATTTGATTTCTAGAGTTTTAATCAAAATGGCAAGTCCTCCTCCGAATTTTCCCGGTCTGTACATTCGTAGTGTTGTATAATCTTTGATATTGAATCTCAGATTCTGATTCAATTTTGTCTCCTGAGGACAATTAATATGTACATTGTTGTCACAGAGAAGACATGTCAGCTCTTTATTTTCTTCTAGGTACCATTTATATTGAGTTGTAGTAGATTGAATTGTGTCCTCGTAGTAGATTTCTCATCATGAGCTCGAGCTGCAGCTCCTGACGCGGCGGTTACCCCGGACGCGGTAGCATTACTGGAGATATCAGTTTTGCTCTTCATTTGAAAATGGGTGCCGTTGCAACGTTAGTCATCTTGGAAATGAACCAGAATTTGGTCAAATATTCCAAGGGTCCAGGGGGGACCGCAAGGAGGTGTGGTCGAACTTCTCCCCTTCCACTTGGAATGCCGTCACTACAGGATGAAGCACTCTTGGTGAATTTTTTAAATTGTGATTCAGAATCTGCCACTGAAGCTTTACGAGCGTTTCGTTCCTTTAAAGATATTCGAAGCGGTAAAGGACCAATGAGTTGCTACTCTCTAAAGCGATTGATTAAAAGTTTTGAGGAAACTGGATCTCTGGAAGCAAAACCTCGGAGTGGAAGACCATCGACATGCAAGTCAGTAGCTGTTACGGTTTTGCAGAATGCTGAAGCTATTGAAACGTTATCCCTGTATGGAGAAGTAAGTGCTAGACAAGTTTCTCGACAAATGGGGATTTCGTATGGAACAGTTGGGAGAGAACACAAGTTTTCACGAGTTGAAAGTCAGCGATTTTGAGAAGCGTCAAGAATTCGCTGCATGGGTTTTCCGGCAAATTGATATTGATGAAAACTGGCTGTCAAATGTTCTAAGAACAGATGATGCTCACTTTTATCTAAAGGGAGAATTTAACATTAAAAACTGCCTCATTTTGGCAACAGAAAACCCTAGGATTTTTACAGAAATACCACTTCATCAGCACAGAGTTACAGTTTTGTGTGGGTTCACTTCTTCTTTTATTATTGGGCCATATTTCTTTGAAAAAATCAATGGAAGAACTTTTAAAACCGTTTTCGTAACTGGTGAACGTTATGTTCATCTTTTGAGAGAAAAGGTTATTCCCATATTGCAGGACAGGCAAGCACTAAGCGAAATAACATTCATGCAAGATGGAGGACCTCCTCATATCTCCCGCGGTGCCATCACCAGACTTGACGCCTTACAATTTCGGTTATGGGGGTACATTAAGTCGCGTTTTTATCGATGCCGGCCTACCACATTGGCCATGTTGAAGGCTTCTATCAGATGGGACGTTTTATAAATTTCAACTATTTAATTGTGACCATTCTGTCATCTATCGTCTGCAGGTGGTGTTTGAGAATGAAGGGCGCCACATTGAGCAAGGATTGTGACCTAATACAAGAGAGAAGGCAGTTACCTCATGTGTTATATTTTGCAGCTCTTTGTTTTGGGTTATGGGAATAATAAATGCTGTCCTCACATCTTGACTCTTTTTTTTTTGTAAACAGTAATTTTTTTGTTTGTCATTTGCCCACATTTTATATTATGTCGTGCAGGCCAAAGTGTTATAACTTCTCGAATAACACTGGTATACACCATTTTACCCCTTATGTTTAGTTTATCGCTTTTCGCTCATTAGAAGAAATAGCATAAGGAATAATCTCTCTATCCCCCCCCAACTTTAGATATTTTGCGCAAAAAATAATACAAAATGATTTTACTACCACGTTTTTCAACGCAAAAGGTCGATTTAAAAATGATTTTTTTGGAGGGGATACATTTTCAAAATTATGTACAGTATAATAAACAATGATAACATTTGACAAACCCATAGGATATTTGGAATAAAGTACGACAAATATATTTTGTCACTCCCCTCTATATTTCATTTTTGGATCATGACAAATATCCAGTTAAATAGTCAAGTGTCGACAATTAGTCAAGAAACTATAAATTCCTTATAGCACGAAATCCTATTAGTAGTGCCATCATAATTTTTGGTACAATATTAACATTTCAAAAATCGTGTATTGATATCAGTAGTTATTTTCAAACATTCAATTTATTTCACAAAACTCCATCTAAAATATAAATATTTTTTGATACATGTTTTAATTTGCATATACCTATTTTACATATCTCAGATTGTATTTAAAAATCGTCAACCAATTCTTCTAACTTTTGGCGAAATGGTGTTTTATTAATTCATCATTTGATATTATTAGGGTTCTTTCCTGGTATTCAAAAAGGAAAAATACGTGTCGTTCAGTTATATTTTTCAATTTATCAAACAATTTGGCCGCTGAATCTCTGATTCTGGTAGAGCGCCATCTAGCGAATAAAGTTGTAACTAAAATCAATTTCGAATTTTTCATTATTTGCCATAAAAAATCCCATTGCATCCTGAACACAATGGTGTTTACCGCATTGCTCTAGCGCAAATATTCACGGAGTTATTAATTTTTAAAGTTGTGCGGGACTTTTGGATCACCCTGTATATCGACAAATTAGTTTTATTACTAGATTATATTGTGGTTGTAGATATATGTTTCAATTCTCCATTTATTTGAAAATATATATTTATATAATAATAAATATATAAAATTTGTTATTAATCATTAAAGACATCATACATGCATACGATGTGAGTTTTTTGCTTGTCCATTTGAAAATTATTTATTGTTCAAAATGTTGTTTGGATATTTTGAATTCGCCACTAAAAACACATTTTATTATTCATTCAACCAATAAAATATAGTTATCTCATAATTATAACACATTTACTGTGAATTTTATCTATAATATTTTTCTCTAGAATTTATTTACACACATTATTTAAACACACTGTTAAATCAATCTAATATTCACGTTTTGTATAGAAGCTACTTAAGATAACTGTATTGGAAGAAAGTTGACCATTATTTAAATATGGAACATATTTCAAAGACTTAGACAAGTCGTACAAGTTATTGACAAGTGTTTTGGTGACAATAAAGAAGTACGACAACATTTTTATCACCAATAGATGTCATCGAGGACGACACAATATTACCTGTCATGTCTTTGTTATTTGTAAAACACATTAAAACTTTTCCTCAATTCTTCAAAGAGTTGCGACGATTTCTGTGTTGGTTAAAATAATAAATACTTATCTAAAAAAAAAAACAATAAATATCGACATATCGTTTACATTATAATTCTATCTTGCTCATTGCGCTCTCTTTACCTATCCACGGTTCCGTTTTATCTTTGTTGACGCCTCACTCAGATATTTTCATCCTGTGTATAGGTAGCCTTTGTTTAAGATATCAAAACATCTATCTCTTAATCAAGGCCTCTTCTAGTAAAGAAATATCAGTGTATATTGTATTTTTTAATTACATAATATTATGGTGCCCTTATTTATATTGAAAAATACACCAAGAAACACGAAGTCATGCTAATATTGCTGAATAGAATTATAAATTATCTTTTGTTTTGTTCCCCATGTTCCTGCAACGTACGAATGATAGCAACTAACCGAATTGTTTTTCGAACTCATGACTTTGAAATATACGACAGGTTTACACATGCAGTTCCATTCCATGATAATTATAGAAGATGGAGGGTTTTGATGATGCTGAACATGGTAAATAGAGAGTGGTGACTGCTTTTAATCTAGGTATACTGCTGTCTTAATAATTGAATTAATACGATTAATTAATAATTAGGGCTTCTCAAACTGAAAGTTATCTGATATGGCTCCTGTAAACAATATTCGCACTGGTGTCCACGGTTGATTAGGTGTTACTTGATACAGTGTCCCTTTATCACTCTTATCGGAAGTATTAATAACGGCGAATGGGCCTTGCTGGTAAATTTTGTTTCCTCATTTACTTTAGTGTGAAAGAATTCTTCTTTCTAGTACCCGAAATGGTGTATATTCAGGATTTTCTTTTACATTGCATTTTACGGAAATTATTTAAAATCGTTAAATGCATCTTGATATTTATTTTGAAAGGCCTTTATATCAGTCCAAATTTATTTTAAAATGCATTCCTCTCCATTGTGTTTATATGTATAGTCACCGATCAGACAACAATCATAGGAAAATATCTTTATTTATTTGGTGTCTGAGGTTTTGTGTGTGCACTTGTCAATAATGTCTCGACAGAGTATGTCCCCCTTAGGTCCAGATGTTCTGGCGTTGCCGTTGATTGTTGTAATGGCTGACAATTTGACGCCATTTAGCATCATTTTATTATTGACATATCATGTAAATTGTCACAATACCTCCTCTTCAGCCTTATCCTCTGTATCGGACGGAGAACTATCGCATAGTGATGCATTTATTTGTGGTTGACAACTCATGTTTTCCAAAGGCGGGTTATTTCGCATAAACATATCTTTGTCTACATTATTTGCAATCATTTCCTGGCTTAATTTGTTTCTCAATCCTCAATACTCTTATTATATGTCAAAAAATTCTACTATTCAAATTACATTGAAAATATCTGATTTCTTAAACCAATAGTGAGGCTTAATGTTTCTACGACTACACCATATCTTAAAAAAAAGGGGGAAAATAAATTAATTACTGAGATTTAATACCCTCAAAATCTGAACTTTATTTAATTACTTTTAGAATCACATGCAAACATTTCTGGGATAATAAATGTAAAAATAATAATATAGTACAATATAAAATAGTGCAATAGTGAAATTGTACTGGGTCACACACAGGCTGATATATAAAGAAAATGATCAGAACATCGTACAATAAAAGGTGCTAATGGCTTGCCCTAGCTGTCGTGAAAATTATAAACCAATCTTTGGTTTTATTTATTCCATATTTAGCCTAGTGCAATTAAATTTTGTACTATTTTTAATATAGTTTGGCGCTCTCTCACGCCTTATTGGTCTTAAATACCAATTTCTTGATTTATAAGGAAGCTTCAAATACCAGCCTTTTTGGTCGTTGAGGTAGAGCTTGTACCACACTAATAAGAGTCAACAGCCTGAAACGTGTACGTGGTTAGCTATTCTTGAATAATCAAGAAAGAGTATTTGGCCAATTCAGGAATAAGTAAAAAATCGACTATTAATTATTTTCTCCGACAGATTGCTCAGGCCATTGCAATCTTCAGTTGAACGATCAGGAGATTCCTTTTTCTTAATAACTCAAATAATAATTGTCATAGATTATTTTATACTCACTGAAAGAATGGATAACTCTATTACAACAACAACAACAAAAAGCCTTTATTTAGGGTCACTGACCCTATACAGGATTCACCAAAGGTATGCATAAGAACAAAGCAGTGAGACAAAGGAAACAACGATATAGACAGAAGAAAAAAAAAGAGAAAAAAAAAACAAGAAATAGAAAGAGGGAAGCAAGAAAAACAACACAAAAAGAGTAGCAGTAAGAAAGTGAGGAGTGAGTGTCACTTGGCCTTCTTCTGAGATATGGACTTGTGAAAACCATAAAACGCCGTAGCAATATACTTATTCTGGGTCATATTGTCAATTATTGATGGGAGTGAAGCACAGAGTTGCCCAGTTTTAATCATAAGGGTTCTTCTTTCTTCTTTCAGAGCAGATCAATCGAAAATATAGTGAATGATTTCATTTTTTAGTTTTGAATTACAGAAGGTACAAATCGGGTCCTCATCGCAGAGCATATTTGTGTGGTTTTCTCTAAAAAAACTTGAAAGTATTCTAACTTGTGCGAGTAGTCTTACAACCGGGAAAGGAAAATCCCCTAAAGGTATCCCTCCGTCATGAAAGATATGTGAATGTCTTTGTAGTGAGAGTATAGCTTAGATTTATCCATTCTTGTAAGGTCGTTTTGTATAGATTGGTCTGCCGCTGTTTTTAAGAGCCCTGTAATCGCGCTCCTCAGCGTTTCAGGATCATCACAGGAAACAAGTGCAGGGGATCCATTATTGTTAAGCAGATTGGTGAGTTTTTTAATGAAACCGATGGGTTTTCGAGGCATTAGACAGTTCCGTGTTCTATTAATTATTATTTCTATTCTAATCTGATTATGTAGCCTGGAGTGTATCTGGGCAGATTCAGGAACCTACGGATAAATATGTCTTGTATACTGCCCAGTAAGTCTTCATGCTCTGTTGCCCACAATGGAGCGGCATACATCAGGACAGCTCTCACTATTGTATCAAAGAGTTTGATTGATAAATTTATTGACTTTGCTTTGGATTTTATTAATATTGGGTGTGTGGCATAAACCTGTATTATCAGACCATAAATATGGCGGTGGTAAAAGGTATCATTGTAAGTACACCACATGTCTACTGATGTAATAAAAGTCTATGGCAATTATGGTGGGCTGAAGATTTTGGCAGTTTATACTGTAAGCACACTACATGATTATATGTTAACCCTTATACCACGTCATTATAAATTGATTATAAATTAATTTAGAAAATAGAGTGAAGAACGTTCGCGTTCTGAAAATAATAGTTGTGTTCACACCAACAACAATGGAGTCAATAAATTATTAACGAGATAAATGACAAAGGGCATATTCAAAATTTCAATTAATATATTTTTTATTTTAAAATTTCACTAGTATAATGAATATCAATAATATTCAGAAATATCTTTGATTGTTTTCTATTTTTAGACGTAATAATATTTACAATTAAATAATCTTATATTTTTTTACTGGATATTATTTTTTTTTTCATAAAAGCAATTTAGAGAAAAATATGACTTTAAGATATTTTATTTATTTATCATCATATTAAAAAAAAAACATTTATTTTATTCTCAATTGGGTCGAAAAATAATCAACTAAGTATTACGAAATGTTTTATTAGCGAGGTGGGGAATTGGATATTTTTAACAAAAAGTAAATTAATTTTAATTATTTCGATATATCACAAATACAGTAAGAATGATATATTTTATATAATGTGTGTAAAATGCCAGTGGTATCAGATTTTTTATATATTATATTTTGTGTTTTGTTTTGTGTGTGCGATTTAGTTGTTTTCCTATAACCAATCATTTTGAATTATATAAAACATTTAATGAAAGAATATATAAATATTTGATAATAATTTTGTATCTTTTTTTATATTGAAAATAAAATAATAATTTTTATAATTCGTAATTCACAGAACTAAAGATGAAATATTATAAGTGCTATTTTTGTTTGAAGAGGTTTGAACATTTAGAAGAAGATAATTTCGAATCTAATAAGTTGTAAAATGTGAACATGTGTTTTTTTAAATGTTTAAACTGAGGAGGTAGAGTGAATGGTCTCAATGAAACCCGACAAGTTTGAGATTAAAGTTGATGAGGTATTAATTAGAATTATTGACCATTTGAGAAAGAAATGAAAATATATAACCCTTTTTTAATAATAAAATAATCATGGCGGTTAGGAGATGAATAATACATGCCGTCATATTTCTACAACCACGGACCGGGATCGAAATCCGAATTGACCCCGATGGATCATTCGCTTCCAATTTTTGCAAAGGTCTAACCCCATAAGTGAGTGCATATAACCAAAACGAGAAAGAGCCTCTTTGTAAGGGAAAAATATATACTTTATTTGCTGCTAATGTAGTCATATGATGTAACTAAAGTAATAGTGTAACTACTCAATCAGATTATCTGGGCTTGTACCTCCCCCATATATACTTATATGATTAAGTAAAACAAATAAAATTGGAATAAAAGACTGCTGCCTATTAATTTTGGCTTATATATTTAAATACATTATACTTTCGAATACCAGTGAAAATTATTATATGAATATATATGTTAATATATTGATTATACTATAAAATGGCCAGTATAACTTCCAAAGATTTCTTTGGTGCTCCGGGAAAAATGTTTTAGATTTTGTTTGAGTAGGGGGAGCGTTGCCTTTAATACAAACAACATATAGTACAAAATTAATTTAAATTTAAAAGGAAAATTGAAATGAAAATTAAATGAAACGAAATACCTTGTCTTGAGAAACGTGTAAATGATTCTATAGTTTGTTTAAAGATTCTTGGATCCCTTTTATTCACCTACATAAAATTCAAGTGTATAGCATAATAACATAATATAATACATACATATACAATGTGTGTCCAATAAATAATGATACCGGTCAAAAACAAAGAAAAAAGGAAATGATACTTTTTTTTAAAAGTCAATTAAAAAAATAGAAAGCTTCAGCTACACTGCGGTATATCACATCACGTGATTGCGCGCGCAGTCGATAAATTGTAAGCTTGTAAAAAGAACGCCTTGCATAACAACTTCTAATTTGTAATGGATAGAAAATTCAAACAACGAATTTGTATTAAATTTTGCTACAAAATTGGGAAATCGGCTTCAGAAACTTTAGATTTGTTGAAATTGGCATTTGGAAATGAAAATGTAAATAAGCCCACCACATTTATATGGTTTTCACGATTTAAAAATGGAATGGATTCGGTGAAAGATGAGAAGCGTGTTGGACGTCCAATTCTGCACAGGATCCCTGAAAGGGTGAGCCAAATTTCAAATTTAATAAAAGAAAATCCACGAATAGGGTTACGGGACATTGAGGAAGAAACAGGGATATCAAAATCATTAGTTTGATCGATAATTTGAGAAGACTTGCAGTTAAAGAAGACACCTTCAAAATTTGTCCCTGAAATGCTCACAATCCAAAAAAGGAGAATCGCGTTGAAGTTGCCAAAAAATGCTTGAAATGGTGGAAGAAAACCCTAATTGGAAGGAAAAGGTAATAACTGGAGACGAGACAGGGTTTACGGGTATGACCAGGAAACAAAACGCCAATCTATAGAGTGGAAAGGAAAAGATGAACCAAGAGCGAAGAAATCCCGACTTTGCAAGTTAAAAAACAAAGTCTTATTGGTCACGTTCTTTGACATAAAGGGAATTGTGCATTTTTAATATCTAGAGAAAGGTCAATCAATCAATAAGGAGTCTTATTTAAACATTATGAGACGTGTACGTGAATCAATTCGTCTGAAAAGAAGTGAAATGTGGAGTTCTAAAAATTGGATTATCCATCATGATAATGCACCACCACACACCGCTACATCTGTACTGACCTATTTGGCTAAACACGGCATCCGAATACTTCAACAACCTCCATTTCCCCAGAACTAGCTCCAAATGATTTTTTTCTCTTTCCAAAACTCAAAATGGCTCTAAAAGGAAGGAGATTTGGCACTAGAGAGTCCATCATAGCGGATTCGAAAAATATCTTGAAGAACATCCCGAAAGATGCCTTTTCTAAATGTTTTAAATCATGGGAGAAGAGATGGAAATTATGTATAGATGCGGGAGGGGACTATTTTGAAAAATACTAATAACATTTGTTCTATAATTCATTTTTTCTTTATTTTTGACCAGTCTAATTATTTATTGGATACACCTTGAATACATATAATGTATACATATAATATATACATAAAATACATTTTTTCTTATTTTTCAAAATCACATACATGTAATGCGAAAACATTTAAATTTCATGTTTCCTTTTACTGGCCACAGACATTTTACAGCATACTTGGCATTTTCTGTACTTTCTCGATATGAGAAATAAAGTATACACTATATTGTTCAAAAACAAAGTTTTGTTAACATGGTGTTATATTTTAAGAATTATACAAGTAAATTAGTTCGGAGAATAAATATTTACCGCTCATACACACACGACAAAAACATAAGTGGACATGGCATCTGCCCAGTAAGCGGAACACTAAGGGTTCAATTCCCATCCCTGGACACTTTTATTTTTCCGTTTATCATTACTCTTCACAATTCATCCTTTCATACTTCATCCCTAAGGTTAGAAATAATCGTTATTTCTCCTCAAAATAAATTTCGATTTTTCGTTCAAAAGAAACACATGCGGGACATTTTCAAATGTCGTTCTACAATCATGAGCCGCATTATATTGTAATTATAATACTATCAAATTAATAAATATTTATAAAATAATATTTCAGAGCTTTTTTTGTTGGAAATTTATTCTAGTAAAACTATCCCAGATTTTTATTCGCGCCAATTACTCATTAAAGGATTTTCAAGCAGCTATAAGCATATTATTTTCCAAACAGCTATAAGGGCTATGCCCTTTAGATATTAAAAGTCATATATATTCCGGGGAAATGGTTTATAATAGTAATTTATAAATATATATTACGCTTATATATATTTATAACTTGATAATTCGTCTTGAGCCATAAAAATGATATTAAATTATCCCAAACACATGAAAATCAATTTGCAGTATTTTATAGATTAGCTTTAAAATAACATTTACGTTCATTTATTTAAATATGTAAAATGCATTATTTGGAAGGTAAACTAACTTCATGTTGTACTTCGCTAAATATTTTAGTTCATTTATAATCATGGAGATTTCAGAAGCTTTTTAAAAATAATTAAAGCAGTGGAAGACTCAAGTTGTTTTTGCGGACATGAGGAACAAACCTCAATACATTATTTACTGGACTGTCCTGTTTTTCAAGACTATAGAATCGATAATATTTTAATAGTAACAGATCCACATATTTTTATTTCCAGTAAATAAATGTATATTAAATTCAATACCTTTTGTAGATATATTTTGAATTATATAGCAACAAATATTTTTTAAGAAACTACAATTTATGTTTTGTTGATTGTACATATTGCCAGACACTTCTTTCTTTTGTACTGAGTTCTCTGCTCTCGCTTTTCTCCTTTCTCCTTCTTAATATCATATGACTGTTCTCTTTACGGCCTAAAATTAGTGTAGATATATATGTATAGACATATGTAGAGGCATACATGTATTCATGTCCCCTAGGGGGACATAGCGCTTCAAATTGAAATAAATAAACAGAATATTTTTAGTTTAGGCTATATTTGTGAAATAATTATACTTGCGATGAGACGTTACCGAGCTACCACGAAAAAATTATACAATCTAAATTACAATATAAATAAATATATGTGACGTATTATATTTAATATTTTATTTTTGAAATCTTTCTAATTTTTATTAATTAAAATAAATAAATAATTTATTTTGAAATATTCGATGACTGCTTTTAAAATATATTATTACCTATAATGATAAATAAAATATATCTTGCAAAATCATTTGAAGAAATTTTAAAATCAACGAAACGTGTTATGTTGTTTGGTATTAAAGTTCAAAATCTTTTTGCGAATTATATAATGTTTTGTAAACTTATTTATATCAATAATTGTTTATTATATATAAGATGATTTTATATTTCGAATAGTATTTGTTTTAATTGATATATCTTAAATTTAAAATAGAATATTATGAAATTGGCTTTGAAACAGATTTGTATATAAAAATATTACAAGTTTCAATTTTACCTTATCGTTGCATAATATATAGTCAATATAAAATTGAGAAAGGTCTGAAAGAAATAGGTATAATTTTAAATAAAATTGATAAGATTAAAACAATGGTCTGCAAAAGTAAACGAATCTTTTGGCATTTAATGTGTTTATCGCACCGCTCGTTATTCTTCTTTTGCGCCGTAAAGATTGATTGGCTGTGAAACTCCAGAGTTGCCAGATCTTCTAATGGTTTGCTTTCTTTATCAGAAATCCCGCGAAGACGAACTAATCTGTACTAGCAGAAGCTTACTCTGTGGGGCGCTAATTGCAGATAAGTAGATAATCTTTTGGGCTAATAGTACACACTATTCCATCTGACTACACTGCACCTTTCTTTAAAAAAAGAACGTACTTCAGAATCCATTATCTTTATCCCTAGTATCTACAAAAAATATCGTTCACAGTGTTGTTGAAGTGTCTTTTAGAGAACGTTCTATAATTAAAAAAAGGCTTCGGTAATTGTAACATGAGTGAAAAGGGTTCTTAAGATGCAAATATTTTGTTTATGTTTTCAAAAAATAATAATAATCGCACATATTGACTATTAATTAAGCTAGACTCAATTACTAAAATTTAATACATGTTAAATTATATACTTGAAAGGTGTTTGTTAAAAGAACGGAAATTTTAAAAATACTATCTTTTAAAAATACTATTCGAAAATAAATATAATTATAAACTACATAAGTTAGTATTTCTAAGACAAAGAAAACAAACACAATTAAGAATATTTTAAATGGGGAAACAAAAAATATATGTAATAATATAATCTATCAAGATGTCTATATATAGGTTTTGCAATTTCATAAGGCTGTTTTTTAAACTTTTTAAATTTTAATAACATTTTACACTATTATAACAACTTTTTCATTTTTAAGTGATATCATTCAAAATTGAAAAATTCATCAGTGTTCAATGGTAATATTAGTTATCCATATTCCTTAATGAATATCGATGCACTCGAGAGAAGTACTAATATACACGATTTTTACTTCGAACCTATAAAAATCAATTTAAAAAAAGGTTTTGAAATGGCGAAAGGTTAAGTCTGTAAGGATCTTGTAGCGAAAATGTAGGAAAAATTTAACGCCATACTAAACAATGATTTACTTGAGAAAATATCAAATGCTCTTTTTTCCTATACTTGATTAAAACAGATATATATATATATTAAAAATGGCATATCCTGACCAGGAGCACATGTGCTTTACAGAAGGCAGAGCGCCATCTGGTGGAACAGAAATCAACTAAACATTGATTTAGCCTGTTCCTTGATATTTGGTCAACCCAATTTCTTGATAAATCAAGAAAAGCCATCCACGAACGCGTTTCGCGCTTTTGGCGCTCGTCAGCGTGGAGTAGGCGGAACCATTGCGACCAGAAAATATTTTTTGGTCCCAATGGCTTCCTGAAAAACCAAGAAATGGGTATTTAAGGCCAAACCTGCGTAAATACGCCTAGCACATTATAAACGAAAGAAAAAATAAAAGATAAAAAGATCAGGTGTTGAAATCAATATTAAAAATGGCATATCCTGACCAGGAGCACATGTGCTTTACAGAAGGCAGAGCGCCATCTGGTGGAACAGAAATCAACTAAACATTGATTTAGCCTGTTCCTTGATATTTGGTCAACCCAATTTCTTGATAAATCAAGAAAAGCCATCCACGAACGCGTTTCGCGCTGTTGGCGCTCGTCAGCGTGGAGAAGGCTGTAACCACTGCGCCCAAAAATATTTTTTGGTCCCAATGGCTTCCCGAAAAATCAAGAAATGGGTATTTAAGGCCAAATTTGCGTGTTACGGAGCAAGCTAAATAAACGTTTAGTTTATTTTTGCTCCACTAGATGGCGCTCTGCCATCTAAAAAGCACATGTGCTCGTGGTCAGGAGGTGCCTTCTTTATTTTTAATATCAACACCTGACCCACTTATCTTTTATTTTTTCTTTTGTTTTTTCATGTGTTAAGCGTCTTTACGCAAATTTGGCCTTAAATACCCATTTCTTGATTTTTCGGGAAGCCATTGGGACCAAAAAATATTTTTGGTCGCAGTGGTTACAGACTTCTCCACGCTGACGAGCGCCAACAGCGCGAAACGCGTTCGTGGATGGTTTTTCTTGATTTATCTAGAAATTGGGTTGGCCAAATGTCACGGAGCAAGCTAAATAAACGTTTAGTTTATTTTTGCTCCACTAGATGGCGCTCTGCCATCTAAAAAGCACATGTGCTCGTGGTCAGGAGATGCCTTCTTTATTTTTAATATCAACACCTGACCCACTTATCTTTTATTTTTTCTTTTGTTTTTTCATATATATATATATATATATATATATATATGTAATATTGTTGTAAATGATCCTTTCGACGTATGAATAAACTGGCAGCCGTGTACGTGAGGCGAGTGTTGATGTTCTTCCCACACAAGGACAACAAGAAGCAGAGGCAGGGCTAGGTGCTAGCACCGAGAGTGATCGGGGACAGCCCACGGGACAGAGGTAGAGGTCATGACACAAACTTGGATGACTATCACTGAGACATGGAGAGAGAGACCGAGAGAGACAGAAGCGGTTTGTCGATATACACACTGTAGCACATACTGCCGACCCCCTGCTAAAACCTGTCCTGTTTACAGGGGTCGTCTATAAAATGTCCCTGGGGGCCCCACATGGGCTGGGAGTTAGCTTTTTCCTCCCCTCTGGCCCGCAGCTGCCACCAGCTGACCGACCTCTCGTTGGCTTTTTATTTTGACGTCACCATTTTTAGTTTAAATACAAATAGGGGTATATAGATTATATTAATAAAGATATAGCATATATATAAAATATGGGGTGGCAGTAAATAGAAACAGTGCACATTGTAATAGAAGGGTAGGATCTTATATAAGGAAGATATCGGCTCTAACTAATTGGAAGATATGTGACATATACTAAAAGTGTACGATACATATATGTCGTAAACCCGGGTAAGCCAACAAGTGAGTTGGAAGCAGTCGGGGTTGAGTGGCAAGGCGTGCAGTGTGGGAAGTCCGCACGGAACAGTAAGGAAAAGGTAAAGGAAGAGGCTCTTAATTGGTTTCTTTAAAAGGACATCTCAGGAGTCATGCCCTGCAATACGAGCTTAGAAGCGAAATATTGTTTGCAGGGATCAGATATCTCAAGATTACCTGTAAGTAGCATTAGATATCAGATGGGCAAAAGGCGTGAAGATCGAAGGAGAGGTAGGTAATGGGAGAATATGGGAAAGAAAAGCTGGCTGAGAGAGGTTAAAAAGAGATGGAGGCTTAAGAGCTGCGCTGCTGTCGGCGATTGAGCTCGACTAGATGAAAAATAAAAGTAATATAAAAATGAGTGGGCGCATCATGCTGATGATGGCGATGGGTCGAGCGTGAGAAAAAAAATCTCGCTGGTTACCCAACCTCTCCGTGTGGAGTTAACATGGGGAGGAAGAGTGTACCAGGTTAATGATTATATTAAAAAAAACTGTTGACGAGCAAGGGTGTCAGGAACCGTTGAAGAGGTTAGAGGATGGAGGTAGATTGTGAAAACAGGGTTCGACTGTTGCCATTGATTGATTGAACCCAGATTTAAGGAAAAAAAGAATGAAATGAAAAATGCTGGGACGGTGACCCGGGTGTAAAATAAAAAAAAAATAAATAAAAATAGGACATGGGTTTTCCTGAATACATCATCAGGATGGGATGGCGAGAAAGAAGTAGTCCACTGGAGTAAAATAAATAATAATAAAAAAAAGTCGGCGAACAGGAACTCTGCGATGGACGAGGGGTGGTTAGAATGAAGACATAGAAGGCTTAAGGAAAAGGATCAAGAGACGAGAGAAGTATGGAAGGCAGAGTTGGAAGGATCAAGATATGAGAAGGGACAGTTGGTAGAAAGGCGTCACTGTTAAAACAAAATTTTTAAAGTTAAATTATCTTAGACGTAGGCTATGGAAAATTAAAAAAATGATGTCAAAGAATATAAGGTTTCAGTTGATGTTTATATAGGTTGGCTAATGGTTTTAGCTGTTTAGGGATGGAAGGAAAAGAAGTACCATAATGTAAAAGAAATATCCAAAAATATATGGATTGATTCTACAATATAAAATGGCACACATCAAGGATCGTAAAAATATAAACTAATAAGATTAAAAAATATAGTAAGTATTTAGGTTAGTGTGTTCCCCACGTGTTGCAATGCCTATAAACGCAAATTAGACGAGGTTTGGAAAAGTCAAAAGTGTTAAATAAATTGAATTGCCATTATGGTTTGTTTTTTATTTTTTCATAATTTTAATTTCAGAGACGTCTCACATGGTGAGAGAGAGAGAAAAAGGAAAACGAACTTATCAAAAGTAATAAAATGTTACAAGTAAACTTATAATGGATATCTGAAGGTTTAGAGTGACGCAGTGGTAAAAAGAGAGGAAGTCTGAGTTGATTCTTGCAATGGCGTTCGGCAATGCAATACGTGCCTGTGTAAGTGAGGTATTGTTTTCATTGACCGAACTCCCAAGACTTTCTATAATCAACATTAGATCAGACAGGGGAGGTAGGTAAGTTGAAAGTGGAAAAATGGTAAAGGTGGAGTCAAGAGTTTCTCTGTTGCCAATGATGATTGAGCTCGGATGAAATTTGAAAAAAAAAAAAAGAAAGTAATAAAATGGTAAAAATGAAGGTTGTAATGATGATCCGATCATTGAGAGAAAAAAAAACTCGAACTGGTCGCCTGAGCTCACTGTTGGGAAATGTACAGCGAGGAACACAGCGGGAAATGTACTCTTGACTGTAGGAAATAGGGAAGGTGAGGATTGTGGAAGGTAAAGGGTACTGTTGCCATTGATGATTGAATAACCCGACATGGTTGAATGTAATGAATGATGTTGTCAGGTGATGGATAAAAAAAAAAAGAAAGAATCTTTGGATTTCCTGAACTCGTTATCGGGAATTGTATACCGAGGAAGGATGGTCCAATAGATGAAATAATAATTTTAAAAAAATGGTTGCCTACAGGAACCCTATGGTAGATTTTATGAGGTTGGGAGGAAAAGGACTAAGGAGGTAAGAGTAAGTGGTATAGGATGGGAAGCTAGGATTGAGAGAGAGAGAGAGACAGAGAGAGGCGTCAATATGATAAAATAATAATCTAATAAAAACAATGATATCAGAAATAAGACGATCTTAAGATATTAAAAAATATATGATAGTATAAAAAAAGAACTCAAATGATGTTTTAAAAAACTTGAATTTGTGAAGTTTTCAAATCTATATATGATGACAGATGAAAAAATGGTCAAATAGTAATATTTCAAATGATTGCTGATGTGTGTGGTTGAATATTCAAAGATAAAATGACTAATTATAATAATATCTATATAATAATGTTGGCTTGGATGGTTTATAATGGCTGCGTGTGTTGGGGTATAGGAGTACTGGGATGATCGGCGGTGGTGGAACGAAATTGGGGAAGTCAACATGGCCGCCGAATTTGTTTTCTTTGCTCGAGCTTCTTTCGAGCGAAAGGGGCTCACTTTTGAGAAGCTCGTGGAGCCTCGCAGACCCGTAGTTGATGTCGATCCGTACGGCTTCCAGTTGCTGGAAGACGTTTTCCGCGGATATGTGCCATAGAGGGGCATAGGTACGTGGAGCCGTCACTTCTTGGAGGGCCTCGGTCAGTCAGTCTATCAAGTTGGCCAAGCTGGGCCGGATGAAAGTGACGGGCAACTCAGAAGCGTCCACGTAGTGTTCCCCGTCTTCGTTCATAGTCCTTTGTCCACTGTCCGCCATCAATATCCTCTCGACTTATACGGGTCTACTGTCGTAAACCCGGGTAAGCCAACAAGTGAGTTGGAAGCAGTCGGGGTTGAGTGGCAAGGCGTGCAGAGTGGGAAGTCCGCACGGGACAGTAAGGACAAAGTTTGGGATCAAAAGACGCTCTCCTAGTACGTCTCACGTTGCAGCAGGACCAGGGGAAAGTTGAGGATTAACTGAGGAAAGCTCGGCCTCCTACATGAAGCCTAGGGGGCAGAGAGGAGCCAAAACGGCGGCCACGAGAGCCGCCGTGAGATGACAACCGAGCTAGACTCAGCGGCCTGTCCGAAAATATTCACTATAACCTAACTGTCAACATCCGGACCAACGCCCCTTCTTTGTCCCTCTCTAGATCCCCCGGGTGTCCGGTGGCAAGCTGGTGTCACTTTGAGACTACTAGAAAAGACGTCATACTTTATTACTTACATATCACATTGTTTAAATTACGATATATATATATATATATATGATATATTTCTATTCTAGATGTGTGAAAAGAATTAGCAGTCGTTTGTGGCCGTCTCCACTTCAATAATCATCTCTTTATTTTTTTCAAATCTTTTTTTAAACAAAACAAAATTTACATACACCATTTAGTTAAATCTTTAGAAAAAAAAAACAAAATAAAATTTACATTCTATCATTCAAAATGTATCACTACCCCCCACAAAAAAAAATTGTATTAATTTTTTTCTCAACGGAGGTTGGGAGGGGATGGAAGGTAAAGGATAAGATACATTGCAAAAAATTATATTACACAAGTAACCATATTGTTAGAGGTAAAAAGGCGACCAAAGCCTGTTAGTTGGGGAAAATCACAGGAAAAGGTGGCCATACAAAACCTAACTAACAATAGGCAGGAAAAAAAAATGATATGGACATTACATGTCTATGGAGACACTCTCCATGTAGAATCCCATTCCAGGGCAACTTTTTTTGTTATTTTCCCGAAACCGGCAGTAGTTTCTCCAGGGGCTCTGTGCGGTGATCTGGATTTTTTTTTCTTTAATGGAAGAGAATAAAACCTGAGGACTATCGGTGGAAGCTTGGTTGTTAGGTTCGATACCCAAGCATCCCTCCAAATTCTCTTCTTCCTGAAATGGGAATGGTGGTTCAGTATTGTCTTCAGTTACCGGATCCCAGAGCTTTACTTTAGAAATATTAACTATTGTTGCATGCTTATTTTCGGGTTGGCAAGGCTTATCTATTTCTATGGTTTGTGGTGAGGGTATGGAAATTATGGTGTATGGTTCTGGATAAAAGGCTGGCATGAGCTTACCTTGACCTGATTGGTATGGGATCTTATAAAGGACCTTATCCCCTATTTTTAGATTAGGCGTTTTATGGGATTCATTATATCTTTTTACCAATTTAAGATGTAATTTTTCGGTATTTTCAGTTGCAATTTTCCTAGCCTCTTCTATGGAATGAGGAATACTCCGATATTCTTCTAAGGCCTTTTGTAATAATTTGGGCCATGGTATTCTGGGATTTTGTTGATAGTGAAGTCTAAGCTTTGAGATAATTGTCGCATTCGCCCTCTCTACAAGCCCATTACACTGTGGGTGCGAAGGGGATGTCATCACGTGTTTTATGCCCTTTTCTTGTATAAATTTGTTAAACCTTTGGGACACAAATGAGGGGTGCCTATCAGTAACGATAATTTTTGGTTTACCTACATTTAATAACTGATTTATTATATTGATGTACGTTGCTATAGACGTACTCTTAGAAAGATAAGCCCAGATGTATCTTGAGTGATGATCAACTATCACATGAAGACAATTCTTGGTACTGTTATAATTCCCTAATCCTAAAATACTGTCAAGGGCAACTACATCAAATGGTTTCTCAGCTAGTGGTAAATTACCCATGAGTCCATACGAAGGTGTAGTTGGCTTCTTTACAGACTGACATATTTTACATTTCAAAATATAATTTTTTATTTGTCCTATCATTCCTTTGAAATAATATTGAGTTGAGATAACTCTAGCCATTGAACTTATGCCTGGGTGTCCTAAACTTTCGTGAGCCCTGCTTATCAATTGTTGTTGTAAGGAGGGTGGTACTATAATCCTATCTCTATTTTTTAGCCTAATATAAGTAATACCGTTTTTAATGAAATATAGTTTAGATGAAGGCTTAAGTAATGATTTTTGTTCTTGTTCTATATTTTGAACAGTTAAGAAGCAGGTATATGGCAGTCGAGACAACATGTCGGCTTCATGATTCTCACATCCCTTATTATATTTAAATTCCAAATCATATTCTGATAATTTTAGCGCCCATCGGAATAATCTACCGTTAGTATGTTTGAAATTATTTAACCAAATTAATGCCTTATGGTCGGTATGAACTATCACATATTGGCCTGAAATATAGGGATGATATCTTTTACATGTTTCTATTATCGCCAATAATTCAAGTTCTGTTATTGTATACTTGGATTCTGCTCCCCTTAAAGCCCTACTATAAAACGCTATGGGTCTTAAGGTGCCATCAGGATACTCCTGTTTAAGTACGCCTCCTAAACCTGCAATACTAGCGTCGCAAAAGATATATGTAGCTAACAATGGATTATAAATTTGGAGTATTGGTTTCGAAACTAATGCTTCTTTAAGGGCTTCAAAACTCCTCTGACACTCTTCACTCCACGTGAATTTTACATCTTTTTTCAATAGATCATTTAAAGGCGCTCTCAACTTATTAAAATTATCTATAAATTTTGCATAATGCGTAACGCTGCCCAAAAATGACCTTAAGCATCTAACATCACGAGGAGGGGGCAAAGATTTAATTATACCAACATTAGTACTTGAAGGAGAGATTTGATCTCCAAAAATTTCGTAACCCAAATAATTTTTTTGCATAAAAAACAAACATTTGTCTTTCCTAAGTTGGATACCTTCCTCTTGTAGGATTGCAAATATTTCCCCAAGGTGTTCTAAATGGGATTCGGTATCTTTTGAGAAAACCAATATATCGTCAAAGTAAGATATTATATTTTTAAGTTCATATTTCTGCAATATGGAAGTGAGGATCCTGTTAAAAATAGCAGGAGCTGTCCGCAATCCAAATGGTAATCTGCACCATTGGTAAGAGCCTTCTGTGGTGGTAAAGCAAGTAATAGGTTGATCTTTTTCATGTAAACCAATAGTCCAGTATGCACTTAGAATATCAAGGCACGAGAATACTTTTCAGCCTTGCACCTTTTGGATGATATTTTCAACTAAAGGAATTGGGAAACTATCTCCTATCAATTTTGAATTCAATTTCCTAAAGTCGATACATAGTCTAGATTTATCATTTTCTCCCTTTTTATGTGCTAAAGTTACTGGCGAACTATATGGAGAAGAAGCATGCCTAATAATCCCATATTTTAATAATTGCCTAATTTGTTCCTTAATTATTTCGGTGTCCCTGGGATTATGTCGATAAGGTCTGAGACAAACAGGAGTTTTATCTTTGAGTCTTAACCTGGGGGGATCTACTTTTAATGGTTTAATATTATACTTGTTTTCACCAAAAATATCATTATAGCGATTTAATAAAATGTAGAAATTATTCTTAAGTTGGTCATCATTATTTAGATAGCTGTCTTCTAGATTTGGCAAGGGTAAGGGTCGAAAGTTTGGTTGGTAAACGAGTTTAGATTTAAAACAAGAGGGGACATTTATGTTATATTGATCAATAGTTTTATCTAAAAGAGGTAACTTTTTTATGTGATTGCATTTTTCTGAAAGTTTTAAACAATAATTATGTTTTTTACAATATTTAACATTATTAGAAACACCAAAATATTTTTTTTGAGTTATCACAATATTGCAAAGCATTGAGTTCATCTTTAGAAAATGTATATTGAAATTTGGATAAAACACATTATTTTGCATAATAACATTCTCATCAAAATCAATCTTTAGGTTAAAATATTTCAGGTACTTAGTGGATACTATCAGAAAATTCAAATTTGGATTATCAATAATATAGAACAACATATTGTTAGTTATATCTCCAATTCTGATCGTTAAACAAATGTGTCCAAATATTCCAATACGGTTAGATACAGTGCTAATCATATTAGGTGTGTTTGTGTGTTGTTGGCTAGAGTTATTTATCTTATCTAAAAGGCATTCAGGTAATAGGTGTACGGAAATAATATTAATGTCACTGCCGGAATCAAAGAGTACTAAATAGGTTCCCAAGAGCAATGAATCTACCCCAACGTCACTCATCACTCCTGGGCACCATCAATGTTGCCCTACATTACCTCGAAAGTCTTGGTAAAACTGCTTTCGCCGGGTTTCTTGTCGGTCGCCAACCTCTCTGCCGGGGCGGGCACCTGAAGGAAGAGAATCCTGTGAAGGCGTTGCATTCCTTGAGTCGACATTTTGAAAGTCCCGTCGATATCTGGGGCCATTAAAGGGTGAAGATGTCTCTTCCTGTCGAAATCCTTCTTCCAGGGAGGATGCAATCTTAATCCACAGGTCCAGATTAGCCGGATTGGCAGCGATCAAAAATGGTCTCAGCTTTGCGTTTACATTCGAAGAAAGCGCTTCCAGGGTCTGCTCCGAACTTATACTCAATATTTTTGCCAACTTCAGTTTATTAAAGTAGTAGTCCATAAGGGGTTGCGATGGCAGCTTCTTTTCAGTCCAAAACTGCCTCATCAATCCACTTGTCGATACCGGGAAAAATGTATTCATAGCTTGGTGAAGTTCATCCAACGTGAACACGTCCTGGCACATCGAGGCGTATATCTCTAACGCTTTTCCTTTAAAAATGCTTGGAATCATCGTTAGAGCATCATTTTCTGAAATATTTTGAAGCTTGACTGTTCTTTCAAAAAGATTTCGCCATTCTTGATACGTAAGGCCTGTATCCGGGTTGAAAATCGGCAAAATTTCTTTAATTGAACTGTCTACTCTCGCTCCGGTAACAACCTCTTCTTTCGGTAAAGTTTTCAAGTCTTTCTTCGATGTCATTTCGAATTTATTCCCGTAGGCAGCGATCCTGTCGACTAGCTGATATATTTCTATTCTAGATGTGTGAAAAGAATTAGCAGTCGTTTGTGGCCGTCTCCACTTCAATAATCATCTCTTTATTTTTTTCAAATCTTTTTTTAAACAAAACACAATTTACATACACCATTTAGTTAAATCTTTAGAAAAAAAAAACAAAATAAAATTTACATTCTATCACATTCAAAATGTATCATATATATATATATATTTCAAATAGACCAATTTCAATCAAACTAAAAGTATTTCTCTCGTTGAAATATAAAAAAATTCGATAGTAAAATTGTTAATATATTTTTGAATATCGAAAAATAGAGTTTAAACATGAAAATGATGTTATTAAAGTGTCAAAATGCTGTTATAAAAGTGGAAATATGTTATTAAAATGTAAATATTGTCAATAAAGTGTAAAATGTCTTAAAATTATAAAACCTATATATAAATATTTAAAATATACAATGTCTCTTTATTCAGTACGTTGAATATCAAAAATTGGTTTATATATAAGGTTTGCACTTTTATGAAAACATTTTAAACTTTAATAACATTTTCATATAACCGGTATTTTAAAATATATTTGAAACTCTTACAGTAATATGTTTTCTAGTTGTTTACTAACTTGTATGATGTTTTCATTTACCCTGTGATACCTATTTGACTAAAAATATGAAAACAGCAAAAGTTTAAGGTAATTTAATTTAACAAAAAAATATTTTAAAAAATAAGAGTAAAACAGTTATTGAATTTGATATATCTCTCTTTTTTAAATGTATTATATTTCTATTGCTTGAAGATAAGGATTCTTAAAGGGTATGGAATAAATAAATTCTATAAAACCAATTGTTGTTCTATTTAAATTGGAAATATTTAGTAGGATTGTTGTAATTTTAAATAAATACGAAACATATTGATATAAAAATTTGAACTACTATTATTGAAGTGTAAAAGACATTATAGTATAAAGCCTAAAAAAAAACTTGATTCTCGGGTAAGATATTTTCGTGTTATTTACAATTAATATATTGAAATTATTATAATAATATTTTTTTACCCACACTATATTAATATGTTTTATAATATATTTGTAAATATCCCCCCTCTCCCAACTAAATCGGAGAACATTTTCTTAATGAAATTCAGAATTGCCAATTCAAATTAAGCCTTAATTGAAAAGGTCATTTCATTAAATTAGGGTCTCATGAAATGGAGAAAGATCAAACCATTGATTAATTCGTAATGCTCTTGATTAATCTTTTGGCATAAATAATACCATTTTGAGTTATATTATGCTATATTTGAAGATATAAGATTGTTAAATTAATTATTTTTGTTTTATATATTATCAGATAATATTATAAATTCATTTAGAATATTTAAGTTTTAAAATAAATTCTAATTAGAGATTTAATTTAATTAAGTTTATTTAATTATATTAAGGAGGGACACTCCATTATTTTATATGAGTAAAGGAGATTGCTTGGTGGGATTTATTTTAACACAATTAAACATTTTCTTCAGGAATTAAATTAATTTATTAAATACAGCTAGGGGCTTAATTATTATATAAGCGTTATTGGGTTGTTTATTACATTATATATAAAATAAAACTAAGAGAGGATGGTATACATGTACTAAAAGTGACATATTTCCTTTTAATATGCATTAGAACAATAGAACATGTAAGAGAACAATGAAAATGTTTCATCACCCCTTATATAGAACGTAAAGTTGATAATATGAACGAGTGAATAACTCTTCTCGTAGCATGTTATGAAATCAAAGCTGCATCTGTACTGACGCGGGGCATAACCCGAAACCATAGTTTGTATAATGCTTGGCATTTGTCCAAATTTGCCAAAAATGCTGTTGTGGCCCATTCATTTCACCAACTTCACGTTTTTTACTGGGTTGATGAACATAACGCGCGTATTGTTCTAATACATATTTAAAGAGAGATGTGCATCTTTTACTACAAATATTCATAAAATATATTTGAGCGCAAATATCAGTATAGATTTTTATATTATTTTTGGAATAATTAAAATGATCAATTTGTGTTTTATTTTTTATGTTGAATAAAAAAATATAGTTATATACAATATGAATAATATACCGGGTGGCTTGGATCTTCCTGATGGGTCTCAAGGACCACGTTATAACCATTACATCGACGTCGAAGTTTATGTTTACTTTGTTGGCCAAGAAATGCGCGAAGCTACTGAAGACCAGTTGGCGATATTCCATCGTACTTTTCATTCGTAGCAGTATCATCTTCTACATCATAATTGTACATGGCATTTATATGTTAATTTTTCACATCATCTCTCATTGTGGTAATCCTTGTATATACTGTGCGACTCTGTAATTGAAAATGTGTCAATAGACCATTTTAATTGTTAATTGTTAAGACTGTAGGTGTTGAACGACACGTGTCTTTGTAAATAAAACGCATTATTTCGAGCACAAGGCTCTTCTACTGGGTAGAGTGACATAACATTAATAAGACGTTAATTTAAACGACATTGTATAAGAGGCAGTAAATTTACATTTCGAGATGATTGCTGAGTATAAGGTTTAATACAGCTCATTTACAAGTATAGAATGAAAAAGCAATTTTGAATATGTAAAATGATATACAAATAACAGGAAGAATATTGAAGAAATTGCGATCAAAATATATTCTATGGCTTTGAAAATTAGTGGATGTGATAAAAATAGCATAACTAAACAATAAAGAAGCGAGATTATTATTTATATTACATAAGACAACATTGAGGACAACATATTGCAGAGGATCATATTCTCACGGTAGTAATGACGAGGGGTCGTTCAAATTAAAATAAATAAAAATTTAGAAATTTATAAATTCATTTTCCATCTATCAATAAAATTTGTAACAAATAAATTTAGGAATTTATTGATATAATAAAAGTATATAATTTGTGTGCCCCTCCCCGTTCAAGATTAATTTACAATCAAAACTATAGAGCAAGCAAGATGGTTGACATTATAGCAAACTAAAAATCACGAAAAAAATTTGAATATGTTTCTATTTTATTCTTTGATTAATAATTCTATATGACATTATAATAGGGTCCGGCTTAAAGCAAGCAAATATAATGTTTCTTGAAGAATATATATCATCAAAATTCGAATAATATTAAAAGGAAAATTGGCTTCCACACTCAATATGACAATATCCCGAACACCAGTATATAACTCCCAACAATAATTATTGCCCTTATGCTGTTCTTTTTGTAGATAATAAAATAGTAATATTGCTCGTTTGTTGTGTAGTTACACCATTAAAACCGCATCTTCCCTAATTTTCAAAGAAATAAAATATATCTTTCGTAAAATATTATTTTAAGAAATGTGTTTATTTTCTTATATATCATTAAAGAATATCTGTACAGACTACATTAAGGTCTGTAGAGATATTATTTGATGATATATGGGAAAAGAAACACATTACCAAAAAAATATTATTGTAAAAATAGAGGCTGCCTAGCCGGCTTCATAGCTCTTCAAAGTGAAGATACTTCGGCCAGTGAATCTTTTTATTATCTCGACGTTTCGACAAAAATATTTGTCCTCGTCAGGACAAAATAATTTTGTCGAAATGCTCTTCAATTTGAAGAACAAAAATGTATTGTTATAAATTCAATCGATAGAGTTGGAAAATGTTATAAATGTAAGAATATATTTTGTTCGCGAAATATATCTTAAATTTTCCCAAAGTATTTATAAATATATTTTACATGTCAAAAATTGACTTTAAATTTTAAACTTTTAATTGAGATGTATTATATCTTATATTCAGGACGCCTCTCTATACAAAGGACAGTATATTCATGGCCGAAATTAACATTTTTACTATTTTGCAACTTCAAGGTAAGAGGACATCTTTCCCTTTGTGGACAGACATTGAAGCAAGTTAAATAAAAACTTTAAATAAGAGTCATATTATCTCTGTCTTTTGTGTGAGTAAGATTATTTTCAAATTATACTAACCTAGTATTTTATTATATATTAAACTAAAACATAGTAGGCATACCCTGACCAGGAGTACATGTGCTTTTCAGAAGCCAGAGCGCCATCTGGTGGAACAGAAATCAACTAAACATTGATTTAGCCTGTTCCTTGATATTTGGCCAACCTAATTTCTTGATACAGTAGAACTTGGATAATTCGAACTTCTTTAATTCGAAAACCTATTTAATTCGAATATTTATCTTGGTCCCTAGAATTTCCTATAAATAGAATTTCCGTTTTTAATTCGAATTTTTGGATAATTCGATTTTTTTTTATGGTCCCTTGGGGTTCGAATTATCCAAGTTCTACTGTATATCAAGAAAAGGCATCCACGAACGCGTTTCGTGCTCCAGGTCAGGATATGCCTTTTTATTTTCAATATCAACACCTGACCTTTTCATTTTTTTATTTTTCTTTCATTTTTTAAATATTTATTATGTTTCATATTATTTTATTGAAATATTATTCGTTATGTGATTTTAACAATTATTTTTACAATTTTTGTATAAATATCTACTTTTAGACAAATGTTAGATCAAAATAAAATGTTTTAAAACTGTCTAAATTATTTTATGTTGCGCGTTGTTACTTTGTTATTTTTTCTTCAAGATTACGTTTATTTCAGATTGTTTTAAAATAACAATCCGGGGGAAATATCATTCTTTAATAATAATAAAAACTAAAGCTATGGATTATATATATATGATATATAAAATAATATTTTGCGATTGATAAAGTTACATTTCATTTTGATAAAATGATATTAGTCGTTTTTTTAAATATCTAATATAATTGCCCTCGTTTTAAAAATAATATTTGTGAACAATATATGTAAAAGTTTATATTTCAGTTATCTTTTAGTATTACGTGTTTTTTTTTTTTTTTTGTCAAAAAGCCTATTTATAATATGTGAAAACATATATTTTGCTGAAATATAGGTTTTGGAATTTTAAGACAACATTTGTACTTTAATATCGATTCTTTCTCTCCATTTTAAAGGCCACTGGAGGTCGGTGTACGAGTGTTAAAACCCGTCTATTTCCGACAGCCACACGACTCGGGATCGAATCTCACATTGAGCTTTTTTTCTGATAAAAAAATTAAAAAATTATCGATTAATCTAATACCAACAGTGGGCGCAAGTAACCAAGCGGGGTTCTGGCACACTTGTAAGTGAGAAGGTCTAGCGGCTTCACCATGTGTGATTATGTGGTGCACTTACAGTAAATGCAGACGCCAGCTACTACCCATAATGATTATCATGGCCTGTATCACGTGTAATAGGGATAATAAAAAGCGCTTTAATAATAAGATCTTTCCTATAATAAAAGCATTTTTCTTTTAGAAGATGCAATTATACTATTTAACTGTATTCTTTGTTTCAATAGAAATACTCCCAATTTAATTGAACTTTGCATTTTTTAAAGTATTCTGATATCGATTTTAACTAAGCAATAGAGAAATATTGCATTTGACATTTCTCATAAATAGTTAATCACTTTTAATAGGCGATAAAATATTATTATATCCCCAATATGAGATAGTTTATGCAACATAAGTTTATAGATTCAAAACATAACATAGGTTAGTATTTCCCACGAGTACTTCGATATCTTTCATGAAGAGAAATTCTCTCTCTTTGTGGGAAAGAACTCTCGTATCCATCGTTGACGGAGTCTTTCCCGCAATGGGTGCTACCAATATAACGGCACTATATATATATATATTTATCAATTATTTCATATATTTACATCTATATACTAATATATTTATCATCATTCAATCCTATGTATTCAAATTTATTTTGTATTTAACCTCTTATATATAATCCAACATGAACGAGATGTAATAAAAGTGGTCGAAATCTATCTCTCTCATATTACCATTCTTAAACTAAAAATATATAATCAATTTTGAAAATAATAATATATAGACCAGAAAATTTTAGCTCCTCAAACAGGCAATGTAAAAATATCTAAGCTAAAATTCTGTGATGTCTTTATTCAACCAAGAAACCTATTTAAAACAAAATATATGGAAATAACCGAAGTTCGAGCTAAGAAGCAGTTTGTAGCCTGGAATATAAGAAAAGAATAACGCCATATAAAACAGTAATCAACTTTGTGATAAATCTCAAATACAACAATTCTATTGCTTGAGATTGAAACGGATATATAAAAATATTTGAAAAAACAAATTTAGATTAAATTAAAAGTAATTATTTTAAAACTGAAAATATTAATAATAAATTTCTAACACATTTAAAATATTTATTATTTTTTTCACATGTTAGGCGTATTTACGTAAGTTTGGCCTTAAATACCCATTTCTTCGTTACTCAAGAGGCCTCTGGGACCAAAAACATTTTTGGTCGCAGTGGTACAGCCTGCTCCATGCTGACGAGAGCCAACTGACGATTAAACGCGTTCGTGGATGGCTTTTCTTGATTTATAAAAAAATGAGTTGGCCAAATATCAGGGAACAGGCTAAATCAATGTTTAGTTGATATCTGTTCTACTAGATGGCGCTCTTCCATCTAAAAAGCACATGTACCTCTGGTCAGGATATGCCTTCTTTATTTTTAAAATAAAAAATGAAAATATCGATTAGAAATTCTAATAAAATTGTATTTGAGCGTAATTAGTTGCTTTAAATGTGTAACATGTTGTTATTCAAGTGTAAAAAGTTGATGTTTGAGTGTAATAGGTTGTAATATTATAGGAAAATGTCATTAGAGTGGGAAATGTTGTTATTAAGGTGAAAATGTAATTGAAGGGCAATACGTCTTAAAATTGGAAATATACTTATATAATTTCGCCAAAAATATCTGAAAAATGAAAACTAAAGAGAAAGGAATATCTTGATATTTAAAAATATTCAAAAAATTGGATCCTTGTTAATAGGAACATTCGCTTTGTTGAGCAAATATTGAAAATAAAAATCGATAAAATAGATTTGAAAATGCTTTTGATTTGTAAAAATATTTGGCCTTCTTTAAATTGGATCGTTTATGCCTTTTAAATGATAATCGAATAAATCGATTCGAATTTGAAGTTCAAACAACAATAAAACTATATCTACTCTATATATTCTTTTGTGTAACTACATATGTATTACCGTTTTATATATCATAATATCCATTATCATTTCTTTTTTCAAAAATGCGTATTTTTTATTACCTATCCCAAATAAAAATAGCCCAGGCCGTGAAATACATGGTGGGTAGTTAGTGACTGCTATATATAATAAATGTATCATAATATTAGATTTTTAATTTAGAAGATTTCTTAAAAATAAAATTAATGTGGGCTTCAATCTCAGGCCATGACATGGTATACCAATAGGTCCCGAAATAAGCTTGAGAAATTAAGCACGAACTACATCTGATTCTCTAAAGTAGCAATGACGACCAACTGCAAAAAAGCCACACACAAGAATTGCATATGTTTGAAATGAATTCGTGGCATCGTAAATAATTGAAGATTTAGATAATGATATAAGCAATTTTTACATTATTGCAAATAAGGCGTAATGATATACATACGAGATTTATGACCACCAGCGCCACAATTGAGTAACACAAATCTCTAGAACGATACAGAGTACAAGTATAAACTTTAAGCATAAACTGATTTTTACGTGAGGCATACTTATAATAGAAATAGCTGTAAACTACTACCCTTTATAATTATAGCGACTAGTACACTAGATATACGTGAAATACATAATATATATATTGTGAAAATTTAAATTTTATAATAGAAATAATTCGGTCTAATGGCCTTCCTTTTTCCTAGGCGGGCTTTGTCATCGACCTGAATATCACCTTTTTAAGGCCAGTCGTAAGATCGTGCCTAGTTTGTGAGTCTAATTCAACGTCAGAGACCAACATTCGTTTTATATTTTAACTCGATCATTAGTCCGTTCTATAAACCGGTCTTGAACGACAGCCATTTTTAAGCGTTTGTAAAGTATCACTTTAATAAAGCTAAAAAGTAAAGTATGAGTGAAACCATATGTTTTTCACAAAAATATTTTAAACTCTACCTAAGGTGGAAAAAACTGAGATTATCAAGATATATGTATATAATGTTCTATATAATTTTTTAAAATCTATTTTTGTGTCAATATACTCTGGAATACAAAATTAAGGTAACAAACACTTTATGTTGGTTTCCTTAAAAATATACACAAATCCCGCATTGGACACTTTTTCTGTTAAAAAAAAAATGCTCCAATGGCCCCCCGATTCTTGCAAAAGTCCAACCCCACCAGCGAGTGCAAGTAACCAAACGGGGCTCTGGCACATTTGTAAGTGCAAAGTCGAACTGCTTTTCACATGTGTAGACATGTGGTGCGCTTACAGTAAAAAAGCAGTCGCTAACTACCCACCATGATTATCATGGCCTGTACCACGTGTACTAGGGATAAGCAAAAAATAAAAAAATAAAAAAATAACGTTGAAAAAATAAATTTGTTGTTGAAATGTATTTTACAGAGTTAAAATATTTATGTTAATTAGTCCAAAAGTCAGGTAGATTTTGACCAATATTTGATGACATATTAGGGTGTATGGTCGCCTCTAACAGCTAGACAGCTGTCACAACAATTATCATTCTGTTTATTAGGCAATTAAAGAGCTCTTGAGGCAACAAATCCCACTCTTCAACCAAAGAAGTTCTCAGTTCTTGGGGGATCCTGGGTGGGGGTGAACGAGATTCAATTCGTTCCTCCAAGGCTTCCCAAAAGGTTCTATGGGATTGAGGTCTGGTGATCTGGCAGGTCACTCCATCCTTTGAATACCCTCACTTTCAATATATTCGTTTTCCATAAGGTTCTATGAGTATGAGCATTATTATCCATAAAGATGAACGAGGGTCTGACCCCACCCCTAAAAAAACCTTACATAGGGCCCCAGTATCTCGCCTCTGTACCGCTGAGAAGTCAGGGTGCCGCCATCAAACACATGTAGTGGCGCGCACGTGCGTCTAACATGATACCACCACAGACCATGACATCTTGGCCATCGTAACCATTCCTTTCTCTGATGTTTTAAGGGATGGTTTCGAGTCCCGGTTTCAATCCAGATCAGTACACTTCTAGAATCCGTGTTAGAACTGAACTCTTGACATTAAAAGGAACAGAGACCCACTGATTTTGGGTCCAAGAACGATGTTATCTGCACCAATTTAGAGGAGCCCTTTTTGGATGGCAGTGAGAGTGCTTGCCTTGGTATTATGGTTCCTATTACCGAATAGAGCTCAATTGTTAACTAGCTGTCTCGGTATCATGGCTTTGTTAAATTTGTCCGTTAACTTCAGATAGCGTTATTCTGATGAAGTTGTGATTATCGGGCGACCTTGTTCTTCTCTTCTGGAGTTGTCTCCTGTTTATTGAAATTGTTCCCATAGATTCGAAACCACCTTTCTTGACGTTTCGAGCCATCTTGTAACTTCTGCTTGGGAATGGTCTGCCTCTATTATAGCAATGACCCTCTACCTCAATAAGTCTTCTAAACGTCAAGGACGTTCCATGGATAGATAAAACGGTATAAATTTTGTTTAAATACATTTTACAGTTGGGTAAAAAGGCACGCAAAAGCGGACGCTTTAAAGAATGACCCTAATTAGCATATAAGGTGAAACATTAAAAATATTTTTATTGGCTAACTACACCGTGTAGTGTAATTTGCATATCGAATATGCATATCTTGCATAATGAATTTTATTATTTTTCATAATTATTATTACTTTCATCAATAATTCAATGTTTGTTACCTTAATTTTGGACACTAGTGTATATCTGCCACCATACACTCTCATTTTTTCTTTGTCAGATACATTCGATTAATTTATTTTAATAAAAGCTTTTAAAATTATTTTTATCAATAATTTATGTATATGTGTGTTTAGTTGTCATCCATAAGACATAATTTAGAGTTTATATAAATCTAAGTGCAAAATATATTTGAAGCTCCGATGTAACATTTTACAAATCCAGGAAGTGTTCGTTAAGTATTTGTTAATTTTAACCGTATCCTGCTTATGTCACGATATTTTTAGTTGTAACTGACCTGAATTTTCTCTTTTAGTAAACATCAAATACGGTTATATCAGTGCTAAATCGTTTTTTATCCTCTGTTATACGAGTATAAGGCTATCCCCTCGTGTTTTGGACTATATTTTAGTGAGCACGATCTTATTTTCTCTCCAATAATTAGCTATATATTGATAGTCACAATATCTTTATTGCTACTTCCTTCGTTATATAAGACTATGCTCCTTTTATCTGTATTTATAGGGTCAAAATATTTAATGGTGTAAATAAAAAATGGTATTATATAAAAAAGGCTATTTATTTATATATATTTTAATGGCTATAATTTCTTTAATCGTACCTTTATCCAGTTGTATAAGACTTTTTAATCTATATTTTAATGTTTATATAAAAAAATAGACACTTCGGCCAGTTGGAGTTTTTTTTTTTAACTCCAACTGGCCGAAGTGTCTATTTTTTTTTATATAAATATGAATGCCGGCCAGGCAACCTCTATCTTTTCGATATATTTTAATGGTTGTATACAATATCTTGGATAGTATTTTTCCCCTGATATTTAAGATTATTAATTTATCTATATATTTGAATCGCCGCAACATCTTTAATGATACTTCCCCCTTTTATTTAAGACATTTTATTTATTTACATTTTAATGGTCACAATATCTCTTTATTTGTACTTTCCTCCGTTATATAAGGTCATCCTTTTTATATATATATCTTCAATGGTCAATATATATATATATATATCTGTGGCCACTAGACATGCCTCGGACCTGGAAGTTGTTGGGCTCTGCGCTGCCTGGAGTATAGAAGCTCCATCTATGCTTCCTTCCTGTGGTGAATCTGTATAAGACCGGTGGTCTTAATAAAGCTGTTTAAGTGTATATTTTATAAGATATATATTTATATATAAGATGATATTTCTATTTTATCATCAAAAATAATTTCGCTTTACGTAAAAATATATATATTAAAAATAAAAATGGCATATCCTGACCAGGAGCACATGTGCTTTTCAGAAGGCAAAGCGCCATCTGGTGGAACAGAAATCCACTAAACATTGATTTAGCCTGTTCCCTGATATTTGGCCAACCCATTTCTTGATAAATAAAGAAAAGCCAGATTTTAGAAAACTTAACGAATTAATGTCTGTAGATAATTATCCCATACCACTAATAGAAACAGTACTAGATCAATTATCTAATTCCAAATACTTTTCCACTATAGATATAACCTCCGCTTTCTGGCAAATTCCTATCCATCCTGAATCTAGGACCCTACTTTTATTTGTAACCCACCTGGGGCAATACCATTTTAATAGACTTCCATTTGGTCTCAAATTAAGTCCCCAAATATTCGAAAGGCAGTCAAATTGATACAGAAACACAAATTAACATTTGCTAATCATTATTTGGTTGAATTCATAATCCATTCTAACAGTTTAGAGGTACACTTAGGATATTTACAGGAATTCTTTCATTTTTGTAAATTAGAGAATATAAAATTAAATCTTAATAAATTCCAATTGACTACCTGGCATATAAGATTAGTTCAGGTACTTGCACTCCACATGTTAGGAATATAGATGTAATTAATGCCATAAAACCCTCTACTAACGTAAGAACCTTGCAATCGTTCCTAGGCGCCATTAATGATTACCACAAATTCATTCCAGATTATGCGCGCATTAGAAATTCTCTAAATAAACTTTTGAAAAAGAATGTTAAATGGGAATGGACGTCAGACTGTCAAAAGGCGTTTGATAAACTCAAACAACTACTTTCATCAGTTCACAATCTCCATATTTAAAAATCAGATTTGCCCTGTCAAGTGTGCTCTGATGTATCTTTGCAAGGGATAGGAGGAGTACTGAAACAACTCCATCTCTCTCTCTCTCCAGATGGAAACTCATATCCAGTACAATATTATAGCCGCACTCTGCGCAAATACGAAGGCAATTATACCATCACCGAATTAGAGTGTCTGGCCATAATTGAAACAGTAGATCGTTTCAAGGTCTATCTGGCGGGAAATTGTTTTACTATTTTCACCGATCATTGTGCCTTACAGCGGCTGAAAAACAGCAAATATCTGACAGGAAGACTCTTTCGATGGAGTTTGAGATTGTCAGTCTGCGACTATAAAGTGAAGTTCATCAAAGGCGCCAAACAACTAGAGGCTGACCTATTATCCCAAAATCCGTTTTGTGGCCTTCTTGACGCCACGTAATTAAAAATGTACCGAATTGAGCTTCGGAATAATTCGAAGTATGTTCTCCAAACCTCAGGCCTGACTACTGTCACCAGACGTGGTGTGAGCAAAATAGCTGTTCCGTCATCCTTACGACCCACCTTACTTAGAGAAGCCCACCAGAAATTCAACCATCCAGGAATTTCTCAATTGACTCGGATCATTTCCGCCCTATACTTTTGGAGCGGAATGTCGATAGACATTCGTGCATTCGTTAAGAATTGTAACATCTGTCAAATGAGCAAAACCCCAAAAGGACCGAAGTATGGAGAGTTGGGCGAATTGCCAGAATCCCCACTGCCATTCGATCTGGTCTCTATGGACACTATAGCCGGGTTTGCTAGATATGGGAGTGCAAAAAATTACCTGCATGTAGTAGTAGATCACGCGATTCGATTCGCATGGTCATTTCCGTCTCGTTCCACCAGTACGACCACATATATTCAGGTAATAAAAAGGGTGCTACAAAGTGGTTGTCCGAGGCGTCTCCTTACAAATAGAGCCCCTGCTTTTACATCACCGAGGCTTAGGAGATTTCTAATCTCCCATAACATCCAACCAATGCTCATTACCAGCAACCATCCACAAGCAAACGGTTTATGCGAACGTTTGAACGCAACCCTGACCGAAAAACCTAGGCTCCTCAATCTTCAACTAGCATAATAATTATGCATTTACATTATGTAACCCATTTAATCACATGAACCCCGATATTTTCTTAGATAATGACGAACTAACATTAACAGCCAGATACATTTCTACTCCTGACATCATCCCAAAGATTGATATCCAATTAGAACCTTCCCCTACAACGAATATGGTGCTCTCATCCTCACCAACAAGTAATCATACTCCGCAAATTAGCGCCCTCAATCAAGTGCTCTCCTTATTAACTACGACAATGCGAAATTTCTTTTAGAAAATAGTTCAAAGCAAAAATACGTTAGTACCGTTGCCCATAGTTAAATATTTTAATAGGATTAAACAATTCCCAATTTTTTTCTATCCCTCCTTTCAATATCGTGTATTAACCCAAACGTCTCCATGACGATTATACATTTACTGATATATTTATTGCCGTCGTTCCGATTAAGACAAATTCAATCAATCTTGATTATTGTATATATATAATAACACTACCTGTGTTGCCCATTGACCACTACGAACTGATAGTCTTTTTCCAAATTCATTTCCTTTTAAGGTGTCAGCAGGATTACTGATAGTCACATACCCGTCTTGAAACGATCCGTTCAGGATGTACGAAAACAGAATTCAGTACGTTGCTTTCTGACCATTCGCAATAAACCATTATATTCACACACCAACATCAAGAGAATATCTCCTTGCGCTACTTCATTGACATGACAACCGTCCCCTTTTCTCTACATCTCAAACAAGAATCCATCCGAGGACTCCAGTGGCCCAATTTGGATCATCCTACCGGATTGTTCGCCACGACCCAAGTCTTCATTCCTTTTCATCCCTGAGCACCTTTTTAACACCCCTTTTCTTACGCTTCCCATGGAGAGTACGGTACAGAGGAGGAAGCTCAGCCCATCACCAATCCACCAACATTCCAGCGCAGGAGATCCTCTCACACACAGAACACTCCCACAAACAGATACACAGTCGTAGCCACACCACACAGGTTCGTATCCTGCTACATTCAAAACATTCAAAACTTTATTATCTTATGTATTATATATCATATTTAATGTTGTTTTCATCTATACTTGTATATATTTTTAGTATAATGTCACACAAATTTTTAAATTTTTGTTCCATATAATCAGAATTAAATTCATAAAATTGCCTCCCATTCTCAACTAAATAATTATAAAATAATTTTAAAATTATTTATCCAACACAGGTTCCATCTGTCATAATTTGCCTAATGCCTAAAAGATATAATTTATTTTCTCCATATTTAGTATGTAAAATGTAAATACAAATTATTCCATCTCTAAATCTGTACATAGTCGCGTGCGCGCGCGCTCACGAGGGTGGAACAAGTTCTTTTTCGAAGCATACATGCACAACGCTTGCGCCCTTCCATTCGACCACGTCGGATACGATATATATATATATATATACAACAACAACAAAGCCTTTATTTAGGGCCTCTCGCCCTATACAGGATTCGCCAGCTCACAAGGGATGGGAAGAACACTGTGTCGCCTTTTTCCGGGATATAGTCTTGTGGAATCCAAATATCGCCATCGCTATATACCTATTCTTTGATATTTCATTAATTAGTGCCGGAAATGAAGGACAAAGTTGCCCCGTTTTATATATATATATATATGTAATAAGTTGAGTTACTGTTGACCCTTGTTGAATCCTGTCGACTAACTTTGTGATGATAAAGTGTTGACTCTCGCTATACTGTGTTGACCAAGAGGAACAGTCAGGATGGGGAGTTTTCCAGTACCTCTCTGCACCTTGTAAGTCCTTTAAAAGTTCTCACAGAGTACAGGCATTCGTGGTCGAGGCAGAGTGGAAAGCTTGGGAATGTCCACACAAAAAACGAAGACACAGTTGCACTAAGAAAGTTCCGTGAACAGATAGAGTTGAGCTAGGAGCGAAAGATGGGGAGATAGAAGTTTCTTACTGATCTACATGATGGATGGACCAGAGGTACAACCGACGTGGGCTCGCACAGATGCTGCACTAACTGTCAAGTGACTGTAAAGTGACTGTATTTATAGGTTAAGACGGGGGGCCTTATGCGACAGGGGCCGTTTCTGAGAAAGGGGGCTTTGGATGTCACCAGATGTGAGAGGGGGCTTTGCATTCCACCAGATGTGAAGAGTGTGGGTGGTCTGGTCCATTTTTAGACCTTGTTGTGGGAATTCTGAATCTATCTCGATTTTGACGTTATGACTTCTATCTCTTGCTTAGCTCAACTCTTAATCTATTACAGATTTTTATTTATTATCCTCAGTTTGTACAAATTACATTACATATGATGATGTAAAGACACATGTCAATAATGCGTATAATCATTTACATATGTGTTTCTATTATACAACATTAAAATCTTGTTATAAGTTATATACAATATGGGGTTGTTGGTTTAAATTACCATAGATGGGCCCCGGGAGTGAAAGGGTTTATCCGGGTTTAAGCGGGTAAAGCCTCTCTAACACAGGTGAATAATTAAAATTTATTTTAATTAATTTAAACTGTGAGGGTTAAAAAGGGCTATAACAAGATGATTTGTTTGGTTATATAAAAGTGAAATAAAAATGACATTTTTGTTAGATTTAAAAAAAAATGATGATTAAAATAAAATGATGACATATAAATTCACATTCTAAGAGAATATTGGCAGGCGTTGGAAAGGGTTAGTAGTTGAAGAATATGCAATTGTTAGAAGTGCACATGTAAACCAAATACTTAGATCTAGGTGCAAAGCGAGGCTATAGACTTGAGGGTCTTCCTTGGCAATGTTTCACTTGCGATCCTATATAAGGGTTACAGTGTTTTGTCACAATTTTAGGATTATTGGGTTAAAAGTTGTTGAAGAAAAGTTGCTTATTAATATGATTGGGAAAGGAGTGAAATAGAGCCATGCGATAAGTAGAATTGTAGCGACAGTAGGTGATCTGACTTGACATGAAATCAAAGGTTGAGTGTGGTCCGCTAGAGCAGAAAAAAATGAAAGTTGAAAAAAGTGAACGCTTTGTGAATGCGTTGGTGATTTGCTCTGCGGATGAAATGAAATAAACTCTTGAAGCGTGTTCAGGCCAGAAGTTGGGATTTGTAAGTCTGGGGAACTGAGTTCAAAGAGTTTGTTGTAATACGAAATAAAAAAATAAAAAAATTGTCAAGCAGTGCTGTCATTTCTCTACGATGGTTTGAAGCAATGGTTAAAAAGATAGTGATGATAAAGTTTAGGGAATTGTGGTTAAAGAATATGATTGTTGAAAACGATTGTTGTATGCCCGATAGTGGATGATAAACATTGTCAGATAATAAAGGTATTTAAACAAATAAAATATAGTGAATAGAAATATAGAAATATGATTGCGGGTACAAAAAGTGTAAGTGGACAAATTTAAACATGTAATACAAGGTGCGTTCATTAATTTCCAGGACTGGTTAAAAAATAAAATAAATAAAAAAGCTAGAGAAAATATTTTTTTACAGAGTTGAATATTGGACATTCGACCACACCTGACTGAAAGCACGAGTCTCGTGGCGCACGCGCCGATCTAAAAATAGAACAAAACAACTTCCTTGTAAAGTTCGCATTTCTAATTTTAAAATGGCCATTTTCGAAGAGCAGAGAATCTGCATTAAGTTTTTTTTTTTTTAATTGAAAAAAGTGCTACTGAGACGTATGAATTGATTAAAGAACCTTTTGGCGATGCAGCTTTATCCCGTTCAAGAACTTTTGAATGATTTTCACGCTTCCAAAAAGGTCGTGAAAAGGTAAACGATGATCAGCATACTGGGCGTCCAAGATCATTTCGTTGCGAGGAAAACAAGCTCAAAATAAAGGAGTTAATTAATCTAACAAAGAAATTCTATTAAAGACTTATCTTCAGAGACTGGACTATCTGTTTATTTGGGGATAATGAGGTGCTTAAGGGAGGCAGTGCGCCTTAAAAGACCTGAAAGATGGCAAAACAATGACTGGATACTTCACGTCGGTAATGCGCGGCCGCACACAGCCCATGTTGTTTTGCAGTTCTTGGCCAAGCATTCAACCATACAGATCCCTCATCCACCCTATTCCCCCGACTTAGCCCCCAATGACCTTTTCCTCTATCCTAAATTGAAAATGAACTTGAAAGGACGGAAATTTGACAACGTTGATATGATACAAGCTGAATCGAAGGCAACTTTGAGGAACCTCTCAAAAAGTGATTTTATCTCCTGCTTCGACAATTGGAAAAAAAGATGGAACGGGTGTATTGAGGCAGGAGGGGCATATTTTGAAAAATATTGAATTAGTTTTTTTATTTGTTTTATTTTTTCAAAGATACAGAGCAGTCCTGGAAATTAATGAACGCACCTTGTATATAAAAGATATAATAAATAATAAAATAAAGATGGGGAGATAGAAGTTTCTTACTGATCTACATGATGGATGGACCAGAGGTACAACCGACGTGGGCTCGCACAGATGCTGCACTAACTGTCAAGTGACTGTAAAGTGACTGTATTTATAGGTTAAGACGGGGGGCCTTATGCGACAGGGGCCGTTTCTGAGAAAGGGGGCTTTGGATGTCACCAGATGTGAGAGGGGGCTTTGCATTCCACCAGATGTGAAGAGTGTGGGTGGTCTGGTCCATTTTTAGACCTTGTTGTGGGAATTCTGAATCTATCTCGATTTTGACGTTATGACTTCTATCTCTTGCTTAGCTCAACTCTTAATCTATTAAAGATTATTATTTATTATCCTCAGTTTGTACAAATTACATTACATATGATGATGTAAAGACACATGTCAATAATGCGTATAATCATTTACATATGTGTTTCTATTTTACAACATTAAAATCTTGTTATAAGTTATATACAATATGGGGTTGTTGGTTTAAATTACCATAGATGGGCCCCGGGAGTGAAAGGGTTTATCCGGGTTTAAGCGGGTAAAGCCTCTCTAACACAGGTGAATAATTAAAATTTATTTTAATTAATTTAAACTGTGAGGGTTAAAAAGGGCTATAACAAGATGATTTGTTTGGTTATATAAAAGTGAAATAAAAATGACATTTTTGTTAGATTAAAAAAAAAAAATGATGATTAAAATAAAATGATGACATATAAATTCACATTCTAAGAGAATATTGGCAGGCGTTGGAAAGGGTTAGTAGTTGAAGAATATGCAATTGTTAGAAGTGCACATGTAAACCAAATACTTAGATCTAGGTGCAAAGCGAGGCTATAGACTTGAGGGTCTTCCTTGGCAATGTTTCACTTGCGATCCTATATAAGGGTTACAGTGTTTTGTCACAATTTTAGGATTATTGGGTTAAAAGTTGTTGAAGAAAAGTTGCTTATTAATATGATTGGGAAAGGAGTGAAATAGAGCCATGCGATAAGTAGAATTGTAGCGACAGTAGGTGATCTGACTTGACATGAAATCAAAGGTTGAGTGTGGTCCGCTAGAGCAGAAAAAAATGAAAGTTGAAAAAAGTGAACGCTTTGTGAATGCGTTGGTGATTTGCTCTGCGGATGAAATGAAATAAACCCTTGAAGCGTGTTCAGGCCAGAAGTTGGGATTTGTAAGTCTGGGGAACTGAGTTCAAAGAGTTTGTTGTAATACGAAATAAAAAAATAAAAAAATTGTCAAGCAGTGCTGTCATTTCTCTACGATGGTTTGAAGCAATGGTTAAAAAGATAGTGATGATAAAGTTTAGGGAATTGTGGTTAAAGAATATGATTGTTGAAAACGATTGTTGTATGCCCGATAGTGGATGATAAACATTGTCAGATAATAAAGGTATTTAAACAAATAAAATATAGTGAATAGAAATATAGAAATATGATTGCGGGTACAAAAGTGTAAGTGGACAAATTTAAACATGTAATACAAGGTGCGTTCATTAATTTCCAGGACTGGTTAAAAAATAAAATAAATAAAAAAGCTAGAGAAAATATTTTTTTACAGAGTTGAATATTGGACATTCGACCACACCTGACTGAAAGCACGAGTCTCGTGGCGCACGCGCCGATCTAAAAATAGAACAAAACAACTTCCTTGTAAAGTTCGCATTTCTAATTTTAAAATGGCCATTTTCGAAGAGCAGAGAATCTGCATTAAGTTTTTTTTTTTTTTAATTGAAAAAAGTGCTACTGAGACGTATGAATTGATTAAAGAAGCTTTTGGCGATGCAGCTTTATCCCGTTCAAGAACTTTTGAATGATTTTCACGCTTCCAAAAAGGTCGGGAAAAGGTAAACGATGATCAGCATACTGGGCGTCCAAGATCATTTCGTTGCGAGGAAAACAAGCTCAAAATAACGGAGTTAATTAATCTAACAAAGAAATTCTATTAAAGACTTATCTTCAGAGACTGGACTATCTGTTTATTTGGGGATAATGAGGTGCTTAAGGGAGGCAGTGCGCCTTAAAAGACCTGAAAGATGGCAAAACAATGACTGGATACTTCACGTCGGTAATGCGCGGCCGCACACAGCCCATGTTGTTTTGCAGTTCTTGGCCAAGCATTCAACCATACAGATCCCTCATCCACCCTATTCCCCCGACTTAGCCCCCAATGACCTTTTCCTCTATCCTAAATTGAAAATGAACTTGAAAGGACGGAAATTTGACAACGTTGATATGATACAAGCTGAATCGAAGGCAACTTTGAGGAACCTCTCAAAAAGTGATTTTATCTCCTGCTTCGACAATTGGAAAAAAAGATGGAACGGGTGTATTGAGGCAGGAGGGGCATATTTTGAAAAATATTGAATTAGTTTTTTTATTTGTTTTATTTTTTCAAAGATACAGAGCAGTCCTGGAAATTAATGAACGCACCTTGTATATAAAAGATATAATAAATAATAAAATAAAAATAATTTTTGAAACAATTGGATGTTTTGCAATACTAAAATAATATCATGAAAAATAAAAGTAAATTTGATTAAAGTTTTTTTTTTTTTTTTGAAAATCATGTTGGAATAAAAATTTGATTATATAATTGAAAGGTAAAAATAAGAATAATTATTCAAGATTTTATACAAATAACAATATAATTAAAGATTATTATAATGATTAGATAAATGTTAAGTAGTGGAAAATTGAACAATATTCTCGTTTATCCAAAAAGGTGATATGTAGAGAATGATTTCTCTTTTGCGTCATAAAGTCTATATAAGACTTAACCAAATTGTTTTAATTGGTGATATCAATTAAAATGTAAAATGTTTAATGTATGATGTGTTGTGATTAAGGCGTTGTGAGATTTGTGAGATTCTCGAATAAATCTAAATGGTTGGTTTGAAACATGTGTTTAAAATGGCGATCATGAAGCTAGCGGTCAAGATCTGCCTTGTGAGGGGAGATGTAACTGAAATAGATTCCGGGGATCCTAATACTGGGTCACTCCTCCTGTTTTTCACGGTATCGTCGGGGGGTTCTATTTCTGGTATGGTCAAACATGTGGGATGGTTTGTTATGTTTGCCATTTACTTGAAGCTGAATTATTTTCTTTGTTGAGGTTGGCATATTTCTTTACTATTTGAAAATATAGTTTTCTCAATGTTCGTAGTTGTTTAGACTTAGTTAAAATGTTATTCAGTGTTGTCAGCTTTAGATGTGTGGTGAAAGTTCGACTTTCGACGTGGACACGCTTTAGGGTGAGTGTGTCACAGGCATGAAGGCGTCTTTGGCCTGAAAAGTGAAAACGTTTTGTGGTGTGGCACTGTGACACGAAGTGAGAAATGTGAATGAAAAGGTGTCACGTGAAGTCTTAGTTTGGTACAAATATAACCTGTTTCACCATGAATAACAAATTTAATAAAGTCATGGGTGGTTGTTGTATGAAACACATCGAGAGAATATTTGACTGTTAGTGGATGTGGCACGCTTAATGTGAAATTATTTTATTGTGGCGACGATATAGAGCTAAGTGGAGCTTGTGTGGCTCAAGATTTGGATTTGTGTATTAAGTCGCGCACTAAAAATTGTTGCCAATTGGATAAAGTGATGTGTGAGTGTTGTAACGTTTGTTGAGAGAGATTTGTTGATGATTAAATATGCATGTAAAAGGAAAGATGAGGGAGTGTATTTATCCTCAAATATTAACGATTGTAATAGTTTTGGAAGGCTGTGACTTAATTTAGCTACTGGCGGTGAAGTGGAGTGAATCTTTATTTTTAACTTGTTTTGGGAAAGGTAGTTGTTTTCCCTAGTGGTGTTTTTGAAGATATTGTATCTTCCGATTTTTGCAATTAATAAAAATGCGTTTCACCTATGTAAATTTATATTTAAAATTTGAATATATTTTTGAAATCGTTGATTATGGCAGTTAAAATTATTCTTTTAAAAGGGCAATGTCGTGATAGTGACAATAATATTATGAATTGTGGCGCGCGTTTACTCAAAAAAATTGTGAATCTGACAATATTTTCAAAATTTTAAGAAATTGATTAAGAAATGGGTATATTTTGGTATGAAGATAACTAATAAGAAAAACTAAAATAGGTTTAGAATTATGATGAATGAGAGATTTTTATAAAATAATAATAATGATTTTTTTTTAAGTTGTAGATTTGGAAAATTCCATTTTAGGTAAATTTAGGAAAGGCATGTAAGATTAGTAAATTAGTAAAAAGGCGTAATGGGCAAATTGTTTTTTCTTGTAAAATTGAGAGTAATAACTTGAAATTTATAATTTGATTAAAAATTAAAGTAAATTTGATAAATGAGAGTGTGAAAGTTTTAAAAAATGATATAAAAAAAGGTAAAAATTGATTTTAAAATGCTCAAAGTGGAAATATAAATACAAAATTTATGGGGAATCAAGTTATGAACTAGAGGATAAAGTTAAGGTAGGTTTTTTTTAACTTATAATTGTGTGATGATTGTTCAGTCAGGAGACTTGGTCTTTGGTGGTCGTCCTGCTGTCGTGGAAGTCGCTCCATGTAGATATTGTAGAAGCTTGTAGCTTCTGTAAGGTTGTTTGTGGCTTGTTGCCTTGAGCATTGTTTCGACGATGTTAGGTCGAAGGTGGAGAAATTCTCACTGGGTTTGCGTTATTCTGCTCCTCGATTTCCATGACTTGCGGGAAGTACGGCTGTGTCGTTGGGGTGGTCAGACAGCTTGCTCTTGGCGTTGGCGATCTGTTAGCAGGTCCGCGGAGGTCCCTTGAGGCGTCGTTTCTTCCGTAAATACCTCTTTTTGGGGAAGAGATTGCTTTGTCGTTTCGTTGGAATGGTTGGTTTGTCCCTCCATCTTTGCTCTTTCTCGCTTCCTATCTGAACAGTCTTCTTACCTCTTCGATGTGTCATCCTTCGTTTTGGTCATCCTGTCGACTATCTGTAATAAGTTGAGTTACTGTTGAATCCTGTCGACTAACTTTGTGATGATAATGTGTTGACTCTCGCTATACTGTGTTGACCAAGAGGAACAGTCATGATGGGGAGTTTTCCAGTACCTCTCTGCACCTTGTAAGTCCTTTAAAGTTCTCACACAGTACAGGCAGTCGTGGTCGAGGCAGAGTGGAAAGCTTGGGAATGTCCACACAAAAAAACGAAGACACAGTTGCACTAAGAAAGTTCCGTGAACAGATAGAGTTGAGCTAGGATCGAAAGATGGGGAGATAGAAGTTTCTTACTGATCTACATGATGGATGGACCAGAGGTACAACCGACGTGGTCTCGCACAGATGCTGCACTAACTGTCAAGTGACTGTAAAGTGACTGTATTTATAGGTTAGGACGGGGGGCCTTATGCGACAGGGGCCGTTTCTGAGAAAGGGGGCTTTGCATGTCACCAGATGTGAGAGGGGGCTTTGCATTCCACCAGATGTGAAGAGTGTGGGTGGTCTGGTCCATTTTTAGACCTTGTTGTGGGAATTCTAAATCTATCTCGATTTTGACGTTATGACTTCTATCTCTTGCTTAGCTCAACTCTTAATCTATTACAGATTTTTATTTATTATCCTCAATTTGTAAAAATTACATTACATATGATGATGTAAAGACACATGTCAATAATGCGTATAATCATTTACATATGTGTTTCTATTATACAACATTAAAATCTTGTTATAAGTTATATACAATATGGGGTTGTTGGTTTAAATTACCATATATATATATACTAGCCGAATGACCCGGGCAACTCCCGTGTTTTATCCGATTGAATGTTTTTATTCAAATACTATTTGTTACAATTATAAATTGGCGCCTTAAATAAATGCATATATTAGTTAATAACTATATCCTATGTGCTTTATCTGTCTATGTACTGTTGGCTTCCGTAGGCGTCTCTTACTGGGAAAAAGAAAGAGAGGATTCCATTTAGTTATTAACTAATATATGCATTTATTTAAGGAGCGACCCAACACAATAGTTACAAAAACGAAAAGCGAGTAGGGGGGGGGGCATGATGGGGGGGGGGGGGGGGGGGGGGCAGAGGTGGCGTGATCGTAGTCAACCAATAGGAGGGCGCCATTCCAAAAAAAAAAAGCAAACGGTGACAGAGTTTATAAATGATTAGGAGATGAAGAATGACGCTCGTAACTGTATATAGAATATTAGAGCCTTATATAGGCTATCTCGCCTATCGAACCATTTTTAGGTGCCAAAATGTACTAAATCTTTCCCCCTTGATATTATATTATTGCAGATATTCTAGTGTTCGCAATCTCCAATTGTAATTTCCTTTGTAAATATATATATCCTGCTTATCACTCTATTTTAGTGGTGTCGATCCAATTATTTTGCCTTTTATATCGCTATATATTAGTTCATATCCCTTTTTTTTTCAATATTAGTTCAAGTTGATATATTCTGCCCTGAATAGTTTTATCCCATGCTATATAAGACTATCCTTCCTCTATTGCGCCATTTTTGTAGTCATATTCATACATTTTTATTCATTTTCTTACTTTCGAGCGCTATTTTTTCTTTTTTCCTTAATGGTATACGACTGCCCCACCTATAGTGCTATTGTTTAGCCTTTAAACTTCTACTTAGTTTGTCTTTTCCACCTCCTTAAATTTGATTATCCATCTTACTGGTTAAAAATGTTAGTAAAATCACATAGGTAAATTCCTTTGAAGAAACAATCTGTCAGATGAACGACGAACTAAGGGATATGAAAAGCGAAATTAAGGTGTTATTATGCACTAAATCTAACACCTCTACCCACAACATAGTTTTACGAGTCTCTCCTTAGGTTTATCAAACCATTAGGAAATTCAACAATAAAATATACACTGATTGTGAGCGCTTGGTTGTTGTAGATAAGATATTGGTGAAACAATGCCAGAAATGTCTGAAATTCAACCCCACCCACAAAACGGCAGAATGCCCTAACACCACAACATGCAGAACATGTGGAATCCCTGAAGTTCATGATTGCTCAGGAATTCCCAAATGTTTCAACTGTTCCCAACAACCCAAGTATAGAAACAGGCCATCATAACACAGAGCAAATTCAGAGGAATGTCCTATGTATAAGGCACAAATAGACAGATTTTTCGAAAGAACAAATTATTTCCCAACTGAAAAATCAAGTAACTAACTATTTAAAGTCAAACAGGATAAAATGCAAGTTCCGTTGATTAAGTGTATGCAGCAAAATCTAAGAAAAAGCATAAACGCAACAAATGAGACCCAGGCTCAGATAGCTAACGACCTACCAGACATATTATTTATTCAGAAGCCTTAAACAGTAAACAATGTTATTATTTTGGTGGAGACGAGCATTCAATTTTAACAGCTAAAGAAACAAGATAAATTCGGCAACAATAATTCTAAATAAAGGGTTAAAATTCAATCAGATAGATCAATTCACCAACTCATTTTGTACTACAATCTCAATACATTTCTCAAAGTCAAATATTATCATAGCAAATTTTTATATTCTCCCCAACTCGTTTCAGAATCCCATCAAAGGTTTATTGAGGAAATTTTGAAAACTTTCAAACTTCAACCGGTTCTGCTTTGTAGGGATTTTAACTCTAGCCATCCCGTCTGGTATGATAGGAAGACCAACTCAAATGGTCACAAACTCCATTCAATAGTAAACCAACACAATATTTTCGTCCACAATAATAAAACTGTAACGTGTCGTAATCCTAGCGTGATCGACCTCACTATCTCCAACAGAAAATCAATCAATCTATTAAAAACTTGGAATACATCCAAAATATCTGACACCTCCAATCACGTGATAATAACCTACGAGATCGTTTGTAAAGACAACATTCATATTAACGGATATAAATCATAATGGAAATTCAGCGAAACTGACGCAAACTGGAATGCATTTTATGGAACACTTTCCTCCCCCGAATTGTTAAGCCTCTTGGATGAAATAAACCAAATAAAAATCCCGAAAGTGTAGATAGAGATATTTTCAGGGAAGCAGCTCACGCATTCCTCAAGTTGAAATTAACCATGAACAAAAACAAAATCAAATTCAAATGGTGGACGAATTAACTTGAAAAAATGAAAAATGATTTTAATTATATAAAAAATTTAGTCAATCGAGGCAAAATAATTCATGAAAGAATTTTTAAAGCTGCTCGTAACTAATATAATAAAGCTAATAACAAAGCAAAAATCAAGAGATGGAAATTCTCTCTCTCGAAAAAAAATTCAAATAATCTATTTGGGACCATGTACAAAACTTTCAAGAATTTAAAAGCATCTTATAAAATAACAGGGATACCAATGATAGACAACGCACCAGACTTTACTAGGACTGCTAAAAGGGAAAGTTTACTAAACGATCTTTTCCCGGACGATGATATTTCTTCCGAGGAGGAACTTCACAAGGCAACTAGAAATTACTCTCCAATTTACAATAATAGAAACAAAGTAATCATAAACTAAAAAGATATTAAGCAATTATTGTATCAATGCAAAATAAATGATAAAATTCGCCTATCCTAAGATTTCCACAATCCTCCATCAAATATTCGAGAAATGTATGAGTTTGGGATATTTCCCAAATTATTGGAAAAATTATTTTGTGAAAATCACTCGTAAATTAGATAAAACTAGTTATGATGTTAGTAAAAGCTACAGACCAATTTCCTTGCTATCAAACATTTAAAAAGTTTTCGAAAATATAATTAGAAATAAACTTAGTACCTATTATGATGAAAACTATCTTATGAGTTCTAGACAACATGGCTTCTCCAGGCATAAATCAACAATTACTGCTATGAAAGAACTTACTGAAACTATTCTGGAACACAAGCAAAGAGAACTGACAGCGTTGATCGCGGTGGACTTATCAGGGGCTTTTGATAGTACATGGTGGCCCGCTATAATAAAAAGAATGGATTTAGACAACGTTCCCAGTTCTTTGATTCAAATTATTCAATCCTATCTGAATAATAAAAGGATAGTTTGTCTGTCATACGGTGGTAAAACTGTCACAATAAATCTTACTAAGGGATGTCCTCAGGGTAGAAGAGAGAGAAGAGAGTTCACTGTCTCCGTTATTATGGAACATCTTTTTAAACGATTTGTTAACGAATTTCAAATCAACAAACGCTGAGATTATTTGATACGTGGACGACATCACTATTATATGTTGGAATTATAATTTAGAAGGTCTAAAAACTGAATTAGCGAACACCCTACATTATGTTACCCAATGGTGTCCTTCAAACAATTTAAAAATGAATCCAGGAAAATCTAACTTGATTCACTTTCACAATTTCCAAAGGTTTCAGTTGGAATTTCAAAGAACCTTCATAAACCTGTAAATGAAATCAACATTTTGGGAATAAAATTACCAATTCATAGGTTCAAAACAAAAATAATTTTCAACCCGCACATTAATGAAATTTTGCATAAAAGCCATCGCATGAAAAATCTGCCTTTTTCCCTCAACGGCAAGATTTGGGGAATAAACTCTAAAAAAAGATAAATTTTGTATAAGACATTAATCAGACATATTTTAACATTTGGAGCTGAAATTTGGTTTTTCAAATAAACAACCGCTGTAAACAGAAATTAAATTCGATGCAATACCAAATTGTTCTATGGTCATGATCGTTTAAAACCACTTCCTCAAATTGTGTCCACTGACTGGAAGAGATATCTTTCCTGACTGATTTCATCGAATCGAGACTGATTAAATATGAATTGGACCAACTAAGTGAAGAAGACAAGCGAACATTCAGTCCACATTCTCCTTCAAAATGATATATGATTTTTTAAAATAAGAAAGATACTTTTTCTAATACGAGTGCTCACTTTCGTCTCTTTCTCCCTTCAGGCATCCCAAAATATTTCTACCCTGACTTTTACAATGTGCAATTCGTTACAAACCATGGAAACTTCGGATTATCTGTTTCGAAAAGGAGCTATAGACGATTCAGGGTGTTTATGGGGAGAGAGAAGGCGGGATTCCAGTCACCTGGTTATTGAATGTCCAATCTTCCAGAACTACAGAAAGCAGAAAAACATTGAATACAATGATATTTTTATGTTTATAACCAGGAAGGACTCATATTTAAAATTTAGGAAATTTTGTGAATATATCTATGATTTTCTCTTTTGATTAAAAAAAACCTTAATTGCTAACTATGTATGTATTTGTATTTGTTTCATTGGTTATTTTGTTGTTGTTGTTTTTTATTTCAATTATTTCTGTGAAATATTTCTCTGATTTTGGTGTTGATTTTTGACGCAAGCATCCTTTGTGGGGATTTCGCGTCTGATTTGATAAATAAATAATAATATCTTCTGCCTTTTTTCTAATGACCGCACTCCTAAACTGTCCCCATGTAATTTAAGGTTACAACGCTTTCTGTATGAATAATCTTTTATTGATCACACAAATTTCTAAATTCTCATTGCCTCCTCGTAATATGAAACTATCCCGTGTATTGCGCTACCCTAGAATAATGTTAAACTTGACTCTATGTAAAAGTTCGAAGCTAAAACTGGGAAGCAGCAAGTACTGAGGTGGGAATGCATCAGTGCATAAATTCTGATCAAGAATACGCATAAAACGTTTAATAAAAATACACTGAATAACCTATTTTTATTATATAAACTAAAAATTCCTAATTTAGTTGATAGAATATTCAATAAGGCTTAATTATGCAAATATACTAATTAACATGTTATTTCCTTCCATCCTTGTTAATTAATATTTAATTATTTTTTATAATAGGGTTCTCCGTGTGATGAAAATCCATTTATAAAATATGTTTTGAATTACTATACAGTAAACTCTCCTATAACGCGATTAATGTGTCCCGTGTTGTATGAAATCGCGTTATAGGAATTCGCGTTGTACGAAATAAAACTTGTATAAGGCGAATGTTGTTAGGGTAATTGTTAGTGACAAATATCATGTAAAAATGTATTGTATAAAATTATGTATATAGGAAAAATAATTATATACTAAAACAAAACTAAATGTTATATTATTTTATATGCAAATGTATATAAAAAACAAATTAAATTTATTCCCTACGTATTTTGTTTTTTTTAATATACATTTGCATATAAAATAATATAACATTTAGTTTTGTTTTAGTATATAATTATTTTTCCTATATACATCATTTTATACAATACATTTTTACATGATACAGTATATCTCCTTTTCAATTTTTCTTTTTTTCCAACTTTATTCATCATGCCTGGGGAGCAAGTTTCGTAATTTTTCATATTTGCAAAATATTTATATGTAAATTTTAATTTGATACCTTATATATGGGTTAAACAAATTATTTTAAGCTTTAAAACTCAATTTAACACTATTTAAAATATTTTACTTACAGAAACACATGTGAAATTATATTGACCAAGTATACAACACTACTTCGTTCAAAAACAAAAAAAAAAAAAAAAGAAAAACGCGTGTGCATAAAAATTTAATGTATTGTACAGTTGTCAATATGGAAATTTCCGCATTTCATTTTATAACGCCTTATACGAAAATTCGCGTTGTATAAATAAATTTGTCGCAATTTTTTATCGCGTTGTATAAATAAATTTGTCGCAATTTTTTATCGCGTTGTACGAAATCGCGTTGTAAAACTTCGCGTTATAGTAGAGTCTACTGTATATTAATTCTTATAAACAACAATTATTAATAAATGCATGTGTTCACACATTTCTTACCAATTATAATTTCTCTTGAAAATTCTATTCATACTGGCTTGCTCTCTACTAACAGCAGGGAGAAAATAGGAAAAATAATTGTCCAATACTGGCAAAATATCAATCAGATCTAACATATCACCCACAGTTATCAACAGGAATGCGCCGGAAAGATAAAATCGAAGGAAATAATTTATGCCGAACAGATCTCCAGAAACATTTGAAGGAAATTTAAATTGGTTACCTATTTTACACCAATTTGAATGATAACTCAAAAATGATTAAGTAAATTCAGTTCTGAACAGGAAATTAACAAAGTTATCATACAAATCGTAATAGTAGAATGGCACGGAATATATCGTTTGCCTTTCTCAATCCATCTTCAAATTTTAGAGAATGTATTTACACTAAAATTTATAGTATCCAAATTAATTAGCAAATATATGGTAATTTAAACCAACAACCTTATATTGTATAATACTTATAACAAGATTTTCATGTGGTATAATAGAAACACATCTGTAAATGATTATACGCATGATTGACATGTGTCATTTCATCATCATATGTAATGTACTTTGTACAAACTGAGGATAAATAAATAAAACTATGTGATAGATTAAGAGTTGAGCTGAAGCAAGAGATAGAAGTCATAACGTCTAAAATCGAGATAGATGTAGCAGTCCCAAAACAACAAGGTCTAAAGTTGGAAACTGCCACGGCGCCAGTGTAGAATTTCGCCAGACGATCCACGCTCTTCGCATCTGCTGAAATGCAATACTCCCTTTCTCAGAAAAGATATAAAAGGCCTACGTCCTAGCCAAAAATACGGTACTTCACCATCAGCGTGAGCCCTCGTCGGTTGTCACCAAGGTCCTCCTCATCCACCATGTAGACCAGTAAGAACTCTTTTATCTCCATCTTTCGTTCCTAGCTCAACTTTTATCTGTTCACGGAACTTTCCTACTGCAACTGTGTCTTCGTTTTTGTGTGGACATTCCCAAGCGTTCCACTCTGCCTCGACCACGACTACCTGTACTCTGTGAGGACTTTTAAAGGTCTTACAAGGTGCAGAGAGGTACTGGAAAACTCCCCATACTGACTGTTCCTCTCGGTCAACACAGTATAGCGAGAGTCGACAGGGACTCACACCATAATTTAAGTCGACTGGATACCTCAACACAGTTTTAGTCGACAGGATTCTATGAGTCAACAGGACCTCATCACAAATATATAATCACTTTAAATAGAGTACTAAAATAATAAGTATAAACAATTTTTGGCGTACGATTATTTTTGTATAAAAACAATCTTCTAATACTCTTACTGCAAAGATAAAATGATAGTAATTGATTTAATTTTATTAAATATTGTTGGAATAAATGCGCGAATAAACTTTAAAACGAGTTAAGTAATCATTTGAAAGAGGCTAACTCAGGAGTAATAAAATATAGCGTTTTAAAACGATAAAATGAGATCGCTTTATCGAGTGTATCCTGTCTTTTGAAGAATTAATTAATAAATATCATTATTTCTAAATGCTGTGTGGCTTTATGATAATAATAATCAATACTTACAAAAATTCATTACAGACATTATTACAATTTTATATATGTGGGTACCTATAATATTTTATTAAAAGAAGTGGAATGATGTTTTAAAGCCTTCGGAAAATATTGCTTATTATTTATTCAAGAACAAAAACGTACATAATTCAATATTCAATATATTTATTTATTATCCAGGCGCGATATAAATTGGAATATTTAGGCCTATTACAGAAGATAAACAGAGGAAATATAAACAAACTGAACTTAAGATTACATATTTACATGTAACAAGCGACAGAGTTAATAAATTTTGTATAAGCAAAGTGGTTGTGATGTAAGAGAGTTAAATCCTTTAGATCTGGAAACAATCGATGTCTCACTTCTGCAAAAGTTCGGAAAGTCATAGATAAGTTGGAGAGTTGTTTGTTCAGTTTCCCCGCATGAACAATTTGGGGTTTCTGATAGACCTCTTTTACGCAAGTACGTATTGCTGGAATCTTCCTAGTGAAGTGACAAATTGCATGACTATAAAATTTGGACAAACTGTATAGGAAGGCCGTTTGGAAAAATAGTGCGAATTGTATAGTTGGCAAGTTATTCATAATAATAAGTATTTTTCAAACCCCATTAAATATATCTCTTGGTAAGTTTCGTTTTCAAGTTCATATTTTATCTTATAGATAATATTATAAAAAGGCATATATTGAATTTTGAATAAAATTTGTTCAAATTTATGACTTTTTATTATCTAAAAAAATAAATATGGATTGTTCTATATTCAGAACCATTTTATCTTATTTATGGTTTATATTTATATGGTTATGTATTGAAATTTGTGTAAATATTAATATTTTTCTAGAAAATAAATTTTTAGTTTTTTCTAGTATTGTATTGGTATACTAAAAATAGACTAAAATAAATTATATCATTTTTTATCAGTTAATATTTTGTATGAAATAAATCAAACATGAAGTGGCACCATTATTCTTATGAAATTTCATTGAGGCCCTTACACTATAGTATGACAAGGAAGGTCCGAAACAGACAGTTCTTTTAGGAAAATAAAAATTTCGATTCTAAATCAATAGCCTTTGGATTCTTCATTGCCTTTGTCGGCAACTCATCTGAACGAGACAACTTTTAATCAAAACCCCGTATTTGGTTCTAGTTTCTTCCTCAAAGTAATATAATATAATACAATCCGAACCTTTCAATATTATGTATATGATCAAATGCTATGAGCGACAGTAAATCCTCAATATTCTGATATTTTGGAAGTTACAAAGTATCGTCAATTCTCCAATATGATCCGAAAAAAAAAGAGCTAGTGAATGGTTTAAACTTTAACACAATAAATTGTTATCAACCTTTTGAGGCGAATTAACCTTTTGTTGTTATTAACCTCTTGAAGGCTCGTAACCAGCAAAACTGGGCAAAGCATCAAGGTTGTGCGCTGAGATTTGCCTGAATATATATAAAATTGACAAATTGCATGACTATTAAATTTGGACAAACTGTATAGGAAGGCCGTTTGGAAAAATAGTGCGAATTGTATAGTTGGCAAGTTATTCATAATTGTATAATTTTCTTACAACATAAACCTTAGATTATTAAAACATTGGATCAGTAAACATGAGGGCAACCACTTCTTTCATTTACATTACTATATTTTTCATATAACATTTTTGTAAACAAAAAGATGATTATGATAAATTCAATGAATATTCATATAATCATAGAAATATTATATTAAACCTTTATATAAACATAAATATTCTAACTAAATTAAACATTCTCCCGCGACCAACTTGATGGGGGACCATCAAAAAACATTATATAGGTAACAAACATAATTTTACAATAGGTCTTCTGTAAGTCCCATTAGCAGTCTTGACTTCTACCACTCTGATTCTAGCGTCATTTCCTGGAAACACCTTTGAAATTCTTCCAATCTTCCATGCTAGTGGAGGTTGTTGTTCATTCTTTATCAACACCAGGGATCCTTCCTTAATGTTGGGTTTGGGCTTACACCATTTGGATCTTTGTTGAAGTTGTGACACATATTCTTGGGACCATCTTGTCCAAAAATGATTCATTGATTTTTGAATTAATTGCCATCGATTTGGCAAACTCATTGCTATGATGTCATCTTCATCGGGAAGCGCTGTTAAAGAACCACCTATTAAGAAGTGACCAGGATTCAATGCCTGTAGATCTTCAGGGTCCTCAGAAAGAGGACAAAGAGGTCGCGAATTCAGGCAAGCTTCAATTTGTGCTAACAATGTTGTTAGTTCTTCAAAATTTAGCAAAGCACTGCCCATTGTCTTCTAAGATGATATTTCATGGACTTAACTCCGGCTTCCCAAAGTCCACCAAAATGTGGAGCTGATGGTAGAATAAATTTCCACTGAATTCCCTCTGAATTCGTAAGAACTTTACTGGCATTGTGACATAGTTTCCCAATAGTCTTATGCGCACCAACAAAATTAGTGGCGTTGTCACTATGAATTGTTGCTGGTTTACCTCTTCGAGCAATGAACCTTCTTATTGTGGATATGAAAGCATCTGTGGTCAGATTACTGATTAATTATAGATGAATGGCCCGAGTGCTGAAACATATGAGCAAGGCAACGTAAGCATTCATGGTTGAATTACCATTAACCTTAACAACCTTAACAACTGTCAACAGGGCATCATTAAACTCTCTTAATGTTAAGGGCTCCCTGTTCCTTGAATGTGAAGGCATTCGACTGTTGTTGACAAATCTTAAGCACCAAGCTATGATACATTTCTGTTTGGTTAATGATGAGCAGTTTATCACAATGGATGGAATTTCACACTCAATTGTACCAAAATACGTCTTGATTTTTTCTTCTTCTTTAAATTCTTCCTTGGACCTATTAATGAATTTCTTAATTTCAAGGGCAGGTTCAATTAGCCATGGTGGCCCATTCAACCATAGTGGATGTTCTACTAAGTCGGATGGAAATATTCCTCGTGATGCACAATCTGCTGGATTCTGCCTTCCATCAACATGGCACCAAACCCCGGAGACAAGCCGGTGTATCTCAGCAACTCGATTTGCCACAAATGTCTTTCATCGGCACAGCTCGGAATTGATCCAGCATAAGGCTATAGTAGAATTAGACCATATATATATTTCATTGATGGTAAGAGGAAGGTTTTCATGTACAGTTTTCACTAATCTTGCCAAAAGTAGAGCAGAATATAATTCTAACTTTGGAAGTTAAACCACCTTCATAAGTGCGACTCTTGTTTTTGCCACTAAGAGAAATGTCTTAGCGCTTGTGTTTGAGAGGATCACCTTTAGATACAGAGATGCAGCATATGCCCTCTTTGATGCATCACAAAATCCATGAAATTCTACCTTCATAAAATTACCTGGTACCACGCATCTTGGGATCTGAATGTGCTCTAGAGATGGAAGATCCTGGTTTATCAAAGTCAGCTTCCTTCTTAGTTCCTCTGGAATTGGGTCATCCCATTCCAAACCAGTCTTCCAAAGTTCTTGCAAATTCAGTTCAATAGTGGTCGTAAATGGTGAGATCCAACCAAGTGAATCAAATATTTTAGCAACCTGTGATAGTATTCCTCGTTTTGTCATAGAGTTCAGTGGCAGAGCTATTCCCTTAAATGTGAAACCATCAGTTCTTGGTTGCCATTGAAGGCCTAAAACGTTGACAAATTCCTTGGATTCCTTAATCCCAATATTTGTGTTGGTGGATCTTAAATGAAATGGTAAAAGTAACAGAACATCAGGAACATTGGAGGTCCACTTACGAAGTTCGAAGCCTCCTGCATTTAGTAAACCATAGAGTTCTTGCACCAAATTCTTGCCTTTGTGGCGACTACACTTTGACAAAGCTCCACTACACACAGGGGGCAGTGGACAGCATCGGCAACCGCGAGCGTCAACCTGACTACGCATGCGCGCGGGACGTCATCAGAGACTCTGGCCACTCAGCGGTAAACATCTAGGCTTGCTCCAACGGCCGTTACTTCAACCGTTGTTTCTTTTCTCTTTATATATTTCTGGCTTTAAATAAATTAATTTTAATTATAATTTTATCAGCAGCCTTTCCACAAGCCACACCAACACATCACGCAACAATCCTACACCTTCATCTACTGAAAAAGTTCCAGTTACTAGATCATCAACATAAAATCTGTCAATGCTATTTTGCTAGCATTTGGAAAGTTACTCTGCTCATCCAAAGCCAACTGTTTGATGATACGAGTGGCCAAAAATGGTGCACAACTAGTCCCATAAGTGACAGTTTCTAGCCGATAGTCCTTTATTTTATCATGAGGATCATTCCGCCATACAATTCTTTGGAATTCCGAGTCTTCTGGTGATATTCTAATTTGCCTATACATCTTGGCGATATCAGCATTTATAGCAACAGGATGAATTCTGATCTCAGAATGATGTGAAACAAATCCTGTTGAATTTTGGGCCCTGGAATTAGAGCATCATTCAAGGACAAACCTGAATCAGTCTTTGCTGATGCGTCAAATACTACTCGCAATTTGGTGATCTTTCCAAAGAACAAAGTCTTTTGATCGCATTGGTTCTTGAATCTCCTAATTGGCAGTCATTCCGAAATGTCAGTTGTACAACATATCTGCCTGTGGAATCCCTTCCATGTGTTTCCACAAAATGGATTTCACTTTCATTTTCATCCTTAGATATAGAAGTCACATCAGGAATGGATTCCAATTTCCAAAATATTTCGACTGTATTTTGGGTTTCCAGGCATGCATGATGTGACTGAATGATATTCCTAATACTTCTCCTACTACCCTTAGAGGAAACTCTTCCAGAGAGGAACCATCCTAATTTAGAAGAAGTAGCAGTTAGTTGTTCTTCATCGCCGATAACGGACTCGCCAGTGAACATGGTCATAGCTAACTCAGCACCAATTAATATGTCTATGGGAGCAGAAATATTATAATCTGGATCAGCCAGGGGCATGGTTTTGAGATGCGCCAAGTTTGACTTTGGACATGTAAGAGTCGGCAAATTATTTGTCAACTTATCCAACACCAAGGCATTCACCTTGAAAAGTTCATCGGATTTGAAATGTTGCGTAAATTCAAACTCCCCAAGTCCATATGAGTGACTCGCAAAATGTCACGAAATTCCCGATATTTGCGAGTGTAAGGTAACATATTTGAGTCCTAGTCTTTTTCTACATTGTCCTGATATAAAGTTCGCCTGAGACCCTGAGTCTATCAAGGCTCTACATGTCAGAGGCACGCCATTGTTATCCTTGATTTTAATCCTAGCGGTTGTAAGCATGACATTTGAAAATTATTTCTCATTACTTAAAAGACAAGTTGTATTTTTGATGTCTTTTCCACACTCAAATTTCCCTTCATCAACTTCTTGAACCTTGGTTTCTTGGTGAATCAAAGTGTGGTGTTTCTTTTCTTGCAAATTTGACAAATGTTTTTGCAATAACAATTCTTTGCTAAATGGTTTGGCTTTAAACATCTGAAACACAATTTAGCCGAACTAACAAAATTCACTCTCTCTGACTCGGGTAATTTAGAAAATAAATTACAGCTTGAAAGAGCATGTGCACCTTCACATTTAAGACATTTTATCATATATGAATTATAAACATTCACCTTTTGTAATTCCTTTTTCATTGAATGTTTCTCCACATTTGAATCTTTATTTGGTAAATTCTGCAAGCTTTTTGCGTGAATTTCCAAAAATTCCATTAAATCCTTAATTGAAGGCACAACTCTTGGGTTGTTCTGCAATTTCCATTGTTTTCTTGTGGTTTTATCAAGCTTATCTTGTATGATCTTGACGAAAAATACCTCAGATAAACTATCGATTTGGTAACCCAATACCTTCACTGTTCTTACTATTTCGTTGCAGCTATCTAGAAGTTTAAACATTGAATTATGGTTAGCATCGGCTATTTTGGTAATCTTAATGCATTATCTATTTGGGTGAAAATTAGATCCTTTGGGTTATCATATCTAGTTAATAAAGTTTGCCAAACCTCAACATAATTATCGGCCGTAATTGGAAATGCGTTGACCAGTCTTAGGGCTTCACCTCTCAGTTGGCCTTTCAAATATTGTAACTTTTCAATATCAGGTATTTGTGAGTTAGAACCAATTTTGCAGAAAAAATAGATCTTTAAATGAAAGCCATGAATCTAATCTGCCATTGAAAGTTGGCAACTCAAGTTTAGGCATTTTAACATGTAAATTAACTTCTTTTTTTTTTTTCAGATGGTTATTGCCCATTATGCTTTAAATCTAATTTACACTTTAATCTTATACACTTATCTATACAAATTTCCACTTCGTCATTCAAATCATCATCCTTAAGTTGCTGCAAGAAAACATCACTCATTTTCATCAAATCATTATTTGCATAATCTAGTTTGCATTTCGTTGCATTAATATCTACCATAGACACAATGGATTCGATATTTTCCTCTATGCCTTTTATAGATTTTTTATCCTTTTTAATTTTTTAATTAAAGTTTATACATCCATAATTGCTATTAAATTCTCTCCCCAAATACTTTTAGTTGAAATATATGGTTACAAAATACTTATAAGTTGCCCTTTTTTTAAAAATAAATTTTAACTTGACTTTTACTTACGTTCAAACCAGCTCGAGTTGACCAATGTATAATTTTCTTACAACATAAACCTTAGATTATTAAAACATTGGATCAGTAAACATGAGGGCAACCACTTCGTTCATTTACATTACTTTATTTTTTATATAACATTTTTATAAACAAAAAAGGTGATGATGATAAATTCAATGAATATTTACACAATCATATATATATTATATTAAACCTTTATATAAACATCAATATTCTAACTAAAAAAAAATTAAACAATAATAATAAGTTTTTTTCAAACCCCATTATTGTTATAAATATTTCTCTTGGTAAGTTTCGTTTTCAAGTTCATATTTTATCTTATAGATAATAAAAAGGCATATATTGTATTGAATAAAATTTGTTCAAATTTATGACTTTTTATTATCTAAAAATTTAAATATGGATTGTTCTATATTCAGAACCATTTTATCTTATTTATGGTTTTTATATTTGGAAAATAGAGGAAAAGTAAAATATTAAGAACTACAGATTTTGAATTAATTTTGAGTCAGAAAAGCAAGCTAATTCTTTATCAATAGTATAGTTATGAAAATTTTAAGATTAATAATTTTTTTTATTTAATTTAAATATGTGAGGTTTGTTTTTTATTATTATTTTTTTCTGTAATAAATAATTAGATTATATTTTCAAAAAAGAAAAAAAAAGTTACACCAGCAAAGCATCGGCAGTTATGCGTCATAGGCTGGGTGAAAAAAGGAATAAGCGAAGAGAAAGTTTTAAAGAGAATTTTATATTTGAAAAATTATCACCATGGTTCTGTCTTTGCTCTTCTCTTTAAAACTTTCTCTTCGCTTATTCCTTTTTTCACCCAGCCTATGACTATAGCGCGAGGATTCGAGCAGCGAGGATGCACAGGCGCGCGCTCCTGCCCCAAACTTTGCTGGCTTAGAATTTGTAACCGCCTCCGAAGTAAAGAATCATTTTAAATTTTTATGGGGGATTCCCCACCCCCCGAAAAAGCTATGCATGAGCCTGGAAGGCTCGGCTTTATTAACAAAGCCGTTGCGAAGATATCGGCAAAAGATCATTCTCAAGCCGAAAAATCAAGAATCGAAAATTCGAAACAACAACTATGCGCGCTAATTTGCCCGCTGGCAAACAGCATGTAAATTTTGCCGGGGCTAACGCCGCTGACGTCACGCCTACAACAAGCGGCGCTGTGGACGCCGCGGCGAACTGGGCCGAACGAATGGAGGCCTTGGAACCTGGTGAGGAGGGCTTCGCCGTAGTAAGATCTAAACGGAGACGCAGGGAGACGCCAGGCCGCGCTGTTGAACAGCGCTCCAGCGGTGTCGCGGCCTCCGGAAGGATCGGCGCAGCCTCACGAAGAGGGCACGGGCAGACCTACAGTAGTCCAGGAGATCAGGGCTACCCGGGCTGACATCGCCGATGCCAGAGCACGTCAGTTCTCTTCTACAGAAGAGCACTGCGTCTTTGTGGAACATTTCCCGGACTTAGAGTACTTCCACTACCTGCAGGCGGCGGACGAGCTGGTCGGAGAAACCGGGAAGATACTCCAAATCATGAAAATGGACGGACACATGCTGGTGGACCTGTCCACCAAGGCCATGGCGGAACTGCTTATAAAAAACGGTCTGCAAATCGGGCACACCCACCTCAGGGCCTTCCCCTTTAAGAAAAGGGCGGAGAGAATCACCGTGGGTAACTTGCCCTTTTTCGAGGCCCTCTGGCCCTACGGTGACGTAACATCCATCGTCCCCATACGACTGAGGGCCGGCAAGTTCTTCTATACGGATGGCCGACGCGAGGCATTTATCCTTCTTAGGGAGGGTATTGCTTTGGAGAACATCCCAACCCGCGTCGAAATCCGTAACAAAGGTAACGCCCTGTCGGCGTTCCTTTCGTATGGAGTCAAGTGCTCCAGATGCGGCCGGCAGGGCCACCGTCGGGCGAACTGCCCGATGAATCCCGCCAGGACCACCAACATCGGCCGGCCACACCCCGCACCCCATCCTGATGCGTCGCCCACTGCGCATCGGCAGCCGACCCGCCCAACACCGAAGACCACGCCTCTCCACCAAAACTGGCCAGCAAGCGCCCTGCGCTACAATCATCAGCTCCTGGCACCTCTGCCGCCCTGCCTACCAGAACCCCATCGAACGCCTTGGCTCCTCCTTCTGAGCCCATGGAGTTAGCGGCCGAAGTCCTGGCGCCGCCCACCTCCAACAGCGCCCTACAGGCAATGGAGCCTATGGAGGCACCTGAGGCTTCCGCGGTCCCTCGCCCTCCGGCCTCTCAGCCTGCCGGAGCAGTGCCTCAGGCCCAGCCGGCCTCCGTTGCTCCTCCTGGTCCTCTGCTTGCACAGGGGACCATATTAGCCGCAGTGACTCCAACACCCCCCACTGCCTGCGCCTCGGCCTGCTGAGCCGACACCGCCCGCTCCCCACGGGGAAGAGACGACACCGACTGTGACGACACCTCCGCCTCCACTGCCATGCCAGCTGGCCCGAGTAGCTGAGACAAACGACTTACTCGAAGAACTGAACTGGCAACAGGCCTTAAAGCCCCTAATCAAGGAAGGGTTATACAATCCCGACACCCCATCTTCGGTCATATGGCCCAAAAACAGGGAGGATCTCTTCGAGTTTCTCTCGTCTAGACCTGGACATAGGGTCATTCTTGCCGAGTTTCTCGGCACAGCCGCCGAGCGTGCTCGCGACTACCATCCAACGATTCAAAGAGGAATATCCGAGCTCAGGCTGGCTCTCGGCTCCTGACGGAATCCAGATGTAAATATTCCATTACTGACTCTTGACTGAGTGTAATTGTTGACTTAATAGTCAATAAAGTTTATTTTCATTCTCACTCTACCAGCCTATGACGCGTAACTGCCGATGCTTTGCTGGTGTTACTTTTTTTTCTTCTTTTTTTTATATAATCTAATTATTTATTACAAAAAAATATATAAAAATAACAAACCTCACACATTTAAATTAAATAAAAAAATATTAATCTTAAAATTTTCGTAACTATACTATATATATATAGATGGGAACGTCTATTTTGACGGGAGAGAGAAAATATGGTTTTACGGGCTACTAACCAAAAGTTATAATTTTTGAGCCCAAGCGCGATGTCAGGTCGCAAGGGACCCTAGGATCTGGCTGCAGGAGATGTGTCGCAGGGGTAGTGGAAACGTTGGGCAAGCAGGGGAACAGCGCCAAGGTGCAGTGAGGCAGGAGCATTGAATTGGCCAGGAATCCAGTAGAAGTGGCAGATGGAATTGGAGGCAGAAGGTCCTTGAAGCCTAGAACTTGAGGGCCCTAGACTTAAGGATGGGGCAGCTTGAGGCTCTTGCCTCGTGCTTGTCAGGAAGGCCCTTGGAGCAGCAGTTGGCACATTTGGAGGTGCGCTGGTCAGCAATGGATGGGCAGGCGCGGCCTTCATGGCCGTCTTTACCGCAGTGGAAACACTTAGGAGCTCTGGAGCATTGGGCAGAGTTGTGGCCGAAGCCACAACAGCGGAAGCAGACGCGGGCGCGGATGGACTCCTCGAAGTTGAGGATTACTCCATCAACCACGATTCTCCCGCGAACGCCCAGGGCTCTAAAGGTCTTGAGGTCCACCTCGATGAAGGCGGTGAAGGTCCCGCTTCTGGGTGCAGAACGGTGCGCCACGCGCACCACCTTGTCCCCAGGAAGTTTTCTAACAGCAGCGGTTTCCAGGAAGGTCTCCTCAATTGTGGATTTGGATGTCTCCTCATCCACTTTGAAGAGGCAGATCCGTGGCAGGATCTCCTTCTGCTGGCGGACCTTCATTCCATTCAACTTGCTGGCCAGGGAGGTTGTCACCTCAGGAATGGTGTCAGGATTACTGGAGTGGAGGACCAGCTTCCCCTTGGTGTGCAGGGAGGCCCAAACGCCTTGGGGGAGAGTGTGGGCAGCGCGGACAGCTTTTAGCATCTCCCTTGGGTCAACCTGTCGGTCATCAGAGATGACCACTGTGTGGGCCGCCGAATTTTCTCCATGGAGGATCACTTGGGAGGCCGCCGGCTTGGATACGCGGGAAGGCGCAAGTTTTGGAGGACCATTCAGGTTTGTCCTCTTTGCAGGCGGGTTGGGAGCCTCAGACTGCTTCCTTTTGGTTGGAGCAGGAGCAGGCAGGGAGGAGGCAGGCTTCTTGGCAGGGAGAGCAGCAGGAGCAGGAGTGGCGGCTTGATTGGGTCAGTCTGGGAGCTGGTTTCATTGCAGGAAGGAGCAGGGCAGGTTTGAGTGCCGCGGCAAGCAGTCTTGGGCTTGTTGGCTTCCTCAATTTCGTCCAACTCTGCGAAGGACTCGAGGGTGTCAGTGAGGTTCTCTACATTGGTAGCGAGGGCCTTGATCATATCAGTCCGCGAGGCGATGTAGCGGATCAGGTCCTCATGCAGGGATTTCAGGGCAGAATGGCCAATGGAGCTCAGGATGCTGCAGTTGCGTGAGATCACCATCTCATCTTCCCTCTCCAGGTCGGCGACGTTCACGATGGGCTTGTAGGCCTTCTTTTTTTTTCTTGGCAGGATTCATGCTACCCTAAAAAAACGATTCAATTTGAATGATTTTGACGGGAGAGGCGACCTTTGCCTCCCAATGGCTTCCCGAGAAATCAAGAAATGGGTATTTAAGGCCAAATTTGCGTTAAGACGCTTTACACATGAAAAAAACAACAGAAAAAAAAAAGATAAGTGGGTCAGTGTTGATATTAAAAATAAAGAAGGTATCTCCTGACCACGAGCACATGTGCTTTTTAGATGGCAGAGCGCCATCTAGTGGAGCAAAAATAAACTAAACGTTTATTTAGCTCGCTTTCGTGATATTTGGCCAACCCAATTTTTTGATAAATCTAGAAAAGCCATCCACGAACGCGTTTCGCGCTGTTGGCGCTCGTCAGTGTGGAATAGGCTGTAACCACTGCGGCCAAAAGGATTTTTGGCCCCAATGGCTTCCCGAGAAATCAAGAAATGGCGCTCTGCCATCTAAAAAGCACATGTGCTCGTGGTCAGGAGATGCCTTCTTTATTTTTAATATCAACACCTAACCCACTTATCTTCTATTTTTTCTATTGTTTTTTTCATGTGTAAAGCGTCTTAACGCAAATTTAGCCTTGAATACCCATTTCTTGATTTCTCGGGAAGCCATTGGGACCAAAAATCCTTTTGGTCGCAGTGGTTACAGCCTACTCCACGCTGACGAGCGCCAACAGCGCGAAACGCGTTCGTGGATGGCTTTTCTTGATTTATCAAGAAATTGGGTTGGCCAAATATCACGGAGCAAGCTAAATAAACGTTTAGTTTATTTTTGCTCCACTAGATGGCGCTCTTCCATCTAAAAAGCACATGTGCTCGTGGTAAGGAGATGCCTTCTTTATTTTTAATATCAACACCTGACACACTTATCTTTTTTTTTATTATTGTTTTTTCATATATTTTTATTTATTTATTTATTTAAAATTAATAACGCTTATTTTGGATCAAAATAATATTTATTAAAATATCCAATATTTCGATGAGGCTGTTCGCCTATCTTCCTCGGGGATTCTAACCCTGTAAACAAATCATCCACCTGATGCACGAGTGGCGAGGTTTTGAATAAAGTAGTGTGGCCAAACCATTCAATTAAAATATTATTACTTTTTAAATTTTTATATAATTAAAATACTATTATATAATATTCTAAAATAATATTTTATAGTTACTGTTTCTGTTTTTATCTGTAGGTATGATTGGGGTATATCTATTGATACTATTTTTGTTCTCTATAGATGCCCAGCTCTCTAGAAATAATCTTGCATGTTTATCTTGTATGTTTCTGTAAAATATATTGGAATTTTCAAAATATTTTTTATTTAGAAATAATTACAAGCTCATTCAAAAGAGGAGATCGAGAGAATTTGAAATCCAGTCTTCTTTCTATAATGCAGAGAGACATTATGTCACACAAATATATTAGTAGACCTCTTTAGACAAATAATCAGTCTGATGTGTTTAAAACGGACTGTCGATAATATTGACTGCATAACAAGATACCTCAATCAAGGCTCAGATTTTGAATTGTGAGTCTCCAAGCTCGAAAACAAGACGAATCAGATGAAGTAATGCAAATATTGTTTTTTTTTTAAATTACAATGACATAGTTTTATACTTTTATACATATGTTTTCAGGCACTAAACCAAAGGACATTTCTGGAGAGAATTAAGATTTTTGAGAGATATCCTTCTTTAAAAAAGAAAGATTTGAATGAATTCGGTTAGTGGAATATGCTAGGACAATGCGCCTGCTTATTGCAATTTGTGCTATAGCAAAGCAAAATTCCTATATTCATTGTGATTTCCAGGTGTTTGCTCCCAAGTGACCTGCGCGTTTCTATTTCATAAAAGTAAGTATTATTATGAAAAAGGCGGAGGGGGTAGACGATTTAAGCATGCTGAGAAAATTAAATAAAATGTTACACGGCCTATACCCCAGTCAATGATGTCCAGGCTTATTTCAAAATATGGAAAAACGGTGTATAAAGTCACAAAGTCTTAGAAGGGGCTACTTTGAATAATAAAACATCTCTAACATAAATGTGCTGCGGTTTGAATAGCTCAAGTCTTTATATTTATTAGCACGCATCATATAGAGCGAATTGTTATTTACTAAATATCTCTTTATATAATCTATTATATACTTTTTAAATTATTTTTTTCTATATGTTTCATATTCACTAAATGTTTAGCTCGATATGTTCTCCTAAATGGACGTTTAGCTTGGACAATTACAAAAAGCTGAAGAGGAAAATAACCTTTTTGACATATGGTATGCTACGATCGAATGGACAGATTGAGTTCCTGACAAAGACGATATATAAATAATGAATATCTATGGGCACTTATAATTAAAGTAATAAAAAGTAAATGAAGTTTAAAAAACCCACAACAAGGTTCAATATGAAATCGTCTATTGACCATGCTGCTTAAATACAATTGGAAACATGAATGGAGTGGCAGGTCAAAAAAGGAATGGGTGGCACAATCTTAAAGTTTATTATATACGAAAAATATTAAGGTATTAAATTTGGATTATAGATTAGAAACACGAGGTACAATAAGATCAAATCTAAATAAATGAGTAGAATTACATAGGACAAGTTGAAATGGAGGTAAATGATGGCTACCACAGTATATATATAGTGTAAAAACTATATAACAAAAATATAACAGTGATTCCACATTTAAAACTCAAGGAGCAAACTGATAAGAATGATAAATCATATCAAGTAGATTTGGTTAGATTAGCAAGCTAAATATAAATTAATTATAACAATAAATAAATGAAGATGAAGAACAAATAATGAAGATAATTTTAATATAAAACTTAACTATAAAACTATACAACTATTTATTGTTATATCTATATATATATATATATATATATAATACTTAAGTATCAAATATAAATTGAACACAAAATTGCTTATAGATAAATTTACAGTGATTTATAGAATCACAATAAAATAATGTATATAATATTATTAGAATTAACAAAATAACATTAGAACTTATCGAGAAAAATTTAAACCTTCTAAATTAAGAAAAAGGGGAAAACGTGTTTTGGAACAGATTTATTGTTTCTCTCTCTCACTCTCTTTATATATAAATACATTTTTTTTTTAATTTTATTATTAAAAATATTTTATTTTTCATGTGTATAAATTTATTAATTCGATATAAATACAAAAAATTTTAAACTGGTGACATTTATTTGACGCAATTTCAAAGTATATTTAAATTATAAATACATTGAGAATCTATCTATAAAGAAGTTGTATTTGAATCTAGATGTAACGAAGCCGCAACGCTAAGGAAAGATTGTTTATACTTTGTCGATTGACTGTATACATTATATGACTCATACATTGATGACACTTCTGGAACCAATTTGCAAATCTCTATAACGAAATATTATACAAATTTGCTTGGTTGTCTACATAATATATGTATTGGTCAACTCTCTTTACACTCCGAAACCATATGCCAACAATATGTAAATGTGGAAAATATTTAATATATTAAATTAAGAGTATTGTTGAATCTGATTTGGAGTGTGTAGTTTTGTGAGCTTAAAGACCTGGTTAAAGCAGATAAAATAAGTTCGTAAAATTTGGAAATTCGAATTTAAGGAAGAATAAGGCAAATAAAGAAGATTGCTTGACAGGAATTAGAACTAAATATGTCTTGGAAAGGTTGGGGAAAGATCGAGGCCTATTGAGAGCCCTCAGAAAAAAAAACATTAAAATTGGATGGCATATAAATGAAGTAGAAATAGATTGATTAAGAAATTTCCAGCGAGTGAAATTAATGGACAATAGAACGGTTCGCGGTTGAATAATTTTTATTTAAAAAAGGATAGTACGTAATGATGAAAATAGTCTCAAGATAGAGGAGCATGGCGCTTCTGTAGAGCAAAGAACATGTATAAACTGAAATTGAAAAGAATTATTATGGATTATTTAATAACTACAAATTATAAGAGTTTCAAAATATAACAATAAAAATAAGTTTATAATTGACATTACTGAATCGCAGTATTGATAATATTCTTAGCTTAGAGTCCTGAGTAACAATTAGGTTATAAAATGTCACAGAGAGATTACATTTTTGATTTGAACTCGGCGAATTATCTAGAACCCAAATTTTACCTCTCATCATGAGATTTTTATATATTGAACAAAAATGAAACTATCTTAAAAATGAAACAGCATTGTGTCTTCACTAATACGGATAGTGGGCTGTCGGAAATATAATTTAAGAAAGAATATTTTTAGAATAAAAACCTTATTAGCACGGATAATCTATATGGAAAAAAATATTTATGCATTAATTGGCCTGCGCCATATGCTTGTTTACATACACCAAAGTCATGCTATATCAATCAATTACTTTTCTCTTACCTATTGCCTATGATATTTCTAAATTAAGTCACTATGTGTCACGGTTTAGACCCACAAGTTTACGTAGTTGTGTAGGTCTCTTTTCACTACACATATTTATTAATTTTAAAATAAGGCCTATTTTGGATTTTAATACGATTATTTATTAAACCGATATTTCGATGGAACGATCTTCCATCTTTTACAAGGTGTTTTGCTGTGAAGCACGCAGCAGGTCACGTGCCCCAGGTGAGCCACTAGACGTCTTCCAAGCTTATTGGGAGATAAACCATCTAATATATACATTCTAAATAGAGTAAATATAATCAAAAGAAAAAATTGATATATGTAAATAACTATTGAAAATTAAGAGATATCGAATTAATTAAACAAATAAAATATCATAAAATTGAAATAACTGTCAAAAATATATACAAATAATAGTAATAAATATCCGATTAAAAATGAAATAAAATAAACATGTAAATAGCATAATCATCTAGGAGGTTCTAAACTGAGTATATACATCTGGCAAGTCAATCTTTCTATTGATACTATTTTTATTTTCTAAAGAGCTCCAGCTTTCTAAAAATAAACGGCAATGTTTTTCTTTTATGTTTTGATGTATTATAGATGTGTGATCGAAGTCTGGAGTGTGACTATTTTTGAATGCGTGATCTACCAGTAGGGATGTCGGGTTATGGTGCTTTAGTGCAGATTTGTGCTGGTTGATTCTTTCAGATAAAGGTTTGCTGGTTTCTCCTATGTATATTGCCTGGCAGAAAAAATTGATATATGTAAATAACTATTGAAAATTAAGAGATATCGAATTAATTAAACAAATAAAATATCATAAAATTGAAATAACTGTCAAAAATATATACAAATAATAGTAATAAATATCATTTTTAATCGGATATTTATTACTATTATTTGTATATATTTTTGACAGTTATTTCAATTTTATGATATTTTATTTGTTTAATTAATTCGATATCTCTTAATTTTCAATAGTTATTTACATATATCAATTTTTTCTTTTGATTATATTTACTCTATTTAGAATGTATATATTAGATGGTTTATCTCCCAATAAGCTTGGAAGACGTCTAGTGGCTCACCTGGGGCACGTGACCTGCTGCGTGCTTCACAGCAAAACACCTTGTAAAAGATGGAAGATCGTTCCATCGAAATATCGGTTTAATAAATAATCGTATTAAAATCCAAAATAGGCCTTATTTTAAAATATAAATGTATTATGGATTGCTCTATATTCAGAATATTTATTAATATCAATTGATCAATAATATGTAGTGTAGTGATTGAAAACACAAATTTCTCTAAAATAATATAGAGCACTGTAGTGTCGAGAGTAAACAAAGGAAATATAGCTGTTTATTTACTATATCTTAATATTTCCTTACTCTTTCCACTTTGTAATAATGCAACCAACTTATAATAAACAGAATATTTGTGTCTGATATATATATATAATATATAAAATAGAGATTTAATATAAATATTATTGTTCTGTCTGAACCCTCCATCCCGCCTTGTCCCCACAATCATGGGGACGTGAGTCAGGGCTGAGAAAGCAAGGAAATGCCGCGCTGGTCCGCTCGGTGTGTAACCGCGACATGATTAAAGAATTCTGCTCGGGAATGAATGCTGAGTGTAACAGCGGTGGTGGCCGAGGAGGATACCAGGACTGGACAGTCCGGAGAGACAGAAGGCATTTTCCTAAAGGAATTGGAACATCGGAGAAAAAGAGCCTTCTGACGGAGGTTGGATACAAGTCACTTTTAATGTGTTCATTTAATTTATGACTAATTTCACTAAAGACAAACACTAGCTGCATCTTTATACGAATATATACAAGTAGTTAATCAAGGCAACTTTTTGGAGAACACAAACGACTTTAGAGACCACATAACAATTTATTTTACAAATATTATTTCGGTGTATATAATGGTTGTTTGATTACAGAAAGAACATAAAGCATATATATGACATAAAATCTAAATCAGTCAAGTTTGAAAAATATTTTCTAAAGGAAGTTTTCGGTATAAAAAGTGTAACTAATTATAAATACTTTTCATTGTTTACCAAATATATACCTGAATAATCACTTCCATATTAATATTTTAAAATATAATGAGAGATAAAATCTTTCAAATGAAACGTTATTATTAATCTTTAGTATATTTTAATAAAAGAGGAAAGTAATAAAGATAGATTAAAAATATCGTCTGCATTTAATATTCTACAGACGATGAAATTAAGAATGGTTCCCTGGTCAATTTACTACGGCAAATTACAACGAGAGTTTGTAATAACATCAATAACCAATCAAATTCTCCCAAAAGATTAGATCGTTCACGCAGGCGCGTTAGCAACAACGACGTCATCGACTACAGAATATTTTATGCGAATACATCATGTTGTAAAGTTATTCATTAAGTATACTTGTTAAAAGTTGTTCAATAATAAATGAAAAATTGATCTTTTTCTGAGAATATAATTCTTGAATTGATGAATATCGTTAGTTTTTTGAGTTGTTAATAAATTAGTTAAAAAATAAAAACAGAGATGTAACACATTATGATATGAAATATCAATACTCAATTTAATATCTTGTGGTATTTTAGATATATTTCAGGCATATTAGTATATATATATTATATTTGATTTATATATAACTAAATAAGCATATATACTTTATAGATTAATAATATCAATATATGATTGTTAAAAATACCTACGAGTAAATACCTCGTATATATACCGAAGGATTTCAAAACTTCAGGTGCCTATCTATAGGGCCCTATCTCTAGGTATACGAAAACATATCGAACACATACAACGCAACACCTAAAGAAAAAAATATAAGGCCAAACTTATTTGAAATCAATATTCCTTTTCAATGCGAGATTTTATTCATAAAAGTGCTAAATAGGTTTTTGGAAGCCGGTTGAAACGAGAATATTTGTTTGTAAGATGCTTCAGAAAAATATTATGAGCATTTTATATGAGATTAATGTCTTGGTTTATTTCGGAACTTTGAATACCTCAAAGATAAGGTGTTTCAATTTTTGAGGTGCTATTCCTCCCTCTGGTTAGTTATTGTTATTCTTGAAAATTTGAAACTATTGTAGACGCGTATGATTCTTTTAAAATTTAAACAATTTCTACTGCCCTTACTGCAATGGAAATACCAATGGGAGGGCCTGGCTCATGAGTGGTGAACCCTCCCAGCGGTTTCGCCAGTTTAATGCATCATAATATAATTGTTATTCTTGTTATTATTTTACATTGAGTACAAATTAACCAATTTTCTGTGTGATCCCTTGACAGTCGGAATTTTTTAGAGGAATTGTCTAGTCCTTTTTGAACATTTTAATGCGAAATGATTGCCTCTTCATTTGAGACATCTTGGAATTTGGAGGCATTCAAATTGTGAAAGTCCAATACAGTGACATCCGTAACACTGTTGAAGATCGTTGGGCTTTCCGTACTCTTCTACTTTACATATTAAGTTGAAAATAGAGTGATGTTTTAGGTTTTTATTATTATTTTTTTTTAATAAATTAGGCAGAGTAGCTTCTTCGGGCCATTTGCTTGATTAGCGGTAATCGTCGTTAATGCGTGTTTGTACATTAGTTAAACATTGGACTAAACATGGATGACAAAGCCAAGATTTCCAGAGTAAAGTTCAGGAAAGAGAGGTGGACTCCAGCTGCCCCCGCTGCCATGTGGCAGGCGCCAAAAACAGCATTCCTGTGTGGGAGGACGGAGTCTGGACATCTGCGACGAGGAGAAGACGTGGCGACCTGCCTCCGGGTGTGTGGATGATCCTGCAAGGCAGGGCCAGGAGAGCCTGAAATCGGAGCGGCCTACAAGGCGGTTTAAGTCCAGGATGGACTTGTATAGTGTGGAGCGGAAGGTTTCACAAGAGTGACATCCACGGCGCCAAGGATTCTTCTGACGGGGAGGTTGAAGGCAAGTCCCACTCATTGTATTCCTTCTGTTAAGTGAGCCATAATAAAGCGCTAACTTCAGCTGAATCCTTTCGAACTCACGTGTGTACCTTTGTGAATAGACAAAGCACACGAATAGCGTCTGGGTACGACGTGGCATTTGTTGTCGGAAATGGGATGCGGCTTAGTTAATTTTAATTAATGATTTTGTTTTGCGATAATTCAAAAACAAGATGGAAGAACTAACCGACCTCGATATTGAAGTATGCAAGAAATAGATCAAAAACTTCTTCAGTCAGATGAACCAGAAAATAAATGCGTATTACACTCCATTGGAATCTCGATTGAACCGACTCGAGCATAATCGGAATGTCAAACGTTCTACCACACCCATGTCTTGCGATTTTAAGCCAGAAAATTCTGATGGCTTTTCAAAAACAATCACAACAACTAATAGCCCGCGTACTCAAAGTCTGAGGCGACAAAAGACGAGTCCAGGAGATAGATATACCGGCAAGACCATCACAACAAATATCATCACGTCGGAAGACGTCGTAAGTGGACTGTCAGAATATACGCTAGAAGATTCTCCCGTGATCCAGGAGTCCACAGAGTGTCGACAGCAGGTAATAATCCAGACTGGTTGTGTAGCTTAGGAGGGCGAGCTGATCGCCTCCGACAACGGCTGGTGCACAGGTGTTTTGAAACAAATCAAGCGGATGGAAGGAGAGTTCCCTCCATGTGATATACAGTGTGTTTATTCAACTTTCGGGATCCATTCTGAAATACTTCAGGAAAACAACAACGATCTTGGTGAGCTGTAGTGCGACGGCGTGGCTGACCTCTGAGATGGCGCTAGACTGTCAGGGATTACAGCGACGATCCAACTGAACGGGACGGACCTGGATGCTCCGTGAAAGTGCGACAAGGCTAGATGGTGGAAGCACCCCGAAGTTGGAGCCGGGCGACCCGACTGAACAGGATGGAGTATTGTACGCTCTGTGGGAGTCCGACGACAAGGTCTGTGATACGGAAAAGCGCGTCAAGAAAAAAAAAACGCAATAGAAAAAAAAAAACATAAACAAAAATATCTTTAAAATATTAAAAAATATTATAAACGCTGTCAATATATTCAAAGTTTTCAAATGATATAAAAGGTGGTTGAGAGGAGATATAATAAGTGTGTGATGCGCCTAGACATAATGAAAAATACAAATTGGAGAAAAAAAGTATAATTATTTGTTGATGGCTGACAGCATGGCTAATGATGGTTGAATGACACATAAAATTATAATAAAGAATAATATAATTGATTAAAGTTAAAATATTTTATCCACATCTAATGTTATATTAATCGAAATAGCAATGGGGCAGGTAAAATGAATAATTTGTGAAATTATAATAAAAATGCTATTGCCATATATAGGGTACGATTTTGTAGTTGATTTAGTGTGAAAAAAAAACGAGATAGTGTCACATTAAGAGAGTTCTGTAGAGAAAAATTTAATACCAGATAATTGATGTCTTGGATGGGTCTTGTGGAGTCGCTTGCGATGAGGCTAGGTGATTACTTTTTGCGGTGGTTGCCGTGGGACATCGTCGGTGTTGGTTAGCGGGCGTTGCGAGGATTTCTCGGCGGACCTTGTCGATGCCAAGCTGATGGAAGGAGGTGCTTGTGGCGCAGGAGATGTCGATGAGAGCGATGATGACCTCCTCGGTGCGAAAAACGGCTATTCTTCGCATGGCGTCTTCAAGATGGTTCACTGGATCGTCAAGATGGAAGGAGCTTCCACACGAATGCGTCGTTGACCACAGACACCTCTGTCATCTTCTGCATGCCGCTGTCCTCAGTAATCCTGTCTAGTCTTAATTGTCTTATATGTCGTTGTCGAATGGAAGGGTGCAACCGTTATGCATGAACGCTTCGAAAAATGAGTTCCAGCCAAATGAGTGCGCGCACGCGGCGTGCCATAGCATTCGCCCGCGCTGGCTTCCATGTTTATTTTGTACAGTGTATTTATAGATGGATGGGTTTGTATTTACATTTTAACACAATCTTAACATAATCACAGTTTAACATCTTCATTTTGGCGTAAATAAATTATCTCTATATATGCAAATTATGAAAAATATATATGTTATATAAAGCTATTGTTTAGGGTGTTATATTAATATATTAGTTTATTTAAAAATATATATATTTCATAGATACAAATACTGCTAAATCGACCGCCAGAGGTCACGCTTTTCCTATACTCATTGTTGTTCTTCCCCATTGGCCGGTTCAAAACTTTTGTACATTATGTAAATAATCTTTTGTTTTCCTTATTCTACTCGCCTCAATCCAGGCAGTACTTTTACAAAATTATGTTTATCTTATAGCTCAATTAAAGCAATCTCTTATCAAAACCATTTTTATTTTCATACTTTCAAGAATATTATTTCAACCACGACTGCATTACCATAGTTTAATCCTCAAAATAATCAAAAATACAAGCAGAATATCTTTTTTCAAAATATAAGAATAGTCGACAGGATATTTACCTGTTTGTTCAATATGCCAAAAGCAATTTTTTTCAATTTCAAATATGCAAATCTTCAAATCAAAAATAGCTTTCCCAATCAAAAATAGTTCATTTCAATCAAAAATAGCCCATTTCAACCAAAAATAACCTACTTTAAAAAGACATAGCCCGATTCAAACAAACATAGCTCTCCACAACCAAACATAGCTCATTTTTAGTTATGCAATCAAACATAACCTACCCCAATAAAATATAGCCTTCCCCAACGAAAGATAGTCACCTACAAACATAATAGCATCAAAAAAAGCAACCATAGTCATCCACAATCAAATATATCCGCTACAAGCAAACATAGCCTTCTCCAAACAAACATAGCCATCACAAAACAAACATAGCTATCTCCAAACAAACATAGCCTTCTCCAAACAAACATAGCCTTTTCCAAGCAAACATAGCCATCTCCATGCAAACATAGCCATCTCAAAACAAACATAGCCTTCTCCAATCAACCATAGCATTCTCCACAATAAAACATAGCATTATCCACAAGAAAACATAGAATTCTTCACAAACAACCATAGCTTCAACAAGTCATCGCCTTCTCCCTTCCAACACCAGCCATCACATCTTCCGCCCAACACCAGCCATCTCCCGAGAATTCAACTCCAGCCCATCATCCATTTCAAGGTACTTTGTATCTACCATTTTTCACAGTTACCTTTAGTTTAACTTTTTAATTCTCATTCATGTTTACAATAGTTTATTTGTTTATAGTTATTTCCCTTTTTGTTAAATCATTCTTAGATACCAATTTTACCATAGCTGTTTTGCCCTTTAAATTACACCACACCTTTAATCCTTTTCAACCTTAATTTGCTCTGCATAATTTGTACCTAAAATATATCTCACATTCCATATTTTACTTTTGAAAATTTACAATTAAGTTAAACCATTAACACCATATCAAGTTTTAATACGCCATATGTAAAGCAGTCGGCCAGGAAAGCAACAACAAATTAATATATCTTCCTCGCATTTTAATCTTTATTGAAAATTAGCTAAACTTTAATATTTATCCTATTTTCCTTTCAGAATATGTTCCGAATTTCCTATTGCTTATCATATGACCACTATACCTTATAGCTTCACACACATGCCATCTTATGTTTAAATTCCCTAACTTTTAATATTTTGATAGTTTCTTATTTAATTTCATTTCTTAATATATTATTATTTTCAAATATTTTCATTTTTACCTTCATTGCTTATTTCCTGTGTTAATATCTGAAAGCATACCTAGCCAATATGTAAATTTAGCGAGACCAACATATGTAAATTTTAACTTTTGTTTTTGTTCACTTTGATTATTTTTTTCAATGCCAATTCTTTATTCTTAACATTAATTTCATTTATATTTACATGTCCATTCCTTGTTTTCACATTTGCCTTTTGTACATAGACTTTGTCCCAACTTCTTGCTTTTCACAAATGCCCTTCTTCTTATAATCATCAAATGTTTCCACCTATCTTTTACTAATGTAATTTTCATATTTTTTTCAATGTTATTCATCATTTTTCATTTATATACGTTTGTAAATATCATGCATTTTTCTTATTTTTAATAATGTCATTTTCTCATGTTTTTCCCAATCTATTGGCTCACAAGAAGCCAATATGATCAAGGGATATCATCCTTTTTTTCCTAACTTTTAATTTTCATGCATTTTATTTTCCTTCCTCATTTTTAATATTATATGTGTATTTTTTGTCAATTTCCAATCTATTGGTTCACAATAAGCCATTACGATTATGGAACATCTTTTTTTTCTCTTTAACAATCATTACATTATGTATCACTTTGCCATTTCCAATCTATTGGCTCACAACAAGCCAATATGATCATGGAATATCACCTTTTTATTTCTCACCTTTTAATAATCATGCATTTTATTTTCTTTCTTCATTCTTATCATGTGTCAATTTTCTCATTTATCTTCCCTATCTTATGGTTCACCATAAGCCAATACGATGACGGAACACCAATTTATTTTTTCTCTTGACCACATTTTCACTCTTCACCACTATTTTTTTAATCATTATTCACAATTTTTACATTGTAATTTCCTGTCTATTGGTTACCATATAAAAACCAATATGATAAGTGGATATCACCTCTCACATTATTTTCTTTCCATCAATCATTTTATATATATTTTAAAACTGTTTTTATCACTTTTACTTCTACCCATATTATTCTCTTCACAGGGGGATATGTTATATAAAGCTATTGTTTAGGGTGTTATATTAAAATATTAGTTTATTTAAAAATATATATTTCATAGATACAAATACTGCTAAATCGACCGCCAGAGGTCACGCTTTCCCTATACTCATTGTTGTTCTTCCCCATTGGCCGGTTCAAAACTTTTGTACATTATGTAAATAATCTTTTGTTTTCCTTATTCTACTCGCCTTAAGCCAGGCATTACTTTCAACAAATTATGTTCTTTTATAAATTCCTCAATTCAAATAAAGAAATCTCTGATCAAAACCATTATTATTTTTATTTCAAGATTTAACCACGACTGCATCACCAATATCATTTAGTACCAAAAAGAACCAGCAAATAACTCCATACCATAATCCTCAAGATGAACAAAAATACAGCAGAAAATATCTCTTTTCTTTCTTTATATAAGATATATATATTTAATCTTCTGTGTGTGGTGTGTAAGTTGGGGAGCAGATGTGCTGTTTAAAATTATTTTTATTTTGGTTCACACTTAGTTTTAATTTTATTCTAATTGTATTTTACATTTTTTCTTCAGACTGGTTCCAGGAATATTGGTAAGTAATAAAAGAAAGTCTTCAGTTTACATTTATTTTTCAGTAGACGATACTCAGAATTCGCTATCTATATATTCACCTCTTCACTTCACACACACCACTTCAATCATATTGATCAACTCGGAAATGTTTTAGTTCGGATATTAGCATAATAATATTTCACTACAAGAGACCCTTTTAGGTTTCTTAATTAAGGGCAATATATCACGAAGGCATGTTTACCAGATTTTTTCTTTAGAGTTTTTTTTTTTTTGTAGTTTGCGTTCAATTTTGAGCGTTCTCTATAGTTGTTGTTTTATTTGGGCTGATAATTAGCAGCAGTTGCTATTTTTCCAATTTTGCCTTCTTTTCTGAGTGTGTTTATTTTATGAAAATAAAAATAATTTAGAAAATATATTTATATGTATGTGAGTTTATATGTATGATTATTGTATGTGAGTAGAAAGAAAACTCTGAATACGATTGTATATATATATCAATTGGGTAGAATATAAATTATAAAAGGTTGAGAGAGAAATTAAGGGATTTAAGAAGGTTGTATACAAAATAAAAAATGAAAATCGATAGCATCTGTTCTGAATTTGCAAAGGTCGTATCAGGCGGTGAAGTGGTAGAGCCGATTATGACTATAAATATTTTTCAGACTCATTGAAAACGTTTGGTAGCAAAGAATGCCTGGCTACCGCCAACCAAGGCAGTTCTAGCAGACAAACGATTTCTCGAGAGGCATGGTGATTTGGAATCAGAAATTCCGGTTGGTGCATGCATTAAATATCGATGGAAAGACACCTTGACGTGTGTACAGTGCACTGGCTATGGCGAAGATAATTAGAACAAGGAAATGTGACACGATTGCGGCCAGAGTGACATCAGCATGCTTGGCCCGACGCGTTCACTTCTTTTGTCATTTTTCAGGATGCGCAGGACACTCTTGATTCTCCCATTTCTACCAGTACCATTATACGCAGATTAGTCGCCAGCGATCTTTGCTAATGGCGGCAGTCAAGAAGACTGCCATTGACCCAACGGCACAGACAGCTCCATCTGCATTCTTTCATGATAGAGTCACACGGATAACGGAATATCACAAGGTATTGTCCTCAGATGAATATTGCTTTTATTTTAGCAATCACAGTCACCAAGTAAGAATTCGGCGCCATCTTGGTGACAGGTTCCGCATTTGTGGAACGCAGGACCTCATGACAACCCGGCATTACGGTTTGAAGAGCTAAGATAGCAGATCACCTCTGATTCGTATTGAGGGCACTATGATGGTCCAACGAGACGTGGATTTCGGCTACGGCCGATGACCCTATCCTTATTTCAGAGGTTCAAATACCATTTTTTCCAGTAGGATAACGCCCGACCTCATGCAGCACTAATCAGCCAACATGTTCTGCATGAAACCTCGATGATTCCACCGGTCTCTCCTGATATCTCACCTATAGAACACGTCTGGAATCTAAATGGACGTCTTTTGCGTGCGCTGTCACAGCCGCGTTCAGAAAATAAACTGTGGCTGATGGGTAACAGGGAATGGGCAGCCATTCCTCAGAACACCATCCGCACACTCATTGAGTCTGTAACAAGACGTGCTGCTGTCTGCATAGATGCTCGCGGTGTTTCCACAACCTATTGAGAAGACAGCGATGTCGCTCAATGTATAGGTGTATTCTGCTCTAATAAATATTATTTATTATTCGTTGCTGGTACTCTCTTTTTGCAGATTAAAATAACTTTGCCAACTAATTCTTAATGTTGCAATGTCAGTGTCACGTTGCGTATTACATAAACGAGAGGGGTCACTTTTCCGTTTAAAAATTCTTCAAACAATGGGTTTTCACGATTCTGATTCTGAGTTAAGAAATATATTCGTTTGCAAATCAAAAGTGTCTTCGCGATGTTCGACGACGTTTGCAGCAGCATGGACTGTCAGCTCGGCGATTATGGCATCGGTTACCCATGCTGCTACATCACAGGCAGGAGTGCCTTCAATGGTATGATCAATGACTTACCTGGACGCAGGAATGGCGTGACTTCGTGTTTTCAGATTATTCTATGTTCTGTTTGCATCACCGCGATGGTCTCATCCGTGTTTGGCGCCATCGTAAAGAAGAGACATTGGTATCGTGCATTCAACAATTGTATACTGGCCCATCACCTGAAGTGTTGGTAAAAGATGCCATTGGATACACGTCTCGGTCACATCTTGTTCGCATACCCGGCACTTTGAATAGTCCTGGTTACATTATTGATGTGTTAAGGCTCGTGGCACTACCCTTTTTTTCGAAGCCTGGGAAAAGCTACGTTTTAGGTAAATAATGAACGAACGCATGCTTCTGGTATGGTACGAACATTCATACATACAGAAAATGTACAGCTGCTACCTTCGCCAGCACATTCTCCTGATAGAAAATGTCTGGTCAATATTTGACGAGCGACTATTTCTTCACCACACGCCTGTCACTACAATCGATGAACTGTGGCACTGTGGGACTTTTGAATATAATGACGAAATTCATTCTCTTTAACTCAATTCCCGAGCATATAAGTGCTGTTTGTGCTGCCAGAGGTAGTTCTTTTAATACATTGTTTTATAAAATACTAAACGTTTTCAATAAATACGAGAAAGTAACATTTTTTTAGTATTGCGTTATTTTTCAAAATAAAGCCACGACTGCAAACCATTATATAATCATAGGTTTAATTTTTCTAGTATTATAATACAAATTTCCCCGATCAAATAATATTTTTCCTTTCAGTTATTACTATATTATTATATATATAAATTTTAAATATATAATCACAAATATGTGTCATGATGCATTAGCGCGCCATCTGTTATGAAATTGTTTAATTTTCAAAAGAATCATATATACGCGTCTATAATAGTTTCGAATTTTCACAAATATGTATGTGCTTCATTTATTTAATAAGTCACTACCAGGTTAATGGTTCTGATTTTAAACTGGTTCAGGTATCACATCGCTCAATCCAGATTTTCCAGGAAGTTGCATAGAATAACGTGTTCTTCATCCACAATTTACCACCTATGGCCACAGAGTATATCATTCACACAAAATTCCTTTTCTCAACCTGTATTATAGTTTCCGGCACGAGGAAAAGGTTGATTTGACACATTGGTGGGAAGATAGCATATATAGTCATATCAATATTCACCGTTGAACAGTCTATTTATTCTTCCTTACATACTCCCTCTTTTCATTTTATCTAGTCGACACATTGTATCTTGTTCTCCTTCCAAATACAACTAGAATATTATTTTATTTCATGTAAGAGCGCAAATATCTGCTATTATTTGTTCAATAACTTTACCGGGCTCAAGAAAACACCCTTTCTTTATCTTTTCTCAAAACAAGCCAACTTTTGGACTAAGGAACTCCGAGAGAGTTGAGATCCACTCATGAATAAAAAGGATATACTGTATCAGTGCTCTAAAATATTTTACAAACTATAATTATTAGTCAAGATAAAGCCCGCACAAACCTAACGATAGAGGCTGCCTGGCCGGCATTCATATTTCTTTAAAATTATGATTTTTCGGCCTGACGAGGACAAATGATTTTTGTCGAAACGTCGAGGTGATAAAAAGATTTACTGGCGGAAGTATCTTAATTTCAAGAAAGCTAAGGAGGTTTACAACCCGAAATGTCAATTTACGAAAAAAAATCAACCTTCCATTAATATTCATTCGGTATATATTTTTCTGTTATGAGCTATAAATGTATTTCATTATCATTGGGAAATTAAAATAAATATATTTAATTACACTCTCAATTTTATATAACACCAAATATTCAATAAGAATTTTATAATTTAAATATATCGAAAGGTCACACCTAATATTCTGTGATTTTTTTCCCAAAGAAATGACATTTTAAGAGAGAGAGAGAAAGATTGAGATTGAAACTACTTTTATTAATCGCCCATATAAATTTATATAGTGCAAAAGAAATTAAAATATATATAATACAGAGTTATAAAAAAAATATATATATATATAAATTATTTTGAAGATTGAGCAATCCATAATTAAAATTATACTATAAAAAGATGCATATATTGGATTTATAATGATTTTATTGCTCCAATATTTCGAGGGGCAACTCGCCTCTCTTTATCGAGGATTTTGTGTTTTTCACTAAAACATGCGAGCACGCGTACACCACTCTCGTTCTACCAGGCCAATGAAAGAATTGTATATATATATTTATATTTATTTATATTTTATAGCTTGCCGGGCCGGAGGCTTCTATACCACCGCCTTCCCCCTCCTCAACGGCCTCAGGCAGGGTTGCGCCGCACTCTTCAGTATCGCCACGGGGCCGCTGCTACGTCGCCTGGAGTTGACCCTCGGCGTGGGCAACGTCATCGCCTACGCCGACGACATCGTCCTCCTATTTCATCGCGCCGGAGACTTCGAGCGGGTGGCGACCGTCCTCGAAGACTACAGACAGGCCTCCGGAATCGGCGTGAACCTCCGGAAGAGCGCGGGCCTCTGGTGCGGCGCCTGGCGTAACCGCGGCGACTCCCCTCTCGGCGCCTCCTGGTCGACCACTTCCATCAGGTTCCTCGGGCTCGACATCGCCCCCAGGAGCACCGTCGCCCACCGAGAGCAGCATCTCCTGGCCCTCCTGGAGACTGCCTGCCGCAGATGGACGCCCTTCACCCGCGGCCTCTCCCTCGTCGGGCGAGCTAGAGCGGCGAACTCGATGGTGGGGTCCACCATCCAGCACCACCTGCATGGCTACTTACCATCACCCCCGACCATCGCCAAGCTGCAGGCCCGACTGGCGAGGTTCGTCTGGGGGCCTGACCACACAGCGTGGCTTCCCGCCGTCGTCATGGCGAGGCCCGTTACCATCGGAGGCCTCGACCTCGCTACCCAGCTCCAGCTCGCCTGCCTCAAGGGTGTGCAGGTCGCGCTCCGCGGGGGCAGGAACGGGTTTGACTGGCTCGTTAACAGCAGCGAGGCCTGGATCCACCCTCCACCGGAAGGCACCCGTCTTCAGCACCGCCGTCTCCGGCTGCTGAAGCTCTGGGCCTCAACCACCGGGCGGTCCCCACAGCTCAGCTGCTGGACCTCCCCATCATCGGCAGCTGCCGGTTCCACCGCCCTTCCGACCTCCTGGCCCCCGCCCGCTGGCGCGGAGCCCTAGTCCGGGACCTTCTAGTGGAGGACCACCTCACCACCCGCCCTACGCGTTCCGCCCTGGCTGACGCCGCGGCTCTGGGCGCCTTCTGCCGGAGGCTGACCTCCGAGAACGTCGTGGGCTTCGGGCGGAGTTATTTCCATCTTCATCATCATTATCTGCGGCCGTGGTGCTGCGCGGAACGGCCTCACGACCCGCACGGCCCGACGGGCCCTGGATCGTCCGCGCCTCGCCGCCACGCCCATCTCCAGATTCCTGGCGAGATGGACGCCCACCATCAGTCCACCATCCAGGATCGACTGGGCCTCGCTGCGTCGCTGCGCCTTCTCGGGCCACGAAGCAGACGCGGCCTTCAAGTTGGCCCTCCACACCCTGTCCCATCCGGCCCATCCTGCCTCGGACGGTCCCGCGTGTCCTGCCTGCGGGTCCATCGACCGCTCCCTCGGCCACCGATACTGGTGCTGCCGATCCATCAGGCCTCTCATCAGAGAGGCCTTCAACATCATCGGGCGGTCCCCTGACCTGCAGGCCTGGCTCTTCGGCGGGTCCGGCCTTGAGGACGACGCCCTTTCCATCCTGGCGTCGGCAAAGTTACGAATATATCGTCACTTTGTCCAGGTTGGGCTCGGAGAAGCAGTGGAGGACCCGCTCATCGCCTGGTCCAGGACCATCCAGCGCCGAGGTTTCCTTCTACCTTCATCTTCCATCACTTTTTAAAATTGTATCATATATATATATTTCATTTTTCATTTTCATGTATATACCTCTCTCTTCTCTCTCTCTCTCTCTCTCTCTTTGAGATGTAATATTATCTAGAAGACAATAAATAATTTTTAATTGTCAAATTGTCACTCTCGTTCTACAAGGCCAATGAAAGAATTGTATCTTTGATTTAAATATTACATAATTGTTACTTGTTTGAAATCTGGTATATGGCTATTATTTAGGGAGTGGTCAAGTAGGAGGGATATAGTTTATAGTTTTTTTAAAGCTGCTTTATGTTGATTAATACGATCTTTAAGTGATTTACCTGTTTCTCCAATGCATGTAGCTTGACATGTTTGCAGGGAACTTTGTAAATTACATTGGTTGTATTTTCTTGGTTTGAAATATTTTTTGTATCTGAGTGGCGTAAGACTTGTCGTAGATTTTGTACAGATTGATATGCTGTAATTATATCTCTTTAAAATTCGGGCAATTTTCTCTGAGCCGTAGCTATATGGAATAGAGCAATATTTATTTTGAGACTGATCACGACTATTATTTGAAGGTATAGCTCTATGTTTATGAAAAGGTTTTTCAATAAATTTTTAGGATAATTATTATTTATCATTTTTTGAAAATTATATTTCTTTCTCTCTTCAGTTGCTCTATTTTTATTTGAGTAATGTGTTTCTATTCTTTTGGTATGAGATTTCACTACGGCGATTTTATTATGTATAAGGCCAAAGGAGCTGAAATTCAAATAGTTTCCGGTGTGAGTAGGTTTTCTGTATATGCAAGTTTCTGTTATATATCTTTAAGATATGTAGATTGAGGACTGAGCTATATACCAGATTTCAAACAAGCATCAATTATATACAAAAATATTATAAAAAAGCATTGTAGACTGTTTATAGAAAGTTGGGCTTCTGCCGAAGATAAACAAAGTATAAGCAGAAAAATTGATTTTCCAGAAATTTATAAAGAATTCATATCCTAATTGTTGTAAATAATTATGTATATACTTTTAATTTACTCATTTATTTTTCTTTCAAAATTTTATCATTAATTTAGAATTAATATGTATACACACAATTATTTACGGTTACACTGTTGTATATAAATCTCTCTCTTTCACGCACTATGTGTGGACAAAGTAATAATAATGGTATTGATCTATAATAATATATATAATTGTTAGCTGTATATATACTGAATGTAATATTTAAATCATTGGAACAATAAGATCATTATAAATACAATATGTGCATATTTTTGAAATATATATATATAAATGTATAAATATTTACATCAGACACGATCCCTTTCTAAAGGAACATCTGAATCATATCAAATTCTTAAAGCCGCCCTGAGTTCGGAAAGGCCCGTGCTTATAAAGCGGGTTTTGTCCCCAACGTGCTCAATTGCACCGCCGAGGAATTCTTACAGAAGTTTTCTTTTTCCAGGCAAGAGATCATCGAGGAGAGGTTCTCTTTCAGAGCGGAATAGAACCGCGGACACCACTAATTCATAAGCAACCTCAAACCCATAGAGAGGGGCTAGAATAGAGTAAGCGTTTAGTTGTTCGAAAATATTTTCCAGTCACTCCCTCTCCTGAATGGCCCGAGAGAGATATGTCTTGGTTCGCGGGGGTAGTAGACTGGATGGATGTTTCAGTCATGGTTTGGATCTCTTCCGCAGGAGCCGCTAATAGCTCAGTTTTGGTCGAGGAAGGCTTTGGCCGTGATGGCATTTGGCTGGTGCTCGGCGCCGGAACAGGAAGCTCGGAGGCTGGAGTCTCGTAGGGACGGATAGGAAAGTTCGCCCCAGGTGAAGGCGCGGCAGGGATGGAGACTGTTGAGGGGGTCTGCTTAATGGGTGCAGACAATTCCGCAGCTGGTGTTGAGAGGGCGGAGTTGTTGGAGAGCATGGGCATGGATGAGGGAGGCCTCGACAACGGGCCCTGCTTTCTTTTCCTTGATGTTTTCGGCTCCAGCTTTTTTAGAGCGCTCGTTATGGGGATTGGCTTGGGGTCAGTTCCCCTTGCTGAGCATTGGATGCCCTTGATGGAGGTGGGGCTGTGTCCACAGCAGCAGGTGCATGATCTGCAGGTGGGGCTGGTGATGCAGCTGGAGTTGTTGCTTCAGCCTCACGGTGTTCGAGGTGGAGGGCGGCCTGGTCCAGCACGGTGTGCGTGCAGCAGGAGCATCCACAGGGAGCACCAGCTTGTCCTCCTGGAGACCTGTCTTACGATAACAGTTCGCACGTTTGTGTCCCTGCTTATAGCACAGGGAGCACTTGATGCCGTAGGTCACATAGAAGTGTTACCACTCCCTTGGACATGACATCTAGCCGGACAGGGATATGGGAGATCTTCACCCCGTCGCGAAAAGTTATAAAGGCCTCATGTCGAGCATCAGCCCAGCAGGAGTCCTCTAGTTGCATCATCTTCTGGATGATGGCCGTGACCTGTTCATATGGCCGCAGCGCAGTGACGAGATCAGAGTCCTCTACGGAAAAGAGCACTTTGTCGAGGACAATTCTCTTGGCCCTCTTACTGAGGGGGAAGGCACGCAGGGTGGCGTCTTCGATGTTGAGTCTCTATCAGCTTGTCAGCGAGTTCACGCTGGAGAGGCCGACCAGGATGTGTCCTTCCATCTTTGTTAGTTGGTAGATGATGCCCTTACCCAGCTTGGTTTCCAACGCCCGGAAATACTCCTCTTGCGTGAAGTCTGGACAGAACTCCAGGTAGAAACACTGGTCCACCTGCCCCGCTACCGACCTTGCCCGGAAGGTAGCCTGCTTCTGCCTGGTGGTCTGGCACTCGTGCACCTTGCTGGGTCTTGGTGTGGCTCGTGGCCTGCTGCTGTTCAGAGAGATTCCTGGAGCCTGAACGCAGCCCTTTTTGGTCTCCGAATTGGCGTGGTCAGGATCATGCGGCCTATTCTTGGAGCCGCCCACTTTGGTGAAGATCACATCTTGTCTCTCGATAAGATGGTCTTCCTGTTACGGGCAACCAGCCCATTTGCTGCAAGAATTTGCATGTCCGCCGTTCGCCGCCGGTTTAGTATTTGCATTTTTGTCATTAGTTAATTCTGAAGGACATTCAGTCATTTCAGAATAATTTGGCGATTTCTCGGCAGAGACTTGCCCGTTTTGGATAATATTCATTTGAGCTTGCAGCCAATTCTTTTGGCTTTCAGCCAATAGCCCATAGGGGTTAGAAATATCCATTGCCTCGATCTCTATCCCATAAGTACTCGGAGCTCGCGCGCCGCGTGGCCGCACGGCCGAGAGAAAGAGAGAGCAAGTGAAGCTGAATAAAAAGTATAATTATTTTGATTCAAATATCCTATTAGTTAAAGTTTTTTATAGGGCTTATCCGTTCAAATCACATTAAATTTAATTTTTTAATAAAGATTGTTAATTTAGTTTTAAAATGTACACATAAGCAATTTATTTTTAAATATATTCTTTTATTATATATATATATATTGCTTATAAGAGAGAATTTGATGATATCAGTTATATTTTAGCTTGTTATATAATTAGGGAAATTGAGAGATTTCCGTAAATGCAAAACCCTTCAAATATCGCGGGCGGTGGCGCGCTAATGTTTATATTTTAGATTTTAAATAAAAGATTTACTGAAATGAATTTTCAAAGATAATGTAATTTTGAATAAAGAAAGCGAATGGGTTCGCTGACTTCTTTGAGGCGCGCTATATACATAAATTGGAGTGGCTAGGACACTTCCAGAGAACCTCCTGCATTCTACTTCAACTGGTTTTCTGAACTATCAACGGCATGAGGAAGACTAACTGTTCAATTCAATCAATACATCGACTAGATCTGAACAGAGCCACAGATACACAAAGGATTGCGTAGAACAGAGAAACTTTCTCCAGAGAGGTTATTGATAATTATGTTGATTGACTTTTAAAATCTTATTCTGGGTCTATAGATCTATAAATATTCATAACACGCATTACACTGGTCAACAACATTTTTGCACAAGAGAACCTGATGGTGTTTCTATTGTAACTTTTCATGCTAAACTCAAAATTCGAATCAGAAATTTTCCATCACCCATGGTTTTTGTGTGACAACCTTTTTTTGGTATTGGGATGACACAACAAAAAATGCAAAATTATTACGTAAGCATTTTTGCATAAACATTATTACATTACACTGGTTTATCAAAATTTATTTTTCTTTGTCCCAAAAAAAAAACAGCATCTTATCTAAATTTAACCCTTTCTGCTGATTCCAAATATACCATTAGTTTTTTTTTCTATCACGCAAGATTTTTGAGATACACCTATTTGAAATTTGTAAATGTTTTTAATATTATTTATTTATTATAGGCCTATATGAACGAAATATATTCATTTATATATTAAAATATATTATATTAAAAATTAATGACAGTGGACTTTCTTCTATTATTTGCTTGTGGTACATCCCTCTTGAGTGTCCAGCAGTAGCCAGCAAGCATACCTGGACTCCATTTACCTTGGTACCGTTTCTCTATGATTGATATTTCTTGATGAAACCTCTCTTCATGCTCATCGCTAACTGCACCAAGATTATCTGGAAATAAATCTAGATGTGAATGCAGGAAATGGATCTTGAGATACATGTTACATCCCAGGGCTGTGCAGGAAAGCAAAAGATCATTAACTATGTCTCGGCAATTTTCAACCTTGACACACGCGGTCTCACGCAATTCTGGCATTAACTACTCGTTTATGATTTTTCAGGATGCCTTAATGACCAATTTTTTGGTCGTTGAGGTACAGCTTGCACCACGCTGATGAGGGCCAATAGCCCGAAACGCTTCCGTGGTTAGCTTTTCTCGATTAATCAAGAATGGGTATTTGGCCAATTCTGGAATAATTAGAAATCAACGAGAATAGTTGATATTTATTCCGATAGATGACGCAAGCCATCATCAACTTTCAGTTGCAGGATAAGGAGATGCCTTTTTCTTAAAAAAACTTCCCAAGAAGTTCTTGCAAACGTTTCTAAAGGAATTCCATGTTGCTGCTTCAACTTCATTTAAACTATTTAGAAAATTTCATCCTGCATCAATTCTCGAATCTGAGGTCCAACGAAAATGCCTTCTCTAATTTTCGCATCACTTATGCTAGAATATTTTTGTTTTAGGTAGGGAAATCCACTGACATTTCGATCCATTGCCTTGACAAATATCTTAATTAATCCCAGTTTAATATGTAATGGTGGTAGGTAAATATTTTCTGAATCTATCAAGGAAGGATTTACAATATTTTTATGCTCTGGAGTAAATATTTCAAGGTTTGGCCAGCTTTTTTTAATGTAATGCCTATCCCTAATCTCTGCTATCCCACTCACACAGAAAACAACATAATTTTGTATATCCAAGCTGTAATCCACGCGAGAGCAATGACTTTCAAATGGCTGCATAATTTCCAACCGTATCTTTCATATTCTATCTTTTTCAAAAGCAGTTTCATGTTTTCGTAAGTCTCTTTCATGTTGGATGCATGTGCTATTGGCACTGATGGTAACTTATTTTCGTAGTGAAGGAGAACAGCTTTCAACCTAATTTTTGAAGAATCAACGATTAAACGCCACTCTTCTGTATCATGGTCATTACCAAGCGCTTCCATTAGACTAACAACATCATTGCAATATACTAAATTATTCTCTTTTGAAAAAAAGGCCTTGAAACTCATCTTGACACTTGCGAAAAAAACATACTTTTGTGCCTTTATGCAGCAGATTCCAGCCTTTTAACCTAGAGCCTAAAGGTCACTCTGTCTTTTGGATAAATCTAAATCACGTACGAGTTCGTTCAAATCTCCTTGGGTTAACAAATGAGGTTCAGATAAAGCACCTGCTTCAAAATTTGTGTCATCCGACTGTTGCTCTCGTCTACCTGAATCATCGTCACTAAATATTACATTTTCAGTAGGCTGTGGCACAGGTAAAATATCACTATGAGGAACCGGTCTCATAGCAGAAGGCAAATCTGGATATTCAAATGTATGTATTGATTTATATGTAATACCTGTAGTATTTGTCAAACAAAAATAAAAGTCTGAAGAATGGTCTTTAGGTTCCCTCTATATCATTGGAACCGCAAAAGGCATATGACGTTCACTTTTAATCCACCTGTAAGACGTCGAGCACAGCAATGTTGAGGAGCCCAAGTCTTATCTTAGTCACCGACTTTACAGCCAAATTAAAGTTGATAGCATTTTTTGATGAGCGGTGTAAAGTTTCGCCTTTGAACTTTGAAAGTTAATTCCCCACAAATGTAACAGAAAATATCAGGAATATTAATTCAACGCCTCGCCATATTGACACAGTCTAGTGCACACGATTTATAAAAGCAAATCGATAGAGAAGAATAAACTGATCACTTCAAATTTACCTGTCACTTCTGATGCAAATCTATTAAACAAATCGTTAGGTTCAATTACAATATACGTATATATATTAAAACTGTTATTCAGCAAATAGCATTCCAGAGCTTGTCGTTATTTTTGAGTTGAAAGCAAAACAGATTTCATTATAAAATAAACATATTTAATTAAAAATTTAATACTTTTTATTCAAATAAAAATAACACATATCGACTCTTCTTGTCAATAATAAAGCGCTAGCTAATGTAATGATGTTTACTTTAAAAATGCTTACGTAACATTTTCTGCATTTTTACTGTATATACCAATTTATAGAAAAAATGGTTAACCTGCAAGGACTATGGGTGATGGAAAACTTCTGATTTGATTTTTGAAATCAGCATGAAAAGTTACATTAGAATCAACATCAGGTTTTCTCCGGCAAAAAAAGTGTTTTTTGTAGACCTGTGTTATTTATAAGTTAAATACTGTTTATGCCCAAGAAAATCAATATTTTATATTAATGTTTGCCATGTAAAAAAATTGATACAACTAATTTATAATCAAATTATTGGAATTATCCCGAGAGAGAGATAGAGAGAGAATATATAAAAACAAAAGTTTATTCATGTTTCAAGAAACAGGAGAAAAAAATAGTAAATCTAAAATAAACAAATGAAATCCCGGCGAGAAAGTGAAAAGTTTGTTCAAAAAGATTCCTTGAAAGTTTAATAAAGTTTACCACAAGGCCGTATGAAAGACAAACAAAAGAATTTGGTCAGGGTTAATTTATAATTTATGAATCAAAATATCTTTTGATAAAAATATATTTCGACATATTCATCAACTTAGATTTATTTAGATATTATTTCATGATAAACACTTATTTAATAGGTAAGATGAAGAATAAATAGTTTTTTTGATTTTTTCGGCCGGTTTTAATATATATATTTTTTATTAAATTGAATAGTTCTTTCACACAAAAAACACAAGTTTTTTCAAACACTCATAAAATTATTCAAAATATATCATAAATGTTTTATCTATTAACATGTAGGATACATAAAATACAAGTAGACACACTCTCCACCAACTTGATTAATAAGGCTAGTATTACATATGTTGTGTACTTACAGTATAATCATTCAAATTCCTCTATATTCTATGGATATCATGGTTGCTATAGGCAGTTTAATACCTAATCGTGTTCGGAATAAAACCCTTTTTTTTTTCAAAGCAAAATACTTTATTTTTAACATAGGGAAATGTGCTATCCAAACGTCCCTGCCAATATGGTCTCCGATATACGCTCCTCATCACTTATGACTTCCATATTTAGGCCAAATTTATTTCCAGCTAGTCATAGTCATTGTTTGAGAACAAATATATATCAGAGAAAGCCAGGTAGGACGGATACGGTTGGTGTGGCTAAAATTAACAATGCCATTTATGAAATTTATCTACGACAACTCAAGGTTAATATGTTGACTTTTACACTTGGTAAAATGCACCTTTTATTCGCCAAAAAGGGTCGTGTTTCCTTCAATTTCGTGTCGAAAAGAATCAAGTAACTTACTATACCATTTATTTTTCTAATAAGTCAATGAAAAAACCCTTCTAATCCCCTCCCTCTCCCCCCTCCAAAAAAAAAAAAAACTTCGCCAAAACCTTTCCGGCAGACGAGACCATCTATGTCCTTTATGGAGCTGATTCCCAGGAAGCAACTCATTGTTTTGGTTGTTGCTTGGTTTAGGGGTATAATAAACAATCTTGATCTCACCAAGATTCACATCCTAAGGCAAAATTCTTTTATATCTTGCTTGAAAATCGTTATTACACTTATTTGAAGTTGAAAGCCGCATTCTTTCGTTTACCGTGAACAATCGCGAAACCATAGGGCAAATAAACTCTTCATTACAAACCTATCATGTATAATATTAAGTATTGTTTCCGTTTATACACCTATGGCCTTTGCTACAAGGCGTACTTTCGTTTATTGATCTGAGAAAATCAGGTCATGGTCTTTTTCTATGAAATCCTCAGTAACTACGAGAGCCATCCAATAAATAAGTTTCCCTATTTTTTTTTTCTGCGAACGAAACGTTGTAAAAATTAGTTAGTATAGAAGAAATGGTCACTAGGATGCGTTGGAAGCTGGTGTCCTTCAAAATCACGCTACTCGTACGCGCAAGTCCGTAGCGCTTCAGTTTCCATGGAGCTGGTATCTAAAAATTGCTACAACGGTACCAAAATTGTTTGGACAGAAATGGTGATTATTTAGAGAAGTAGTCTATGTGTTGTATAATGAAAATAAAATAACTGCATAATTGTAAATAATGTGGTTTATTTGTTAAAAAATAGGGAAACTTATTTATTGGATGGCCCTCGTATATATGCTAGGCGTCTTTGGCGATCCTCATCAAATACCGATGCTCGTCTTTCCTATTTGTTATCCAACATCGAATTGTAAATATTGATGGAAAAGAGTTTCCATGAATGGAACAGATCCAGCTAATTTTTTTCACCCGCCCCTTTTTTTTAGATTTAATAGGAAAAGGTTCCACTGAACAATGCTATACCTTCCCCATTTAAGCTTGAACAACGAGAGATGACTCACTGAAAAAGCTGTTAAATAAAAAAAAAACCTAATTTATCTTTGAACAAAGCAACTTAATGAAAAACATGTAAAATAATCCTAATTTTAGCGCGTGCGTATTTTAAGAATGCCATAGTATATGGTAGCAACAATTTGCTTTAGCAGCGCCATCTATTTCTTAAAATAGGTATCTATTGAACTATTCTCGATGTAGCATATTTAGAGAACAAGTAGTTAAAATCATTTATACACAATGATTATCATGGCCTGGAACTACCTTTATATGCATGTAGGGTATTTACGCTACAAGCAATCACCGCCTGCTTTCCTCCATGATTATCATGACATTCTAATACATACGAGACACATGTAATCTATTTACACACACAACAAATAATCATAAATATTTACCAAACATTATTATCATGGCCTGTAATACATGTGTAATCTTGTGAGGTGCACCTACAATCCCAGAAGTCACAACTCTTTATCCACCACGATAATAATATATATGACATAGTACTACATATGTAGGCATATGTTGTATTTACATTACAAACAGATTATATATTTACCCTTAATGAATATCATGACCTGATGATACGCAGGTAAGCATGATATGTAACTAAAGTACAAACATTCACAGCCCTCTACGCCCTTTATACACCATAAATATATTGATTTGGTAATAAATGTGCAAAAGAAATTCCAACCTTTTATCCACAATGTTTTATGACCTGGTACTATCTCTATGTAATATAATAAATTTATTTAATTCTATAACACATCAATCGAAAAGGCACCTTTATCGTTAAAATGCATTAAAACAACGCATTTTGGTTCATCACCCCAGTACAGAACGTTAAGGTGGTGATGAAAAATGTGCCACAGCACCAGTTTTGGCAAATTCGGACAAAGGCAAACCTATATACCATTGCTTTCGGTTATGGTTCTCTTTAGTACACGGAGACTAAAGGAATAGGTACCCCTTTTGGTATATAAATACCTTCCTCCCGAATATTTATGTGTTATTAATATATATTTTTGTATATTAAAAACAAAAAAGGCATATCCTGACCACGAGCACATCTGCTTTTCAGATGGAAACGTTGATTCAACCTGTACCCTGATACTTGGCCAACCCATTTTCTTGATAAATCATGAAAAACACATGTGTTCGTGGCCAGGATATGCCTTCTTTGTTTTTAATATCAACACCTGACCTTGTTTTTTTTATTTTTTATTTTTCTATTTTTTTTTCACATTTTGAGCGTATTTACACAAATTTGGCCTTAAATACCCATTTCTTGGTTTCTCAAGAAGTCTCTGGGAGCAAAAGATTTTTGGTCGCAGAGGTACAGCCTGTACCAAGCAGACGAGGGCCAACAGCCCGAAACGCGTTTGTGGTTGACTTTTCTTGATTTATCAAGAAAATCGTTGGTAAAATATCAGGGAATAGGTTAAATCAATGTTTAGGTGAATATTTTTACACAAAACGGCGCTCTGCCATCTGAAAAGCACATGTGCTCTTGGTGAGGATAGGCCTTCCTTGTTTTTAATATCAACACTTGACCTTTTTTATTTGATATTTTTCTATTATTTTTCACAAATTTGTATATTGTATAAATATGCACCCTTATTTTAATTGTTCCATTTCATATATTTATGCAAAATTGTTCTATCAAATTGATTTATTACAGGAGGGTATATTAAAGCAAAAACGCGTCTGATATTTTTTTATAATTAGCATTCTGCTTTACGTAGTGCCCATTCGAAAAGTACAAGACTGCAATAAATGTTCGTTCCCAAAGCCGAAGCCCAATATGAAATTAAATTATTCAAATATAATCCAATATAAATAGTTTGAATAAATAAAGGTTCGGGCTCACGGTGGGTGATCGTGCCCATGTGATCGAAATACCGTTAAAGGGTTTAGATTAACATTTCCCGTATTTTAGTAGGGAGCTAAAGAATGTGTGATAAAAATAACGATCCGAGTCCTATTGCGCTTCTTTTGAAATGAAAAAAAAAAAGAGGCTGAATGCAAATGGGGCGGCAAATGAAATATGAAATGTGGAAGGGAAAGGAATAGTCAATAAATGAACAGCTTCAAAATGTTTTAAGATATTTAAAGAAAGAGACATCAGCTTTTGAGAACAAACTCGAATGGGACAACCAAGTGTGACGGATATTGAGACCCTACGATTTCTGGTGATGGACAACCCACAAAAATATACGCGTGAAATATCAGCCAGACTTGGACCATCCAAAGATACGATCAACCGAAAACTGCACAAGTTGCACTTTGTTTGCAAACGCCCAAGACAAGAACCCACTAACTGACCATAGCCCAGCCCCAGAGGCGAGTCGATATCTGTAAACGATTGTTAGAAAATCCGCAATATCTTCGGGAATGGAAGCGGATTGTAACTGAGGATGAAAGGTGGATCTATCTTCGTAACTCCGACACAAGAAGACAATGGGTACCCTGTGATCAAGAAGCTAAACTTGTATTTAAAAATATCGTTTTGGCTATAAATTGATGTTGTCTGTATGGTGGAACAGAGATGGTATGACACACTACAGAAATGTTCTTGATGATCGTGCAGAGCAGTTAATGCCGATCTGTACTCAGAACAACTCAGCCGAGTTTATGAAGTTTTTAAGACTCGATACCTTGCTTTTATCAACCGAAAGAGAGTAATTCTGCAAAATGGCAATGCAATGCTTCAGCTCATCGAGTTAGGTTAACAATGAACAGGATAAAGGATTTGGAGAGTATATTGAAGTTCTACCTCACCCCGCTTATATAGCCCGGAGATTCCGCCATCTGATCATGCATTTTTAAGTCAATGGCTACATTTCATAGGCGAAGACACTTTGAAGCACTACAATACGTCTAAAGTGCCTTTCGTGACTTTTTCGACTCCAAATCCCGAGAATGGTATCGTCAGCAATTTGAAAACCTGGGAAAAATATGCCTGGCTTTTGTTGAAAATAACGGCATCTACTTCAATGAAAATATATTTTTGTTCATTTATTATCTAATGCGTAATGATATCTTATTTATGGGAAGGAACTAGTTTGATACAACCTGGTAACAAAAGTATCTAACATTTACCCAGCCCTAAAATATATCTAGATCTAATAAATTGCGTCTTCCCTTTTTTTTCCTGAAAATTTCTAAATATGTCTATAACATAAAATGGCACTTTAATATCTGAATTTTGATTATTATCTATAATTTATATAAGTGATATTTCCATAGAAATGGTGATATAAAAGGTTTTACCTCTCATATCAACAGTTATCTTTTGAATTTATACTTGATATTTTAAAAATAAAATTATAATTAATAAACAAAGCAAAAATATTTGTGAATGGTAGCTCACCTCGTCATGAAAACAAATACCATTTGAAGTGTGTTTAAAGACTCTTTTTCTCGCAATATAGCTAATTTCGTAATAGGGAGATATATCGTTATAATAAAATATTTGTAATTTAGGTCCCCGAAATTTTCTTATACCATCTCATATAAAACATCTTGTAAAAGCAATTGGTTCTTATTGCAAGTCCTAGTTAGAACTTGTTACTTCTTTTATTTCCTTTTTAATATATTTTAAATATGAAATATATTATTATAAAATTATAGCTCCAGTATTGAATTTTCGTTGTTTACTTATTTCACTCGACATTTAAATAATATGAAGCCAAATAAATGGAAGATTCTAACCCAAATCTTCCTGAGTGTTCGCTTTAGACGCATTAAAATAAATGGACCTTCATTTTAAATAAAGGTATATGAATAATGTGTATAAAAACTGTTTCTACCTACAAAATTACCAAATATTACCTATAAACCTTAACGGTATATATCACAGCCACCAGAAACTATAAAGATTTTGGGAGTTATTTTTCGCAACCACAGACAAATAAATAAAATTGATTTTGGACCACACGTTGACAATATAATTAACAGAGCTATAAAATTTAAGAATGCGCTATTTTCATTATGTGCATGTACTTGGGGATTTGATTCAAGGTGCAGATTGATTTTATACAAGGCGATGATACGTCCTATGTTAAGCTATGCATCCAATATCTGGTTCCCTTTTATCAATACAGCAAAGCGTTAAAAGTTAAATTCTATAGAGACCAAATTTTAATTAGATGCATTCATGCTTACAAAAGTTCATATTCTTACATTACTCATATTCTAGCTAAAACTCCTATGCTGACCGACTAACTTGGATTATTGTTGTATATATATTAATTAATTGTTCCACAGAGTGTGTGTAAGCTCACAGGTTAAAAGGCGCTAACCGAAACAGAAAAAAAGTTCCTTTGTTCAATATTAGTTTCCCTTTAATATTTTGTTCTCTCTCTTGTAAATCAATAAATATAGTGTTTAATTAATAATTATTGGAATCAGTTTCATTAAATATTCTAGGCAAAGTCAACAATTGGTAGCAGAGCGTGGTTATTTGATATAAAGCTCAAAAGCGAAAATATTTAATCTGAAGATTAAGCAAGAAGTTTATTCTGATCGGTAAACTAAAGCACTTCTAAGAAAATTAAAGGTATTTATATAGATTAAGTTAACTTATATCTATATATTACATGCTCAAGATCTACCCAATATTTAAATAAATTTAAATTATATATTTGTTTTTAAATTATATTGGTTTGTTTATATTAGCTCAAAAGGCGAAAATGGCTGAATATAATTTTTTATCCCAAACAAAAATTGACCATTAACAGGAACTAATTATCAAATATGGGCGTTGAAAATCGGCGCAGTTCTGAGAGGTAGGAAATTATTTAAATGTGTAATTTCCTATTCACAGAACCTGATATGGAAGACAAAGGTTCTTGAGAGATTTGGAGTGATAAAGATGATGAAGCTTTTGGGATAATCATCACTACGTTGACAAATGAACTAGAACTTAGAATTAAAGAACATTAAAATGAAAGATAATGAAACTGTAGATGAATATATAACAAGGGCAAAACATATTGCTGCTAGAAGTTCATCATTAGGGCATCAATTTCCCTCAAGAGAACTTTCATTTCATATTGTCAGAGGCATACATCCAAGGTATGAAAATATTGCTATTGTCTTACGATCTAAGAGAGAGACAATTGAAGAGATTCAACAAACTCTAAGAGAAGAGGAGTCAAGAAGAAATATGAGATTAATTCAACCAGTTGAGAATGAGCATGAACAAGTATACAGAATTGAAGATAGTGTTAAAAGTTAAACAATATCAGCCAAAAGGTTGTTTTGTTTGTAATAAAAAAGGACATCTAGCTAATGAAGAAACAGAAACAAGGATATCAAAAGAAATAGACTCCTAATTATAGAAATCACAAATACAGTAGGGGACATTCAAATAACCTAGTGTATACTATGAAAAGTGGAATTAATGGGCAAGCATTTGAAACATATGTAAAAGAATTTGAAGATTCACCAGATGGGAGAAATGATAAGCAAATATGATGTATAGATTCAGGATGCACCGCACATTTAACCCCAAACCTAATTTTGAGGGAAAATGTGACAGAGTACAAAAGTGAAATCAACCTAGATGAGAAGAGCAAAACTACCCAAGCCATAGCCAAAGGAGATATGAGACTTACTACATGCTTAAGTGAAAGACCAAGAAAATATTCGCATCAAAGGTATCTTACATGTACCAAGTTTAAGGAATAATTTATTGTCAGTATATGAATTTTAGCATCAGGCAGCGTTATTTTCTTAATGTATTGTTCTCCTGTGGAAGGGCAGACAAGCCCGAAAGCTTGAGATGATCAAAATAAAGATTCTTATCTCCATAAACGTTAATATTCTGATTTCAGATATCCAAAGGAGATTTAAATTGTTTCATATTTAGTATATGAATTAGTCAACAAGGGAATTTCAGTTATTTTCAATAAGGATGGAGCAAAAATTTATAATGAAGGGAATGATTTAGTTGCAGAAGCATATATTAAAGATAGAATGTTTATGATGGAAACAAAACTAAGAAATATACCAATAGAAAAAAAAAGAAAATTTCATGGTTAATAAATACACATTTATCAAATAAAAATAGCAATATAAGTTTATGGCATAAAGGATTAAACCATATAAATGAAGAATACATGAAAAATGATTCAAGGACATATTGTGAGAGGATTGGATCTAAAATTTGAAAGGTTACCAGAGTGCGAAGCATGCATAATGGGAAAACTGGTTCAGAAGCCATATAATATTACGGAAAATTATACAGTTAAACCCCTGCAGTTGATTCATATGGATTTATGTGGACCAATGCCATGTCAATCTTTAGGAGGATCTAAGTATTTTCTTGTTATAGTAGATGATTACAGTAGAAAAATCTTTGTATATTTCCTGAGATAAAAGATGAGACCTTTGAAAGATTTGAAGAATTTAAAGCAAGAGCCGAAAACGAATTAAGTCTTAGAATAAAAGATGTAAGAACCGACAATGGAACTGAATTTTGTAACTCTAGATTTGAAGGACTTTTCAAGAGAAGTGGGATCCATCACAAACTTACCACTACATACTCACCACAAAGTAATGGAGTCGCAGAGAGAGTGAATAGGACTCTTATAGATATAGCGAGAACCTTACTAATTGACTCAAAATTACCCATGAAGGTTTGGGCAGTGGCAATTGCTACAGCTGCATACATTAATAATTGTACCCCCCAAAGGTCTATCAAGCACCAGACACCTATACAGAGATGGAATGGGAGGAAACCATCGGTCAAACACATTCGAATATTTGGATTTTTGACACATTGGCTTGAAGGCAAAAGAAGACGAAACAAGTTCTCACCAAAGAGTAGAAAGGAAATATTTATTGGTTATTCCATTAAGAGAAAAGTCTACAGAATATATGATATAATGTCAAAAAGAATCCATGAAGTCAGATCAGTTAAATTTAGTGAAGAGAGGAATTGATTATGCAAATGATATTCAGGAAGATACTAATTGTGATAATTTGACCTATAAAGGAAATTGTGAAGAAATATTTGAAGACTTTCTTATCTTGAAAGAAGACAATCCTGTCACAGAGAGTAAAATGAAGTCTCAGGAGGATACTTCAGTAAAACCAGGTGGTGACACTGAAAATTACTCAACACAAACTGAATCAATAGAGGAAAGATGCGCAAAAGGAGGAAGAAAGAAAGGAGAAACAAAGAGCATCTCAGAAGAACGGCACAAAGCAAGACTTGAAGAACAAGAAAGGAAATTGATTGAAGAAGGAGTTCGACGCTCACAAAGAATAAAGGATAGGAATGATATAAAATAAAATGATTTTTAAAAGCGCGAATGTTTCTTTTATACATAAAACGAACTTCTACTGTCCTTACTGCGATGAAAAAATATATTGGCAGAATGATCCAATACAGTATTAGAGCTCTGAGAAGCGGTCTGGTGTATTAAATTGGCGAAACCGCTGGGAGGGTTCACCACTGATGAGCCAAGCCCTCCCAATATATTTTTTCATCGCAGTAAGGACAGTAGGCACAAAGCAATGGAAGAAGAGCTCAGTTAGATAGAGAAGCATAAAGTATGGACACTAGTACCAAGGGAAAATGGTATGAAAGTCATCAATAGTAAATGGGTCTACAGTACGAAGAAAACATCAAATGACGGCATATATAAAAGAAAGGCCAGACCGGTTGCTGTTGGATGCAATCAAAGAAATTGTTAGTTTTTTAAAAATTATTATTATTGTATTTTATTAATTAATTATAATTCATATTCATAGAATTTTATTGTTACTTATCATCATTATTTTTGTTGTTTTTTCTTCTTCTGTTTTCTTTTGTGTTATAAATACAACTAAATCGCACTAAATCGTAGTGTAATTCTCTTTTGTTGTTTGAAATAAATCAATTAAATCGAATTGAGTCTGCTCGTTCTTTCTAGAAGAAACCTCAAAGAAAACGTGCTAACATTTTTTGGTGCCGAAACCCGGGAAAGAAGTAGAAGAAATAGAAAGTTCTTAGAAGCCATAGAAATATAAAAAGGTAAGGTTTTGAATACTAATCTTTAAAATATGGAAACAGGTATTTTAATTTTTGAAACTCTGATTAAATGTTTATAATTGATAAAAGCAGATGTAGAATATAATTTAGAAGGCAATGATAATTACGCACTTATTCAAAATAAAGAAGACTTGTTATAAATTTAAAAGCTAGCTTTGATAATCAATATGTGAAATTAGTAAAATATAAAGGCATTAATGCTGAAGTAAAATTTGAGGTATCCTTTGAGGCAAAGTCTAGAATCAATTCTTTTTTGATAAAAATAAATAGATCGCTGGGAAATTTTAATAAAAATACATTTTCTGGTGTAGCGCATTTAGAACTTTCCAAATTTCAATTGCCCACCTTTAGTGGTGATATTTCAGATTGGCTAAGTTTTAAGGAAATTTTTATTTGATCTATTGATCAAATTCCAACACTGGGAAATTATAAAAAACTTCAATAATCAAATTCTGCACTAAAAGGAAATGCCGCTAGACTTATTAGGGCGTTCAATATTTCTGATGAAAATTATCCTATTGCATGGCAAACCTTGGTCAATAGATTCGACAAAAAAAGTGAATTGGCTTTTAAACAAATTCAAAATTTGTATGATCTAAAAAATGTAAAACAAGAATCGACTAAAGTTTACTTGATCTCCTGGACACTTGTAACGAAAGCATTAAGAATCTCTCTATCCTCGGATTGGAACGTAATAATTTATCGGATATGATTTTAATTCATATAATTCAATCAAAACTTGATCGTTCAATAAGAAAGGAATGGGAGATGAGTTTGCTTGAGAAAGAATATCCATCGTATGAAAAGATGATTTCTTTCCTGGAAAGATTTGCTGGAAGTCTCGGGAGTTTTCAGAATAAAGAAAATTCAAAACAAATCTACAAAATGAATAAATTCACTCATTGTCATTCAGCAACATTTGCCTCTGACTCTAGTATAGATAGCAGAGTAAAGTTATGCGTCTTATGTAAAGGTGAACATATTTTGTTAAAATTCCCTAAGTTTAATGGTATGATGTTACCTGAAAGATGGACATTTGTAAAAGACAATCGTCTATGTTACAACTGTCTAAGATCTAACCATAGAGTATCGTCATGCGTCTTCACGCAAAATTGCAAATCATGTAATAAAAGACATCATACTCTTTTGCATCAGTTCAAACCGGAAATGTTAAGTTCTGTTGCGGACATATCTCCATTGACTCATGCCAGTGTCTCATGTTTTGCAGACAACAAAAGTCATGATCGGATATTACTCTCTACGGATTTAATAAAGGTCAAATCGGAAAACGGGGTTCTTCAAGCATGTAGAGCCCTCATAGATACAGGCTCTCAAAGGTGTCTTATAACAAATAGTTGTCGAAAGAAATTAAATCTTCCTCTTGCTGAATGTAAAACTACAGTTTTTGGTTTGGGAAACAAACTTGTAGAACAATCAATGGGTGAGGTCTCTCTCCAATTTAGCCCACATTTCTCTCTCAAACCTAATATTCAACGCCAATCCTATAGTCATTGATAAGATCACATCAGAATTGCCCAATTTCTTTATAGAAAAGGATAATTGGCCTTATTAGAAAATCTTCTGTTGGCTGACCCCAATTTTGACAAATCTATCCAGATTGATTTAGTGATAGGAGAAGAGCTTGCTCCATGCTTATTTAACGGGAAGGTTAGATTCCAAAATGTATCTGGACCCACTGCGTGCGAATCCAAATTGGGATGGTTACTTACACACACTTGATTTTCGCAAAGAATTCTGGGAGCTGGAGTCAGTACCCTCTGCCAAATCTTTAACCAGAGAAGAAATTTCGTGTGAAGAAATATATATTAATAACCTCAAAATTCTGGAAGATGGAAGGTACTCTGTTGGGCTGCCATTTAGAACATTACCAACTCTTGGCGAATCTAGGATCAATGCTCTGAAACGATTTCTAACACTTGAAAGAAAATTACAAAATTCTCCAAGTGTCCTAAAACAATATTGTGATTTCATGGACGAATATATTTTAATCAATCATATGGAGCTTATTCCCAGTGATGAGCTGGATACACCTTGAGGACAATGTGTTTTTAAGGAGCAAAGCACTACCATTATATTGAGAGTTGTTTTTGATGCATCTTGCAAAACTAGCAATGGCAAATCTCTAAATGACTTTCTTCATGTAGGACCAAAACTAAAACAGGATATCTTCAAAATTCTGATAAGATTTCGAACACGCCCAATAGCTTTTTCAGGAGATATAGAGAAATTGTATCGCCAAATAAGAACCGATTCTAAATATTGTAATTTCCAGAGAATTTTATGGAGAAAAAAACCATCAGAACCTTTATTGGATTATAGACTACTGACTGTGACATATGGATTGTCTTGTGCGCCATATCTCGCCATGCGTACCCTACATCAACTTGCAAGGGACAAGGTGTCAACTTTCCCAGTGGCCTCAAAAATAGTACAAACCGATTTTTATGTTGATGACTTGCTTTCTGGTGCAGACACAATTGAAGAAGCTACATGTCATATTCATGAAGTCAATAATCTTCTTTCTTCAGCCGGATTTTCTCTTAGGAAATGGAGATCAAACGTCCCGGAGGTCCTTTCTGGATTTTCAGAACAGGTTGAAGATAGGCATAATCTTCGGGATTTTGAGAGTGATTCATGTGTCAAAATACTTGGTATTTGTTGGAATCCTTCCTTGGAAATTTTTCAGATTCTTGTTAATGACATTCCAGAACAAACGAATTCTAAAAGACATTTGTTATCCCACATCTCCAGAATCTTTGATCCTATAGGCTGGCTGTCCCCGGTTATTATTCGTCTTAAAATTTTGCTTCAATCACTTTGGAAACAGAAGTTGAATTGGGATGATCCCTTGCCTGATACTTTGTGCTCTCAATGGAAGAAAATCGAAAAGGAATTTTCCGTATTAAATAAAATTCAAATTCCTAGATACTTCTCGTGCAGGGGAGCTTTACTTTCTGTTGAACTTCATGGTTTTTGTGACTCTTCAGAAGTTGCATATGCGGCAGTATTTTATATAAGATCTCATATCAATTCGGGCCAAGTGAAAGTTTCTCTGATTGCTTCCAAGACGAGTGTAGCTCCTCTGAAAATGATTTCCATACCACGGCTGGAGCTGTGCGCTGCTCTTCTTCTCGCAACTTTATATGATACTATTCGCAATTCTTTATGCTTAAAAATTGTATGCATACAAATTATGGACTGATTCCAAAATTGTTCTCTGTTGGATTAAATCTAAATCTAGACATTGGAAATCATTTGTCGGAAATAGGATTGCTGAAGTTCAAAGATTGACTTTACATTCTTCCTGGCATTATGTCATTTCGAAAGATAACCCTGCAGGCTGCGCTTCCAGAGGTATAACTTCTTCAGAGCTGGTGGATCACTTTCTTTGGTGGCGAGGACCAACTTGACTCTCGGATGTGAATTTTGAAGATCCAATTCAAACTCAATATGATTTTCCGAAAGAAATTTCAGGTGAAAGACGAAAAACTTTCTCTGTTTTTCATTCCACTAATCTTCTTTTCCCAGACTTCATTTTCAAATACTCAAATATCAACGAACTTGTTAGAATTACAGCATGGATTTATAGATTTGTATTCAATGCCCAAAGTTCTTTCAATGAAAGAAAGAAAGGACATCTATCTTCAAACGATTTAACAAGTTCAATTCACAATATCATTCGTTTCATTCAAAGTTCTGAATTTCAATCAGAAATTACCTGTTGCAAACAAAAGAAACCTTTACCAACTAACTCAAGGCTTTTATCTTTGAATCCTTTCATTGATAAATCTGGACTATTACGGGTTGGAGGAAGATTACGTCATTCAAATCTGCAATTTGATGAAAAACATCCAATAATATTGCCAAGAGATAATTTCATCACGGAATTAATAGTGCGACAGTGTCATCTGAATCATTTACATTCTGATCTTCAACTGACCATGTCAGCACTACGATTACGATATTGGATTCTTGCAGGCAGAAGTTTGGTCAAGAAAATAATCCACCAATGCATGGTGTGTTTCAGAGCTAAACGCCAAGTTACCAAGCAAATCATGGGAGATCTGCCTATGCACCGAATTGTGAAATCAAATCCGTTCACTAAAATTGGAATCGACCTTGCAGGACCATTTTTGATTAAACCAAACATCAAAAGATCCAAAATAAAATTAAAATCATATGTTGCTTTATTTGTATGTTTCTGAACAAAAGCAATTCATATAGAAATTGTATCAGACCTATCTTCAGCGGCTTTCCTCGCAGCTCTCAAGCGGTTTATTTCTCGTCGAGGAAAACCTTCTGATATATTTAGTGATAACGGGACCAACTTTAGGTGAGCTAACAACATTCTCCGAGAGCAGTTTGGTATATTGAAAGCTTCAACAATTCAAAAATTCATATCTAATGAACGAATCAACTGGCATTTTATACCTCCTTCCGCCCCAAATTTCGGAGGTATCTGGGAGGCTGGAATAAAATCCTTCAAATTTCATCTTCTCAGATGCTTAAAGTCTCAGATACTCTCATTTGAAGAGCTGACTACCCTGTCAACTCAAATAGAAGCTTGTTTAAATTCGCGACCTATTTGTTCTCTAAGTTCAGATTCAAACGATTTTAATCCTCTTACATCAGGACACTTCTTAATCGGGAGACCCTTAACTGCCCCTCCAGAATCTAATGATGATGATGATGTTCTGATAAACTACCTCGATCGCTGGAGCATAAATCAAAAAATTAAAAATGTATTTTGGAAACGTTGAATCGAGAATACCTCAACAATTTGCAACAACGCCTAAAATGGCAAAAATCCTCACCCAACATTAAGGAAGGTGACCTCATCTTGCTCAAGGATACCATATCACCACCAGCAATGTATTGGAGCTTTGGTCGCATCACCAAAGTCTTTCCGGGAGCGGACGGAAAAGTTCGAGTCGTCGAGGTGAAGACCAAGCACCAAGAACGCCTTACTAGAACTGTCTCTAAAATAGTACCATTACCTTTTGCTGAGGACTAAGTTAGTCCTCCGGGGTGGAGTATGTTAGGTTTTTATTATTATTATTATTGTATTTTATTAATTAATTTTAATTCATATTCCTAGAATTTTATTGTTACTTATCATCATTCTTTTTGTTGTTTTTTTTCTTCTTCTGTTTTCTTTTGTGTTATAAATACAACTAAATCGCACTAAATCGTAGTGTAATTCTCTTTTGTTGTTTGAAATAAATCAATTGAATCGAATTGAGTCAGCTCGTTCTTTCTAGAAGAAACTTCAAAGAAAACGTGCTAACAGATATGGTGTGGACTATAAGGACAAACTACGGAAATGTGCAGATAGCCTTGGACTTGCTGATTAGGGCTTACACACAGGGGAGCGTATATGTTGTATATATATTAATTAATTATAATAACGAATAGATTCAAAAAGGATAAGTTTCTTTATTTGAAAAATCAAATCCTTTTTGAATCTATTCGTTATTATAATATATTGAAAGGATTATTCGTCTTAAATATTAATTAATTGTTCCACAGAGTGTGTGTAAGCTCACAGGTAAATAGGCGCTAACCGTAACAGAAATGTTCCTTTGTTCAATATTAGTTTCCCTTTTATATTTTGTTCTCTCTCTTGTAAATCAATAAATATAATGTTTAATTGATAATTATTGGAATCGGTTTCATCAAATATTGTAAGGAAAGTCAACAATTATCACTAATTAGATACAATATGAAGAATTCCCGACAGACCAAACACTAAATAAGCCCCTTTCAAATGAGTTGAATAAATTATATATAAAAAAAATTAGATTTTGTCTTTCTCAAACTAATGCAACGTTCAAGAATATTTTTCTGAGAGAAGTACCAAGCTTCATTACTCCTGATAAATACACTACTTTGTTCTTCACAGGAAAAGACCCTTTTTAAGTTTTCTCTTCGACTTGAGAGTTATAAATGATCCAACACGTGAATGCTGTCTAGATGTTGAAACACCAGAGCATCTTTTGTTGGCTTGCCCTCTGACTAACCAAATTGTACACGCTTGCTTTGACATAATGCCAAATAATCTTTCTGTATGAAAACTTTGGCAAGTTTAGAGCTATTTGTACACAGATTTATAACAGCCGTATGGTATCTTTCGACGTTGAATCACTCTACACCTCAATCCCACACAATGAAGCTATTCTAGCACTTCGAAAATTTACAGAAACCCATCAAAATCTAGATTTTCCTTTCTCCACAGAGGCTTTGATTGATTTAATTAAACTTTGTTTGGAACACAATTATTTTAGCCACCAAAATAAATTCTACAGACAAATCAAAGGCTTACCGATGGGAAACCCAATCTCATCGGCCTTAGCCAACATTTTCATGGACCAAATTGATCAAGCTGTCACAGAATCAAAGCAACTCAAAATTATTTTTTGGAAAAGGTACATAGATGACATTTTTTGCATAACAGAATCAGATTTTGTAGTAATTTCAAAATTTTTAAATAATTTAAGACCATTTTTAAATTTTACACATGAAATTGAAAATAATAATTCTCTGGCATTTTTAGATCTACAGCTTAAAAGAAAGGTTAATCAAATAGAAACTAGTATTTTTAGAAAACCAACCCACACAGGAAATTATTTGAATTTCAATTCTTTTGGCCCAGTTCATCATAAAATCGCTGTGGTTAAAGCTCTCTCCAAAAGATTAGATACACATTGTTCTTCAAAATTTAATGATATAGTGGAGAGAAATAGAATCTTCAGAGAATTAAAAAACAACAATTACCCTAGCAAATTTGTCGAAAAACATTTTTATAAACCAAAATCTCCACTTTTAAATAACACCCCTGATCAATCAAAAAAACTTTACTGCTCCCTCCCCTACAGCTACGGCTCTGAACGCATCGCCAGAGTCCTAAAGAGATACAACATCATAACTACCTATCAATCATCTTTAAATTTAAAAAAGGCCTTACGCCATCCAGACACTAAACAAATTAACAAAATGGAAAACAAAATCAACGTAATTTACAAAATACCTTGTAACAATTGCCAAGCTAATTATATAGGTGAAACCAGCAAACCTCTTAAAGATCGTTTAAATCAACACAAATCAGGACTAAGGAATTACAACCCACTGTCTCTCCTTGTAGATCATGCACTAAAAAACAACCACACTCCGGATTTCGAAAATACAGCTATTTTATACCAGAACATTAAAGAGAAACACTGCCGATTGTTCTTAGAAAGCTGGGCCTCTGCAGAAGACAAAGAAAGCATTAATAGGAAAATTGATTTACCAGACATCTACACACCATTTAGATCTTCTTAATTTTTTTTGTCTAATTATTTTAATTTCAATTAGTCAATTTTTATTTTTAAATTGACTTATTTTATACTTTTTTAAAGGGAGAGGTGCCGTTTCTTTAAATTACATAACTTTGCTTTATTTAATTTATTTTTTTTGCTTTAATGAATTTTTAAATTTTGTTGTAATACCCGCGATTTCTTAAATTATTTTTTTCACACATTAGTTATTACCTGTAATTAATACATACCACTTGTTTAATTATTTTTACATTTATCGCTTTAATACACAAAAGTATTGATACATTAAATATATAACTTATTACATGAAATACTTTAAACTTTTTTAGTTTCCACTTTTTTTAATCTATTTTTTTTCTCATATATTCTTCCTAAATTGCTTTAACTTCCATTTCAATGCATTTTTATAAAATATTTTTTACTTACATTTAAATCGATCTCCATCAATTTTGAAATGAATTTTTAAATACCCACATTTTTTGTTAAACCTTTTTAAAAAGTTCTTACAGTTTATTGTTTAAATCATTTTAAATTCATTTTCAAATGTTTTAATAGATACATATATTTTTACATTATTTTTATGTACTTTTTAAAAAACATTTTAAAATATAAAGATAGAACCCATATTTTTCCGTTAATATTTTAATATATTTTACATTTTGATTGCAATTTTTTATAATAATTATTTTTTACATTCACAAATTTCTCCCACCTACTCTGTATTTTAATTGATTTCAACTGTGATATTATAACACTATGCGGCGCTGAGTTTTGTGTATACAAAAATGTAATGCCTCGATAAAGGTTGGCGTTCAGCCAGCCGAAATATTGGCAAAATAAATATATTTTTAAATCCAATATATGCCTTTTATTATCTAATTATATATATATATATATATATTAAAAATAAAGAAGGCATCTCCTGACCACGAGCACATGTGCTTTTTAGATGGCAGAGCGCCATCTAGTGGAGCAAAAATAAACTAAACGTTTATTTAGCTTGCTCCGTGATATTTGGCCAACCCAATTTCTTGATAAATCAAGAAAAGCCATCCACGAACGCGTTTCGCGCTTTGGCGCTCGTCAGCGTGGAGAAGGCTGTAACCACTGCGACCAAAAAATATTTTTGGTCTCAATGGCTTCCCGAAAAATCAAGAAATGGGTATTTAAGGCCAAATTTGCGTAAAGACGCTTAACACATGAAAAAACAATAGAAAAAATAAAAGATAAGTGGGTCAGGTGTTGATATTAAAAATAAAGAAGGCATCTCCTGACCACGAGCACATGTGCTTTTTAGATGGCAGAGCGCCATCTAGTGGAGCAAAAATAAACTAAACGTTTATTTAGCTTGCTCCGTGATATTTGGCCAACCCAATTTCTTGATAAATCAAGAAAAGCCATCCACGAACGCGTTTCGCGCTTTGGCTCTCGTCAGCGTGGAGAAGGCTGTAACCACTGCGACCAAAAAATATTTTTGGTGTCAATGGCTTCCCGAAAAATCAAGAAATGGGTATTTCTTCTCCACGCTGACGAGCGCCAAAGCGCGAAACGCGTTCGTAGATGGCTTTTCTTGATTTATCAAGAAATTGGGTTGGCCAAATATCACGGAGCAAGCTAAATAAACGTTTAATTTATTTTTGCTCCACTAGATGGCGCTCTGCCATCTAAAAAGCACATGTGCTCGTGGTCAGGAGATGCCTTCTTTATTTTTAATATCAACACCTGACCCACTTATCTTTTATTTTTTCTATTGTTTTTTCATATATATATATATAATTCTAATATAGCACAATAGTCTGATAGACTTCATGCTTCTGTAATAATAAAATTTAAAAAATGCATTAAATTAAATATGAATATCGAAAGAAAGTCTAAGAAAATAAAGGTTTCAACTATAATTGTAAAAGTACAAAAACAGGTTCTGATATTCTATGAATACATTGGAGTATATCAATAACAATGTAATAAAATTCAAATTCTATTTCAAAATAAATATGATTTTCAATTCGTTTCAATAACTCCATTTTATAAGATTTAAATATATTTTGAAATATTAAAATAAAGCCTTAGTTTATTATTATACTAAATTAAAAAAGGGTGTCATATCAATTATTTGAACACTTTTCTTATCTTTGTTAATTATTCGGATTATCCGCTTTCTTCATTTCTCTCATACGCCATCTGTTCTAAGACATCAGATAGGAAGTAACTCCATTTATAATGTGACTTAGATATTCTTTTCTTATTTTAAAAATATTTCAAAACAATATATATTTAAAATTAAAAAAAGGCATATCCTGACCAGCGTTTTATACAATATATATTTGAATAAAAATTTCGTTGAATAGTCTTGATATTAAATTTATTTAAAAAATATTACCATATGATTAGAGACGTTAGAATTATTTATTCCAAAGAAAGCATACATTCTAAAAAGGGTAAAATTTGATCGGTAGATGGCGATTTAAATTTCATTTTTACATTTATGTATGTGATATTTAGTGGAAGTGGTCAAGTTCAAACCCCGCATTGAATCATTTAAAATAATAATATATATATATATATATATTGCGTATGATATTGTTTTTTACAGCACAATACAACAATGTTGGCAAGTTTCTCTAGAGTGGAATGTCGAGGTGACGAATCCACTCCAGGGCCTCCTCTGTGCACCGGTGGATATCCCCAAGTGTTCCCTGGAAGAATCTTCGAGGACAGTCCCTTAGGATATGGTGCATTGTTTGTATTTGTCCACAGTCGCAATTCTGGTCTGGACTCATGTTCCACTTATTTAGTAGGTAGTTGCATCTACCAGTAGAGGTCCTGATTCTATTGAGGGTTGACCAGGTCCTCCTAGGTAGGTTGTAGCCGGGAGGTTTGGTGTTAGGATCCTCCACCAGGTCTTTGTTGGCGATGGCAAGATTTCTCCATCGGTTTCTCCACTCTTCTTTAAGATCTACATTTTCATCGGCCACCCATGCAGGATTCCTTGATCTCCAGCGTCTGCATCCATGTTAGGAACGGCTGATGAAGCGTCTGTCCTCCATGTTAGGAGCGGCTTCTTCCGAGGAAGGTGATGGCCGGCATGCGCCCTCGGGCTAGATCTTTTGATCGACAGATATCACCAACTGATGACCAAATATCCTTTAGGATATCCTGGTCTTTACAGCACTAATGAATCGGACAAAAATAATAATAAATCGCCTAGATAGACCGTCAATTATTGCCCAAGTCCCACCAGGGTACATAAATAAATAACAAAATAAAAGTAGCTCTGGAAAAACTTGTAGATACGAGGTCAAGTTCTCAAGCTGTGTATACTTATATTGTTCTTTCAATAAACGCAAACCTCTACCCATCATGTTATTATGGCCTGCACTGTGTTTCGGTATATTTAAATATACATATTTAATCCGTTTGCTTATAGTAAAAAGAGATCATTCTACCAGTTAGGAAATAAACAATCACTGAATATATGTATTACCAAACAACTATAATTTATAATTTCAACTCTCGACTCCCTATAAGCACAAAAAATCGAATGGAGCCTTTCTTGTTCTTTATGAGGTAGGGACATTATGCTAATAAGGCAGTTATGTAAATTAAAAAGCATTTATTGAGAAACGTACCCCCATTCATTTTACTTCCGTGTCCAATGGATTAAGACTTATACATATTTATTTATACGACACGTGTACCACATCATATAATTGATTCCATATCGTGTATATATAGAGAGACCGATTTAATTCAAACTGTTTTTCTTATATATTAAAATAAATTTCATTTCTTACTAGTCACAATTATATATTTACCTACAAAGCAAACAGCTTTATTAAAGGCAGATTTTGGCTAAAAATATGCATTAATCAGACAATTATGTATAGGTTGATTAATGAAACGAAAAAAATAATAGTTAGTAAATTAAATACCAATATATGGATAAAAGTGGTCTTTAATGAGGCATTTCTACAAGCAAAATATTTGGTATAATTATACATATATTGATAATCGGTTCTTGGAAAAATGTTGGCTTATAATGAAAGGAAATATATAAAAATAAAGATATATTATTAAATAAAGACAGTGTGAATGTTTAATTTAGAAGGAGTCACTCATAGATAAGCCTCGGAATATGCTAATCAATATGATATTAGGCTAAATGAAATATCTCTAATATTCATCATACGCAGGTCATATATATATCTCAATATATAAATCTCTCTATCTTTCATAGATAAAATAATAATCTATGATATTAAATATAATTATTTGTTGTATATATACTGAATACAATAGTTAAATCAAAGATATAATTCTCTCATTGGCCTTGTAGAACGAGAGTGGTGTACGCGTGCGCGCATGTTCTAGTGAAAAACACAAACATCCACGATAAAGAGAGGCGAGTTGCCCCTCGAAGTATTGGAACAATAAAATAATTAGAAATCCAAAATATGCATCTTTTATATATATATATGTGATGATTTAAGACCATGGAATTGTTGTAAATAGTCTAAATATCCACTACCACATGTTCCACCCCATGACTGTATATAACTTCTTATGTACTGCACATAGAAAACCTCAACTAACATCAATCTGTACCGCGTAAGAATCTAATAAAGTATTGCAACTGTACAGATAGAAGCAATGGAGAGAGACAGGAGAAAGTTAAGGTTAAAACAAATCAGGTTTAGGACAGAAGTCGAAGCAAGGCCTAGCAAAAGAGGCTTAAAACCAGCCCAACTATAAATAATTTACAAGTCAATACTTCCTGACAGGACAGGGCGTATCTGATATCGAGGAAACCATAAAATCTAAGAGTGACGCCCAATTTCCGGGCCAAGACAGGACGTATTTTCAATCAAAGAAAGCCGCAAGGCCAATTACAGAAGACATCCCCTAAGTAGGTCAACCAATAGCCTACGGCCACGTGAAAAAGTCCCACCAATTAGGAAAGAATCACCTAAATAGGTCAGCCAATCAGAAAGAAGCAAGGTCGTGGTGTTAAATCGAAGACCTAGAATAGGCAGTCTTCGCTTGGAACTCAACGGTAACACTTGCTCTAAAATCTCTCTCTCCTCATCCCATTCCTTCTTGACGTCAGACGCTTTTAGTGGAATCTCTGTTTGTTTATTTCACCTTTGGCCCAGCTGTGTCGCCTTCCACCACGACTGCACGGGAGAGTTGACATCGAGGTTCGTCGAGCATCAGGTAACACTGGTCCCAGAGGTCCCAAGATATCACAGACTCCCCCGTAACGAAGAGTCGACAGGATAGTGGACGCCAAGGTACAAGTAAGCAAGTAGACCACTGTCTGTACAGAAAGATGGAACAGGGAAGAGAGGAGAATCCAAAGGAACCCATGGAGTCCGATCCCGACTCCGAAAGTGGCGAAAACACTTTTCCGAAGAAAGAAAACACCCTCGGTAGGACGCAGGAAGTCCCCCCCGGCCAGGAAGACGTCACACCCCCGCCGCCGGTGTCAGATGTCCTAGGGAGGTTGACGACGACGCTACATCAGCTTTCTGCCGTGACCGGACATCGCGAGAGGTGGAATCGCTACGATGGTTCGTACGAGGCGCAGAGCTTCTTCAACTACTACGACGCCCAAGCAGATCGGGCCCAACTACAAAACTCTACAAGACTGAGAAAGCCAGCAAACCTCCTGCAAGCGCCCCTCCGAGTTACCAACACGCGAGCGTATGTTACCTGCTCCCCCGACCATCTCTAAACCACGAGCCCAGCGCAAACAATGAACTCTGACCTTCCCAAGAATCCTCCAACCACGGCACAAGACCAGGACTGTCCCGACATACAAGACACAACAGTAGGTTCCTCCTTCTATATTTTTTGTTGAACAACTGCTCGTTCGAGCTGAACAGTCCAATAATGTAAACCTACTCTACTACTTTATACAGGAGCATCTATCGCTATAATTAGGCAGAATACTTTTAAAATAATAGAAATCAGTTTGTAAAAGAAAAATACCTGTCCATCCATTTAACTTAACTATTAATGCCATAGCTAACAATATTTTCACCATAGATTATATCTTTTTGATCTTAAAAATAAGTAACATAACGCGTAATCTAAAATTCCATATAATCGATAACCATTGCCTTTTGTCATTTTATTCCTTAATTCCATAAGAAGATTTCTACTAATTATAAACTGTCCTCAGCTACTCCTGTATCAATGTAATGTACTTCTACCAACTACATTGTACCAATTCACCTCGTGCAAGCAACACGTGTCCCATGGACAGGTTAATACAACTGTCCCATTTACTAAATTTTCCCCTCCTGGAACGAGTTGCTCACACGTGGTGAACTCCAACACTCTTATTTAACCTCATTATAATGTTCCTAATCCCATTTTCAACGCCCCTATGTCCTTTTCTTTCATATCTTTGGACAGAAGTAACGTAAATCACAGCCTTCCAAAACTATTACAATCGTTAAATTCCCACATAACTACACTCCTTCCTTTTACACGCATAGTTAAATATCGACAAATCGCTCTTAACAAAATAAACAACACCTTTTCACATCACTTTTTCCAATTGGCAACAATTTTCAATGCGCGACTTCACACTCAAATCTAATTTCGAGCCACACAAGCTTTATTACGTCGCCCTACTAAACGCACACACACAAAAAAAAAATCACATTAAACGTGTCATATCCACTAACAATATAAAAATTATCGATATGTTCGTACAACCAGCACCCATGACTTTAGTAAATTTGTTATTCTTAGTGTAACAGGTTAGATTTTGTACAAAACAGAGACTTCACGCGACACCTTTTCATTTACAATTTTTTCGCTTCGTGTCACAGCGCCACACCACTAAACTCTTTCAATTTTCAGGCCAAAGACGCCTTCACCACGCCTGTGACACATTTATTTAACCACACATTGTCCACGTCGATAGTCGCAATTTCATTCAATTCTAACCCGATATCCATGAATAACATTTTTACTAAGTCCGCAAAAAACCATTCGATTTAATATTCACAGATACAATATCCGAATTTTCGAAATACAAACACAAATCTAACAAATGATTGAACACACGGAATAATTCAACCTCTGTATCTCCCTATGTCAATCCCATAACGCTTTTCACCAAAAGTGACAAATCAAAACGCTTTGCGTTTACAATTATAGAATTAATATCTCCGAACGTAGTTCGAATTAACTTCCAATAAGTTGAAAGAAAGCAAGCCCCCTCGCTCCCCCCTTGACCTAAATCCGGAATCGCATTAAAAATAGCTTCGCTCCCCTCTCTTCCGCTGGAGATGGACAAACAAATAGCCGACATTTTGTTACGCCCGTCGCCACCCCCGATGTCACTCTAATGGATTTTCGCTACCTATTAAATCAAACATTAGTGCGCGCCTTTTATTTTTAATCTACGCCGATATCCCGTTTAGCTACTAAAACTTGCTTAACACGTTATTTTACATTTACTAACAAATCTGTTCACTAACATTCTCTCGCCCTCGATTAACTTGTCAACTTAACATCGACACTTAGATCCAAAGACAACATTTTACCTACAAAAATCACACACACCCACATAAGTTTAAAAAATCGACAACATTAGGACTCAGTAAGTTTCACAGTTAGAAACAATGTGATCCACGAGTCGCATCAAACTTTAAACAAATTCGATAAGTTAGAACAACTTAGGCCAACAAGACCAAAGATATCGATCGAGGACAATTTAAAGCTCTCTCCACCCATCCTAAAAAAAAAAAAAAAAAAAAGGAACATTACATTTGGCCTACAACTTTCCATTCTTTCACGATATATAATTTCTATATATAATCTTACTTGCTCTTCTTTCTCGATGAACATTTTTTTTTTAAATTTTTCATTTTAATATCCTTTATATAATCATTATATAGCTCTTATAATTGTTTTTTTTTACGTCAACCAATTAGTTTAGATTATTGTCTTTTTTTTATTATTTTTCTTTACCAAAACTTATTTACTTTTGCTTCATGACTCTATTTTATAATCAACTTTATATTTTATCTTTCATATCATATCTAATAATCTCAAGTTTATATTTCATGTTTATATCACTAATTTGCATTTATCATTTTATATTTTTTCTCACTTTATAAATTAGATGTTATTTACATTGTTTCACCTTCCGCTACCATGTCAATGCTATCGAGTATATTATTGCTCATTATTTTTTTTTCATTTAATATTTTCACTTTCTATTACCTCTTATATACTGCTGTAGTGTGTTAATCTTTGTATCATATCATCACTATTTTTACTTTTTTTTAAGATTACTTTGCATTTAACTTCGCAATTCTATTTTCGATTTTTCAAATCCTTTAACGCTATATGCAAAGCCGTAATTTCGCAATTTCATATCTCAATGATATATTCTTTTATAATCAAACTAAAAATCACGATCTAAAAACAGGGCAATCTTCAATAACCTCTTAAACAACCACTTTAAAGGTTACTTCTTAAGAATTACTAACATTCCTTTTCCGCAGGAACTTTTAACTCCTTCGCAGGCTAGACTTGACCTACTTTGATTTCGTAATTAACAATCTTGACACACCGTCCCCCAGATTTACCTATCCCTACTTCTGGATTGGATACGTGCAAATTGTATATTTTTTTTATTCCAGGGCACTCTCATGCCACACGCTGGCACATTTTTTTTATTTTTTATTTTACTCTTTTTCTCGCTAAGCCCCTGACGACTCTAATTAAAACTTTGATTTCTGGTCACTGATCTTCGCCCTCATTTATCCTGCATGCGTACGTCTTAACGACTAATTACTAAAACCCATAACAATCCCCTTATCTTACTTTTCGATTGTGGTACTGTAACTTTATTCGGTCCTTAAATTTACATGTGAAACATGGCCTAGGTTTTCCGCGCCGTGCACATTAAATGGTTTGGGACTTGAGTCAAAGTGACCTTGCCTCAACCAAGTAATAACTAACCCCTCAACCCTTTCTAACGCCCATCACGAAAAGATCATGATTTACCCATCCAATCATTTATATTTTTACCTATAATCATTATATGTTCCCTATTAAATATTTTATTCATATTTTTATTTTTACTTGTATGTTTAATATTAGTTGTTTATGTTTTATTATCTCTTATGGATATACAGAAATCAACCCCATGTTATATACCAACTCACTTTAATTAATTTTTAAAAAATTACTTCCTTAATAACAGTCTTCCTATTCCGCTCTCTTAAATCCCTCCATATGAACCCTCTCACATCCGGGGCCATCTGTGATGATTTAAGACCATGGAATTGTTGTAAATAGTCTAAATATCCACTACCACATGTTCCACCCCATGACTGTATATAACTTCTTATGTACTGCACATAGAAAACCTCAACTAACATCAATCTGTACCGCGTAAGAATCTAATAAAGTATTGCAACTGTACAGATAGAAGCAATGGAGAGAGACAGGAGAAAGTTAAGGTTAAAACAAATCAGGTTTAGGACAGAAGTCGAAGCAAGGCCTAGCAAAAGAGGCTTAAAACCAGCCCAACTATAAATAATTTACAAGTCAATACTTCCTGACAGGACAGGGCGTATCTGATATCGAGGAAACCATAAAATCTAAGAGTGACGCCCAATTTCCGGGCCAAGACAGGACGTATTTTCAATCAAAGAAAGCCGCAAGGCCAATTACAGAAGACATCCCCTAAGTAGGTCAACCAATAGCCTACGGCCACGTGAAAAAGTCCCACCAATTAGGAAAGAATCACCTAAATAGGTCAGCCAATCAGAAAGAAGCAAGGTCGTGGTGTTAAATCGAAGACCTAGAATAGGCAGTCTTCGCTTGGAACTCAACGGTAACACTTGCTCTAAAATCTCTCTCTCCTCATCCCATTCCTTCTTGACGTCAGACGCTTTTAGTGGAATCTCTGTTTGTTTATTTCACCTTTGGCCCAGCTGTGTCGCCTTCCACCACGACTGCACGGGAGAGTTGACATCGAGGTTCGTCGAGCATCAGGTAACACTGGTCCCAGAGGTCCCAAGATATCACATATATATATATTAACACAAAGCAATAACGCGCCATCTATACATATAAAATAAAAAGATTTAAAAGCGCGAATGTTTCTTTTATACATAAAACGAACTTCTACTGTCCTTACTGCGATGAAAAAATATATTGGGAGGGCTTGGCTCATCAGTGGTGAACCCTCCCAGCGGTTTCGCCAATTTAATCCACCAGACCGCTTCTCAGAGCTCTAATACTGTATTGGATCATTCTGCTTTTATATGCTACACTGAAGGATGAAATCTTAGAAATGGTTTTCAAGTAAACTATGGACATAAGCTTATAGGACAGTAGAATTACATTCAAATATTTGCTTCGAGCAATGCTCTTCAGCAAACTATAAAGACAACGCCGTTTGGAATAAATTAACACAAAGCAATAACGCGCCATCTATACATATAAAATAAAAGGATTTAAAAACGCGAATGTTTCTTTTATACATAAAACGAACTTCTACTGTCCTTACTGCGATGAAAAAATATATTGGGAGGGCTTGGCTCATCAGTGGTGAACCCTCCCAGCGGTTTCGCCAATTTAATCCACCAGACCGCTTCTCAGAGCTCTAATACTGTATTGGATCATTCTGCTTTTATATGCTACACTGAAGGATGAAATCTTAGAAATGGTTTTCAAGTAAACTATGGACATAAGCTTATAGGACAGTAGAATTACATTCAAATATTTGCTTCGAGCAATGCTCTTCAGCAAACTATAAAGACAAGGCCGTTTGGAATAAATTAACACAAAGCAATAACGCGCCATCTATACATATAAAATAAAAGGATTTAAAAGCGCGAATGTTTCTTTTATACATAAAACGAACTTCTACTGTCCTTACTGCGATGAAAAAAATATATTGGGAGGGCTTGGCTCATCAGTGGTGAACCCTCCCAGCGGTTTCGCCAATTTAATCCACCAGACCGCTTCTCAGAGCTCTAATACTGTATTGGATCATTCTGCTTTTATATTCTACACTGAAGGATGAAATCTTAGAAATGGTTTTCAAGTAAACTATGGACATAAACTTATAGGACAGTAGAATTACATAAAAATATTTGCTTCGAGCAATGCTCTTCAGCAAACTATAAAGACAAGGCCGTTTGGAATAAATTAACACAAAGCAATAACGCGCCATCTATACATATAAAATAAAAGGATTTTATGTCCTTAGTTTACTCGAAAACCATTTCTAAGATTTCATCCTTCAGTGTAGCATATAAAAGCAGAATGATCCAATACAGTATTAGAGCTCTGAGAAGCGGTCTGGTGGATTAAATTGGCGAAACCGCTGGGAGTGTTCACCACTGATGAGCCAAGCCCTCCCAATATATTTTTTCATCGCAGTAAGGACAGTAGAAGTTCGTTTTATGTATAAAAGAAACATTCGCGCTTTTAAATCCTTATATATATATATATATATATATATATATTAAGAAATAGGCATCTCCTTATCGTGCAACTGAAAGTTGCTAATGGCTTGCGCCATCTATCGGAATAAAAATCAACGAGAATAGTTGATATTTATTCCGATAGATGGCGCAAGCCATTAGCAACTTTCAGTTGCACGATAAGGAGATGCCTATTTCTTAATTTATGCACCTTATCCCAGTACAATATTACATTTGTACTATTATTTCATATATATATATATATACTAAGCAATCATGATAATATTATATTATTGAATATAATTACCTTCAATACGCGATTACTTTCTCTTCTATATACTTCTTCTAATTATCTTTGAAATATAAAATTTATTGGGCAAATATTAACTCGGAGAGAACCCGATCAAAGTCTAGATAGTGTAATACAGTAAATACTAATTAATCTAAATTCTCAACTCTCGTCATGACTTGCCATCGTTTGGATGTGTTGTGTTTGAATATATTAGTTGCTATACTCTCTTACGATGATATATTTAACCTGCTCTAAATATATACTGACTATATAATAAAATTATTGAACAGAACTCATAGCGCGTTATATGTATGTATGAAAAAATTCAGCTTTTAATTATTTTGGCGAATTTCCATAATAATATATTTTTTTAATATCTTAAAAGGTTTGAATTACAAATCTAGGTGGGGAACCCTTTCAGCACTTTAATGACATAAATATTCTCTACGAGTACCTTGCTAATAGACTCTGAATTAATCAAATATCTACCTCATATTATAAAAAATCCTGAAGATATCCTTTAAAAAAAGCGAAGAACTTCAAATTGGAATCTAATCGCCGAATTGTATCGTACGATGTCATAGACCCATAAACTAGCTTACCACATGACCTAATAATAAACTCCCTACAAACCATTCTGATGTAAAATACAGAAGCATAGCCAGCAATACTGAATAATAACGGAATAATAAAAATCTTCAGAAGTTAATCCTCCATAGCCTCAATTTTAAGAAACCCATTTACCAAAAGCATCCATAAGAAACAAGAAAAAAAAATTGGTTTACCAAATTCTCTGCCTTAACTGAAATAGTGTCTACATTGGTGAAACCTCAATAGACCTTTCCATCAGAATTGAAGAGCTCCAAAGGAATATTTCTAAGTAGAACCTAAACTTCTTTTAAAATTCACCACACCAGACCGGACAACCCCAGACTTCAATAGTACCAGAATCCTCCATAAAAATGTCACAACTAATGCCCAAAAAATATTCTTGAAGTAATAAAATATGAAGAACCCAAAATAATAAACAAAGTACACAGTTATACTACGCCCTAATATTAGAATGGTCACGTAGTCCATGTGTAGACATGTGATGTACTTTCACTATAAACAGTCACAGACCTCTACCCACCACGATTACAATTGCCACATACTAGATGTGCAGACAATGTGATGGACTTTCAGTATAAAATCTCTACCTACCAAGATTACAATTGCTACGTATTAAATGTGTTGACATGTGATTTACTCTCAGTAAAAAAGCCATAAATCTCTACCCACGACGATTATAAGGGCCCTGTAATAGCCTGTATAGGTCTGGTGTAATTAGAGTACAAGTAGTGGCAAACTCTCAATAACCAATATTACTATAGTCATTTCACTTATCATAAGCAACAAGATATATAAGTATAATATTCTAAGTTAATATATACATATCTATATATATATAAAACAATGTTTGTATGTTTGTTTGTTTGTATGTCCGGTATACAAATTCGCAGTAGTTCACTAATTCGAACCAAAATTCCCATACATAGGTAAAGAAATACGGGGAAGATGATAAGCTATTTTAAAAAATAAATAAATCAATTATTAAAACTATATATTCAAATTATTCGACTTAGCTCACGAACAGCGCCCTCTATCAAATATTAGATTAAATTATGCTGATGCAAACAAATAGATAATGCTAATAACAAACAATTATAAAAAAATCTTATCTAAATATATATGACTCGGTAGATATGCACACGGGCCAATCCAGGGGCGAAGCCCGGGTCACCCGTCTAGTTTTATATAAAAATAAACTAATGGATTCTGTTGGTTGATTAATCGCCATTTTTTACTTTGAATAAAAGAAACATTTTAAAGTGAATGACTTCGCTGAAGTATTATGTGATAATCAATCAATATATATATATATATAAAATTGAATGTCTGTCTGTATGTTAGTACTCTATAGATTCAAAAACCATACACCCAATCGCCGTGATATTTCGGGATATTATTAGATATATCCCCGGGAAGGTTTTTGAAAAATAATTTCTTGAATATCTTGAATATCCTTAGAGTTATTTGCAGATTTGTAGATTTAACTCGCAAGCAGCGCCTCCATTGCGACGATTATAACAAGTTTTTTTATCTATAAGTTTTATTATCACTAAGTTTATTATCTTAAAGATTATTTATCAAAAGTAAGATTTTCTACCTATTAATTGCGCACAAGTTAAAGTTAGTTTTATCATTTATCTACAACATATATATTGGGAGAATAGATAAAATGATGATTTTGTAATGTAGAAAATTAGGAAAGACAAAATTCAGGATGACACGGCAATTTATTTGAAACAAGAATAATGATACAATTCCAAGGCAAGATACTATTCCTTTAACTTACAATTACCGAGGAAACCAATTAATATTGATTTTATTCAACTTATCGAGTATTTTTCAAGGAACCAGGAAAAAATGTTCACTTTATCGAGAGATTCAAATTTACGAGTTTCAAATTATCAAACTATATCTATTATTTTTTTTATAAGTTTATATAGAATAGTTTTAACAAATGTTCGTTAGACAAACCTTTACTCGGGTAAAACCCGGGCGAAGCTGGGTACATCCGCTAGTAAATATATATAAATAATTAGCTATGAAACTACAAGCCTTTTCAGTTGTATTGTTTGGTGAGATGCAAAAAGCCGATCTTTTCGATTTAAGACCAAGCTAGAATTCATCGCTCTTTAATATTAAATCCGATATTTTATCATCTTAGATTAATAACTGAAATGTATTTAAAATCAATTTGAATTATTATCAAATGTAAAATATTAATTACAGAGGTGCGTGTAATTTAAAAACTAGGATTTTGGCTTCAAATACAGCTATTACAAAAAAAATTAAGTTTAATTTAAGGCTCTAAAATCTTAGCCTTATATAAATTTGACTTAGTATTTATTAAGTGCTAAGTCTTTTGTTTTTTGGTAAAATAGATAATATATTGATCCAATATGTGCATTTTTAATTAAAAGTCTTAAGTGTGTGCGATAGATCTTTTATCCGTTTAGTTCTGTAGAAAAATTGTGCAAGCTATTCGGGACAGTAAAATCGCATTTTGGCTTTATATCCGATAGGTCTCACATCAATAATCGATTTCAGTTTGTTAGGTTCCACAATTTAAAGTGTAAGTTTATATTTTCACATAACTTAAAAAATTTAATAAGAATTCTTATAAAAAACATTAGCACGTCGCATTAGAAACGGAGAATCTCATCGATATCTTAACCAAGATGTTAAATTTATATAAAAGGGCGTACCTGGATATGTAAAGAAAAAAAAACAAGTTTACTGTGTAATAAATTGATAAAGAGGGAGCAATCTCTCGAAATATTTTGAGAAACAAATATTTTTTTTCTTTACATAAATAGGTACGCCCTTTTATATAAACTTATTTTATGGATCGCCTTTTGACTCAAACAAGATGTTGAAGTTTTTAAAGTTTCCTTATGACTTTTAGAATTGAAACATTTATTTGAACTCAAGCTGTTAAATTGGCCATGCCAATAGCGATTCTCCCAACATATTATTTTGAGATGGTGGAATAAATGAACATTTTTAAACATTGAACATCACTCTCCTACAATAATTTCAACATACATTTTATAGATAATTTTAGGTTTTGTAAAAAGACACTATGCTACTATCACATTATCCGCAACTCAGCTAGATTTTGACATTAAAAATCATGTGTAAAGTATCCACAGCTCTATATTAGGGTTTCCATTAAAGTGAGTTGTGAATATTGCGATTGTTGGTCTGAAAAAAAAGCGCAAGTAACAAAACGATCATCAGTTAGGAAAAAACTAATGAAATATTAATATTCATTAAGTTTATATAATAATTATTGAAATAGTTTGCACCTACCAGTGCAAAACATAGCAAAAAGAAGAAGAAAAATTTTAATATTTTCGAAAATTATATCTCGAATTTTTATAAATTTTTACACTTTGAGATACTTAAATTAACCTTGAAGAAAAATACCCTAATATATGTATTGTAAAGTATTAAAAACAGAAAGGATATATTAAGAGGAAGTTCTCAACAAACTCATTTTATTTTAATAGCTTTTAAAATTACTCATTTTTGGGTATTTTATTTAATAAAATTGGCGTTATAGATATTCTATATATATATATATTACACACTAACGTACTATTTTAAAAGGCTATATATAACTGGGATTTTAAAAATTTTCAACGAAGAATATTCTATGATTGATTTTAAAGTCAGATAGGAATTTAAAAAAGTAATCCTATGAGCCTATGGCCTGGGAGGACGATACATTCTTACCTGGACAGACGACCAAGTTTGGCGCCTCCCAAACTTCCTCGAATTTATAACGGAGTCGACACCAGCGCCGCCCTAGTGGCCAAACCCCATTTTCACCTTTCTACGTCCTCTGAAATAAGATTTAATTGCTTAATCCTTTTTTTTACATTCGAACAAAATTTCACCAAATGATTTTACAAATGCAATTGTGATGGTTCGAAATATATATATAATAAAATACATAGAGAGTAATATAAAAAAGTAGCTTGTAAAAAGCATATATTTCTTATATAATTAGAAAAACTGACTAGGAAAAAACAAATTCCTACTGTTAGCTTAAGAACAACGTGAAGCGTGGTGTTGTCATCATGTCGTACTATAACTGACTGCTAGGCTCTAGCGTACTTGTAGTGGTTCGAAATATAAATATAATAAAATACATAGGGAATATTATAATAAAAAGTAGTTTGTAAAAAGCATATATTTCTTATATAATTAGAAAAGCTGACTAAGAAAAAACAAATTCCTACTGTTAGCTTAAAAACAACGTGAAGCGTGGTGTCGTCATCATGTCGTACTATAACTGACTGCTAGGCTCTAGCGTATTCACGATTTTCTCAGATAAATATGAAGCACAATCACCCAAATTTTACACAGAAATGAAAATGATTATAAATACGATTGGTTATTTTCCAATAAAAACAATTTTATACCTTCCCTAACTGCATTAATAAAACTATTTTAGAGGATCATGCTCATCAATGATGAACTCTCCCAGCTCTTTTGCCATTTCAATTTCCCATACCGCTCTTCTATTTCACAGTTCTGTTTATATATTTGAATATTATGAAGAAAATATTGAGTATTTAGGAAAATTATTAACATACACTTTGGGGGAAAATAGGAATATTATATTCAAATATTACATCGAGTATTTATTTTCCGCACACATAATTCGCAAATAAAAAAGTATTTCAGCCTTCACCTAAATATAGGGAATAGGGCGCCATCATTCAATCTATTCTCATTGCAGTAAGTAGACGAGAGGAAATTGTTTTATTTTGAAAAAGAAACATTCGTGCTCGATAATCTCTTTAATATATTTTTCTGTAATAGTTTTAGAAATTCATGTTTTACCCCATCTCACCATTTAGTGATAAGAAAATATATTTTTGAAACAGGTTACTACAGCTAGTCCCTACAGAAATTCTAAATATATTGGGAAGTCCTGGCCTATCATTGATGAACCGTGTCAGGAGCTTAGCTTCAACATATAAGACCTGTCTACTTTGTATTTGACTATCAGGACTCTTAAAGAGCAATTTAGAGATATTCTTTGGAAGGCTCTTTGATATTAACTATGGAAAAAAGCACATGGAAGCGTGGAGAGTTTCATACATATATATTAATAATACATTAAGGATTCGGGTAAATTAATTAAAAATTAAACTAGTCGAATGACCCGGGCAACGCCACGGGTTTACCCGAAAGCCCGTGAAGACATTAAGAGTAAAGATTATGGCTTAAAATCACAATAAGTATATTCTGATTTCCTAAAGGCAGAATTTCAAGTAATTTCAAGTGAAAATACTTTCTTAGTATATACATTCAGGCAGATAAGCACCCGGTTTAATCCTAGATATCCATAGTATATATTTTTTAAAAAGTTCACAGATGATTATAAGCATTTCAGAAAGTAATTAGTATTGTCACATTTGTACAATTAAAATGAGAATGTGATCATAGCATCCACAACAAACCTACATTGAAATATGAGAGAGCAATGCGAAAATGTGGAAAATTAAGGTATAGAGCCGTGGAAAAAAAACAAATATAAGACCAAAAATTATAAATTCAGTAATATAATAAATAAAGAGGGTGTTCCATTTTTAAAATAACGATTTCGCTGTAGATCTCGAAAGAAGCGCGCGATTCGAAAGAACAAGCATTGCATTATATTTCATCAAAAAACTATTTTTAAATATTCGAAATTCCTAAATTATATAAGTGATTTTTAAAAGGTTGCGTTTTCAGACTTTCCGAGGAGAAATACTCGTTTACCCAAATTATTAACATCATTGAAGAAAAGAATATTTATATTAATAAGTTCACAATCAGTCACACACAAACACACACACAAACATAATAAAGGAAAACAAATAACATTTTGATATATATGAAATTAAGCGAAAATAATTATCTTAAAAAAAGGTGCCTGAAGAAACCATTCAACTCCAACTAAAAGAAAAATAAAGGAAATGGTTGTCAGAGTCCAAAAGAACATTTCCATAATAACCAACGTACCAATTTCTACCGTTAATCGTATTATTAGGAGAAATCGGCCTGAAAATAGGTAAAAAGGCGAATGTTTATGTCCTCAAGCCGCACCATATTGAGGAACGAAAGTCTTCCAGAAGGGCTCTTTATGAAAGGTACCTCGCAGGTTAAAGATGGATGAATGTTGTTACTCTGGACGAGGCATGCGTTCACCTCAATGATAGCAACCAACCCCGTGCCATTTACTACGCTCTCAAATTTACACCTTTCAGAACTGAGTCAAGCAATGCAAGGAAAGTTTCTCAAAGGGTTTCATGATCGTTTCAGGTTTCTGATACAATGAGAATGCGTTCAATAAAGAAGATGGACCCAAATATAAAGATAAATTCGAAAATGCACCATAGACTAGTCTTAGAACCATTATTCGACAATGAAATCCCGTTTTTGTATCCAAGGGACTCAAGATCCGTGTGGCTGCAACAGGATAAAACCACAAGTCATACATCACGTTAAAAACGACAATTATGATTAAAATAATTAACAATACAATTAGAAATACGAAATATCTACCATTATACATTTGAAAAGAATTATAATACAAACGCACATATTTTCAAAACAAAGTAATTGTTGATGATAAAAATATAAAGTTAAATTGAAATAAAAAATATTCGAGTAGAAAAAATTTACTAAATAAAATAAAAATATGCTCACTAATATTTGGAGAATGAAAATAAGTATATGGCATATTAGAGCTAAAAATAACGAACACTTTTGTATATAGATTGCGATGTATAATTCAGTATCTTCAGATGACATTGATTTAGACGAAATTAATTGCTTAAACTACAAGTAAAAACGCTGTTAGTGTCTAATCTATATAGAATAGCCAAATCGTTGGAAGAGTCACTGAAGAACCAGGTCCTCCCAATATTTTCACAACGCAGTAAGTACAGTAGGAAGTTGTTTTATTTGAAAAAAAAATAAAAAGGTGCGCTTAATATGTTCTATATACCAGGCTGTATATAGGCCATACACATTAAGTTTATTAAAATAAGAACATTCGGCCACAAGGAAAAACATAAACTTTTTCCTGAAGGCCTAATGTTCTTATTTTAATATTGATTCAATATATTTATATTGATTTAATATTGATTCAAATTTGATTTATGAATATATTCTCCATGAAAATTCGGAACTATTTTAGACGCTTAAGAATCTTTTTGAAATTAAACAATTTCTACTGCCCTTACTGAAATGGAAAAATTAATGGGAGGGCCTTGCTCATCAATAGTGAATCCTCCCAGCGGTTTCGCCAGTTTAATCTACCATACCGCTGTTATATTGCATTTTTCGATATTATTTTTTATAGTGATACTGATGCTAGACTCTTGGAATGGGTATTTTAGATTAACTATGGAGATAAGCTTTGAGGACAGCAGAATTACATACAATTATAAATATATAATATGCTTTACGCAATCGTTCTTCCGCAAATATCAAATTGAGTCTTTTGTTATAACATTTATATTATGATGCACTAGCGCGCCATCTGTTATGAAAATTCGAAACTATTTTAGACCAGTAAGATTCTTTTTGAAATTAAACAATTTCTACTGCTCTTACTGAAATTGAGAAATAAATGGGAGGACCTGGCTCACCAGTGGTGAACCCTCCCAGCGATTTCGCCAGTTTAATCAACTATCATCAGTATCACTATAAAAGGAAGATCGAAAAATGCAATATAGCAGCGGTATGGAAGATTAAATTGGCGAAACCGGTGGGAGGGGTTCACCATTGATGAGCCAGCTCCTCTCATTAATTTTTCCATTTCAGTAAGGGCAGTAGGAATTGTTTAATTTCAAAAAGAATCTTACGCGTCTAAAATAGTTTCGAATTTTTATAACAGATGGCGCGCTTGTGCATCATAGTCTCCATGACCATGTTTAATTATACAATTGATTATACAAATATATATATACTAGACGAATGACCCGGGCAACGCCCGGGTTTACCCGATTAAATGTTTTATTCAAACACTATTCGTTACAATTATAAATTGGCGCCGTGGATGTCACTCTTGTGAAACGTCCCGCTCCAAACTTTACAGTCAGATTAGTTACGATATAAATCTTCAAATCAAGCGAGCGTCTATAAATATTTCGATTTAGATCAAGTATTCTAATTAGTAAGCGAACTATTATTAATAAAATTTTGAAAAGATTTCGATTTTAAACGTATTTATAACCTTGATAGAGGGCGCTGTTCGTGAGCTAAGTAGAATAATTTGAATATATGGTTTTGATTTTAATTTATATATAATTTAAAATAACCAATCGTTGTCCTAGGTAGCCTAGTGGTCATGGCATCTGCCCGGAAAGCGGAAGGTCGTGGGTTCGATTCCCATCCCTTGACACTTTTTTTATTTTATCCATTCTGACCAAAATCTATCCGTGAACTTCACACAGTGAACTTCACACAGACAGAATAAGGCAATTATATAAGTAGATAAATAAATAATTATCATTAGATAATGATAATGATCATAATGATGATGCGCGCGTTGATGACCAAAATCTATCCGTGAACTTCACACAGACAGAATAAGGCAATTATATAAGTAGATAATAAATAATTATCATTAGATAATGATAATGATCATAATGATGATGCGCGCGTTGATGACCAAAATCTATCCGTGAACTTCACACAGACAGAATAAGGCAATTATATAATATATATATATGTCATAATATTACCCTTCCAGGAATAATAAAGTAAATCTACAGTCGACCAGAGAGAGACGTAGGGAGGAGGATGTAAAGGCCGGTCACTTGATATATCAGTCACATTCCAAGGGGGCCATTTTCGTAGAACCTCAGAACTATTTTTGGACAGTCGGGGGGTGGTGGCGACACAAAAACGGTCGTTCCGCAGTGGCAGCCGCTAGCGCTCCCTCTCTCTCTCGGTTTGCTGGGTCCCATCTTCCAAACTTGTGGTTTCCTTATTTCTCTCTCCCCACATTATCACTATATTGCCACATTGAAAGTCGACAGGATCATATCACATATATATATGTTAAATTAAAATATTTATTTAAAATTGTTATCTATCTATATATATAAAATTGAATGTCTGTGTGTCTGTCTGTCTGTGTGTGTGTCCTCTATGGATTCGAAAACCATACATCCAATCGCCGTGAAATTTTGGGATATTATTAGGTGTATCTCCGGAAAGGTTTACGAAAAATAATATCTTGAATATCTTTAATATCCTTAGAGTTATTTGCAGATTTGTAGCTTTAACTCGCAAGCAGCGCCACCATTGAGACGGAGATAGGCTTTTTAAAGAGGGGGAGTAATGTTAGGAGAGAGGAGCGCGTCTCGAGGCGGGTGCTCACGTGTCACTGTTAAAAACCTATTTGTTTTGGCTACATCTTTTCCCGTGGACTTAACGATAACTTTTCTAAAACTTATTTCAAATTTCATGTATAATTATTTTTACATCATTTAGTTTAGTATAATTATTTACTATAATTTCCTATCGTTCAATTATTATACTTTTTGTTCTTAAAGATTATTTAAGACAATAATCTTTAATTAGAAAGTGCTTTGCCAAAAGTTTGGAGTCGGGCAGACCCCGTGCGAGAATGGATTCGCCCGGCCGCCGGCCGACAGTCAAAGTACCCACCGACCAATCAGGGCAGAGTTGGTGACACAGCTATGCCAAGTAGACAAGAAAAAAAGCCTCGCGGGAGCTTGCCCAAGATGACCTCCGGGAACTTCGTCCATCTTCCATAAACGACCATGAATTTATTCAACCTTATCGAGTATTTTTCAAGGGACCGGGAAAAAATGTTCACTAGATAAAACGATGATTTTGTAATGTAGAAAATTAGGAAAGACAAAATTCAGGATGACACGGCACACAGGGACCGGAAAAAAATAATCACTTTATCGAGAGATTCACGACCATGATTTTATTCAACTTATCGAGTATTTTTCAAGGGACCGGGAAAATATGTTCTCTAGATAAAACGATGATTTTGTAATGTAGAAATTTATGAAAGACAAAATTCAGGATGACACGGCACACAGGGACCGGGAAAAAATAATCACTTTATCGAGAGATTCACGACCATGATTTTATTCAACTTATCGAGTATTTTTCAAGGGACCGGGAAAATATGTTCACTAGATAAAACGATGATTTTGTAATGTAGAAAATTATGAAAGACAAAATTCAGGATGACACGGCACACAGGGACCGGGAAAAAATGTTCACTTTATCGAGAGATTCAAATTTACGAGTTTCAAATTATCAAAATATATCTTTTTTTTTTTCAAGTTTATAGAGAATTGTTTTAACAAATGTTCGTTAGACAAACCTTTTCTCGGGTAAAACCTCGGGCGAAGCCGGGTACGTCCGCTAGTATTAAAATATTATTTTATTTAAAAAATTATATATTTCATAGATACAAATACTGCTAAATCGACCGCCAGAGGTCACTCTTCCCCTATAAAAACTCGTTGTTGTTCTTCCCCGATGCCTAGCTCAAACCTTTGTAATTATTTAAATAATCTTTTTTGTTCATTGTTTTATTCGCCTTAAGCCATGCGGTACTTTTACAAAATTATGTTTTTCATATGTATTTCTCAGCTCAATAAAGAAATCTCTGATCAAGACTGCACCACCATAGCTTAATCCTCAAGATAACCAAAATCAAGATAATCTCAACAATTCTAAAATACAACAGAAATCTCTTTTATTTTTATAAGAATAGCCGACAGGATATTTACCTGTTTGTTCAAAATACCAAGATCAAAATTATCAAGTTTGCAAATCTTTAAACTAAGCCTTCTCCAACAATAGAAATCCACAAGAAAACATAGTTCATTTCAACCAAAGAAAACCTACTCTAACAAGACATAGCTCAATTCAGGCAAACATAGCTCTCCACAAGCAAACATGGCTTTCTCCGAAAAAACAACCATAGCTTCAACAAACAACCCTAGCATCAGAAAGTCATCGCCATCCGCTCCAGCGCAACCAGCCAACATCTCCAGTTAACTCAGGACAACTCCGGATATCTCCAGCCATCTCCAGCAGTTTTCAAGCATTCTTCTCCCATCCATCGCCGGCCATCTCCGGAAATCGGCTCCAGTCAGAATCATCCCTTCCAAGGTAACTTGTATCTACCTTTTACATAACTTACATCATTTAATTTTTTTTAAATTCTCGCCATGATTTACAATAGTTTTAAATCGCATATTATAGTTATATTCCTTTTTATGCAATTCAATCTCAAATATCAATTTTGCCATAGCTGTTTTTGCCCTTTAAATTAGAACCACACCTTTTAATCCTATTAAGCATTTTATTTCTTTGTATAATTAGTTCTCTCTCCTAGATATTTTTATTCCATATACCCTTTAAACATTTGCAATTAGGTTTAAACATTGTTCACCATATTTTTGTAATTCCAAATGTAAAAAAGCCGGCCAGGAGAACAACAACAAAATAATATTACCTATTTCTCACATCTTCAATATTTTATTAAACTATCTTATACATTGTTTATCATATGACCACTATACCCTATAGCTTCACAATTCTATCATATATTTAAAATTCCTTAACTTTTGTGATTTTGATATTTTCCTATTTAATCTTATTTCACAATGTTTTTATATTTAAAATTTTAATTTTACTTTATTACTTATTTCATATGTAATTATTGTCTAAAAGCGTTTCTGCAAATATGTAAATTTAGCGCTACCAACATATGGAAATTTTAGCTCTTATTTTTAACCACCTTGATTCTTTTTCAAGTGATCATTCTTTATTCTAACCATTAATTTTTCTTAACATGTTCATTCCTTGTTTTTACTTTTTGTCTTTTTTACATATTACCCTTTGTCCACAATTTATTGCTTTTTCACAAATGCCTTTTTTTCCTATAATCACCCAATGTATTAATGTTGCACCTATCCTTTACCAATGCCATTGTTTTTATATTGTTTATTTTCAATGCTATCATTTATATCTCTCATTTATATATTTTGTTGTAATTATTAATTCATTTTATTTGCCTTCCTCATTAAATGTGTATTTTTTCTTGTCTAGTTCCAATCTATTGGTTCACAATAAGCCAATACGATAATGGAACACCAATTTCTTTTCTCTCTTTGCCACATTTTCACTCTTTATCTGCCAACATTTTATAATTATTGCACATATCATTTTTCGCATGTCCTTTCTGATCTATTGGCTCACAACAAGCCAATATGATCATGGAATATCATCTTTTTATTTCTCACTTTTTAATAATCATGCATTTTATTTTCTTACTTCATTCTTATAATGTCAATTTTCTCATTTGTCTTCCCTATCTATTGGTTCACAATAAGCCAATACGATGATGGAATACCAATTTATTTTTTCTCTTGACCACATTTTCACTCTTCACCACTATTTTATTTTATCATTATTCACATTATGCATCATTTTGTACTTTACTGTCTATTGGTACCATATATAAAAACCAATATGATAAGTGAATATCACCTCTCGTTATTTTCTTTTAATCATTATAACTTTATATATATTTTAACTATATTTTTTATCACCTTTCTCTCTACCCATATTATTTTCTTCACAGGGGGGAAATGTTAAATTAAAATATTTTATTTAAAATTGTTATATTAAAATATTATTTTATTTAAAATTATATATTTCATAGATACAAATACTGCTAAATCGACCGCCAGAGGTCATTCTTCCCCTATAAAAACTCGTTGTTCTTCCCCGATGGCTAGCTCAAACCTTTGTAATTATGTAAATAATATTTTTTGTTCATTGTTCTATTCGCCTTAAGCCAGGCGGTACTTTTACAAAATTGTTTTTCATATGTATTTCTCAGCTCAATAAAGAAATCTCTGATCAAGACTTTATATTTTTAAGATTATTATTCGACCTCGACTGCACCACCATAGCTTAATCCTCAAGATAACCAAAATCAAGATAATCTCAAAAATTCCTAATTCAAGCAGAAAATATATTTTCTTTATATAAGATATATATATATATATATAAAATAAAAGCATATTTTGGATCAATAAATTTATTAAAATTCAATGTTGCAATAATTATAAAATGTTGGCAGATAAAGAGTGAAAATGTGGCAAAGAGAGAAAAGAAATTGGTGTTCCATTATCGTATTGGCTTATTGTGAACCAATAGATTGGAACTAGACAAGAAAAAATACACATTTAATAAGAAGGCATATAGGTTAAAAGGCTGGAATCTGCTGCATAAAAGGCACAAAATTATGCTTTTTTCGCCAGCCTCAAGATGAATTTCATGACCTTTTTTTCACAAGAGAATAATTTAGTATATTGCAATGATGTTGTTAGTCTAATGGAAGCGCTTGGTAATGACCATGATACAGAAGAGTGGCGTTTATATTCGTTGATTCTTCAAAAATTAGTTTGAAAGCTGTTCTCCTTCACAACGAAAATAAGTTCCCATCAGTGCCAATAGCACATGCATACAACATCAAAGAGACTTACGAAAACATGAAACTGCTTTTGAAAAAGATATAATATGAAAGATACGATTGAAAAATATGCAGCGATTTGGAATTCATTGCTCTCTTGCGTGGATTACAGCTTGGATATACAAAATTTTGTTGTTTTCTGTGTTAGTGGGATAGCAGAGATTAGGGAAAGGCATTACATTAAAAAATCTGGCCAAACCGTAATATTTTTACTCCAAGACATAAAAATATTGTAAATCCTCCTCTGATCGATTCAGAAAATATGTACTTACCACCATTACGTATTAAACTGGGATTAATGAAGAACTTTGTCAAGGCAATGGATCGAAATGCCAGTGAATTTGCCAACCTAAGTAATAAGTTTTATTATCACTAAGTTTATTATCTTAAAGATTATTTATCAAAAGTAAGATTTCTACCTATTAATTAGGCACAAGTCAAAGTTAGTTTTATCATTTATCTACAATATATATATATTGGGAGAATAGATAAAATGATAATTTTGTAATGTAGAAAATTAGGAAAGACAAAATTCAGGATGACAGGACAATTTCCTTTTTCCAATTACCGAGGGAACCAATTAATATTGATTTTATTCAACTTATCCAGTATTTTTCAAGGGACCGGGAAAAAATGTTCACTTTATCGAGAGATTCGTTAGACAAACCTTTACTCGGGTAAAACCCGGGCGAAGCCGGTAAAATCCATACAAGAATAATGATACAATTCCAACGCAAGATACTATTCCTTTAACTTCCAATTACCGAGGGAACCAATTAATATTGATTTTATTCAACTTATCGAGTATATTTCAAGGGACCGTGAAAAAATGTTCACTTTATCGAGAGATTCGTTAGACAAACCTTTACTCGGGTAAAACCCGGGCGAAGCCGGGTACGTCCGCTAGTATTTATATAATATATAAAATATATTTTTCGAGAAAACATACCCACTCTCTCTACTGAATAATTTTTTAAATATATATATATAAATGAAAATATCTAGAGATATACTGCATGATCTCAGCCAAAAGGCCGAGAAACGATATCTATCTACTTATATATTTGCCTTATTCTGTCTGTTTGTTTGTCTGAAGCTTTGTCTGTTTGTCTGAAGCTCACGGATAGAATGCGCGCTCATTGGCTGTAGATACGATGTACTAGAGCGCCATCTGTTATCAAATTATAAAACTATTTTAGAGGCGTAATATTCTTTTTATTTTTTTTTTATTTATTTATTGTTTTTTATTATTATTTTTTATTTATTTATTTATTTTTATTTTTTATTATTTTTATTTATTTTTATTTTATTTTATTTTTTTATTTTTATTTTTATTTTTTTTATATTTTTTTTTTTATTTATTTTTATTTTTTTTATTTTTTTTTAATTTTATTTTTATTTTTTTATTTTTTTTATTTATTTATTTTTTATTTTTTTTATTTTATTTTATTTATTTTTTTATTATTTTTTTTTATGTAAGTTTGCCTCTCTCATAAACCTGTCTATACAGACCACCCTGACTATAGCGACCACTCTAGACAACCCTGTTATCAGCTGCCTGTCTATACAGACCACCCTGCCTATAGCGGTCACCTTAGGCAACCCTGTTATCAGCAGTGTGATACATCCACCTGTCTATACAGACCACCCTGTCTATAGCGACCACTCTAGACAACCCTGTTATCAGCTGTGTGATACATCCACCTGTCTATACAGACCACCCTGTTAATAGCGACCACCCAAGTCAACGTTTTTAAAATATATTCGCACTCGGGTAAACCCCGGGCGTTGCCCGGGCCATTCGTCTAGTATATATATAAATGAATGTCTGTGTGTTTGTTTGTATGTCCGGTATACAAATTCGCAGTTGTTCACTAATTCAAACCAAAATTTCCATACATAAGTAAAATATAACGGGGAAGACGATAGGCTATTTTAAAAAATATATAAATCAAGTATTAAAACTATATATTCAAATTATTCTACTTAGCTCACGAACGGCGCCCTCTATCAAGTACTAAAATGTTATAAATACGTTTAAAATCAAAATCTTCTCAATATTTAATTAATAATAGTTCGCTTAATAACACATATAATATAAATATTTATATAATAACTGCTCTAATTTGAAATATTTTGTAGGTTTTATTTATTTATATATTTTCATTTTTAGATATAACTGATCTAATTCGCCGTTTAAAATAACTAATAATAGTTCGCTTAATAATACATATAATATAAATATTTATATAATAACTGCTCTAATTTGAAATATTTGGTAGGTTTTATTTATTTATATATTTTCATTTTTAGATATAACTGATCTAATTCGCCGTTTAAAATAACTAATAATAGTTCACTTCATTACACATATAATATAAATATTTATATATTGATTGCTCTAATTTGAAATATTTGGTAGGTTTTATTTATTTATATATTTTCATTTTTAGATATAACTGATCTAATTCGCCTTTTAAAATAACTAATAATAGTTCGCTTAATAACACATATAATATAAATATTTATATAATAACTGCTCTAATTTGAAATATTCGGTAGGTTTTATTTATTTATGTATTTTTATATTTAGATTTAACTGATCTAATTCGCCGTTTAAAATAACTGCTCTAATTCGAAATATTTGGTATGTTTTATTTGTGTTCACTCTATTTCTATTTATTTGAAGTATTATAATTTCCATGTTTCAAAAAACTATTTCAAAAAGGTCGTTAGAAATATGTAAGACCTGAAATAGCTTTACATGCGAATATTTATGATGCAAAGCGTAGCTTAATGGTTAGGTGTGCGGCTTCGTATTTCCACAACCTTGGTTCGGAACTTAGCCTGGGTGTTGTTTTTTTTTATATTATTGAAGCAAAGTTTTTTTTTTACAGTACCAAAATTTCCATACATAGGTAAAAAAATTACGAGGAAAACGAAAGGCTATTTTAAATTTTATATAAATTATATATAAAAGTCAATTTCTGTCTGTCTGTCTGTTTCGCGGTAAACTCAAAAACTACTGAACCAATTGGTACCAAATTTTGCATGACGCTTTTTATAAACCTGAGGAAAATTTTCGGCTACATTTTGATTAGTATTTTTGGCTATTTCTTTTTTTCATTTGAAGAACTTTTTTTTTCTACGCGGACTAATCCGGAATGGAATGAATACCTAAATATGGCCATTTTTTTTAAAGCATCGGTGGTTCAGTGGTAGAATGCTCGCCTGCCACGCGGGCGGCCAGGGTTCGATTCCCGGCCGATGCATTTTTTTTTAACAATTTTCAAAACTCATTTATATTATATCTTCTATATATATAAAAATGAATGTTTGTATGTTTGTTTGTTTGTTTGTTGGTTTGTATGTCCGGTATACAAATTCGCAGTAGTTCACTAATTCAAACCAAAATTTCCATACATAGGTAAAAAATTACGGGGAAGACGATAGGCTATTTTAAAAAATATATATAATTCAATTATTAAAACTATATATTACTAGCGGATGTGTACCCGGCTTCGCCCGGGTTTTATCCGAGTGAAAGTTTGCCTCACGAATATTATATATTATGAAGTATAATAAACAATGTTAAAGATTAGTTTTAATTATTAATCAAGATTGTGTGTGAATATGTGATAAAGATGTAATATCGTTGTTGTTTTCTTGGCCGACTGTTTTACATATGGTGTTATCTTAAAATTGCTTGTTTTGAATATTTTTTTAGATTGAGTTGAATGAATTGCTGATTTTTTTTTTGTATTTATATATAAATAAAATTATCTCTGTTGATTTTTTTGTATTTAATCGATAAGAGCAAAGTTATGTATTTTAAAGTTAGGAAAAATATTTTGATGTTAAGCAAAACCTGCTCCATCTCGTTTTACATAAATGTTGAAAATTTGGTCGAAATTGATGCATTGTAACGAAAGTTTTTAGCGAACACCACTCATGAAATTTGCATTTTATTAATATAGATATAATAATATAAATGAGTTTTAAAAATTGTTTAAAAAAATGCATCGGCCGGGAATCGAACCCTGGCCGCCCGCGTGGCAGGCGAGCATTCTACCACTGAACCACCGATGCTTTAAAAAAATCAAATTCATTTATCGTCGCGACCAGTGCTGCGCCCTAGCGGTAAAAGACTGGAACTAACGCTTTTTGGTTTTTTATTTAAAAAAAAAGCACATTAACTTTTTTAGTTTTTTGAATAGCTTATATGTTAAACGAAATCTTCAGCTACCTACATGCGAAATTCCATAATGATTGAGTCAGTAGATTTTGCGTGATGCGTTAACAAACATCGATTTCGCATTTCATTTTTATATATATAAAGGATTAGTCAGAAAATGATGATGACGATATTGCTGTATCATGTAAGATTATCAGATACAATATTATATCATGAAAAATATTCCAAAAAGCAGAGACCACGGGTGAAACCAGCTCATTATTTTGTACGCAGGAACAAAATTCTTACAGAAAAACATTCATTCGAGCAGAAAACAAAAGCCAGATCATCTTACTATAAAAATATCGCTTCTCAGACACAAAGTTTGGAGCGGGACGTTGCACAAAAGTGACATCCACGGTGCCAATTTATAATTGTAACGAATATTATTTGAATAAAAACATTTAATCGGGTAACACCCGGGCGTTGCCCGGGTCATTCGGCTAGTCTCTTATTATATATATAAAAGTCAATTTCTGTCTGTCTGTCTGTCTGTTTCGCGATAAACTCAAAAACTACTGAACCAATTGGTACCAAATTTTGCATGTCGCATTTTATAAACCTGAGGAAAATTTTCGGCTGCATTTTGATTAGTATTTTTGGCTATTTCTTTTTTTCATTTGAAGAACTTTTTTTTACGCGGACTAATCCGGAATGGAATGAATACCTAAATATGGCCATTTTTTTAAAGCATCGGTGGTTCAGTGGTAGAATGCTCGCCTGCCACGCGGGCGGCCAGGGTTCGATTCCCGGCCGATGCATTTTTTAAAACAATTTTTAAAACTCATTTATATTATATCTTCTATATATATATAAATAAATGTTTGTATGTTTGTTTGTTTGTTTGTTGGTTTGTATGTCCGGTATACAAATTCGCAGTAGTTCACTAATTCAAACCAAAATTTCCATACATAGGTAAAAAATACAGGGAAGACGATAGGCTATTTTAAAAAATATATAAATCAATTATTAAAACTATATATTATTAGTCAGAAAATGATGATGACGATATTGCTGTATCATGTAAGATTATCAGATACAAAATTATATCGGGAAAAATTCCAAAAAGCAGAGACCACGGGTGAAACCAGCTCATTATTTTGTACGCAGGAACAAAATTCTAACAGAAAAACATTCATTCGAGCAGAAAACAAAAGCCAGATCATCTTTCTATAAAAATATCGCTTCTCAGACACAAAGTTTGGAGCGGGACGTTTCACAAGAGTGACATCCACGCCGCCAATTTATAATTGTAACGAATTGTATTTAAATAAAAACATTTAATCGGGTAAAACCCGGGCGTTGCCCGGGTCATTCGGCTAGTATAAATTAAATATTAAAACTATATATTCAAATTATTCTGTTTAGCTCACGAACAGCGCCCTCTATCAAGGTTATAAATACGTTTAAAATCTAAATCTTCTCAAAATTTTATTAATAATAGTTCGCTTAATAATTAGAATACTTGATCTAAATCGAAATATTTATAGACGATCGCTCGATTTGAAGATTTATATCGTAACTAATCTAACTGAAATTTTAATAGTATTTAGAGTAGAATCTGGAAAAACTTATAGTGAAATTTTCAGGTCTCTATCCCGAATATTCGTCGAGTTTGCCCTTTTGCTCGCGAGCAGCGCCTCTAGCGGTGAAGATGGGAGGTAATATCAGCTGACCTAATGTACATGTAAAGTTTGAAGCGAGACGTTTCACAAGAGTGACATCCACGGCGCCAATTTATAATTGTAACGAATAGTGTTTGAATAAAACATTTAATCGGGTAAACCCGGGCGTTGCCCGGCTCATTCGTCTAGTTTTATATATAGAGATGAACTGGCTTCGTGTGTCTTCTGCTCGAGTGAATGTTTCGCTGGTAGAATTTTGTTCCTGCCTACTAAAAATTATTTTCTGGCTTCGCCCGTGGTCTGCTTTAGTGAATATTCCCCTAAATAATTTTGTTTATGTCAATCAAGCATGATACAGCAATTTTGTCATAATCATTTCTGACTAAAAAATATTGATGCTCAGTACTTGGTTAATTATAATTTTTCTTGGTTAAAAGTGCGACAAAAAACTCTTCCAGATTTAACTCTTTGTCCTGTTCAAATTTCAGCGAGATTAGTTATATATTGAGGGCGTGCATAGCCGACAAAAAATATATATATATATATGTTCCCGGCTTCGCTCGGTTTTTACCAGAGTAAAAGTTTGCCTAACGAACATTTGTCAAAACGATTCTAGCAAACATCCAATCCCTACTGATTCTATACTTGTCTATACTCTCGATAATTTGAATTTTTCCCGGTCCCTTGAAAAATAATCGATAAGTTGAATAAAATCAATATTAATTGGACCACTCGGTAATTTGAAGTTGAAGGAATAGTATCTTGTCACAAACGAACATTTGTAAATAACTATTTAGCGAATGTACCCGGCTTCGCCCGGTTTTTACCCGAGTAAAAGTTTGCCTAACGAACATTTGTTAAAACTATTCTAGAAAACATCCAATCCGCCTATGCATATATAGATTTATAAATGTATATAAATATAAATATTGTTATATGCGTTTAAATATATTTTGAAAACATTTAATAAATTTCAAATAAGATATAGTCACGTTTGTGAATTTTATAATTAATTATTTATTTTTTTACTCAATGAATTATGTATATTAAAAATCAAAAATTCATTTTTGTTATCATCATCACGTACAATGTAATTTTTTTTTATATAAACAAACGATATAAACAACAACAACAAAAAAAACAATATATAATTTATAACATTCTGGAGGCTACTTAAAGTAGACAAAAAATAATATGCTACCGATTGTAATTAAATCGACGATCGGACCAACCGGCGAGAAACTATGCATAATCGAAGCTTCCTTAATAACGAAGATCCTAGACAAATGTGGAATCGAGTATAAACTTGAGGAAACGGTTCAATCAAAGAAGAGAATTCGCAGCTCCCAATCGGATGACTCAAGATCGCCAACTAGGAGCGAGCGTAATCTGAAGACGCCTAGAATGGACATCGATGAACAAAGTCCCGCCACTGGAATTTCTCAACAAATGAACGCAGCTGACCCACCGCAAGACGATGAAGAAAATAACGACAACGATGGCCCATGGACCACAGTCACTAACGTGAAAAAACCGAGAATTCCTCCTGTTATTGCAGAAAATGTAGCAGATTGGAAGCTTCTTTGCCAAGAACTAAAAGGCTTGTGCACGGAACCATTCCAAGTCACGATTTCTGGCAAAAAGCACATAATTAAATCGAAAAACATAGGCGACTTCAAAAAAATCAGGGAGTATGTACAGAAAAATAATGGAGGATATTCCTACAGACTACAGGAGGAAAAACCACTGAAAGTAGTATTGAAGGGGGTAACAACAGCCTTCAAAGAAGAAGACGTCGTAACTGAACTGGTCTCAATGGGCTTCACTGAGGTTATTGTCAAAAGACTCCATAGACAATCGACCAAAATACCGATGAATATAGTCCTAGTAGAGCTACCGAAAAATGAACAAAATAAACGAATCTATGGAATAACCGAAATCCTTTACCAAAGAATAGTCGTGGAATCATTCAGGACTACAAAACGAGTGACTCAATGCTTTAACTGCCAGGGTTTTGGGCATGGCCAGCTAAACTGTTTTTTGAAGCCCAAATGCGTCAAGTGTGCTGAAGAACACCATTCGAAGGATCGTCCGAGAAAGTCGAAACAGCTCCCACCAAAGTGCGCTAATTGTGGAGAGGCGCACACAGCCAATTACCGCGGATGCCCAAATTTTCCGAAGCCACAACAACAGCAGCTAAAACCTCCTAGACAAAACTCCCCTAACACCATACCTCAAGCAAGCTCCACTGAAACAGAAGAAGCAACTGTTGAAAAACAAAAGGCAAGTTACGCTGAAACTGCAAAAAAGAAAACTACTCGTTCTGACACCAGGGAACTGTGCGAAAAGTTATTAGAACTTATCAAAACTTACTTACAATGAAAGGAAAATTACCTTTAAAAATCGCTTTCTGGAATTGCAACGGAATCAAACTAAAAAAAGAAGAATTCCTACAGTTTTTAGAAGAAAACTCAATAGACATGGCACTGCTCAGTGAAACACACTTAAAACCATCTGTCGACCTCAAACTCAGAAACTATCAGACAATAAGAGACGATAGAATCGTTGGAAGGGGCGGTGGAACGGCAATAATTCTAAAAAAACTATCTTAAATATAAAAAAGTGCTGATTCAAACATCTAACATGGAAAACACCACAATTCTAATGAAACCAGATGGAAGGACAGTAGTGCAGATATCGTCAATCTATAAGAAACCCGATCTACCACTCCAGGAGGAAGATCTGAATCTCTTGTTAGAGAATAATCAATCAGTAATCGCTGCAGGAGACTGGAACTCCAAGCACCCTCTTTGGGGCTCAAGAACCTCCAATAATAGTGGAACCGTGCTTCATAATTTTTCCGAAAAAGAAAACCTGGACATTGTCGCACCTTCTTCACCCACGCACTACAGTCCTTTGGGAAATCCAGACTTTCTAGACATCGCAATTCTTAGAAACATCCCCTGGACTTCGAGGATTAAGACCCTGGATGCCTTATCTTCAGATCACCTCCCAGTAATCCTAGAGCTGACCTGCCCGAAGGATGAATTCACGACTAGGGCTTGCCGACTCACTAACTGGGTACACTTCCAACAAGACTTAATTTCCAGTACGCCTCCTAGAATACCCTTGAAAACAGAAGCCAATATTGATTCAGCAGTGACCTTACTAAATGATAAAATCTACAACAGCTACTCAAAAAACACAGTTATATCATCCTCTTCATCAAAACAGAACCCCTCGACCAAGGCCTTGATAAAAGAAAAGAATAAAGCTCGTAAGAGATGGCAAGCAACCTGGGATCCAGCCCATAGAGCCATTTATTTAAATTTACAGGGAAAAGTTAACAAAGCCCTCAAATCCGACTCCACCGAGAACTGGAATCAATTCATACACAAGATTGAATCAAGCCCAAAGGACTTCTGGAGAAAAACAAAACCCATCAGGAAAAAAACGGAAAGGATCTCAAGTTTAGTAACGAACGGCAAAACCTTATTGACCGACAAAGAAATCGGAAAAGAACTTGCAGAACACTTCTCCAACCAGTTCTCCAAGGAAAAAGAAGAAGACCAACCAAATATAACTTATAATCACCAACAAGAAAAAATGCTCACAATGACGACACCAAATGAAGTCAAAGAAGTGATTAAATACTTAGCTAACCACAAAGCTCCTGGCCATGACAATATCACTCCGCAAATGGCCAAGAATCTTCCCATCAAATGGATTGTATTTATAGCTGGAGTTTTCAACGCCGCACTGCACTTGTGTTACTACCCCAAAGTCTGGAAGCATGCTATCATAATTCCAATTCCAAAAAAATCCGCTAAATCCCCTGAAGATCTAAGACCTATCAGCCTCCTCCCCACCATCGGCAAAATTTACGAAAGAATTATTTTACGTAGACTTCAGATGTACTTGGACAACTCTAACTTCATCATCCCGCAGCAATTCGGATTTAGAAGGGGGCATTCAACAACTCACCAACTCATTGCAGTTCTGGACTACATCCAGATAAGATCCCACAAGGAAGTGGTAGGTGCTGTCTTTCTAGATTTTGCGAAAGCATTTGATAGAGTTTGGCATAATGGCCTTATAAAGAAACTCACAAAACACCAGTTTCCAAGTGACATTATCAATTTTATGCAGAATTATCTACAGGGCAGGACATTTTCAGTCAAGCAAGGAAATTTTATAATTGAACCAAAGCCAATCCAGACTGGAGTACCTCAAGGCTCTATCCTCGGACCCTACCTTTTCAATATTTACATTAATGACATCCCACTGCACTCTAAATGTAAACTTAAGCTCTTCGCAGATGATACAGCAATTTTATTTAACTCTAAATCAGTCAACCTATTGGTTACTCAGCTTCAGAATTACCTAAATGACATAATCAAATGGTGCGATGAGTGGAAGCTAGACATTAACCCAACTAAGACTCAAGCAATAGTTTTCCCCCCAAGAGATAACAAAAAATTCAAGCCACAAACCAACCTGACAGTAAACTCAAGCACTATTAGATGGGCCGACCATGCCAAGTATCTTGGTGTCACTTTGGATTCGAAATTAAAATTTAACCTACATGTCCAAAACACCATAAGAAAGGCAAAGATAGCCAAAATATCTCTATCAAGCCTGCTTAATTTTAAAAGTAATTTAACAACAAAGCATAAATTCACGTTGTACAAAACCTGTATTCTACCCATCATCACGTACGCACTACCAGTCTGGGGCAAATATATCACACCTACGGATAAAAAAAGAATAGATGCCTTCATGAGGATTTGCTTACGAACCACTATAGGAGCCCCATTCAATCTTTCAAACAAAATTCTCAAAGAAGATCTCAACCAGCCTAATATAGAAGAGATGTATCAAGACTCTGCAACAAGACTATTCTCGCAATTTCAAAAATCATCAAATCCAACTATACAAGAAATTGTTCAAAATCAAGGTGACCTCAGCCACCGAATCCGACGACCTGGACCCAATGGCTAGCTGACAGCCAAACACCCAACAACTGCCCTCCTGTAAGGTTCGGGGGACCACTCCAGCATTACAACTCGCCATGTGTAAATAATCTGGACAAGGTGACTCGCGAGCTGTGCTCGAATGTAACACCTGCAAATTGAGATGAAATAAAATAAACAACAACAATGGAATTTGCATTTTCAATATTATAAAACTACAACAAATCAAATGGACAATGTAATAATATATTTTAACATTACAACATTTTAACCTTTAACTAAAAAAAAACGTTACAATATTTTCTTCAAATATATATTAATATTGAAATGCTAAGTTTTTCACAACTTCATTGGAATATTATATTGCTAAATTCTCAAATTAAATTTATTATACTTGGAACACATTTTAGCATTCATACAATTTATAAATGTAATTTCGCCAGATTCCGCGAGAGGCGCTGCTTGCGAGTGAAAGTAGGAAATTTGCAAATAAAATTGCAACGAATATTCATTTCAAATCAAATTCAAACCAGAAACCTTCTCATTAGTATAGTAAATAACTTCCTAAAGATTCACGGCGATTGGATAATCTTACCTTTTAAAAACATTCATCGTGTAAACAAACTATGTGTAAAATTATTAACCAATCAAATCATTTATCGTCGCGACCAGTGCTGCGCCCAAGCAGTAAAAGGCTGGAACTAACGCTTTTTGGTTTTACATTTCTTTAAAAAAGCACATCAAACTTTTTAGTTTTTTGAATAGCCTATATGTGTTAAACGAAATCTTCAGCTACCTACATGCGAAATTTCATAATGATTTACTCTAGATTTTGCGCATAGCGATAACAAACATCGATTTTTGATTTCATTTTTATAGATATAAGAAAGGATATATTACAAACATTTCCAAATTTTTAGTAGGTGTATCTCAAAAATCTTGCGTGATAGAAAAAACTAATGGTATATTTGGAATCAGCACAGAGTTAAATTTAGATAAGATGCTGTTTCTTTTGGGACAAAGAAAAATAATTTTTAATAAACCAGTGTAATGTAATAAGGTTTATGCAAAAATGCTAACGTAATATTTTTGAATTTTTTGCTGTTTTTATCCCAATACCAAAAAAGGCTGTCACGCAAAAACCATGGGTGATAGAAAAATTCTGATTAGAATTTTGTGAGTTCATCATGAAAACTTACACTAGAAACACCATCAGGTTCTCTTGGGCAAAAATTTTGTTGACCAGTGTAATCTGACAAGATTCGTCCGATTAAGCCCTGTAAGGAATATATCGACGCAGAACGTCCTGAAGGTAATGAAAAGTTTTGTGAATGATTTCGGACTACCCGACAAGATCATCAGCGACAGAGGGTCATGTTTTACCTCAAGGCAATTCGAAGAATTCTGTCGAGGAAATGGAATACATCATACACAGAACTCTACGAAAAATCCGCAAGGAAACGGGATGGTCAAAAGAGTGAACCGAACAGTATTGTCTACTATAGCAACCGGTATCGAGGATCCGCGACCGAAGGATTGGGACCAGAAGATCAAGGAGGTAGAGCGAGACCTGAATAACGCGGTGAACAAGACGACGAATAAACACCGTTCGAAACACTCCACGGCTATTCCCCTCGATTCCACGATGGGATACTTAGAAGATTAGTCGACGAAGATGTGGACCCATGGACCGAGCCGGAGAAAATTCAGGAGAGTGCGAGAACCCAAATTGAGAATAAACAAGAAATTATGATGAGGTACTACGATAAGAAGAAGTGCTGTACACTCTAATTCGAAGTTGGAGAAATTGTAGTGATGAGGCATGTACCCTAAATGACTGGTGAACCAATCAAGGCACAACCCAAATATTGAGGACTTTTGATAATCACCGAGGTTCTGCCAAGCGACACGTACAGAGTGACTCAGTTAAGCGAAAGAACCAGTGGACGGTTCTACACGACAACGGCCCATATCAGTCAACTGAATTCTTGGCACAGTGAAGAAGATGATTTAGCTACAGAAGAAAGTCCTGACGAGGAGCCAGAAGTAGAAGATACCCTTCGAAGAAACCCACGACGTTCCTGCAACGCAAGGTTCAATCGAGGACGATTGAAATCCAGTAATGGCCGAATGTAGGCGCCATCCCGACCAGAGAGCCGCAGATAAACAGAATATAGAAGCCGAGCTCCCCAGTAGAAGGAATATCCGGATGACGACGATGCTCTCTGATAGATGTGTGTGTGCCCCTCCCCCCTTTGTTGTTGTTATTAGTATTTTTATTTATTAATAAATGCTTTCAAATTATTTTATGGAATCTTCTTTTCTTTTTCCCAATAAGAAACGCCTACGGAAGCCAACAATATAATATAACCTTTTTGAAGCTTTATCCTAAAAAATATCCTGTCGTTGGAGATCCCCATTCCACCAAATTCCAAGTGCACCTAACTAGACAATTGAAGAGAGTGTCAATTCAGGGATACCATGGTCATATCATCAGAAGAGAGAAGAATTTCTGGAGAAAACATTGTTCAAGGGAAAGTTGAGTGAAAAAGAGACAGAGAAAGAGATATGAACAATTACTGCAATGATCCTGAAACAAAGATGGCCGGAGACAGAACGAAATGGAGAGAGGTTATCAGTGAGTTTATAAACTCCCAGTAATGGAAGAACAATAAAATACTTCATATTATGATATCATCATGGTGGGTTTGCGCCTAATATTTAATCAGACATATAGAAGTAGTTAAAATTTGTTCTTTCAAGGTGCCGGAGTCCGTTAAACTCACTATCGCATTATGAAATCGTTTCAAGCAGTCACATAGAAGACCCTAGCTTCATAGAATCGAAATTTGACCAATAACCACCTTCTATTGTCGTAAAGGATTAACTCTAGTTTCCTCAAATGCCAAGAGTTTCAAATTGATAGATATATGAACACACATAGAATAGCCAAATGCAATAGTAGAGCGATCTTGCAAGTTAAACTGGCGAAACCGCTATCAGGGTCCCTTAATTGATCCAAGGCAGTAAGGACAGTATAAAATTATTCTATTTCGAAAATAAAAACCTCGCTCTGAAAATTCCATTATTCATTCTACCGAGAATATGGGATATTGTCGATTCGTCAATATAAAAAAAATATCCTACTGGTTGGAATTTCACACACACACACACAAACATACATACATTATTAAATTATGATTTTTTTATAATCACGAGTTTTTTTTTATCGAAAATTTAAGTAGTTACGTTAGATAGGCCTCTCCATTTATTCAAAATAATGTCTGATATTTTACATTTATTTTAAAAATATTATTCACTATAGTATCATTTTTTTGGAACATCGTTATTGTTTCTATCTCGATTATTTATTTTTCAAGAGGAGCTACGGACTGGAAGACTGAATATCGCCAATTTCGAGGAGGAAAACGAATAAATATGATAACTTTAAAAGGTAATTTATTTATAATTTACTTTTTTATTTACTTTTAATATATAAACCCTCTCGGGAAACGTGTACGACACAAATAAGGAGGAAATAAAGGTGGGTGACCCTACAGATTTGGAATATGGTGTAACAATATTTCAAAATTTTCAAAATTATTTATAAAATGCTAACAAAGTAGAGAAAAGTTTTCTTTATTAAAATGTATAAGTTACTAGCTTTCGGGCTCCAAGCCCTTCCACAGGTACATGTACCTGTGGAAGGGCTTGGAGCCCGAAAGCTAGTAACTTATACATTTTAATAAAGAAAACTTTTCTCTACTTTGTTAGCATTTTATAAGTCTTTAAAGAGAATTTTTATTTTTCGTTAATATTCAAAATTATTTATTAAAAAAAAAAACAATGGTTGCCTGTAAAGTCGGTTTTACGGGCGAAGATTTTACGTGACAACGGTAGAATATTTATTGATATGAATATAATTAAATTGCACAATAGGAACAAGGAATTGAATGAAAATAAGAATTGCACAAATTTTAACTATAGAAATATATTTTTGTTTACCAAAACATTGTACATGTAAACTTAAACTTAACTAATTCCTATTTGAGTGATTTTGTTGAGGATAGGACGATGATAGGAGAAATATGAAATGAAAGGAAGTGTTTCTGCTGTAATGTGTCTTGCGAAAGTCAAGTCGATAGTTGTTCCTTTTAACGTAGTTGACTTAGAAACGTTTGATACGCAATCAAGATTATACGTATTTTTCATGAAATTAAGAAACGAGTTGTCAGGCTTTACGTTTTTGTTAAAATCACCACACAGAAGAATCGGTATACTAGAATCAACTTGCACGAACGGTGGCACGTACTGGCTTTTTTTGCTAAATAAATTTGAAATTAAATAAAATTTGTAATTGTAAATGATGAAGTTGAAAATTAAAACATTTACTTATATTAGATGTTAAAATTCTTGCTCAACACAGTTTAAATGAAGTTTTCTTATATCTGCCACTTTTTCTTAATATTTGTAATTTTAAAGAATCAATTCGAAAATCAAAACATTTATTCAGATCGAAGGTTCAAATTTTTGCTAAATAAATTTGAAACTATTTAAAATTTGTAAAATAATAATTAATTAATTAATTAATTTTAAACTAATAATTTACTTAACACTATCAACATTTATCAATAGTATGACATAACCTATAAACTCAGTTTCTCAACTTTTGTGTCAATCTAACAATTAATCAATCAATCATAGTTTACGATAATGAAATATCAGTGTACAAATATTTACCTTTATTGTTGTAGTTGTTGTAAATGACGAATCTAAGCACTCCACATTTTCACTACAGACACAGCTGACGATACTTTAACCACACGTGTGAACTTGTATTATGACGCTTTCTTGTTTTTCCAACGCCAAGAACGTTCGAGAAAGACAAAGACAGAGACAAGCATGCGCCGATTCAATGCGCCTAATTCTCTAGCGCTGCGCGCGCAGCTGCGCGCGCAGCACTCTCGTTCGGTGACTCATCGTAACGTTACCGGGCGTTACACTTTTTCATAAGTGACTCCCAGCCGCAACCTAATTTAAGACGTTGTCACGTCAAAATTGCAATGAGTATAATCTGATTTTCTAGAAGCATAATTTCAAGTATAAGGGTGAGTAAAAATACTTTCTAAGCATATACATTCGGGCAGATCTTATATATTTTTATCAAAATGAAAATGGAATCATATCGTCCACAACAAATCTTATAATTAACAACATATTAGACAGCACAGTGCAAAAATGTGAAAAATTAATAGAGCAGTGATAAAATATATAAATAAAGAGAAGACCAAAAATTAAAATGATTGATGAAAAATCCCTTTGAGGTGAGAAACAATAGGAATTGGTGAAATGTTTAATAAATATATTCAAATAAAATAAAAGGATTTAAAAGCGCGAATGTTTCTTTTATACATAAAACGAACTTTTACTGTCCTTACTGCGATGAAAAAATATATTGGGAGGGCTTGGCTCATCAGTGGTGAACCCTCCCAGCGGTTTCGCCAATTTAATCCACCAGACCGCTTCTCAGAGCTCTAATAGTGTATTGGATCATTCTGCTTTTATATGCCACACTGAAGGATGTAATCATAGAAATGGTTTTCAAGTAAACTATGGACATAAGTTTATAGGACACTAGAATTACATTTAAATATTTGCCTCGAGCAATGCTCTTCAGCAAACTATAAAGACAAGGCCATTGGGAATAAATTATCACAAAGCAATAACGCGCCATCTATACATATAAAATAAAAGGATTTAAAAGCGCGAATGTTTCTTTTATACATAAAACGAACTTCTACTGTCCTTACTGCGATGAAAAAAATATTTTGGGAGGGCTTGGCTCATCAATGGTGAACCTTCCCAGCGGTTTCGCCAATTTAATCCACCAGACCGCTTCTCAGAGCTCTAATACTGTATTAGAGCTCTGAGAAGCGGTCTGGTGGATTAAATTGGCGAAACCGCTGGGAGGGTTCACCACTGATGAGCCAAGCCCTCCCAATATATTTTTTCATCGCAGTAAGGACAGTAGAAGTTCGTTTTATGTATAAAAGAAACATTGGCGCTTTTAAATCCTTTTATTTTATATGTATAGATGGCGCGTTATTGCTTTGTGTTAAAATATATTCAAAGTAAAAAAAAAATTAAAAAATCAGAAAATAAAATTGCAAACAACACAACTATAATGTAGATAATCTCTATATATATATATATAAAAGTCAATTTCTGTCTGTCTGTTTCGCGATAAACTCAAAAACTACTGAACCAATTGGTACCAAATTTTGCATTTCGCTTTTTATAAACCTGAGAAAAATTTTCGGCTGAATTTTGATTAGTATTTTTAGCTATTTCTTTTTTTTTTCATTTGAAGAACTTTTTTTTACGCGGACTAATCCGGAATGGAATGAATACCTAAATATGGCCATTTTTTTAAGCATCGGTGGTTCAGTGGTAGGATGCTCGCCTGCCACGCGGGCGGCCCGGGTTCGATTCCCGGCCGATGCATTTTTTAAAAACAATTTTTAAAAATCATTTCTATTATATAAATATATATTATTATATAAACTATATTAATAAAATCAAATACCTAAACACTAATATAATACAATTTTTGCCATCACACACACTTTTTTCCTGTAGTTTATGTGTTACTTCTGTATTGCTATTCTATGGCACTTCTAATATTTATTATTGATATACTTTTAGTATGAAGGAAATTGCACCCAAGGGATTTCTCGGGCGAAGCCGGGTCGTTCGCCTAGTAAGACATATAAAGGAATAACTTTATTTAAAGGACCTCATAAAAACTACATTTCTAGTTTTATTATATACGGTATAACCTCGTTAATTCGACACACGATAATTCGACCATGTCTTGATTTCCCGACCTGCTGCCTATCATATTACAAACTGTAATTCGAAACTACCGATAATTCGATTCTTCCGATTATTCGACCATTTTGAAATTCAAATTTCGAGATTTGATTGTTGTTTAAATACAACTTTACCCCTAAAAAGGTATTACAGAGGCGAGCAGCGGCCACTAAAAATGTACAAAATTTATATATAGAGCAGTGAGAAAAATAGGCAATTAAAAATCAAAATAATTGATAATAAATAGTTTATTAGCAAACACAAATAATACAAACAATTCATTTCAAGTAGAAACTATATGCATTGGTGAAATGGTTAAATAAAAATATTCAAAATGAAAAAAAAAAAAAAGATGAGAAAATAAATCAGAAAAGATAGTTGAAAACTATATTGCACAGGAGACGACTTATTAAAGAAATCCATATGAAGAATCTCATTAAAAACTACAATTCAAGTTTTATATATACGTGGGTTCAACTTTACCTGTATGCTATCCAAAGTTCGCACACGTGAAAAAGCAACATACTACTATCCATGCGTAAACACAGGCTCTTGTAGCAAGAAACCCAAAGGTTTGGCCTCGAGCCTTATTTATAGTCATAGCAAAATCCAACTTTGGTGGAAACTGACGCCTCATCAGAATGAAGGGAAGTTTGATATTTGAAGGAGCCAAAGATATTTTGCCACCAATACAGTATGTCCAACTTTGGTCCTTGTCAGTATTTGTGCTTCAAGGACATGAGAGCACATGCACTTGTGGTGGTTAAGCAATGACACTCCACATAAATAATTTCTTTATAAAATCAAGCCTTTTTATTACAATCACTATGGCTACATCTCGCTATCGCTATTATATTCTGGCAACCAAAAGAATGAGAGGAAGAATAATAATTCAATTAAATAGAGAAAATATTAATATAAATTAGATAATAAAAAATTTGCATATTTGCAACAAACAAATACGAATTTTTAAAAGCAAATAAAATTTACATAAAATAGAAATACAAAACAATAATTTTTACATGTCCACTACATCACTCCCCTTCCAGTGACGGAAGTCACGTCCAATAGACTCATTGTACCTGGAAGGAGTTTTTATCCGTCTTCCGCTGCGGGTCTCCTTTGGCAAATCGAACCGCACCCCAGGCTTGGATGGTTGCGGTTTATTGGAAGGCCCGATGGGATCTTCTCTGCTAGCAGGTATGATGGGATCTCCACTGCTGGTATAACATACTTGATTCTCTTTGTGGAACATTCTTGGTTCTCCTGGTATAGCATACATGGTACTCCTGGTATAGCATACTTGGTACTCCTGGTATAGCATACTTGGTACTCCTGGTATAGCATACTTGGTACTCCTGGTATAGCATACTTGGCACTCCTGGTATAGCATACTTGGTACTCCTGGTATAGCATACTTGGCACTCCTGGTATAGCATACTTGGTAGTCCTGGTATAGCATACTTGGTAGTCCTGGTATAGCATACTTGGATGTCCTGGTATAGCATACTTGGTTCTCCTGGTATAGCATACTTGGATGTCCTGGTATAGCATACTTGGTAGTCCTTGTATAGCATACTTGGTTCCAAATTTTCCTTTGAAAGGTATTAAGGAAACATCAGCTCCACTATCCACCAAGAATCGCATGCCAGTTTTTTTGTCACATACGAATAAACGGCTATTGCGACGTATGTTCTGTCCATCAGCAGAGTGCGTCGCACCACTTACTGCTGGTTGGAGTTTTCCGCAGACCCCATTCACATGGCTTTATACATTTTCCAGGTAGGCATTTTTTTCCCTACCTATAATGGAAATAGCAAAATTTTCCTTTTGGATTATATCCGCCCTTAGATCGGAAACGGGAGCGCGCATTGTAGTGATAATCACGTGATCTTCGGTCACGAGATCTACCTTGACGCTCCATTTTCATACTTTCTATTTTCTGTTCCAGAGATTCTATTCTTTTTAATAACATTTTTGTTCCATTCTCCGGCTTAGCTGCCTCGTAGATCTCCGTCTTGGGGTTTAATTCGGCTATTCTATCAGCCATTACTGCCAATTTGTCGAGCTCTTCCTCGCTAATTATTAAAATTTGCTGAATTGCCTGTGGTAGTTTTTCGAGCCATAGCGTCTTTATAAATTTATCGAATAAGTCCTCTGTTGCTAATGATCTTAATTTCTGCAACAGCTGGCTAGGCTTTAGATCACCTAGTTCAATTCCCGATAGCAGTTTTCGAATTCTTTTTGATTCGCCATCTTTGAATATTCTAAGAAGTCTCTCTTTTGCCTCTGAATATTTATTTATTTCTTTAGAGGTAATTATATCCCAGAGGTTTTCGACATACTTTGGGTCCAATTGAGCGATTAAATAATTGAACCTCGTATTTTCGGACTTTATATTATTTATCAAGAACTGAGCCTCTACTTGATGGAACCATATATCAGGTCTTTCAATCCAGAAAGGTGGAAGCTTAATATTTACCTTATAGGTCTAAACTATTTCAGTTTCCTCACTTTTCATTTTATCAATTCGTCGTGCTTGTTCTTTTGTTCGGCTCACCAGTTTATGTGGTTGTTCTTTTGTCCGGCTCACCAGTTTATGTGGTGGTTAATTAACGACAATCCACATAAAACATTTCTTGCAAAATCAAGCCTTTTTATTGCAATCACTATGGCTACATCTCGCTATCGCTATTCAGGCAACCAAAAGAATGAGAGGAAGAATAATAATTCAATTAAATGGAGAAAATATTTATATAAATTAGATAATAAAAATTTTGCATATTTGCAACAAACAAATACGAATTTTTAAAAGCAAATAAAATTTACATAAAATAGAAATACAAAACAATAATTTTTACATGTCCACTACACACTGTATTACCATACATGTGCCATTGTAAAGACCCTGTTTAGGATTCAAATTTCTCAGAATCAAAACAATAGCACCAATTTCAAAGTTTAACAGGTGTGGAGGCATTCCTCTGGGAGTAAGGCCATTGAGAAATTCAGTAGGGTAGTTATTTTGCACCTCCACATTCTCACACTCCACACTGTCAACACTGAATCATTTTTGGTGAACAATTTGGAGGGAGAAACTATAGGCATTGGTTGAAAAGTTTAAATAAATATAAACACAAGGTAATAAGACCAAATCAAAGTAAATAAATAGTGTGGCGTTTCGGTAACAACGTTGTTACCATCTTCAGACAAAAGTTCTGAATGAGAAAAGAGAGAGAATATGGTTTTACGGGCTACTAACATACAAAGTGTATGGCTTTTGAACCCAAAAGGCTGAATGAGAAAAAATATCACAGCCTGTTTTAAATGGTTTCTGTTATCAAGTTTGTAAACAAGATAGCAGATAAGAAGAAGATAATTTTCAAAGAAACCTAAAATATTATTTTTAGAAAAAAAATGAAAAAGATCCACTTTTTAAAATATAATTAAAATCATATCTGTAAATATCATTGATATTTCCTCTTTTTTTCATTCTGTTAATTGTAGCACATTTCTTTTGAATACTTACAATCCCAATTAAGTAATCAACAATCGATCGAGAAAAAAAATTCCGAAGAAATTAGGAAAGATACTCCAAAGATACTGTCAAAAATAAAAGCAGACACAAAAATAGGGCTAAATTTAAATTTACAATTTTAATGATAATAAAATAATTATAATTAAAATAAAAGTAACAATTGAATCAGAAATACGAAAATTATATTTGAAATTATTTAAAAACAATAATATAAAAGAACGTGTTTTAAAATAAACACTTTGATGCTGATAAATAACAAACAAATAAGATAAGCAACATTTAAAGGCAAAAAATCTACGATTGTAATATCGAATAAATTAAAAATAAATAAATCTATTAATATTTGCAAAATAAAAAATAAAACGGTAATGTGAAGCAAAAATAGCAAAAGTTTTGGTATACAGATCGCTATTTATAGTTAAGTATCTTTGGAGGATATAGCTTCAAACCTTACAACTGTAAACTCTGTTTATAGCCCATTATCTTTATAGATATTTACCATTCACAACACTCTCGATAGAGATTTGGTAGAGACCATTTTGTAAATTTGCCAATATACGTAGTTATAGTTATTATTAATACACAATAAAATCCTAAATAATTGCAATTAGATATTCAATGAATGAAAGGAAGAAAAAATTGCAACGAGTTTCTTTATTCTAAATGTTGGCGAGCTTTCAGGCGTTAGCCTATCTTCAGGCCGATTTCGCAAAAAAAAAAAAATAATAATAAAATAATAATAATAAAAAAAAATATATATATATATATATATTTTGAAAATAGAGCAATCCATATTTAATTCATTAGATAATAAAAGGCATATAATTTATAAAATTTATATTTTATAAAATCCAATATATGCCTTTTATTATCTAATATATCCTTATATCTATAAAAATGAAATGCGAAATCGATGTTTGTTATCGCATCACGCAAAATCTACTGACTCAATCATTATGAAATTTCGCATGTAGGTAGCTGAAGATTTCGTTTAACATATAGGCTATTCAAAAAACTACAAAGCTTAATGTACTTTTTTTTTAAATTATTTAACTGAGATGGATTAGTTCCCGCCTTTTGCCGCTTGGCGCCGCACTGGTCGCGACGATACATGAATTTGATTGGTTAAACTTATTTAGTTAGTTACACGTGCATTTTTCAAAAGGTAAGATTATATTCCTTAATTTTCTAGCATTTAAAAGTTTCTTACCCGTTTCAAATAATATTTTTCTAAAATAATTTGTGCGGACAGGATCTTTTAAAATTAAAGAAGGTGGAATTATGTTTGCGGCGAGACACTGGTGATTAAAATGTAAGTGTAATTTCCAACTGTTGATAGAAAGTCTAAGCCTTTCCATTGTTCTGGCTAGGCGAAGCGCGTCGGTACCAAAACTGGTTAAAATCGTTTTGAAAATAGTAATATTATATATATTTATTTAATTATTTCTATTATTTATTATTTATTTATTTATTTCTAAATTAATTGATACTACATTTTTTTAGATAAGGTATACTGTTTGATTCTCATAAGGGGAATATTCATATTATATTATATATTCATGTAATCATTTACGATTTAGAGCAGTGTATTCTATATTTTTTTCTTTTTCCTATTTATTGCAAAAAATTATGTTTTTCTGTATAGCTTGCTACATATATTTTACTATATATGTTTGTTCCATGCAATCGTTTTATACTTATTAACATTTATATTATAAGCAGCTTCTATGCATTTTTAATAACTGCTTTTTTTAGGGGTAGGCTCAATTTTTTGTTTTGCTGTCATTTGTATAGGTAGGATTTATATTTATCTGCTTCATATTATATAGCTGCTCATATTCTATATTTTTTTCTTTTTCATATTTATTGAAAAAATTTATGTTTTTGCTGTATAGCTTGCTACATATATACTATATATATATATACTATACATTTATACTATATATATATTTGTGGAGTGTTCCCAGTTAAGGGTATATTTGGTAGGCGGCGCTGTACGTTGCCACCTCCGTACCTTCGAGGCGTTTTACACGAGTTAAAAATACAATTTCGGTGAAATACTTTGAATTTTACCAATTTAAATATATTAATTTAAAATAGAATTTTAAAAAAGATTTAACAGTTTAAAAAAATTATATAAAATATTAAGCTAATTTTTCTAAATGCGAACATTATTTTTTTAATTATCTGACACTAACCTAATTCAACTTATCTAAAACTAACCTTATTTAGCGATTAAACTAACCTAATATAACCTATCTGAATCTCACCGATTTTAATTAATGAAACTAACCTTTTTATAACACACCTTAACCTAACCTAATTTATAAGCCGTCTGAAACTAACCTATTTTACCTATTAGAATATAACATAACGTCATGTTATTAAAAATGTATTAAGATTTTTTTTTACAAAGTTTATTAATCACATCTTATACAATATTTGTTAAATAAATATAAAACTTGTGTATAAATATACGACTTGAAAATATGCCACTTAAAATATTTTAATCTAAACTATACAGAGATTTTTTTATAGAGATAAATAAAAAAAAAATACTTAATTGAATAGATACAAAAGTGTGCACGAGAAAGTCGATTTTTTTAAAAATGTTATTATTTAATATAAACGTATTTTAATTTATTTTGAAATTAAATAGGTAGTGTAAAAGTGTATATGAGGTTAGATTCAAATGGGTTAAATTAGGTTAGTTTAATCGCTAAATAAGGTTAGTTTTAGATAAGTTGAATTAGGTTAGTTTCAGATAATTAAAAAAATAATGTTCGTTTTTAGAAAAATTAGTTTAATATTTTATTTTAAAAATTGTTTTTTTTTAAACTGTTAAATCTTTTTTAAAATTATGATTTGAATTGGTAAAATTCAAAGTATTTCACCGAAATTGTATCTGTAACTCGTGTAAAACGCCTCGAAGGTACGGCGGTGGCAACGTACAGTGCAGCCTACCAAATATACCCTTAACTGGGAACGCTCCATATTTGTTCCATGCAATAGGTTTATACTTATTAGCATTTATATTGTAAGCAGCTTCTATGCATTTTTAGTAACTGCTTTTTTTAAGGGTAGGCTCAATTTTTTATTTTGCTGTCATTTGTTTAGGTAGGATTTATATTTATCTGCTTCATATTATATAGCTGCTCATATATATCTATATGGTCCAAACATATTTTTTAATATATAGGTACAATTAGTTTTAAGTAAAGAAATGTACAGTCAGCAATCTGACCGATGAGGGAAGCCAGAATATGTTCTACTCATATTTATTGGGCAGTTTTTTTCAACCAAATTAGACTTTTTTTTTTAGTCTTCTTCCATTGTGTTTTTTTTTTTTTGTTTTGCTGTCATTTGTTTAGGCAGGATTTAGGCTTCTTCCATTTGATTTTTTTTATTCAGTTGATTTAATATAATCATTTAATATAAACGTATTTTAATTTATTTTGAAATTAAATAGGTAGTGTAAAAGTGTATATGAGGTTAGATTCAAATGGGATAAATTAGGTTAGTTCAATCGCTAAATAAGGTTACTTTTAGATAAGTTGAATTAGGTTAGTTTCAGATAATTAAAAAAATAATGTTCGTTTTTAGAAAAATTAGTTTAATATTTTATTTTAAAAATTGTTTTTTTTTAAACTGTTAAATCTTTTTTAAAATTATAATTTGAATTGGTAAAATTCAAAGTAATTCACCGAAATTGTATCTGTAACTCGTGTAAAACGCCTCGAAGGTACGGCGGTGGCAACGTACAGTGCAGCCTACCAAATATACCCTTAACTGGGAACGCTCCATATTTGTTCCATGCAATAGGTTTATACTTATTAGCATTTATATTGTAAGCAGCTTCTATGCATTTTTAGTAACTGCTTTTTTTAAGGGTAGGCTCAATTTTTTATTTTGCTGTCATTTGTTTAGGTAGGATTTATATTTTTCTGCTTCATATTATATAGCTGCTCATATATATCTATATGGTCCAAACATATTTTTTAATATATAGGTACAATTAGTTTTAAGTAAAGAAATGTACAGTCAGCAATCTGACCGATGAGGGAAGCCAGAATATGTTCTACTCATATTTATTGGGCAGTTTTTTTCAACCAAATTAGACTTTTTTTTTTTAGTCTTCTTCCATTGTGTTTTTTTTTTTTGTTTTGCTGTCATTTGTTTAGGTAGGATTTAGGCTTCTTCCATTTGATTTTTTTTTATTCAGTTGATTTAATATAATCATTTAATATAAACGTATTTTAATTTATTTTGAAATTAAATAGGTAGTGTAAAAGTGTATATGAGGTTAGATTCAAATGGGTTAAATTAGGTTAGTTTAATCGCTAAATAAGGTTAGTTTTAGATAAGTTGAATTAGGTTAGTTTCAGATAATTAAAAAAATAATGTTCGTTTTTAGAAAAATTAGTTTAATATTTTATTTTAAAAATTGTTTTTTTTTTAAACTGTTAAATTTTTTTTTAAATTATAATTTGAATTGGTAAAATTCAAAGTAATTCACCGAAATTGTATCTGTAACTCGTGTAAAACGCCTCGAAGGTACGGCGGTGGCAACGTACAGTGCAGCCTACCAAATATACCCTTAACTGGGAACGCTCCATATTTGTTCCATGCAATAGGTTTATACTTATTAGCATTTATATTGTAAGCAGCTTCTATGCATTTTAGTAACTGCTTTTTTTAAGGGTAGGCTCAATTTTTTATTTTGCTGTCATTTGTTTAGGTAGGATTTATATTTATCTGCTTCATATTATATAGCTGCTCATATATATCTATATGGTCCAAACATATTTTTTTAATATATAGGTACAATTAGTTTTAAGTAAAGAAATGTACAGTCAGCAATCTGACCGATGAGGGAAGCCAGAATATGTTCTACTCATATTTATTGGGCAGTTTTTTTCAACCAAATTAGACTTTTTTTTTTTTTTTGAGTCTTCTTCCATTGTGTTTTTTTTTGTTTTGCTGTCATTTGTTTAGGTAGGATTTAGGCTTCTTCCATTTGATTTTTTTTATTCAGTTGATTTAATATAATCATTTAATATAAACGTATTTTAATTTATTTTGAAATTAAATAGGTAGTGTAAAAGTGTATATGAGGTTAGATTCAAATGGGTTAAATTAGGTTAGTTTAATCGCTAAATAAGGTTAGTTTTAGATAAGTTGAATTAGGTTAGTTTCAGATAATTAAAAAAATAATGTTCGTTTTCAGAAAAATTAGTTTAATATTTTATTTTAAAAATTGTTTTTTTTTTTAACTGTTAAATCTTTTTTAACATTATAATATGATGATTTTTTACATTTAATTCATTTACATAACTCTATTCTTGAAATTTTTTTTTTTTTTTTTATGGTGTCAACATTTCTGGTTCAATTGAGGTTTTTGTTAGCCTGCAACACACCTTATCATAGCTCATTGCATTTATCAGGATAACTTTACTGTTTTGATTTTTACACCATTAGTATTTTCATGCCTCTATAATATTATATTTGTTTGCAGAATTTTATAGACAATTTGGTTTGGGTTATGTACATTAAGAATTTGTAAAAATATAAAGGTCAAAGTTTTACAACTAAAAAAAATTTTGGAACACCATTTCTCTCCCATTTAATTTAATGATGCTTCATTTATGATTTTTAGAATTGCATTATTTTTATGCATATTATTTTTAAAAATTTGTGTTAGCAAGACATGGAATATTGTTAAGTTAATGTAATATTAACAGAAACTTTACCAACCCGTGAAGCGTTAGCTCCAGTCTTTTACCACTGGGGGCCGCTCTGTTAGAGCTAATAAATGCTTTCGATTGGTGCTTACTTTTACATGCTGTTTGTTTTTAGACTAAATTGATACACATCAAGTTAGCATTTTTTCATGCTTCAAAAGTTAAGATTATATTTTTAACGTTTCATAATACTTTTCAAATTAAAGCCGGAAATAATATTGCTTTTTCCCATCCTGCAGGTCTACATTACACTGCAACATGCTATCATAACTCTGGCTTTTGGCATTGATATTTATATAATGTGAAAGTACTGTTTGCTACCTTAAGCTCTGGAGAGATTATAATGTGTCTACAGATCCATCATGTGGAAATCACACCATAGTGAAAATGCATTTAGCTGGTAGCAATGTATCACATTTGTAGACATGTGGTGCGCTTACAGTAAAAGCAGTCGCTACCTACCCACCATGGTTATCATGGCCTGTACCACGTGTACTAGGGATAATTAAAAAAAAAAAAGAAGCAAGACCGAATACAAATAAATACATTATGTGTGGTTTCAGTTACATTTTGGCTATCTTCAGACAAAGGTACTGAATACATTCAGTAATTTTGTCTTTATATGGCAACAATGCTGTTACAGAAACATCACACATATATATATATTTTTTTATTTGGTCTTGCTTTTTTGGTATTTTTAAAATTGCCCTTGACTATTAGAAAATTATGCAAATTTCCTTTTTATTTTATATACCATTTGAAAAATTATATTCTTTTGTTAAAATATCCAATTTCCCACACTTTTCTAAAACTGCAACAATAACTAATACAAAATTCTTCCAAGTCCAGGTATTTCAATATTGCAGAAATATATTACATTTATAAAAGTTGCTTAACTATTTAGATATGTAAATGCCGGATTAGCTGCCCTTTAAAATGTTTGCTCTGGCTGTTTCTTCTTGGACAGCCGAGAGTGAAGTGGACAAAGTGAAATTTTCAGGTTGTGCCAACCATTTTCCTTTATTCACACTAATCTTTAGATTTTTTTTTTAATTTTTAAGAATAAAAGCCCAGTTTGGTTACTTGCACTCACTGGACGGGTTGGACTTTTTCAAGAATCAGGAGCCATTGGGACAATTTTTTTTTTTCAGAACAAAGTGTCTGAATCTGCATTCGATGATCCCGGGTCATGGTTTTTAAAAATTAACAGTTTAGACCACTCCTCCAAACAGCACTCGATTCATTAGATGTGTTTGTGAAATGGATCCTATATTTCAGATTTTTTTACAAGCATTTTCGATATTGCTGTTTGCAATTTATCTCCATTTTGCTGAAAGAAAAATAATTACATTGAGTTTACAAACAGTTGGGGCCTCCATTCATGAGTAAACCTCGCTCGAACACTACCCAGGCGAAGCTGGGTCCAGTCGGGTAAAACCCGGGCGTTGCCCGGGCCATTCGGCTAGTATATATATATATATATTTTTTTGCGAAATCGGCCTGAAGATAGGCTAACGCCTGAAAGCTCGCCAACATTTAGAATAAAGAAACTCGTTGCAATTTTTTCTTCCTTTCATTCATTGAATAGTTATTATTAACAGCAAAGTGTGTATGTTGCAAATGTTATATGATACAGGAAGCCCAGTCAACCTTATTGATTCAGAAAAGTGCATGGTCTAGAAATAGAAATGAGACAATATATGCACTTAAGGTTCATGTAACGTTACAGCAACAGGCCTTACGCAGCCACTCCTACGTGCTTAAACTTGTAGAAACATAACGAGAACGGCAGCAAAAAATGTCATCTGTTTGAATTTAAAAGCTAATATTTCACATTACATATATGAATATAGTTCAAAAAGGGTTGTTTTGTACACTCTATTCTTTTGTATATATTAAGTGATATGGTCAGGAAATGCCTTCTGTTCCAGCCTTAAATATGCAAAATTGTTAGAATTTACTTTTGTTAATTATTGTTAAATTATGTAAATTTTAGAAATGTATATAAACTTGATTTTAGAAAATAAAGTTATTAAAGTATACGTGGTTGAGTCATTAGAGTTGGTGAGACAAGACAATAGCAGTCATTCAAGTTTGAAGGAGTTATAATTAGCTCGCTGAGTCAAGGAGCATAGAATTAAAACCAGCGTTAAAATAAGAATATAGGCGGTGATTCCTCCTTAGTGCCAGGAGGCCAAAGCCAATTCGATTCATGGTCCCTCGAGCCGGATTAGGATTTAAAACAGAATAAATTTAGGCAAAAACTCAGCGAGAATACAATTGCGAAATGTCTCGAGACGAGAGGATCCTCCAAAGAAAGTTAAGTTGCCAGATAAGGCGAATTGATGGATTTATTGAAACTGTGGATTCAATTATTGAGGCAGGTGAAACAGTACGCTTAGAAATAATGGGTGAAGAATCAAAGGAGATCAAAGAAAAAATTGAGAAACTCTACGATGAGCTGTTTTCTTTGGATGAAGTTGATATAGATAAAGAAAGTGAGGCATATGATAGTTCAATGAACAAGATTGGAAGCTTGAGGGTAAAAATAGAAAATAAAAGAAAACTCGAAGACAAACTGGCGGACATAAAGCCAAATGGCTCTCAGGCAAATATAAAATTGCCTCAATTTGACTTGCCGATATATGATGGAGATATGGGCACTTGGATCAACTTCAAAGAGCTATTCCTCACCACCATCGATGCACATCCAGGGTTAACTAATATACAGAAGTTACAATATTTGAATTCTGCAGTAAAAGGCGAAGCGGCCAGATTAATAAGGGGTTTCCCTTTACTAAGTGAAAATTATGGCCAAGCATGGAGTACACTGTTATCAAGATTTGATAACCCGAGAGAGCTAGCTTATGCCCAGGTGTCAAAAATCTTTTCTCTCCGGGCAATTAAGAATCCATCGGCTAAGTGTCTCCATGAATTCATGGATGTTTGTAATGAAGCCATAAGAAACTTAGAAACGCTGGAATTGAAAAGAAATCAATTAGTGGATGTGATCCTGGTGCACTTCCTCCAGCAGAAGTTGAGTGAAAATCTAAGGTTGGATTGGGAACTGTCAGTGGACAACACTCTTCCATCTTATGACAAGTTCATAGCGTTCATTTCCAGACATGCGAGAAGCATGTCTTGTGCTGTCAAGGAATGTTCAAAAAAGGAAGAAACCACTGGATCGAGATTTCCCAAATGCCAAAGCTACGGGATGCTAATTGAGAGTTCGGACACTTGCATATTATGCAAATCTAAGTATCATCCACTATACATGTGCAACTTATTTTGCAAAATGCCTTTAAAAGAAAAATTAAATGTAGTAAAGAGTCATAAATTGTGCTTCAATTGCTTGAGGAAAGGCCATTTCTCATGGAATTGTAGGCTGAACCAACGATGCAAAGTATGCAAGGGGAAGCACCACACGATGATTCATTATGATAAACCGAGCACGGAAGGCGCTTCGGCCCAAGTGGAGAACACAACTCCGAAGGAACATGAAAGTGCTATCACTTTGACTAATACTCAACAGGCAAACTGCAATGATAGCCACGTACTACTCGCAACAGCTGGAATCAAGATAAAAAATGGACTCGGAAAGTTATGCACCTGCAGAGCCCTACTGGACAGCGGTTCCCAAGTCACCATGATAACAAAAAGATGCTGCGAAAGATTGGGACTTGTCCAAAGGAAATCAGATCGGATGATTATAGGGGTTGGAAACACACCAGTGCAGCATTCTTCATCGACAGTAAGTGTGACATTTTGTCCACTGAATAATTCTGAGGAATTCTCGGTAGAGGCAGTAGTCACGGGAGTGCTCACTTCAGAAATTCCGAACTTCAGGTTGAAAGACCCTAATTGGCCAACTTTGAAGAACCTCAAATTGGCAGACCCAGAGTTCTACATACAAGCCCCAATAGATATGATATTGGGAGCAGATATATACACTGAACTTATGTTGAATGGCCCTATATCTCTCGGAGAAGGATTGCCAATGGCTATTAATACAAGACTAGGTTGGGTACTTCTAGGAAAACTCATGGGAACATCGGAGAGTAATACAGAAGTCTGTAACCTGAGTTTACAATCTGAACCAGAACTAGAATTTGTAATGAAAAGATTCTAGGAAACTGAATCTGTGCCGTCACCGGATCTTTGTACACAGGACGAAGATTGTGAAAGTTTATTTTCGAATAACAATGGCAGAGATAGCCATGGAAGGTATTGGGTAAAATTGCCATTCAGACAACATCGACCGCTTCTGGGTGAATCAAGAGAAAAAGCTTTAAGAAGGTTCCTTTTGTTGGAAAGAAAATTGTGTAAGAATGTGAAATTATATGACCAATACCGGGGATTCATGAAGGAATATGAACACTTAAACCACATGGAAAGGGTCCCAATTGCAGAAGTGAAGCGAGAATTGTGCAGATGCTATTACATGCCTCATCATCCAGTAATTAGAGAGCAATCCACTACAACAAAAATGAGAGTTGTGTTTGATGCATCAGCTAAATCTGAAAATAATGTTTCTTTAAATCAATTTTTGCACAAGGGACCAAAATCCAACAGGATGTATTTTTCATTCTCCTCAGATTCAGAACGTATCCTGTCGCCATAACTGCTGATATAGAAAAGATGTACCGCCAGATAAGAATTCATCCAGAAGATGCGGACTATCAGAGGATATTGTGGAGACCATCGCCAGAAGAGCCTGTGGTGGACTATCGACTACTGACTGTTACCTATGGTACAACTTCGGCTCCATTTTTGGCAATGAGAACATTACAACAGTTAGCAGAAGATGAAGGCCAAAATTATCCTGAAGCTTCTAGGGTGACCTTGAATGATTTCTATGTCGATGATCTGCTAACAGGAGCTCAAACGATTGCTGAAACCAAAGAACTAATAGACCAATTAAAAGACTTAATGAAAAAGGGAGGGTTTCACTTAAGAAAATGGAATTCAAATTGCCACGAGATAGTGTCTCATGTCGAAGAAATGAACGAAGAGAAGAAAATTAACTTGGAGAAAGGAGCCATATCCAAGATTTTAGGAATTGTATGGGATCATGTACAAGATACGTTTAGAGTTAATATGACTCTTCCTGAAGAAGTTGTTACCAAAAGAGATCTTCTCTCCAATATTGCGAGGATTTTCGATCCAATTGGTTTCCTCTCACCTACTACAGTGGCTTTGAAAATAATAATGCAGGAGTTATGGAGAGGTGGGACAGGCTGGGATGAGCATATTCCGAACGACATCAAGGAAAAGTGGAATAATTTTAGAGCCGAATTACTAAAATTAGAGGATTTGAGTATCCCAAGATACGTATGGGCATGTGAAAAGGATCGAGATGTTCAACTCCACGGATTTTGTGACGCGTCAAGTGTAGCTTATTCGGCTGTGTGCTACTTAAGAACAGTCTCTCTGGATGGACAAGTCCATATATCAATGATTGCAGCTCTCAGGAGGTTTATATCTCGTAGAGGAAAACCATCAAAAATTTACTCAGACAATGGAACGAACTTCAGAGGAACCGAAAGCTTCATGAAGAAACAATATAAAATAATGAATTCAAAGGAGACTAAAGACTTTTTAGCAGAAGAGTTTATAGAGTGGCATTTCATTCCTCCATCAGCTCCACACTTTGGAGGACTTTGGGAGGCAAACATCAAATGCTTAAAGGGTCATCTGAGCAAGGTAATAAAGTCATCACTTTTAAATATTGAGGAATTCATCACACTACTCTGTCAAGTTGAGGCTTGCCTTAATTCTAGACCATTAGTAGAGTTAAGTCCCGACCCTAACGATCTTCGAGCTTTGACTGCGGGACATTTCTTGATTGGCTCCCCTCTGATTGAGGACCCAGGATTGCAAAATTATGAGCGAGTAGATTTACGGTCAAGATGGAATATGGTACAAGGTCTGAGGAACTCTTTCTGGTCAAGATGGACAAGAGAGTACATTAACTCTTTGCAACAGAGAAATAAATGGAGGTTGTCACAAGACAATTTGAAGCCTAATCAGTTAGTGCTAATAAAAGAAGATAACCTTCCACCTCTACAGTGGCGTCTGGCCAGGATCCTCGAGGTATATCCGGGCTCTGACCAGAAGGTGCGAGTTGCCCAAGTTCGGGCTGCTACCGGAGTCTACCTACGACCTATTACGAAGTTGGCTCCGCTTCCCTTCAAATCTGAACCAGGGCTCAGCGGCCGGGGGGAGTATTTTCCAGCCTTAAATATGCAAAATTGTTAGAATTTACTTTTGTTAATTATTGTTAAATTATGTAAATTTTAGAAATGTATATAAACTTGATTTTACAAAATAAAGTTATTAAAGTATACGTGGTTGAGTCATTAGAGTTGGTGAGACAAGACAATAGCAGTCATTCAAGTTTGAAGGAGTTATAATTAGCTCGCTGAGTCAAGGAGCATAGAATTAAAACCAGCGTTAAAATAAGAATATAGGCGGTGATTCCTCCTTAGTGCCAGGAGGCCAAAGCCAATTCGATCCACCTTCTTTATTTTTAATATTAAGAGATATATGTGTCAAATGATATTTACTCAAAAATATTAATGAGAGAATGAAATATATAATATAAAGTATCAAATAGATATAGTTTAAAAATAATAATTTTTATATGATGAATAGAAACTATTCCACACTTTAATGGAATTATTTGTTGAATATTACAATAACTTCTTTGAAATGGAAAAAAAAAGCTTAATTTTTGAAACTAAAATTTAATATTTATTTTTAAATCGTTCTCTAAATATAAATTTAGATATATTTTCTAAATAAAGTAAGAGAGATAAATGGAAACATTAAAGCACGATTGTTTCTTTGTGAAAATAAAAATAAAAACTCCCACACACTATCCTTACTCCGATGAAAAAATATTGTGAAGGCTTGGCTCATCAGTGTTGAACCCTCTCAGCGGTTTCGCCAATTTAATCTACCAAACCGCTTCTTAGAGCTCTAATACTGTTTAAAGTGACAATTCCAGATATTTCTACGATAGAATACTCGTGTGATTTGTATAGCATTTCAAGTAATAAGCTAATAAAGGATCTTTCTCCTCTACGAATTTATAATATTTTCCCAACAAACACTGTATTAGACTATTCTGCTTATATATGCTACAATGAAGGGTGGAATCTTAGAAATTGTATTCAAGCAAACTAAGGACATGCGCTTTTAGGACAGCAGAATCACAAATAAATATTTCATCGAATAATGCTCTTCCGCAAACAATCGCCTTATCGTTATCACTTTATAATTAATTATGCCTAGCTGGCAATGTACCTATTGTTTTTGGAAGAGCATGGTTCGATGCAAATATTTTTATATAATTCTGCTGTCCTAAATGCTTATGTCCATAAATTGCTTGAATATCATTTCTAAGATTTCACCCTTCATTGCTGCATATATAATCAGAATAGTCTAATACAGTATTAGAGCTCTAAGAAGCGGTCTGGTAGATTAAATTGGTTAAACCGCTGGGAGGGTTCACCACTGATGAGCCAAGCCCTCTCAATATATTTCCATTGCAGTATGACAATGGAAGAGGGAGAAAGTTTGTTTCATGTTTAAAATAAACATTCGTGCTTTAATGTTTCCATGTATTATATATACCAGGTAGATGGCATGTTATCGCCTTATATCTGAATAAAGTATAGGAATAAAGATATCCTTTTAAATAAATGCACATTGAAAATTTCTTAAAATACTTAGAAAAAATGATACATAAGTTTTCCACATATTATTGTATAAAGGAAGTGTATAACGAAAGGCATAATGGAATTTCGACTCCACATCGTAGATATATAAAGCCTAGAAAATGTAAGGATTGCAATAAATATCTTATTGAATTACACCACGAAAACATCATTATAAGAATACGAAGAAAAATTGCCAATGGCTAGGGTATCTATGCCATCAGTATGTGGCAAGAAATCTAACGCCCTCCCCTGCCAGACCCTGCATGGGTTAACCTAAGAAAAATGAAGAGGCCTAAAGCAAACGGAATCGATAATACGAAAGACAATGCTTAAACATTTATTCAGAAAAATTTAAATCAATCAAAATTTATTCAAAATAAAAATATTCAAATTAATAGTTATGAAAACATCCGGAGGTTAAGCTGGGGAGCAGCCTGCACCGGGAATATAAGAGAAATTCAACGCTATATAAAACAATAATAGGATAAAAATTGAGAAAATTTCGAATCTATTGTTTTTATATCTTGCTTATAATGAATATAAAATGATCAGAGAGTATACTGATTTCAATCAAAATAAGATTTATCTTCTTAAAATATTTATTATTATATTTATTGTTTATATTATATATTTTTATATATATTTTTGTTTAATTATATATATTAAATATATATATATATACAGTGGACCCTCGGTTTGCGAGCATAATCCGTTCCAGAGCCATGCTCGTACTCCAAAACGCTCGTAGTGCGAAACTAATTTCTTATTTTTAATAATTGAAACTCGGGCAATTCTTCCATGAATTTTAGTTTAATTAGAGTCGGTAAACACTTCGTGATAAGTATAAGAGAAGCTTGTACTCCATTCAATATTTGAAATCATAGCTATCATATTTTTAATGAAAGATTCGAAAGAAAAAATTTTACACGTGATAGTTACTGAATTTCAAACCTAGTGATAAGTAAATAAAAAGATAATGCATAAATAAATGTATAAAAAAGATAAAATAAACAAAAATAAAAGATAATGTTGGGATGGCTGATGCAATTGCGTTAAAAAACCACTATTTGAGGGGAAAATGGCATAAAAGGGTTATTTTATAACATTTTATTTTTTCTTTCAATTTTATCGAAGAACTGGTCCAATGACTGTTGCTTCTGCCTCTTTTTGAGAATTTCACGGAAATGCGACATCGCATTATCGTTGAACTGATCCTTCGCTCGCAAAGCAGCCGGCTTATTCGGGTGGTGCTTTGCTACGAACAATTGCACAGTTTCCCACATTTTACATATTTCCCGAATCTTATCTGAAGGGAGGGATCCCAGTGAATTTTCATCCTCCTCTTCCCCAGACGAGATCACCTTCTTAACCTCTTGGTGTTGCTCGTGATGAAGATCGATCAGTTCATTTGTGGTAAGCCCCTGATCTTCTTCCTCCACAAGCTCTTGAATGATTGGCTCATTCACCTCCAGTCCAAAAGTTTTCCCCAGAGACACAATAACATCGATAATTGTTGGCTCCTGTTAACCAGACAACCCCTTAAAATCATATGCATGGACGATGTGAGGCCACAATTTTGTCCAAGCAGAAACGAGAGTTCTCTGGGAGACTCCATTCCATGCTTTATCAATGATCTTAAGGCAGTGGACAATGTTGAAATGATTCTGCCAAAACTCTCGGAGAGTAAGGTTTGTTTCTTCAGTTAATTCGAAGCATCTCTGAAAAAGTTCTTTGATATATATTTTCTTAAAGTTGGAAATGACCTGCTGATCCATAGGCTGCAGTAGTGGGGTGGTGTTAGGAGGGAGGAACCTGACCTCAATAAACTTGAATTCATCCAGTAAGTGATCCTTAAGGCTTGGTGGATGAGCAGGAGCATTGTCCATAACCAGCAACGCTCTGAGTGGCAGTTTTTTTTCCGAAAGGTATTTCTTCACTGCAGGACCGAATTCTTCGTTCATCCACTCAACAAACAACAAACGAGTGACCCAAGCCTTAGTATTCGACTTCCACAAAACGTTCAATTGGCTCTTTTGCACTTTGTGTTTCTTGAAAGCCCGTGGATTCTCAGAATGATACACGAGCAGTGGCTTTACTTTCAAATCTCCACTTGCATTAGCACACAGCAAGAGGGTGAGACGGTCTTTCATGGGCTTGTGACCGGGCATTGTATTCGCTTCGGCTGTAATGTAGGTTCTCTTCGGCATCTTTTTCCAAAAAAGTCCTGTTTCATCACAGTTAAAAACTTGCTGTGGGAGGTAACACTCGGTAACAACGAGCTTCTCGAACTCGGCAGTGAATGTCTCAGCTGCTTTAGCATCCGAACTTGCACCCTCTCCATGCCTCGTGACACTATGGATGCCACTTCTCCTCTTAAAGTTTTCGAACCACCCCTTGCTGGCTTTGAAGTCTGCATGTACTTCGTTCTCTATTGATGTACATGGTATTTCACTCCCGAGTTCGGCGTACAAGGCCTTTGCCTTTTCACATATTAAATTCTGGGTTATGGTATCACCTGCTAATTGCTTCTCGTTTATCCATACAAGAATCAATTTTTCAACTTCTTCTAGAAGACGTGGACGCTGTTTTGATAGTCTTGTGACTCCTTTTGCTGCATCTAACTCCCTTGATTCCTTTTTCTTCTTCAATAATGTGCAAATCGTTGATGTCGACTTCTTATAAAATCTCGCTATTTCTGTCACCCGCATGCCACGTTCGTGCTTTTCAATCATTTCCCTCTTTGCCTCCATTGTGATAATATCCTTCTTCTTACCCAATTCTCTTTCAACATATTTCTTCACGGGGACCATTTTGCAGTGGTTATAGGATTTTTATAGCAAGAGAGGTAGAAATTGTCACCAATTTTTGAAAATACATATATAATCTAAAAAATAAATTAGAAATTAAAAAAAGCTATTCCTTTATCATTGAGAGATAATTTTATCGTTGAATTAAAATTAGTCAAAATGATATACAGAGTATTTTAAGATTAAATAAAACTTTTTAACTTTAATATAAACTTTTTAAATTTTAATAGCAACTTTTTAAATTTTAATAACACCTTCGAGCCTTTGTTTACAAATGGAAAAAGTTATCTTAAAAATTAAAAAAGTTTTCTTTAATTTTAAAATACTATATACATGTATATATATATATGTATCGATTTGAATATATACACTATAGTATGTATTAAATATATATACTGTGTATACTTATAATGATTAATAACAATCCATAAATAAAATAATATTTAATATAAAAATATGCCCTCATCCCGCAGCTAAAGGTGGAAATGGAGAAGAGGGGCAACCATCACGAGTTGCTCGTAATGCGAAATTTCACTCGTAATCCGAGGTATAAATTTAAAAAAAAATTTTTGCTCGTACTGCGAAAAGCTCGTACTCCAAGGTGCTCGTAAACCGAGGGTCCACTGTATATCCTGACAGTGCTCACATGAGCATGGCTAGATGGCAGAGCGCCATCTAGTGGAACAAAAATGAACTAAACGTAAATTTAACTTGTTCCGCGATATTTGGCCAACCCAATTTCTTGAGAAATCAAGAAAAGTCAACCACGTACGCGTTTTGGCACTCGTCAGCGTGGTACAGACTGTACCTCTACCACCAAATATTTGGTCCCAGAGGATATAATATATATATATATATATATAATAAATATTTATCTCTCTCTCTCTCACTCAAATAAATCGAAAATAGCGATTGATAATGAAAATGTTATTAAAGTATAAAAAGTAGTAATTGATATGAAAAGGTAATTGAGTGTAAAATGTTATTTCTAAATTTAAAATATTGCTTTTTTTTTAAGTGTGAATTGTTTTGGCTCAAAAGTGAAAAACCTATATTTAAAAAACCCAGCTATTTAAATGGCTGACGCTTTTTTTTATATAAGACAACATTTTACACTTTAATGGCAATATTTTGCATCGTAATAACAATAATTTACATTTAAATAATAAAATTTTGTCTTTTGTTGACAAAATTTTCTCTTTAATGATACGATTTTCAACTGAAAAATTAACAAATTTTACCCTTTAATAATAACGCTTTTACGTTTTATCTGAATTCTAGTTTCTTAAAAATATTTTAACAATTAAAATTATAGTGAAATTTTCGTTTTCATCAAAATATTTTTATTTTATTTGAAATTTGTCTATTTCAGACATTTTATATCCGTTTAATTGAGCATTAGAAATGAAGCACTTTTGATATTTCCTCAAAGAGAGTTAATCGATGTTTAATATGGGGTTAAATATTCCAATATTCCCACTACAAGATGTTTACCAGCTTAATCTTCATCTATTTCCATATATGGGTTTTAAAAATATATTTTAAAAGGTTCAATAAAAACATCAGGTAAAGTTAACTCCCCACTAGTGCTTCAATTTTCAAACAGAAATAGAATTTATAAATTACCATTTTAAAATTAATAAACATATTCAATTTTGAATCATATTACAAATGCGACAGAGAAATGTCTAAATAAAATTTCTAACTTGGTGATGATCTTTGTATCGATTAAACCTGAACCCCCCCCCCCCCCCCCCCCCCCCCCCCCCCCCCCCAGTTATGAAAATGTCAAACTGGGAAACAGCTTGAGGTGGGAATGTTGGAAATTCTCTCAAAGCCGTATTAACTAGTGGTTAACTTGATAAAATATCAAATGCTTTATTCCTGATGTTTGATGATGCAAATTTATTTTTTTTAATGTCTAAAATATAAAGGTTACATTTTTTTTAAATTAAACTAAAAATATCAACGAGGGTAAGGAGAAAGGTTATCGGCCTGACCCAGAGATGGCATTTCAATCGGCAAAATATTAGGTTTCTACCCTGCGCGTTCGTAGGACTAGTTTAAACTTTTTCGCTAAAGTTGTTTGTGTAAACGAGTTTTTGTAGTAGGAATCTTGCGCGTGTTTGGTTAAAAAGAATGAATATGAATACATCATGTAGTTATTAAATTCTTCGTTTTGGATGAATTAACCCCTAAAAAGGTTCGTCCGAAGTTGGCAAAAGTTTATGGGAATTCTGCTCCTTCAATTTCAACCGTTAAAAATGGGTAGCTGAATTTAAACGTGGTGGCACGTCGCTCGAAGATGACCCATGTGAAGGACGGCCAAAAACTGCAACCACACCGGAAATAATCGAAAATGCGGACAATATCGTGTTGGACGATTGGCCAGTAAAGGTGTGTGAGATACCTGAAGCAGTGGTAATGTCAATAGAAAGGGTGCGGAACAATTTGTATGAAGAATTAGGGATGCGAAAGCTCTGCGCAAGGTGGGTGCCATATTAGCTTAATGCAGATCAAAACCAAATGCACAAACGACATTCTCAGTATTGTTCGGACCGATTCAAGAGGAATCCGACCGATTTTGTGCGGCGAATTGTCACGATGGATGAGACATAGGTCCACCTCTACACTTCAGAAATCAAACAGCAGTCGAGGTAGTGGGTGGAAGCCGTTGGAGTTGATCGCATCTTCAGGAAATGTCATGGCCAGTGTTTTTTTGAGATGCCAAAAAGGGATCCTGTTTATAATTAACCTTGAAAAAGGCAGAACATTTTCAGGTCAATATTATTCAAATCATCTTGACTAGAACTAGATGTTAAAATTTGCGAGAAGAAAGGAAAATATAACCTTTCAATAGGATGACCCACCTGCTCATAAAAGTGGGTTGGCAATGGGAAAACTGCAGGATTTGAGGTACGATTTGCTCGTCCATCCTCATATAATTCCGATTTGTCACCTTAAGACTTACATCTCTTCCTACAAACCTAAAGAAATTTGTTTCTGGAAAACGCTTCGAGTCCAAGGAAGAAGTTGAGAGAGCCGTAGATTAATATTTCAAGAGCCTTCCAGGCTCTCATTTCTAGGAAGGTGTACTTATATTGAAGAAATGCTGGACCAAGTGTCTTGAAAAACGGGAGATTATTTAGAAATATAAAATGTTTTTGAACTGAAAATCAAAGTATTTCATCGTCAGACCGAGAACCCTTCACAATACTTTCGTATATAGTTAAATTTTAAGAATTATTTAAAAAAATCAGAATATAGGTTTTTCGCATTTAAGATAATTTAATTTTTCTTCACTTTAATGACATTTTTAATTTTAGAAACACAAATTTTAATTTTTAAAGGTTATTTTCATATTTTAAAAATAGTTTGACAATTATACTATAAATATTTTTAGTTTTAATCGAATTACATAGGTTGTTCCAAAAGTAATGTCTGTTTGGACATAACTCGGTAAGTGCTGAATATTTTTATTCATATTTTTTGTACGCAAATAAATAAAACATTTAAATAGAAAGGTATTATTCAAAATATCATCCAGCGGGATCTATACTATTCCTCCAGCGTTGAAGCCACGCTGTAGATTCGCTTTGGAAATATACTGTAGGTTGTTTTCTTAACCATGTCTTTATGGCCCGTTTTACTTCCTTCCTTCTAACTCCGCCTTTGCCGGTCCCAACCCGGATGAAAAAGGAGGAGGGGGAGGGGGGGGGGGGGGGTAACAAGCTCGCTAAAAAACCTGGGCTCAGATGGCCCGGCTGATAGTACCCGGTAAGGGCTCCTAATCCAGGGATACAGGATGAGCAGCGTTTGTACTCCATGTTAGTAGCGGCTTCACATGGCGTCTGTTCCTCATGTCAGAGACGGCCATTTCTTTTGGCGCTAAGTCGGCCTGCCACTGAGTAGTGCTCCCAGTTTAAATGACAAAGGCAAATGCATTCTACTCCACCCACTCATGATCTCAAGCTTTACAAGCTTGATACCCTAATATGATTGAGTGGAGATAAGAAAGAAGAAGACTTCCTGAAGGTCTTAAAATCTAAGTAATTTCAGACTCTGGTGGAGAATAAATAAAAGTCACAAGATGTGTGTGTGTTTTCCGAATATGGGCTGTATGGGGTTATGGAAACAGTTACCAGTCTATTTATCCATTACGCTCTAAAGTCTGAAAAGAGGTGTGCGGCCGTGCATATTGTCATGGTGTAACTTTACGGATTTAAGAGGAATATCTGGTCTTTTTTTCGAATAGCTTTCCTAAAATTTCTTAAAGTTATAACATTGCGATAACTGTTTACAGCGATACTTTCTTCTAGGAACGCAATCAATATTACACCTCGCATGCCGCAAAAGACAGTTTCCATCACCTTTTTAAATGACCTCTGCTTTTCATTTTTTTTCTTAGATGAGATGAGATGATGCCATTACAATGACTGCGCCTTAGTTTCTAGGTCATAAAGGTATGCCTAGGTTTCATCTCCAGTCACTATATTTGGAAAAATATTGTCCTTTTGGGACTCATAGTGACCCAGTAGTTCTTAGCTTAGTTAAACCCTTTGATAACTCTGTTCAGGGGTTAATTTCCTTGGAATCCATTTTGTAAATAATTTCTATGACCTAGATGTTCAATCGATGTTTCTATTGCATTAGATACAACATTTATTATATCACACAACTCTCTGATAGTTATTCTTCGATCATGACGGATAAGGTCATCAACCTTGTCTTCGTTTTCAGTGTAGGTTGCTGTTGGTGACCTCCCACTACGTGGTTTGTTATCCAAAGAAGTCTCACCCATTCGGAATCTTTTCATTCATCTTCTCACATTGCCTACATCAATTGTGGATCCTTTTTATACATTTTTCTGAGTCTGGTTAATATATGAATATGAAAATCCTCCATTTGCCAAAATTCACAAACGGCTCTTTGTTTCTGTCTTGATTCTATACTCTTACTTAAGGTATCTGAAAACAAAATGAATAGTTATTAGATTTGAGGCATTACTCAACAGAATATTAAAATATTAAGATGCACTAGCGCGCCTTCTGTTATATTGTAAAAAAAAGTGATCTTTGTTTAATTTGGAGTTTAGGATTCCATTTTCAAGCGGCATCCCAGCTTAAAACTCAGGGCTGCTTTCATTGCTTGTTTGAAATCCATTTTTCAAGTTGAATCAAAACATTACACAAATGAAATTTTCTGTTAAGTTAATTATCCATCAAATATATGACTAGCTAATGTTATAGGGAAGAGCTAACTCACATGATTCTTATTTTTGAAGCTACCAAATATATTTTTAAAACATAGTTTTGAAAATGGTTGAAACATAATATTGTAGGCATCCTGTATATGAAATATAGGAAAATTTTCCCACCATGTTGAACAGCAATAAACTCTTCTGAGAAAAATTTAAAAAATACACTTCTTTGTGATAGATTAAAACGAATATTAAATGTCTAAAATAGACCAATTTCAATTAAAATAAGAGTTATTCGATATACACAAAACATATATCTATAGTGAGATTGTTAAATAATTATTAAAAATTGGAAATTATCGATTAAAGATCAAAGGGTTATCAAAAGCAATAAACTCTTATGAGAAAAATTTAAAATATAAATTTATTTGGGATAGATTAAAACGAATATTAAATGTCTGAAATAGACTGATTTCAATTAAATCAAGGGTATTTCGATATACACAAAACATATATCAATAGTGAGATTGTTAAATAATTATCAAAATTGGAAATTATCGATTAATGATCAAAAGTTTATTTAAAGTATGAAAGTGATTATAGTGTAAAAATGTTTGTTATTAAAATGAATAATATTTTCATTAAAATGTAGAATGCTGTTATTCAAAGTGTAAATGATCATTATAAAGTGTAAAATGATGTTCACGAAATAAAAATGTTACTGAAGTGCAAAAGGTTTCTATTGAAGTATTAATTTGTTTTCAATAAAGTTCAAAGGTTCTCTTAAAAGAGTGTGCAAAAAAACTATAATTGAAATAAAATTATTAGAATAAAAAAATGCGATTTTAATCCTATCATACATTTTTATTCTACCAAACTCACTACCAATTCAGATTTATTTAATATATTTTTTTCAATAAAAATTCTAAACGATATTTATAATCTATTTCTCTCGTCTTCTTTTTTGATTGCTCACTGAGTTTTATGCATTTTGGCACTTCAAAATAAAGTTAGTATTTCACTCAATATTATAGTAAACTCAATAATATATATCCCTTAGACCTAAATTTCTTAATGAAATTTGACTTCATATAAGAAGCGCAGTGTGTTATCAGATAATTTAAGGTTGATCGATAGGATAATTTAAGTGAATAGCAACTTTTGAAAGATTAAAAATAAACTGAATATTAAATGGTTGAATTTTAAACCTTATTTTTTAGGTGCAATCAATAAATTCTGATTAAAGTAGTTTGAAAGCTTTTAAAAGATTTCCATTCTCAGATATAACTTTTAAAATTACGCTTTTATTGATATTATGTAATTTGTATTAAAAATTATTAAAACAGGGTATATAATATAAATGTGTGAAAAAATATAATTAATAGATAGAGAATAGGAGTTTATATAGTTGAGATAAGGTATGGGCCACAATCCTTGTTTTGGTAATTTCAGACAAAAGTCAATACAGTCGAACTTGGATAATTCGAACCCCAAGGGACCATAAAAAAATCGAATTATCCAAAAATTCGAATTAAAAACGGAAATTCTATTTATAGGAAATTCTAGGGACCAAGATAAATATTCGAATTAAAGAGGTTTTCGAATTAAAGAAGTTCGAATTATCCAAGTTCTACTGTATTTATGTACCGTCAGAACAAGGGCGACTTCCGAATTTATATATAGTGTTTTATTTTTAATTTAAGATAACATTTTACACTCTCTTAAATGACAAAATATCAAACTTATTGAAAACTTTTTACAAATTAAATATAGGTGTGTGAGTATGTTTTGCACTTTAAAGACAACATTTAAGACTTTAATTTCAATTTTTTCATTTCAATGAAACATTTTTCATTTTAATGAAACATTTCTTACACTTTATAGTAACAACTTTTTATACTTTAATAACATGTTCAATTTTAATCGATATTTTTAAACTTTAAAAATATTCCTAAATTTTTTACTATGGGAAATTCTAACTATTTTTGGTGCGTATGCTTTTTTTAAATTAAAACAATTTCTACTGACCTTACTGCAATGATAAAATAATGGGAGGGCCTAACTCTTCAGTGGTGAACCCTCCCAGTGGTTTCATTCCACGGTTCATGTGAATTTAAGGTTATGCCTTTTTAAGATTTTTAAATGCTTCAGCCACGTTCGGCTTATGGATGCTTAAAAAATCTAAAATAGAAAATAGGCCAATGCTACTCAGAGATGACCTCATTATATAGAGCCACGATTTAAAAAAAATATCTTTAAAGACAGGTGGCCGTTTTTAAATGTTTCTGTGAATAAAACTCAAATTCCTTGCTTTCAAAGAACTAGAGATGAGCCAAAATGGAATAAAGCATCAGATCGATATATCGCTGCGGTTAAAAATTTCTCGAAGCCTAAGAAAGTTGAAGAGGAACAAAGGTTTTTAAGACTTTGTTCATACTAGAAGAAAAATTTTGAAAACTTTCAAAAACATAGCCGTACTCTTACTAAACTTACAAAGAAAACATCTCATTTGAATGGGCCAAAGCACGAGAGAATTGATTTCAAACTCTGAATATGGTTCTATTAGATTCCGCTTTCCTAGCACATTTTTACACTAAAGCTTCCACCTGCATTCATACAGATGCATCGAACGTCGGACTAGGTGCAGTCCTAGTCGACGGAGAGGAAAAGATTGTGTCGTATATTAGTAGAAAAATGGGTAAATCAGAACTCAATTATTCGACTATCGAGAAGGAATGTTTGGCAATGATTTGGACAATTCCAAAGTTTCTATGGCAAAAAAAGCAAAGTGATAACAGATCATCATGCCCTCTATCTTTTTCTTTATGCTAATTTAAAAACTCTAAATATTCTACCGGTGGACATGCCAAATGGGTTATGAAAATCCAGGAGTATGACTTTAAAATGATATATAATTCAGGAAAGAAATATTCCACACTCATGGATAAAACTTAAGTAATTCGAAAGTCTTTGATGTCGCCCTTCATATGTTTTTTATTGAAGGAGACAGAGACAATTTTGTTCACACATTGTTATCTAGTGTTTCTTAAATAAAGGACATGCGTATTAAGTATCTTTCAGTTATTTTCAGGACATCTCGTGGCCATAGTATGCCACGAATTACTCAGAGCCCCACCTAACTTTATCATGCGCCACCCTTTACCCCCTCTAAGCTGCAACGCTCTGGTGATTGTCAAGCGTAGATAATGCCTGAAACCTTCTGACTTGAAAACATACAGCCAGAGTCTGAGATGGATTCAGACGCTTCTTACCTGTGGTGTTACCACTTAACCTATGGTGGCCGACTTGAACCCAACAGCCCCAAGCCAGAATTCATCACGCCTATCTCTATGAGCAGGCCACAGACCCAATAATATATCAGTATCTTCAGGCGAAACAGTAGCTCCACCACAAGCATTAAACATATCCCAAGCTGACAACAAGATGTTTAGTTCCCAAAATGTTAAATTTTTAACGTTTCAAATATAGTATTAAAGCCTTTAATCCATATTTATTTTTTATTGGTGAATTTTAAAAATATATTCTAATTTTATTTTATATTTTGAAAAATATATTTACTTCACAGAGATATGTGTGATGATAGCCTTGGGGTTGATTTCAGAAACATTGGGGCAAGTAGGCGGGGTATTTAGGTGATTATTTCTTTTTTTTTTTTTGAAGCGGAGGGCTGGGACACAAACAAGAGGAGTTGCTAAGCAGCGAAGTGCGCAGGACACTTGCCTAGTTGCGGCTCTGGCCGCCCTTTTTCAATTCTGGACATGGGTTGCTAAATATTGTTGCACCACATCTAATGCACCAATTTCATTTTAATATTAATATTATTTTTCATATATTTTTAATTTAAATTGGTATTTCATATTTATTTATTTTAATGAATAGACTATGTATCATAAAACACCATTTGTATTTTTAGTACACTGTATGAATTTACAACTCTCTAAACTTTGATGTGTGAAATGAATTAAAAAAATATTCTGGAGGCTACGTGAAATAGAGTTATCTCGTTATTCACTTATCTAACTTTGTAGGATGTTTGACACGTTCTGAAAAGCTACAAGAAGTGGCTGAATGCGTGATTTCTTAGACTTTTTATGTTGTTTTTCGTGGGAATAGTCCTTTTTAGCTATTATTTTGGGTAGATATACTTTAATCCTCCCTTTAAGCCTAATGTGTATTTGAATATGTACAAGTAGTACATGTACTTGTAATTTTATTTTTTCTATGTAATTATCATTTTTGTGTATATTAAAAGCTTTTTATTGGACTAAAACAGCTGTTTAGCCTAAAAGGATTGGTTATAATCCCTCCTTTGCTAACCGGTATGGTTTTTGGTCTCTTCATGTGCCATAGAAGAATAAATTTTGGTCTGCTGCTCTCTGCAGCCACTGACGCCTGACATTTGAACGTGTAGAAACCTTCAAACAGCTATTAAAGATAACACAAATAAATAAAAATTTTAATAATCGATATTGATATTTGAATACCGATATATTTGCTAAAAGGTAAAACTTTCTCCAGTCTTGTCCAAGAGGCAGACTACCAAGAAGACCTTTGCCTGAAACGAACCTGATAGTGCTAGCAATAAAATATTTTTCAGGTAAATATTGATGCGAGAAGGCCGATTTTATTGACACCGTTAGAAAGAGCTTTACGGGGAATAATGGCTCCCTCACCCAAAATTTCAAAGTTGGACTTCTTTATTAGAAAGAACCCAAACCCAAATGGTAAACCTTAGCTACTCGTTGTTCCACAAAGAAAAAACGAGGAGATTATTAAAATATACCATGACTATATGTTCTCTGACCATTTAGGAGATGAAAAAACGACAGACCGACTAAAAATGAATATTAATAGCACTCTATGCTAGAATATGACTCGAACTATGTATAGTATGTCAACTTTGTCATATAGGTTCATAAAGGCACAAAATAAGTTCCCTCGGTATTTCACTTCTTCATAAAAATACCCATTTTAAATAATTGGTGTAGATTTCTTGGGCTCTCTTCCACAAAAAAAAAAGGAAAAGTAAATGATAATTTCGACAGACTACCATACAAGATATATCGATTACTAAAAATCATAAGATGCCGCAGCTATTTTTATTTACTTGATTAAAGAAAGCTTTCGGACAAACCCTTCTTAAGATAACTAAAACTTATGAACAAGGCAATGGAGAGAGATTTAAAAAAATAATTTATATAAATACAAGACATAAGAAATTAGGAATTTAAATAATCGAATGAATTTGAAGAATTAACAATGTTGGGTTAATGAATTTAAGGAATAGAAAAATAGAATGACTAATGTTTTATATTTATATTAAAGTTTATTTAATATAGGAGGGGAACGTATTTTGATGGTAACTATATACTTTTGCTTATTGCTTTAGGATTCATGGTTTTCATTGTTTCATGGGTTGTAGGTGTGAGATCTTCTATGAAGAATTCGGATACTATTGAAATCTGGAGTATATCCTGTTTCTCTGATGTGGTGAACTATTAAGGAGTTTAGGTTCTGCTTCGAAATATTTATTTGGCGCTTTTTCATTCTAATAGAGTGGTATCTTGTGGTTTTACCTATTACAGTTAAGGCAGGGAATTTCATAAACTAAATATTTTTCTTATTTTTGGGTTGGCCAAATATCATGAAGCAAGTTAAATAAACGTTTAGTTTATTTTTGCTCCACTAGATGGCGCTCTGCCATCTAAAAAGCACATGTGATCGTGGTCAGGATATGCTCTCTTTATTTATATATATAAATATATATATATACATATATATATATATGTTGTTGCATCATGATTAATGCGCGTATTTTAAAAATTATTTATTATATTATTTTTAATATATTTAAAATTAAAATTATATTTTTATTTATTTTATAAAACAGATTATTACTATAAAATATTATGTACTATAAAACATTTGTATTTTGATACACTAAAATACCCCACCTGCTTTAAACTTTGATATGATAAATAAAGAGATATTCTAGGTGCTACCTGAATATATAGTTGTCTTATTATTGACTGGTTTAACCTTGCAAGATGGTTGAGACACGTTCTGGAAAGATGCAAGACACGTCTGAGGAGAGACTCAAGACTGAAGAATCTGCCAAACCGCAGCCCAGTGCAACAATATTCACCTCACACATATATGATAAATCTTTGAATATTTAATAACTGTATTAAAATTATATTTCCTAATAGTGGCACAATACAAGCAGTAATACATGTACGAGGGGTGTCCCATAAGTCCGTGGCCGACCATGAGAACAAGATATTAGAAACTAATTAATTTTACCATATATACCTTAAAGCCTTGTATAAAGATATGTAAATTTTTAAGTTTCTACAACTAACCGTTTTTTTTTTTGTTATAGGTTCTGAAAGAGGACAAGAAACAGGAATATCTAAAATGGAGACAAACGAGATTCGAACTGTAATAAAATATCTTTGTAAGAAAGAAATGTCGCGAAGGAAATCTATGAGGATATGGTGAATACATTAAGGGAAGATTCTCCTTCCTATATAACAGTAAAGAAAATGGGTATCTGCGTTTAAATTAGGGAGGATCAGCACCGAAGAAGAACATCGACCAGGAAGACCTGTTGAGTCAATTATTCAAGAAAACATCGACAAGATACTTGATTTGGTTATGTTGGACAGAAGAATGACAGTTCGTCAGATAGAGGAGACCTTGGGTATTCCAAAAACAATAGTGGATCGGATCAGGAGAGAACACTTGGGCCTCAGAAAGCTTTCTGTCCGTTGGGTGCCCAAACTTTTGACACCTGATCAAAAGGCTGTAAGGAGAAAGTTATCTTCGGACAATCTTGCGTTATTTGAAGCCAATCTAGGGGAATTTGTTAAGAGATTTCTTACCATGGATGAGACTTGGGCCAATCACTTTACACCAGAGTCCAAGAAACAATTCATGCAATGGAGACACTCCGGTTCCCCTCCCCCCAAGAAAGCCAAGACAGTTCCATCAGCAGGGAATGTTATGGTGCCTGTCTTTTGGGATTTCGAGGGTGTACTTTTTCTAGACTTTCTGAATAAGGGTCAAACCATCACTGGCAATTATTATGCAAATTTTGTGAAGCAACTACGAGATGCTTTTAAAGAAAAGAGAAGAGGAAAGTTGTCAAGGAAGATTGTTTACCATCAAGACAATGCCCCGAGTTATCGGTCGCTGCAAGCCATGGCTGCTATTTATGATTCTGGCTTTGAACTTTTACCACACGCACCCTATTCACCAGATCTATCTCCATCAGACTTCCACCTATTTCCTCATTTGAAAAGATCACTTTCTGGCATTCATTTTAGGTCAGATGAAGATGTCATTGATGCTGTAACCTCATTTTTTGAGACACTTGAAACATCGTTCTTTTTGGAGGGCATAAAAGCATTAGAACATCGCTGGAAAAAGTGCATAGACCTTAAAGTGGATATATTATGTAGAAAAAATAAATTATAATCATATTATTAGTCATTTTCTTTATATGTCGGGCCACCGACTAATGGGACATTTTAGGAAATAGTTATATTGAGGTAGATCAAAATGAGATTAGGGTAGGCAAACACGTGACTAGAATTTATCCATGCAATATTAATGATGCCAAAATGGCGTCTTAGAACCAGAGCTAAATTCAATTAAATACTCCATTCTCGTCTGAAGTTATAATTTCATCTAGGTTCTAATGGTCTCGCATTAGCAATCAACCCCATTGTCGGGGTATTTGAAGTTATTTTTAGTAATAAATATTCCTGATTCATTCTTATTTAGCGATTATCATGTAAGATGGTATAGACGGAAACCTACTAGGTGTGATCGAAAGTATCGAACCATTCCAGCGGAACCAATCAAGCTCGGTAGGCTTCCCGTGAATTTTCCCTTTTAAAGAGAGCGTCAGTTGCTGGCAGTACGAGTGAGGACGTGCAAGTGAGTTCAGTAAATTATAAAACGACGAAACATAATTATCGATATTGCATTAAATTTAGCCAAATGTGTAGCGATTCCAAAGTGGATAATATTTGCCAGATTAAACATGTTTTCGGGGATGTTGCCATGATAATCTCACAGATTAACCATAGTGCAAACGCTTCAACGATAATCACACATTAGTGTATAGCGAGTCGCGTTCACGCAGTCTCTAAACAAATCGAAATAAGTGCGGTTGTGCAAGGGTGGACGCTGATCCCAAAGGCCCGTCGTATTATAGTCCAAGAACTTGAGAACGAGATAGAGGCAAGCATTGTGGATCGTTGCCTATAATTCCAATTTAGGTTTTGAGGCTTCTTACCGAAACTGCTAACAATGTAACAGTAGAAATTCCGTTTGGAAATCGCATAGGACATGCTGAATAATGTAAACTAATCACAAAGTTCTGAACGTGATCACAGGCAATGAGTAGTGGGTTTATAGATAAGACTCAGGGATCAAGATGCAGTATTTACAGTAGGAAGAGATCCAATACCCACGAGATAAAAAAGCACGGTAGGTCCGCAGCAATATCAGTCTTGTGGATCGTTTTCTTCGACTCCCGTGGGATGGTGCACTATGAGTACACACCACACGGTCAAACCACTACAAAGGATTTTTGACTTGATGCTGTGCGACATAAACGACCGGATCTATGGGAAGCAAAAATTGTCAGCTCCATAATACTAGCGCCCCGCACATTCAACGTATATATAAATTAAATAATTGAGATATTTTCCACCAGACACAAAATTTACGTATTTCAAAATGATAGTCATAATACAGAGCGAGAACGGCGTCGGCTTAGTAGCAAGTAGGACCACCGCGGACGGCGATGCACGCAGCAACACGTCTAGGTAGAGAGTCAATCAGAGTACGGATGGCGTCCTGAGGGATGGCTCTCCATTCCCTCTAAACCATTTGCCACAGTTCGTATTCTGAACGCGGCTGTGGCAAGGCATGCAAACGGCGTCCAATGATGTCCCAGACGTGCTCGATTGGTGAGAGATCAGGAGAGTACGGTGGCCAGGGAAGCATCTGTACATCTTGCAGAGCTTGTTGGCTAATGCGAGCAGTGTGCGGTCGGGCGTTATCCTGCTGATAAAGGGCATTGGGTACCCCCTGAAGGTAGGGGAGTGTCACCGATCGCAGCACATCATCAACGTATCGCTGGGCCGTCATAGTGCCCTGAATACGAAGTAAAGGTGACCTGGAATCATACGCGATTGCGCCCCAAACCATGATTCCACGTTGTCGCACGGTGGGGCGTTCCACAATTGCTGCCGGATTGGACCTTTCTCCATGTCGACGCCACACGCGTACACGGCGACTATCACTGGACAAGCAGAAACGCGACTCATCTGAAAACACGACCCTGTGCCATTCCGTCATCTACGTCGATCTAGCCCGGCACCATTCCAAACGTTGGCGCCTATTCGGTGGGGTCAATGGCAGTCTTCTTAGCGGACGGCATGAGTGCAAGCCATTAGCAACCAATCGACGGGAAATGGTTCTGGTCGAGATGGAATGATCTAGGGTGTCTTGCACATGTTGCAGGATGGCGGTACAAGTGGCTTGTACGGGGCCACTGCTTGTCGAAGGATACGCCGATCCACACGTGCTGACGTCACTCTGGTTGCACCGACATTCCTATAAATTGCCACATTTCCTTGTTCCAACCATCTTCTCCACAGTCGGTGCACCGTGGACGCACCAAGGTGTGTATCAGCTGCGATTTGACGTATGGACCAACCTGCCCTTTTCTGTCCAATCACCATGCCCCTCGTAAAAGCGTCTGTCTGCTTGAACTGCCTCCGTTTACGATGACCTGGCATTCTCTGTTATTACACGTGTCTTTTGACACAAGAACAAAATTTCTACAATGATTTTCCTTGAAGAAATAACGACACGAATACTGTCCTTTCTGCAAGTTCCTTCCCTTATATCTTACTCCATGTGCGCACGAGAGCTGCGCATTTTACATCATTTGCATAACTCGGTTAGGCGCGTCTACCCTGAAATTTGCATAATTTTCTGGCCACTATTTCTTGGTGTTCCATTTTCAATGTCACGCAGTGTATATTGATTAGATCTTTTAGTTTTTGTTACTACTTTTTCGCTAACAAGAATTAAGATTGATTTTCTCTCTCTCGAAGAAATTAATACAATACCTAAAATTAAGATAAATTTCCTTTATAAATATTGCACAAATTAAAAACTTTCTCAATATTTCTAAATTCAAAATTAAAAAAATATATATCCTAAATATTTGTGAATCAGTATTTAACAGAGAAATAATATATTCATTTTCTACAAACTCATTAAATAGAATTTGGACAATATGGAAAATACCAAATTTTTGCTCAGAGATATGAAATGATCTACAATGAAATAATGTTTCAAAATATGTACTTAGGTCATTAAGACTCTATAAGCCTCGCACTGCAATACAATCCATTTGCTAAAAATGTGGAACATCTGGGCATTAAGGTATCAACTAAATCATCTAAATGTCCTAAGATGATTAGTGGTGGGATGCCGCTGAATATAAAATTTGTGAAGAACTATTTGAGCAAATGTATCGTAAATAATTGACAGACGATGGCGGAGTAGTTTTATGGCATCAAAGGATATACAAAAAGGACCAGACAGTTCAACTGGATGAAAATGGTAAGGCATTCGACTGGAAGAGAGATGGTGACGCACATTAATGCGGTTGGGATCCAAGGGGCATATGACACACATAAAACTATCGGCCGGAGCAAAAAAGAGTCGCGCATTAAAAAGAAATTTCAACAACAAAATGCCATAATTGCAGCGATGAATGGTATGGCTGCCTAAAACGAATGATGTACGCCTGTAACCATAGCTACAACTAAAATACATTTATTTCCAGGCCTGTGAGAACTGACGCCAGCTCGTGCATCAAACCAGCTCTCTAAGTCCGTCGCGCTCGCCTTCAAGATCAGGCTTTCGTCAGGTTGACCAGACAATTCTCAAGCGTCTTAAGAGTTTCTCTGCTTTGGATTGTTGTTGTTCTGACCACGCCCAACAGTCACTATTAGTGTTCTAATATCTTTGTCCTTACAACACGAACTTCAGAATTCCATAAGAAATATACAAAATACAAATAAATAATTTTCAACTTCAATGCTGTTGCGGAAAAGCACAAAATAACGATGGGCTTGGACCACAATGCTTCCTTCACGAGGGTCCAGCTCTTCACTCTTCGTTCGCCAAGTTCACTAGATGTCTCCCAATGAACTGCCAGGTTTATTAGTATGAAATGCGAAAATGGCTGCCAGAGGGCACTGTGCAACTTTATTTGAGCCGACGGTGGCGCTGTTGAAGACATTTTGTTTTTTGACTCACGTGGCATCAGCATGTGTGGAGTTTTAGAAAAATTCAAATCGTGGAAAATTTCTGGAGCCCGTAGAAAATGGTGATTTCCGAGCCAAAAAGTGCCCATTTGCGGGAAGTTTTGTTGTTCACCTTCAACTGGAAGAAAAGTGCCACTGAAGCCCACCGAATGCTCGAGGAAGTTCATGGCGACCACGCTCTGAGCAAATCACAGTGTTACAGGTGGTTTAAAAAATTCCAAAGTGGCGATTTCGAACTTGATAATGAACCACGTGGAAAACCGCCCCAAAAGTTCGAGGACGCTGAACTGCAAGCTTTGTTGGATGACGACAGTACCCAAACGCAGGAGAAACTCGCGAAACAGCTCCAGGTGTCTCAATGTTCTGTTTCCCTACGTTTAAACAGCCTCAGAATGACCCAAAGGCTTTCCAGATAGGTCCCCCACGAGTTGAGCGAAAGGCAGCAAGAACGGAGTCTGGTAACCTGCGAAGGGCTGCTCGCCAGGCATGAAAATAAGTCATTTTTGCACCGAATCGTAACTTCTGAAGAAAAATCGATCCACTTCAGCAATCCCATGCGCCAAAAGTCGTGGGGCCTGCTCGGCCAATTTCCAAAACGGAAGCCTAGGCCCAATCGCTTAGGAAAAAAGACAATGCTTTGCGTATGGTGGGACCAGACCGGCGTAGTATATTTCAAGCTCCTGAAACCTAGCGAAACGGTCAATACTAGTCGCTACGAACAACAAATGTACAATTTGAGAGAGGCATTGAATGAAAAAAGACCGGAATTGCGTGAAAAGCACAACAAGCTGATACAGAAATACAGCTGATACAGCAGCATGACAACGCTCCAGCCCACAACGCTACAGTGGTCAAAAACACCATAAAAGACTTGGGCTGGGAACTCTTACCCCACCCTCCGTACTCACCAGACTTAGCGCCGTCGGACTACCACCTTTTCACATCTTTAGGACACGCCCTAAAAAAACAGGAATTTTTGAACTCAGACATACTCCGAAAATGGCTTGTTGACTGGTTCGACTCAAAAGGAATATAATTTTTCAGACAAGGAATTCGAAAATTGCCTGAAAGGTGGTCCGAGTGTATAGCTAATCAGGGCAATTACTTTGAATAAAAAATCTTTTGTTGTATGGAATTGGTGAACTTTTGAATTCACTGAAAATTTTCGCGTTTCATACTAATAGACCTTGTATATTTTGAATTTCGGATATATGCCATCCTCATCTTAACTCAGATAACCGATCCACTTACACTCCCTAACACTCTCTTCAGCACTATATCAAAAGTATTAGAAGACTGCATCCTGGCTAGTTTTTAGTTACAGGCTGACACGCACCAGTGAAGAATAGTACTGGTGAATTTAGACCTTAATAATTTCTTTAAGACAATATAAGACGTAGAACAATCTTTCAACACCTGAAGGAACTCGACGTCCTTACATATAGGCTTCACACTGAATTTATTTTCCTACAGATTCTACAAATTCGGAATACAGTCCTTTTTGCTTTAACCTCGTAACAACAACCGCCTTTACCACTCTTAGACCAATCAGAGGCAGTGTTGTTTGCATTGAACTTAGCACTCAGGATCCAAACCTAGGCACAGTATGAGCGTCTTTCCGCAAAGATTTAAAAAATGGGCATCTATCCATAGGAAAATTCCCAACCCCCCCCCCCCAAAAAAAAAAAGCAAGCCGCCCAATTCACAATTGTGAAAATACAAGCTCACCTTACCCTTATCAGCAAAACAAAAATAAAATAAAAATACAAGACATTAGATAAAACAAGATATTTCGTTATCAAATCGAACCACAGTTCTAAAAGGTGCAATTCTATCCTGCCCAGATTGATAAGTACTATCCAGAGAAAATTTGCTTCAAGCTTTCTTTTTGGGGAAAAAATAATCTACCAACTATTTTGCTGAGGGCGAACCTATGAAGAAAACGAGTGTTCGATCGAATTGCGTTCGACTTCTCAGAAGCCTTCACTACATATTCGTAAAACATCATTTTGTTTTGTAACAATTATTCGAAACAAAGCCTGAATCACCATCTTTACCAATCCATTTGCACAGAAAAGTACTAAACTTCAAGTTGAACTTTGTAACATACAACAATCAGCTTTACAGATGGGTCATGGTCGGATAAAATCATCGGGGCATCTGCATTCTACAGTTACTCCATTATCAAATCTTTTTCATGCTACATCACGAAATCAACTCCTTCCATGCTGGACTCGTAGCCACCCTCTACGGATGAAATAGAAATCGAGAACCTAAAATAAAATTTCTATATTCCCCAGTAGCAAGCTGCATAGGCAGCCAGATGAAACACAGAAAACTCCCCTTCTACTCATATAGCCTAAATAATGGCTAGCCTTACGAATAAAATAACTTATCTCTATTGGGCACCTGGCCTCAAAGAAATTGAAGAAAATAGACGCATGGACCAGGCTGCCAAAGCGTCTTCTCAATAATCATTTCTACATCAGAACGTTACAGAGAAACTGGCTGAAACCAGAAATTAATATGCCAACCAAATATTGCCCGTAATATACGCTACCGAATTAACACTCTCAGAAATTCCTATCCACTCCTAGCGATCTGATGCGTATAATCAATTAAATAAATCTAGGAAAATCAACTATAACCCTTTTATCATGAAATATCTTGGTGCGTGCAGACCTGGCTAAAACTAAGTTAATCCCAGTTCCAACTTGATAAATAAAGAATATCTATTTTTTCAATTATTTTTCACACATAAAAGTATATACATTTTTTAATTAAAAAAGCATATATTGTATTAAAAAATTATTTATTTTACCAATATTTCAGTTGGAAGATTTTTTTATCCAATAAATGCCTTTTTAATTAAAGATTTATTTATGGATTTCACTATTTTCAAAACACACACACACACATATATCCAGAGGTTTATAAAGAATTCATATCTTAATTATTTGTAAATAACTATGTATATATTTTTAATTTACTTATTTATTTTGCTTTCAAATTTTTTTATTAATTTAGAATTAATATGTATATAAACAATTATTTACAATTACACTTTTATATATAAATCTCTCTATCTTTCATAGATAAAATTATAATATATAATATTAAATATAATTATTAGCTGTATATAAACTGAATACAATAGTTAAATCAAAGATACAATTCTTTCATTGGCCTTGTAGAACGAGAGTGGTGTACGCGCGCGCGCATGTTCTAGTGAAAAACACAAACATCCTCGATAAAGAGAGGCGAGTTGCCCCTCGAAATATTGGAACAATAAAATAATTAGAAATCCAATATATGCATCTTTTTAAAAAATATATATATATATATATAAAAATAATAGAAAAATAAAAAAATAAAAATGGCGCTCTGCCATCTGTAAAGTACGTGTGCTCCTGGTCAGAATATGCCTTTTTTATTTTTACATATATATACCAGTATGGTATATAACTTATTTATTTAATCAACAAAAAGGCTCTAAAATTTTTAATTTAATACTTTATAACAATATTCTTGTTTAAAATAGTAATAATTTGCATTAAAATGACAAAATAATAAAATAATTCCAAATTTTATTTGTTAAGGCCGAACACAATAGAATGCCATGGTTTGCCGATCAATTTCTTGTGTCTACCATTATCCGTCTGAAGATTGATGTTATCCTTGGTGATTATCGCGGTGTCGTATTAATGGATAACAATTCTCGGTCCCCGTGGACTTCCTGAACGATCTCTCTTTTCTCAAATTCTCATCGTACTTTCTGATTATTGACTTTTATTTTGAACCTTTTTGATACAAACCTTATTTTTATCCATATTTAAACAGTCCCTCCTCACACACACACAAACCATGTTCACATCGATATCTTGAAACTTTAAACAAGAATTCCACCATAGGTGCAAAATGATAATAATAATAATAATAATTATAAAGAAAGAAATGATCAGGTGTTTTGTATTTATAAGTTCTTATTTTAATATCCATATATTTTAATATCTATAATCAAAGAGTAAATAGTCAATGCTTGTATATAATTTTTTGACCAACGACCCGAGGGGTAAGAGGGAGAAGAAGAGAACAAAGGAGTTGGAAAATAAACAAAGAGAAAATGGCTGCGTTTCTTTTTGTCGCGTCTATTATTTCTTATATACAAATTTAGAGTTTTAAATTTATAAGTATTCAAAGACTTACCTTAATACGACAGTATTTAGCCGACACAGGATATAATAACTGGTACGTTTTTTTATTTTTTTAAAACTTTATTGGATTTAGCCTTTAGCCTACACCCATTCGCCACAAAAATGCCAAAAAGGAAGTCATATACCGACACTCATTTTTCTGACAGAAACGATAATATGGAATTTAAATTAATGAAAGAACAAATTAATTCACTAACACAAATTATACAACACACACAACAGACGATCTCAAATAAAAATTATATAAGTAAATTCTCTGGCCTCAATCAAGATATAAATATTTTCTTTCGTAACATTGAGGATGCAACGAACGATGAACGAGACAGAAAAAAAATAGTTATTCTAAATTTAGAAGAAGAAGCTAAAAATATATTTTATCGATTGGGCTTAGAACAAGAGACTTATTTAAATGTCAAACAGAAACTGTCCACAATCTATATATCAAAGAAGAAGACAACGTTGGAAGAATTGTTCACTCGCCAATTGGAAAAGCCAGAAAAAATTAACGATTATTACCATTTTAAGGTTGTGGGTGCATTAGAGAACTCACTTCCAAACAAACAGATTGTTGAAGCACTTACGACAGGTGTAACGTATGATTTGAAGAAAATGATATACACCAGGAACCCACAGACGCCTGAAGAATGGTTGGACTATGTGTACAACATCCAAAAGTGGCCAGTAACGAGTGCTCGGGGACAACCGACACCACAGCGTGACCTTGACCGTTGGCGACCCGAATCCACTCCCTCGCCTGGCCAAGGACATTACCGGCCACAATATGGGCAAGCAGCGTTTCGCCGACCTGGAGGTGGACGTTTTGCCTTTCGCAACTACGCGGATACCACGCTGCCCAAGGAACCCAGGGAACCAGCCACATCGAGCGGACATCAACCCAGATCACAAGGATGTGATCCCTCATCAAGGAAAGAACCAGCATAATGTAAGACTATTCTTTAATTTATCTATTTTCACCTTCAATGTTAAATTTATTGTGGATACTGGCTCTACCATTAACCTAATATCTTTTGATTATTTGCATAAAATTTTGCCATCAGATATATTTCGAAATATAACTAAATATTCAGTTAATAAGCATTCTAGAATTAATACATTGAGTGGACCAATCCAACCTATATTTTATCTTATTTTACCAGTCAGTTTTTTTAAAAGAAAAGTTAGCTTAAAATTTTATATATTTCATCTACCATATGAAATTGCACTAATAGGATTATATACTCTAAAAAAATTAAAAACTAGGATTGACTTCAATAGAAATGTAGTGAGTCAACAAGGCACAAATATTCCTGCTACTCTTTTTTATTTTGAAACAGATTTGGCTTATCTAAATGATGCATACAATGTGATAAATCCAGATAGGAAATATAATATAAACCAACACCTTCATATTGTTAATAAACAAATCTTAGATAATCACTGTGCACCTTCAGGAAGTAATCCACTCTATGTTAATCATTTACAACAGACACTTTCCACTCAATCAAGCATTCCAGGGGAAAATAAGTTAACCAGTGATTTTATTGATAAGTATCATAAGATAACAACTTATTAGACCTTAAGTTAATTAGGTTATTGAAAGAATTTGCTGAAATATTTCCTAAAGACCCATTTAAAGTCCCTACCCTACATATCCAACCTGTACAGATTAAACCAAATACAGATAGAGTAATCAGGTTGCGACCGTATAGAATTCCATTTACATATAGGAAAGAAATAGATATACAAATCAATGAGATGTTAAAAAATAATATAATAGAACCAGCCATAGGTGAATATGCTTCACCCATTACTCTAGTAAAAAAGAAAAATGGAACATTTAGAATGTGTATGGATTTTCGAAAATTAAATGAACACATTCCAGTTGATCCCCAACCTATACAATTAATAGAATCAGTGATAGAAAAACTGTCGAAAGCTAAGTATTTTTCCAGCCTTGATTTGAGCAACGCTTATTGGAGAGTACCTATCCATCCGGATTCTCGACCTTATTTAGCCTTCACCACCCACGCAGGAGTGTACATGTTTAAAAGATTAGCTTTCGGGCTACGAAGCTCACCACATATCTTCGAGAGAGCTATTGGACAAATACTTAGAAAATATAACTTCCAATTTCTAGAACACTGCTATGATGATTTTATAATTTTTTCTGATAGTTTTGAAGAACACTTAGAACATCTTCGTTTATTCTTCCAACTATGCAGGGCAGAAAATATCCGCCTCAACCTTAACAAATGTCAATTATGTAAGACCTCCATTAGCTTCCTAGGATACGAAATCACACAGGGCACTTATAAACCTCACCTAACTAACACTCAGGTAATAGGAACCATCCAACCTCCGACTAATGTTAAAACTTTACAGTCATTTTTAAGTGTCGTAAATGTATATCATAAATTCATTCCCCATTATGCACAGCTTAGATCGCCTTTAAATATACTTCTAAAAAAGAATATTCCTTTTAAGTGGACTCTTGAATGTCAGAAGGCATTTGAAGATTTGAAAAGCAGCCTAACTGCATCACCAGTTTTACATATCTTTAAAGAAGATTTACCCTGCTTCTTATATTGTGACGCGAGTACATTAGGGATTTCCGGAATTCTAAAGCAAAAGGATGAAAATGGAGAAGAACATCCTGTACAATATTTCTCTCGCTCTCTACGCAAGTATGAACAGAACTACTCCATCTCGGAGCTGGAGTGTTTAGCTATCATTGAGTCTATCGAATACTTCAGGGTGTACCTGCTTGGTAGACATTTCACCATTTATTCTGATCACCAAGCTCTGGTCTATTTGAAAAATATTGAAAATCCGTCAGGTAGGTTATTTCGATGGTCCTTGAGACTCAGCCCATACACTTTTGACAAACACTATCTGAAAGGTGAAAAACAACTCGAAGCAGACTTACTATCAAGATAACCATTTTGCGGATTTCTAGAGGCTCAACAATTGGAGGAACACCAGCATCGTGTACCTGAGAAATATCAATCACTCATCAATACTGATGGACTTGCGATTATTACTAAAAAGGGCGTACCCAGAGTAGTCGTACCTGATACACTAAGAAATAAGTTACTCCAGAAAGCACACGAATGGTATAACCATCCAGGAATCACACAACTCACTAGGTTAATCACTAGTCAGTATTATTGGGATGGTATGACCAAAGATATAAATAACTATGTCCGTAAATGCAAAATTTGCCAAATAGTAAAACCTCCGAAAGGACCCACATATGGAGAAATGGGTACCTTACCACTCGCGAATGAACCTTATGAACTTATGTCAATGGACACAGTAGCGGATTTAATAAGTATGGTGGTAACCGAGTTTATTTACATGTAATATGTGATCACATGAGTCGATACTGTTGGACTTTTCCTAGTAAATCTACCTCTACCCTGACCTATATTCAAACCCTAAAAAGGGTATTTCAGGAAGGTATTCCTAAAAACCTACTGACAGACCGAGCTCCTGCATTTACATCCGCTCAATTTAGAAGGTTTTTAATCTCACAAGGTATAAAACCCTTGTATACCACAGCAAATCACCCACAGTCAAATGGTCTGAGCGAGAGATTGAATGCAACTATAACAGGGAAACTAAAGATACTCCATTTAGAACAACTTAAACAGACATGGACCAAACAGATAGAAAGGGTCACCAGAATCTACAATCTAACTCCACATACAGTGACGGGATTTCCTCCCATCTATTTATTAAAAGGGATAGTCCCTAACAATTTAAACAACCATGTTCAGACATTTCCCGAACTCTCAGAAGCAAGAAGAATAGCATTACAAAAGACTCAAGCAAGGCATAAGGCCGAAAAACTAATGTACGATCAAAAACATAAAAAGATTGATTTTGTACCAGGGGATCTAGTATTGGTGAAAGTTTATAGACATCCGAATACTCCAAAGTTGGAACCTAACTATACAGGCCCATATGAGATCTTGGAAATACTATCACCTCAGGTAGTGCGCATTAATAGACCAAATAAACCTTTGCAGTTACAGACAGAAATTATAAATATAGAAAAACTTCGTAGATATGTAGAAAATATTCCCCATATCACACTTCCTACGGACCTTCCTGACTCTCCTCCTATACAAAATATTTTCTATTTCCTTATAGGCACTTCACTACAGATATCTTGGGTGATCCGGGTTCCTCCAGACCAAGGAAATGGTTTCAGCCGTTTAACCATTTGGACAACAGTATTTTAACGGATGAAAAATTTTATAAGCCTGATTTTCCAATAACATCCAAACCAACTTTTTCATCAATAGTAAAGCCCACTAAATCCAGTACATTGGTCTTAGACCCTAAAATCAATCCATTCGATAATATGGTGGAAAGTAATTTGGGTACTACCAAAGAAAAATTACACAGTAGACTTAAACCAAATGCCGATGTCTTTATACCAACAACCTTGGCGACCAAAGAATTTTCACATTATTTAAATAAAGACTCGTTAATAAATAATGTTATCACTCTGTGTACATTTTTGTATAAAACTGTTATATTTAGAATTTAAAAAATTCCATTGTTTTTAATTACCACAATAATGTTTTGGATTCTTTATACTCATTTAGCATCTTGTATATACCTTCTTCCTTTATTGTTTTATATCTTGCCTCTACCCATACAAACAAACCTACATATCTCTTATAAAATGTTCTTGATAAAATGGACCGTTAGAATAGTGGAATATATAAATTTGTATATAAATGTAATGTTAGACTATATGAGGCGATATGATAATTTTAATCAAGCTATAACCTCAAATGATATATGACCTTGAAGACTTGAATATATTACTTTAAAATGTGAACATAAAAACACTTAATGCGTGTGTTTGTTTAAATAGCCTATAAATATCTTTAGCCACCTTACAATATGCAGAGGCTAGCGCTTTGCGTTAGTCGGGTATAACAACCCCGCATACCTCCGTTCGTTTTGTCTGGTGTAGGACAGACAAGATGTAAAGGCCTACAGATTTAGGACAATAGTAATAAGTTAATTCACGTATAGTAATACGATAGAACAACTATAGGATTAGTATAAGCGTTTTTATAAGATAAACTATCGAGGGTTAAAAGAAAAAATAAAATTTTGGATTTTTAAACACATCATCCTCTAAGATATGGTATAACCCCATCGGTTAGTTTCGAAAATCGATGTTCGGTAAAACCTATCCTAAGATGAGCACTTCAAAATGTTAGTTCGAATTAGAGATCATCCTTAAAAAAAAAATCAAAAAAAGAAGAAAACTTTGGTTGTAGTGCTTTGACCTATGTACTTCCATTGAGTGAGTCGTAAACTCAATGTACGAGTATATCATAGAAAAAAGTACACAGACAACGTTACCCAGACTTCCCGGTTGGAACATAGGTCTCGCCAACTTGTGGCCAACGATAGGAAGAATAGGGATCGTAGGATGAAGAAAGATATGAACATTTTCAAAGTGAGCAATCGTGGCCGAGAGATCTACCATCCGTAGTCTAAGCTTTTTAACCCCGCACTGTTCGAATCCTATCGACTTATTAGAGAATAAAGATGTAACAAATAACAGTTTAAAATATCAATAGTATAGCATAACCTCGTTAGGATATTTTCAATTCAGAGAAAATTAAAAATTTTATCTAGACTGTGCAGCTACGAATTTCATCTTGCGCACACCCACACAGGTTCACTGCAATATAATTCCCACACAACTTGTAAATAATCAACACATTTTTTATTTTAATATCCATATATTTCAATATTCATAAACAAAGAGTAAATAGTCAATGCTTGTATATAATTTTTTGACCAACGACCCGAGGGGTAAGAGGGAGAAGAGGAGAACAAAGGAGTTGGAAAATAAACAAAGAGAAAATGGCTGCGTTTCTTTTTGTCGCGTCTATTATTTCTTATATACAAATTTAGAGTTTTAAATTTATAATTATTCAAATACTTACCTTAATACGACATATATATATTAGTATTTTTCATAATAGTCCCCTCCCGCATCTATACATAATTTCCATATCTTCTCCCATGATTTAAAACATTTAGAAAAGGCATCTTTCGGGATGTTCTTCAAGACCTTTTTCGAATCCGCTATGATGGACTCTCTAGTGTCAAATCTCCTTCCTTTTAGAGCCATTTTGAGTTTTGGAAAAGGAAAAAAAAATCATTTGGAGCTAGGTCTGGGGAATAGGGAGGTTGTTGAAGTATTTGGATGCCGTGTTTAGCCAAATAAGTCAATACAGATGTAGCGGTGTGTGGTGGTGCATTATCATGATGAATAATCCAAATTTTGGAACTCCACATTTCACTTCTTTTCAGACGAATTGATTCACGTACACGTCTCATAATGTTTAAATAAGACTCCTTATTGATTGTTTGACCTTCCTCTAGATATTCATAATGCATAATTCCCTTTATGTCAAAGAACGTGACCAATAAGACTTTGTTTTTTGACTTGCAAAGTCGGGATTTCTTCGTTCTTGGTTCATCTTTTCTTTTCCACTCCATGGATTGGCGTTTTGTTTCCGGGTCATACCCGTAAACCCATGTCTCATCTCCAGTTATTACTTTTTCCTTCCAATTAGGGTTTTATTCCACCATTTCAAGCATTTTTTGGCAACTTCAACGCATTTCTCCTTTTGTTGGATTGTGAGCATTTTAGAGACAAATTTTGAAGGTGTCTTCTTTAACTGCGAGTCTTCTTTAATTATCGATCCAACTAATGATTTTGATATGCCTGTTTCTTCCTCAATGTCCTGTAACCCTATTCGTGGATTTTCTTTTACCAAATTTGAAATTTGGCTCACCTTTTCAGGGTTCCTGTGCAGAATTGGACGTCCAACACGCTTCTCATCTTTCACCGATTCCATTCCATTTTTAAATCGTGAAAACCATCTAAATGTGGTGGGCTTATTTACATTTTAATTTCCAAATGCCAATTTCAACAATTCTAAAGTTTCTGAAGCCGATTTCCCAATTTTGTAGCAAAATTTAATACAAATTCGTTGTTCGAATTTTCTATCCTTTATATATTAGAAGTTGTTATGCAAGGCGATCTTTTTCCAAGCTTACAATATATCGACTGCGCGCGCAATCACGATATGTGATATACCGCAGTGTAGCTGAAGCTTTCTATTTTTTAATAGACTTTAAAAAATATATATCATTTAATTTTTTCTTTGTTTTTGACCGGCCTCATTATTTATTGGACACACCTTGTATATATATGAAAAAACCTTATTATCAAGATATTATTATAAATTTTTAATCCATTTTCCCAATATATTTTATTTTTATTATTTGAATCTTTCTAGATTGGACCAACTGTTACAAGGTAACATCTTGCCATCAGCGTATGGGGCTTCGTTTAAAATTAATATTTAAAATAGACATGATACACAACATTAGCATTCTTCCGATTTTGGGAAATTTGAACCATTTATGACGTGTATGTTTCTTTTGAAATAAAATAATTTTATATTGCCCTTACTGTAATCCTGAAAATAATCGGAAGACATAGTTCATTGGTGTTTAACCCTCCCAGCGGTTTCGCAAGTTTAAACCACCATACCGCTATAAAAAGGTTATATATTAGGTTACTTTACTTTTATATCGGTATTGAAGATGATCCTTTGTGTGTGTGTGTGTGTGTGTGTGTGGATATGTATCTCAAACAAACTATGGGAATAAACTTTGAGAATAGGAAAATTGATATAAATATATAAACATTCTTCGAGCATTCTCTTCCGCAAACAACGAAAATAGCTCTTTTAGACATAATATAAACATGATGCATCAACGCTCCATCTATTCCATTCTTTTATCTTCATTACGGATATAAAAACAAAGCAGCTCAAAAAATATATTAAGCGCTTTATGGGTGATTAAATTAGCGAAACAGCTGTGAAGGTCCACCACTGAGAGGCCCTTCCTTTATTTTTAGCATTGTAGTAAGGGCAATATATGCGTTTTTCAATTTGAAATAATCTTACGCGTAATAAATATTTCAAATTCTAATAAAATATAAAATACCTTAAAATCATGTATTCACATCAACCATGGTGCAGCAATATAAAGCTCTGGTCGTTTTAATACGGCGTTCCTTTTATTCTCTCGCTCTCTTCTCGGCTTTTTGGCTAAGAACAAAGTGTAGGAGACCACTCGTGGGTATACACGTGATAGGATAACCACTCTGGCTCTGGAGGAAATTCTGACCTGAAGAAGAAGAGAAAGACCTTCCTGCAAGAGGAACTTTCGCCGGGATCCAGGGTGAACCTAAAAAAAGGAACTCTTATACAAAACATTTCTAACCATTTTTTTCAACCTCAATTGTATTCTTTATAATTTTGCTTTCAATATCTCCTATGTTGAACATGTATTTTGTTGTGAAGCTGTTCATTAAAATACTTTAAATCTGTATCTCTCGCTCGCTGGCTCTTTCTCAGCTGTGTTGGTTAATTTGAATTCATAAATACTTAATGTGAAGACTCTAGACAAGTTTAACGCGTTTTAATTTGGGGCTGCTTCAGTCGAAATAAAAAGTGTTTTATATCTCAATACATGGTCCAATATATTAGACAAAATGAATATATTTTTAATATAGATAAAACCCATATAGATAACATATGCTATTTATATGAATAAAACGCCACATATTGGCAATGCGCCTAACAAATAAAATTATATAAAAAATATGTCACAAATATGAATACTTTGTTACATAATGGCATAGTACATCTAAAATGTAAAAATTGAACACATTATTAATGTACTAGTATTCTTCCCACACAAATGGGTAGAATAATGTAAATAATGTTAATGTAAATAATAGGCATAATTGGGATGCAGCAGAAAAGTACACATAAATAGGTACAATAAATGTAAATAATGGAACACATTATGGATATAGCAGTACACATGAATGTGTGCAATACATATGAATAATGGAACACGTTATTGATATAGTAGTAAACATAAATGTGTACAATAAAAATAAATAAATGGGATATTAAGGAGTTCATCGGACGGTATTGTGCGGCTACGGTATCTGGGGAGGGGGAGAGGGATATTGCAGGGCCACCTGGTGGACGTCAACAAAGACCATCTAATATCGTCTGGAAAGAATAAACTCTGGTGTTTTTATTGTTGTTTCGTATGTGGCCTTATTTATTGCGACGTTTATAGATATAAAAAGCATTTAATGTAATCTTCATACTTTTAATACGGTTTTGATGCAGCCTTTCTACTTCCTATAGCATTTTAATGCAGAGTGCGCTTTTAATACAATATACGACGTGTACGACTTTCAGTGCGGCGTTCTCACTTCAATTCAACATTAACTATAGCCTTTAATATCGTAGTTATGATTTTTTCTTTTCCACTTCAATACAGCATTTAAAGAATCGATTTATAAATATATTCAATAATTTAATTAACCCAGGTTCCTGAAGCGCATATTCTTACATCAATTTTAATGCGCCTCTCTCTCTCTTACATTTATTATAAATATTCTATGATATTTAATATTTATTTAAAACAGAATATTTAGATTAGCATCATTCCTTTTTATAGTTTCACTCCTTTTGTAATATTTATTGTACATATATCTTTATTGCTTATTGGAGCGGGAGAGGATCTAGACGAAGACTGCGGAACGCAACCTACGAGGAAGACAAGAATAAATAAACACAATAACTTTAAAAGGTAATTTATTTTTATTTAATTTTATTTATTTACTTTTAATATGGAAACCCGCTCGGGAAACGTGTATAACACCAAGAAGGAAGAAACCAAGGTCGACGACCCTGCAAAGCTTCAACTTGGTGCAACAATTGGTAGAGATGCTGGTTTCGAACCAGTTGCTTTGAACACCAATATAGAAATTCCGAAATATGGTGGGACAGAAGACCCTCGCCCATGGATAGAATCCCTCGAAGAGATTGGTTTCCTCTATCATTGGGCAGACTACATAATTGCCCGTTATGCCGCCATGAACATGACGGGAAGTGCTAAAACCTGGTTAAATTTACACAAAGCTAGTTTCACGAGCTGGGAAAATATTAAAATCCGCCTCATTCAGGATTTTTCTTTGGACGCGAATAAAGAAGAACTTAGAATGAAGCTCAACAGAATGCAACACTGGAATGAACCAGCAATCAGGTTCGCGGAAGACATTCTAGTGTTGTGCAACAAGGTTGACTCCGCAATGGAAGAAGAAACAAAAATTGAACATGTTATTGGAGGACTGAAAAAAGAGTACTCATTCGCGCTCTACCTGAACCCTCCTAAAACGACCGATGACCTTCTTGTCGTGTGCAAGAAAATGGATTCTTTTGAAAAGAAGTATCGGGAACGTGTGGAGAATTCAAGAAACCTATATAACGGTCCACGCTCTTCTAGACCCCAACAACAATCGAGCTACGTGCCGCCGACTACGGCACGAAACTACCAGACCACTTCCAGCCCCAAGCCCCTGTTTCCAATAATTACAAGAACGACTCCCCTCCTACTCCCAGACAGTATCGAAACAACTTTCCCCAGCCCTCTACCCCTAGACGTCCTTATAATCCTAACTTTGTGCCGAAACCAAACCTTCAGAGAAACACCTACAATAAAAGCCAAGAAGTGAGCAAAAATAGGACGGAAGATGGAAGACCAATCTGCTTTAAGTGTAACAAGCAAGGGCACGTGGCCCGTTATTGTAGGGTCAAGTTTATAAGAATCCTAGAAGAGGATCAAACAGATACCCAAGAGAAGGTCGAAGAGAAATGCCAAATGAATGAAATATCAGAGAAATCAGAACCTCGGCTTTATGCTGATGTATGTCATAGCACACAGACAAATATTCCTACCCGGAATAAACATTCCGTGTTGGAAGATTTAAACTAAGCGTCGCGCCTGAATCTGTCAATCAAAGCAAGTCGACCATAAACGGAATCAAGAAGTTGGACCCTAAATACAAATTAAAAATTAATGTGGACAAGATAGGGACTTTTAAGCTTTGGTTGATACAGGTGCTGACCTCTCAGTGGTCGACCTCAGAACGGCCCTCGATACAGGCCATGGTATAAGTAAACTCGCAAAAATTTGTGCAGGACCCGATGGAAAAAAAATGGACATGGTAGGAAGTATATTTTTAAATATAAAAATTGATGACGAAACATTATCACACAACTTTGTGATATTGAAAACGCATTTACGGACATTAATTATTGGGAGAGATTTCCTTAAGAAAATGAACGCGAAAATAGATTGTAAGCAAGAAACTATAAAATACGATTTGACGAATAATCATGACGAAATCAATTTTGAAATGTTGAAAATAAAGAGTGCCAAGGATTCCATTGTACCGGAATGTTCCATTAAATTGATCAAAGCATTGGTAGAAACAGAGGATGGGGAATATATTATCGAGGAGAGCAGCAAAATGTTTCAAACAAATGAACTTCGTCTAGCAAGAAGCTTGATCAATGTTATAAATAGGGAAACACATATCTGGATAACAAATCCGTATCCTCGACCGTTAAAAATAATGAAAAAACCAAACATTGGCTTTTGGAAGTAGTCCAGCGAAAATAAATGTGAATCGAGAAAGAGAGGTAGAAGAGAACGAAGAACCTAGATTCCAAATAAACGAAAATCTTTCACCAAAGGAACAGAAGGAGTTAAAACAAGTTTTAGAAAGGTATGGAGATCTGTTTTCGTCGAGATTAGGGAGAACCAATTTGGCAAAACATCGGATAGACACAGAAGACGCGATGCCAATTAAACACAAGCCTTACCGGGTAAGTGCTAAAGAACGAGATATTATAAAAGAGCAAATTGACGAGATGCTTACAGAAGGCATAATTAGGCCATCTTCTAGCCCCTGGTCTTTTCCAGTAATATTGGTCAAGAAGCGAGATGGTAAATACAGATTTTGTGTGGACTACAGAAAACTGAATAATGTGACAGTAAAATATGTCTATCCGATCCCTAGAATAGACGAAGTTATGGATACTCTCCAAGGATCTACACACTTCTCAGCAATATACCTCAGTTCTGGATATTGGCAAGTTGAAGTCGAAGAAAGAGACAAAGAGAAAACAGCTTTCACTACAGCGCATGGATTATATGAATTCAACGTGATGTCTTTTGAACTTTGTAACGCGCCTACTACCTTTGAGAGAAATATGGAGAATATGCTTGGAAATCTGAGATGGCAAATTTGTTTGTGTTATCTGGATGATGTTATCATATATAGCCCGGATTTTCCAACGCACCTCAAAAGACTTGAAGCTGTTTTTAGATGTTTTCGTGAATCTAATTTAAGGTTAAACGACAAAAAATGCCGATTTGCTTTTGAATAATTGGAGATTCTCGGCTATATAACGAGCAAACATGGTATAAAACCCGCGGAACATAACATCAAAGCTGTCAGAAATTTTCCTCGGCCCAAAAAGGTCAAAGAAGTACAATCCTTTTTGGGAATGTGTTCATATTATAGAAAATTTATCAAAGACTTCTCAAAAATTGCTGACCCTTTGACCAACCTTATAAAAAAGTGTGTCATTTACCTGGACAGAACGACAAGAGGAAGCGTTTCAAACCCTAAAAACAGCACTATTAAGTCCACCAATTTTAGGTCACTTCAATCCAAATGCGCCTACTTATGTTCATACTGATGCGTCCAACATCGGCATAGGTGCAACACTTGTCCAAGAAATCGGTGGTGAAGAGAAGGTGATCTCATATTTGAGTCGTACCCTAAGTAAAGCGGAGCAAAATTATTCAACAACTGAGAAAGAATGTCTGGCCGTTGTCTGGTCAATGTCAAAATTACGGCCCTACCTTTATGGAAGACACTTTAAAATAGTAACAGACCATCACGCCTTATGCTGGCTCAAAAACTTGAAGGATCCAACAGGTCGATTGGCAAGATGGGCATTAAAAATTCAAGAATATGACTTCGATATAATACATAAATCAGGAAAGAAGCATCTGGACGCCGATGGCTTATCTAGGGGACCCTTACCAGAAACTGATTAGGGTGAGGATTTTGAAAGGCTATTTTTAAATCAAATAACAGACGAAGAGGATAGGTTTATCGAAAGTGTTAAGAAAAACCTTAATGGAAGCAGGCGATCAATTGCGCAAAACTTTAAGGTAGAAGATGGATGCCTCTTTAAGAAAAACCCGAACCCTGAAGGCAGGGCGTAGTTGCTTGTGGTTCCAGAGAAGAAAAAGAGAGAAATTATGAAAGAATATCACTATCATATGTCGAATGGCCATCTGGGTGTCGCCAGAATAATGTACCGAATAAAGAGTAAATACCTTTGGCCATCCATGCTAAAGGATGTCTCAGAATTCGTTAAGACGTGTCACCTTTGCCAAAGTAGAAAAGGCTCAAACCAATTACCTTCTGGACTACTACAGCCCATTCCCCCAGCCAACTTTCCTTTCAAAAGAATTGGAATTGACTTTGTTGGTCCATTGCCATCTACGAAAAACAGGGAAAAATGGATAATCGTGCTGACAGACTACTACACTAGATATGCAGAAACAAAAGCAGTCTCGGAAGCAACAGTGAAAGAAGTTTCAAAATTTCTAGTAGAGGATATTTTTATCCGGCACGGAGCCCCACAATATCTTATTAGTGACAGGGGCTCTCAATTTACCAGTAATTTAATGGAAGAGGTGATGAAAATGTGCAAGATTAAACATTGCTTCACAACGAGCTATCATCCCCAGACTAATGGATTGACAGAACGGTTAAATAGAACATTGATCAATATGCTCAGTATGTATGTGAACACTGATCAGAATAATTGGGACGAAATACTCCCGTTCATCACTCACGCTTACAATACTACAATTCAGGAAACCACAGGATATTCTCCCTTTTTCCTGATGTTTGAAAGAGAACCCATGTCTCTTTTGGACGACAGGAATATCTCGGTGGACATTGACAAGGATGATTATGATGAATACATAAAACATCACTTAGACAAAATAGACAGAACAAAAAAAAATAGTTATTAACAACACAATAAAGACTCAAGAAAGAATGAAAAAGAACTATGACAAGAAACACATGAAAAGAAGCTACGAACCAGGAGAATTAGTATCAGTTTGGACACCAATTAGGAAAATAGGAAAGTGTGAGAAACTTATGAGAAAATATTTTGATCCATATAGAATATTAAAAAAGATGTCTAGCGTCAATTATCTAATAGAACCGAAAGATAATCCGGGCCAAGACCCTATGATAGTTCATGTTTCAAGAATCAAGCGTTATTATGAGAGAATGGATGAGGTCATTCACGAGGACGTGACAACCTCTGGAGAGGGGGAAGTGTTACATCAATTTTAATGCGCCTTACATTTATTGAAAATATTATATGATATTTAATATTTATTTAAAACAGAATATTTAGATTAGCATCATTCCTTTTTATAGTTTCACTCCTTTTGTAATATTTATTGTACATATATCTTTATTGCTTATTGGAGCGGGAGAGGACCTAGACGAAGACTGCGGAACGCAACCTACGAGGAAGACAAGAATAAATAAACACAATAACTTTAAAAGGTAATTTATTTTTATTTAATTTTATTTATTTACTTTTAATATGGAAACCCGCTCGGGAAACGTGTATAACACCAAGAAGGAAGAAACCAAGGTCGACGACCCTGCAAAGCTTCAACTTGGTGCAACAATATATTCTATCGTTTAAAATGATTCATCAAAAAAGTTGTAATAAGTGCATTGTAATCTAGGGTGTGTATGTGTGTTTGTGAGCGAGTAAATGATTATAAAGAGTTTTTAAATGTGATGAAAGTATAAGAAATATATTTTAAATGGATTTTTTTATAACTAAGAATAAAGATATAGGGTCGCAGGGAAATAGCGTTTATCGTGAATATTAAGAAAATATGTAAGAATTTATTCTAACATAAATTGCTAATCAGCTCTTTGCATTAATTCGCAATAAGTAGAATTCGAAATATATGGAAGGCATATAATCCACCCACCCACGCACAAACACACAAAAAAAATCAATAACATAATTAAGATAAATATTGGCAATAAATATTTTATTCAAACCAAAATCTATCTAATGATTTAAGAATGGATTGCTCTATTTTCAAAACAAATAAAGCAAATACATAACAGTTATATCAGTTTAAGAATATATCAGTTTAAGAATAATTCTAACGTTGCAGACCCACTTGTTGAACGAGCCCTTCTTTTCCGATAATTATTCTACATTTAAAAAAATTGGCCTTCAATTTTAAATAGATTTTAAAAATGTATATGCTTTGAACACATTTCGTTATTAAATTTACTTTGTTTCTCAATGACTATTATTGTTTCTTAATCACGATGTTGCATTATTATGAAAATAACTCTCTGATTTAATTATTTATAAAACTATATTCAATCAATCTTTCTCTCAAAATCGTTATTCTAAATGAAGAGAGATATTTAGCCCCTTCAATTAACTGGTCGATAAACAAGGCCAGATTCAAGGCTTATCAAAGTTTCCCTTAAGATAAATAATTATTTATTTATTTTATTTTTAAAACGGCAATTAGAATATTTAAGAGAATTGTGCTCCTACAAAGTACTACACAAATCTCATCTAGAATGCAATCTAGGTTGTTGACGCACTTTAAAATAGTATAATACCTTGATAAAGGTTGGCGTTCAGCCAGCCGAAATATTGGCAAAAATAAATATTTTATTAAATCCAATATATGCCTTTTATTATCTAATATATATATATATACGAGCAATATATCAATTGTATCATTTCATAGGTTTTTAAATTGTTCGCGCATATATGCAACTTAAATCTTATAAATTAAAGTGTTTCGCTGACTTTGAGTTATTTTTCTCCAGGAGACGTTTTAGAATAAAACAAAGACTTGACTTAAATTAGAGTTTTGAATTTTTTAATTTACTAAAAACAACAAAACAAAATAATTTAAAATTTTACTTAAAAACACTGAATACGATATGATTTTTAATTTGCATCACACAAAAAAAGAAATTAAAACACACTGTTGCCGAATTTAGAAAAAAAAAAATAAACAAACATAAAAACTAATAATCAATGAATATTTATACAAATTAATAAGGCATAATAAAATAAAGAATAAGAATAAAATAACAATTTTAATAATGATTTCAACCAAACAAAAATGTTATTTTTATAATAAATCCGTGTATTTCAATGAATAGCCGGTTGGCCTTCATAAAATTATCTATCTTAATTGACCATTTAATTATTTATAATTCAATTGAGACACTCGAATGATATATGTTTCTACTGTTTCTGTGTTCCCCAAACCACATTTATATTGATTATTTTCATTTTCCCCTATTTTAAATATATATCTATTGAAGTACCTATGTCTAGAATATATATGTGTAGTATTGTAGCTATGATTGCTTTCTTTATTCCTTCTTTCTTCGATTGTTTTCAAATAGGCTTCTCTGATCCGTTACTAGATGTGATCAATAGTTCGTTCAATTCTGCAATTGTTTTTATTCTGAGTTCTTCTTTGATGTGGTTAATTGGATGTTGTGAATGGTAAATCATAGATTTTATATACTATTTTTTTTTATCATCATCCATGTTGTAATCAAAAGATGTTTCGAGAATAAATTGTTTTTGTTTTTGTGTGTACACAAATGTCATTAATCTGAATATAAAGACATAAAAATATTGGCGACGAGGATGGCGATTCTCAATTAAAGATTCAATTTCAATATATTTAAAATTTTAAATAAGAAATAATTTTATAAAATGGCGAGTTTTGGCAAGCTTGAAAATTTTAATTTATCTAAGCTTGAAGGGTGGATTGCATATCTTGAAAGTATTAATTTTTATTTCGTGGCAATTGGCATTGAACAAATCGAACAGATATTATATTAACAATAATTGAACAAATATGAAAATTATTGACTAAATAGGTCCAGAAACATTTTCTTTGGCAAGATCATTGGATGCGCCTTACCTTTGAATAATATTGTTTACAGTAAATTGATCGGGTTATTATCTGACCATTTCTGCGCTAAACCAAACGTAATTGTGCAAAGATACCATTTCAATAAAAGAAATCAAGGCACAGAATCTGTAGCCGTCCTTATGTGGCCAAACCAAAAAAAAAGCGAAAACTGTGATTTTATTGATTTAGGTGATCGCTCAAGAGATAGACTGGTGTGTGGCCTGAAAAATGAATCTCTGGTTAAAAGACTATTGTCTGAAATAGGTTTAACCTTTGAAAAAGCTGTGAATTTTAGCACTGTGTGATGAATCGACTAGTGCAGATGCAAGTATTCTTAAGGAAAAATGCCAGAATTAAATGTGATTAATAAACTAAATACATTTGAGATGCCTAAGTTTTAACTAAATATAATTGAATCTAATAGATTCAGAAAACGTGTAAATAAATTAGTTTGCATTCGTTGCAAAGGCAACCACATGCCAAAAGTATGTGAATTTCAAAATGCAAAATGTTTCAAGTTTGGTAAAATAGGTCAATTACAAAAGGCTTGTTCAACTTAAATGAATAACCTCACTTATTTACATAAAAATAAGAGTTTTAGTGATCCGTCATTGTATAGCCTCAAAACGGTAGATGAAATATGTCCATTCTATATTACAGCAAATTTAGAAGGAAATGAAATAGCAATGCTGATAGGTTCTGGTAGTTCACGTATTCATTATTGAATAAAAAAGCCTATTTAAAGTACTGGAAAATGACGCAACTAAGTAAATCTGATGTTTCTTTAAGAATATGGGCATCAGATAAAGTAAAAATTTAGGAAAACTCAATGTGATGGATAATGTCGCAAATTACACAAAAAGTATGTCAATTTTGGTGGCTGATGGACTGGGTCCTAATATTCTAGGAAGGCAATGGTTCGGAGCTTTCCGTTTAAAAAAAATATATTTCTTGAATTTAATTTAATGTAATCGATATCTCCTGAATTCGAGGAATTGTTCAAAGAAAAAATAGAGATGCCTAAAATAACCCTTTAATCCACATTGATTTTCCTGAAAATGCTGTGCCAAAATTTGTAGAGGCCAGGTCAGTACCTTTTGCTCTTGGAAGAGCAATATATTATTGAACCCATACAATTTTCTAAATGGGCATCACCGATTTTTACTGTTCTAAAAAATGATGGAGCAATAAGAATTTGTCATAATCACAAAAGTTAACTTATATACCAACCCTGATAAATATCCATTGCCCAAAATTCCACAACCTTTGGACAGATTAAGAGGTGGTAAGGTATTTACTAAATTAGATATGTGTGGCCCAAGCCTGTCAGCAATTAAAGGTGGATTATAAAGCTTAAATATTAACCATTAATACGCCTAGAGGATTGAATAGAGTTAGTGGGGACCTTCCAAAGATTTATGGACACTCTTCTAATTGGGATTGAAGAAGTGGCAGTTTATTTGGACGATGTACCTATGTCAGGAATAAATTGTGATGACCTTAGGAAAAAAACTAAAAAATATATTTAGAATTTCAAGGAAGCAGGACTCCGTCGTAAAAGAGACAAATGTGAATTTATGTTCCAGAAATTGAATTTTTAGGAATAAAAATTGACACTAAAGGAATTCATCCTTCCGAAGTAAAGTTGAGAGCAATTAAATATCAAATGAAAACGAATTTATATCTTTTTTAGAAATTTCAAATTATTATGAGAGGTTTTTAAGAAATAAAGCCAAAGTAGTTGAGCCACTTCATAGACCTTTAACAGTAATAATCCTTAGAAATATAATAGAGAGCATCAAAGAGCCTTTAAAGAAGCTAAAAGCTCAATCGTGTCTGAGTCTGTACTAGCTCATTTTGATGATAATCTGCCTAACCTGGTCAGCTGTGATGCTTCTGAGTATGGCATTAGAGTCATATTGTCATAAGTAGATCGTGGAGTTGAAAAACTAGTTGTATTCGCCTCCCGGACCTTGAATAAAACTGAAAAAAATGCCGTGATCGATAGAGAAGCATTGACAGTAATATTTACTGTAACTAAATTTTATCAGTATCTTCTGGTGATAATATTCAAAATATTTACAGATCATAAACCTCTAGTAGGCCTTTTCAACCCGAGTAAACCAATTCCTCATGTTTTATCTCCTCGCATGTTAAGATGGTGCCTAACTCTGTCTGCATAACTATACTCTATAGAAAATAAATCAGGAAGAACAAATTGAAATGTAGATGCACTCAGTAGACTTCCCTTGAATGAACAACCTAGTGAAGTTTCAAACCCACCCGTAGTATGTTTCATTGAGGCAAAACATGCTGCTATTAGTTCTTCTTAAGTTGCAAAGTTTTTAAGGATCCTATTCTGTCTAGAATAAAATTTTGGACGATGAATGGGTGGCCTTAGCAGAGGTATGAGGAGATATTTAAAGATTTTTCCAGCAAGTCTAGCGAGATTTCAGTTCATAAAGATTGCTTGCTGTAGGGGAGCAGAGTGATAATTCCTGAAAAATTGAGAAGAGACATCTTAAATATCTTGCATGCCACCCATGTCGGTATAGTAGGAACTAAGGCATTAGTTCGAGGATTGTGCTGGTGGCCTAATATGGACAAGGACATTGAGAGAATGATATCTAATTGCCGAATTTGTTTGTCTTGTTCTCATGATCCACCAAAGGATAGTGTATACCCTTGGATTTGGCCTTCCAGACCTTGGTCAAGATTGCACATCGACCATGCTGGTCCCTTTCAGGGAAAGTATTTTTTGTAGCAGTAGATGCTTTTTCAAAATGATCAGAAGTAAAAATCATGCCATCAACCTCTGCTGAAACTACAGTTAAAGTATTAAGAGAAATGTTTGCAACTCATGGTTTGCCGGATGTGGTTGTTTCGGAACGGAATTTCCTTTACTTCCGATCTATTTCAGACCTTCTTAAAAATAAACAGTATAAGACACATTTTGTGTGCGCCATATCACGCTGCCTCTAATGGGATGGTGGAGAGAGCCATGCAAACTTTGAAAATTCTTCTCAGAAAAAAACAAACGACAAAGGTGATTGGTCAACCAGGTTGGCTAGATCTCTCTTAAAATGAGAATAATTGTAAACAATTCAACTCAGAACAATACTCAGAACAATAGAAATTTGAAATGTCTTCTGAATAAATTTCTACCAGAAATTGTCTCTGAGGAGAGGAGTGAACAAAAAGAGAGACTCATGAGAACATGGAGCCCCATAGATAGGTGGAGGATGTACAGGAGATTGTTGCTAGGAATTACCAAGGTCCTTAATGGCTATTTGATGTTGTTTATGAAGAAACATGCCCCGTTTTAATTAAAGTGGAAATTGATGATGGAAGAATTATTAATCGACATTTGGATCAGGTGAGGAGCTGTGGAGAAAATAAATCTTTGACCTCTATATCGTCGACTCCACAAGTGGCACATGAGAGCGAAGTTGAAGGAACCCAAGCTGATCCAGTAATATAATCTTCTGCAGTAACTCCGAAGCCTGTCTTGATGAGTCCTCAAGGATGAGGAACCCTACAAAGCTTTTTGACACTTGATGGGTGTTTGGCCTAATGGGGAGGAGTTGTTGTGTATTGTAAATCATTGATTTTATATACTCTTTTTATCATCATCCATGTTGTAATCAAAAGGTGTTTCGAAAATATTTTTTTTTTTTATTATTGTGTGTAAAAATAAGTCATTAATCTGAATTGAAAACCATAACAATGAAATATCTACGTAGTCGACTTTTTGCATCGTTCCCGCTTCCTTAGCAAGCTTATCAGTGAGTTAGGTCCTTTTAATTCCTCAATGTCCTTTAGTCCCTTAAAAGTGACGGATTTTTATACCCAATTTATAAATTTATTGCTTAATATTTTGTGTCATACATCAAATGTTGAAAGCTTTGCAATCGTTTTCAATGAAATGTTTGAGACGTTTCAATTATGATTTTAGTTTGGATACATCTACTACTAATCTCATACATTTATTCTAAAGTTTTATCTATTGCCAACATTTCTGCCTGATATACACTGCAACTTTTTCCTGAGATATATGTAGAATCTTAACTAGTTCACATATCACATATTGAATTTCTCTTTGCGAACATTCTGTTGATCATTTCTATTGTTGGCTTCCGTAGGCGTTTCTTATTGGGAAAAAGAAAGAAGGGATTCCTTAGAATAATTTGAAAGCATTTATTAATAAAAAAAGTACTAATGACAACAACAAAAATGAGGCACACACATCTATCAGAGAGCACCGTCGTTATCCGGATATTCCTTCTACTGGGGAGCTCGGCTTCTATATTCTGTGCATTATATTCTGTTTATCTACGGCTCTCTGGTCGGGATGGCGCCTACACTATATTATTGGAATCTTCAATCTTTCGGCTTCAGCTCATGATCGCCCTTTTTAACGAGGATATATCTTTCTGATTCACACTGACGATTTCCTGGCTATCCAGCACATGTTGGCCCATGTCAGTTTTCCCGAGGCATCCAATTTTCTTACTCCTGAAGCCTTTTGATTTTAAACCCTCTAGACTGGGGTTTCTTAGTGCCGAACTTATACGGGACTGTGGACTGAAAAATTCTGCTGAAAGCTTCTAACCACGTATTTCATTATATCGAGATTTTGTGTGTGATATATTGTTTATTATAGATTTTTTCGTGAATAAATTTGTCCTAAAGAGATTTTATTGATAGGGTGGAATTAGATCTGACATAGAAAGTTTTTCCGTTATAATGTTTTGTTGTATAAAGCATTCTTTAAAAAGACGCAATTATTTCGTTTGTTTTAGAGAATTTAGGCTTAGAGAATTTTTTAATTTAAGAGATAGAAATATATATCGTTTCTCTAGGTTGTAGGATTTGTTATAAACAATTTCCCAAAAAAACTGAAATTTTATTTAACTATGATATATAAAATTTCTGTTATACAAGGTATGTCCTATAAGTTCCCGGACTGGGTCCATAAAAAAAATAAATAAATGAAAAATGTAAATAAATTTGACTGTTTATTATAGAAAAAATATCTGGCAACACGATGGTACCAATATCGAGGCGGTACTTGCGCGCGCGCCAAGGTTATTCTAATTTATTTAAAGGTTACACCTAGCGCTGCGGCGATTTTACGATGGAACAAAAATTGAAGCAGAGGATTTGTATAGAATATTGTGTTAAACTTCAAATATCAGCAACCGAAACATTTGAAATGCTTAATAAAGCATTCCCCAATGACGCCCTAAAAAGAACAACTGTTTTTGAATGGCATTCTAGATTGAAAGCTGGCAGAATTTCCTTTAAAGATAATCCTCGTCAAGGACACCCAAAATTTCAAAAGACTGATGAAAATGTGTCAAAGAAATCCCGATTTGATAAATCCTCGAACCACTTTTCTGGAGCTAGAGCAAGACACAGGCATCTCTTAAACAACGATTGAAAGGATCGTAACCGAAGATTTGAAGCTCAAAAAGACTCCTGTAAAATTCATCCCAAGAATCCTCACTAATGAGCAAAAACTGTGTCGGCTTGCAACCTATAAGGACATGTTGGAAATGACAAGAACAGATCCGGAATGGAAAGACAAGATAATCACAGGCGACGAGACATGGGTCTATGGCTATGACCCTGAAACCAAGCGTCAATCTGCCGAGTGGACAGATCAGGGTGAGCCTAAACCCAAAATATCCAGGATATTGAAATCCAGAAACAAGGTGTTGCTGGTCGCTTTTTTGGATAACAAGGGCATTGTTCATCACGAGTATCATCCTGCAGGCCAAACAGTTATTAAGGAAATGTATTTGGGCATTCTTCGCTGTCTAAGGGTAGCGATTCGAAAAAAAAAAGGCCAGAAAAATGGACTAATGGTGACTGGATCCTACACCAAGACAATGCTCTCCATCACACAGCGCACTTGGTGACGAGTTTTTTGGCGAAAAACGGGACAGAAATCCTACCTCAGCCACCCTATTCCCAAGACATCGCACCAAATGACTTTTTCCTGTTCCCCAAACTTAAAGCAGTTCTAAAAGGAAGACATTTTGACACCAGGGATGACATTTATAAAAATCGCTGTTGGCATTGAAGAGCATAAAAACTGTTTCGACAATTGGGAGAAACGATGGCGCTGGTGCGTTGAAGCAAGGGGAGATTACTTTGAAAAGTTTTAATAAATTAAAAAATATATATATCTTACCTTTTTTTATGGACTCAGTCCGGGAACTTATGGGACATACCTTGTATATAGTTTTCGTGTATTCACACGCTAAAATCATCATTATAAATGTCCTCCCCAATTCTATTAGCTTTTCTCTCTCTCTTTATTTCTTAAGATAACAGCTCTCAAAACAAAACATAGAATTCCAAACACTTATTTTTGTAATCAAAGTTTAATGTTTTTTAGTTTCTCAAAGTTTTCTTTCTTCAAAAAAACATTTGACTAATGAATTAACAGCTTATACTGTTTATTCTTATAAGAAGTGATATTTACCCAAGTGTTTTTAAATGATCCGTCTTCTTGAAGTAAAATTCTTTGAGAAAGAGAAGTTTTATCGAACGAAATGTTAAAAAAAAAAAATAGAAAGGAGTTAAATGTAGCATTTAAAATAGGAATTAGCTCTAATTTAAGGAGTTTCGTTGAATTTTTTTTTATTTGAATGATTTGAATTTTATTTTAATCAGGTATTCTTTTGAAAGTTGCTTACAGATATAATGACTTTGAAAGATCGTTCTACGCTCTCGGTCTCATGTGATCGATGATCTAATGATCTGTTTTAATTTCTCGCCTTTTGGCTAATATTAAATTGCAGTATCAATGTAGTTTTCAATAAGATTTTTTTTTGTTGTAAATCTGTCTTATAATAAGATAAATTCGTTTTGTTTTCAAATTTTTATAGATATTATATATTTATATATATATAATATTATATTATTATTATTATCCCCCTTGTGCACGTGGTACTAGTAGCGGTCAGGATAGTAATAGTGGGAAGATAGAGATTACTTTTTCTGCAGGTGCACCACATTTTTTTCACATCGGTAAATCATGTTCGACCTTTTTGCACTTACAAGTGTGTCAAAGCCCCGTTTGGTTACTTTTACTCACTGGTGAGGTTGGACTTTTGTAAGATTCGGGAGCCATTTAAACAATTTATTGTCAGGAGGACAGTTTCCTGGTATTCCCTCTTATCTGGACCGACCGGTCGGGGTAAACAGGAAAAAGGAGAAAAGATCTCAGTTCTCCCCTCTTGCTCTAACGGCTGGGTCGATTTGGCTCATGTAAATAGTGACTCTTATTTTATATTTGAATTCAGGCATATAACTAATTAAATAAATATTTAAAGAAATTCGAAGGCCTAATTGATTATTTTTCATCGCGACAATTGTGGTGGAGACGCCGGGTAACGAGACAGTCACCAGACGAAGTCGTCGCCTTCAAGGATTGCAACCAGAGCTATCTACAGTGCTTGCCTTTCCTGCTCGGAAGAAAATGGAGAGAGAAGAAAACCGACCATTCTGCCATCGGTGGAGAGATCCCACTGTCTTCTCGGGAGAACGTGGGGAAGATTCGCAGCGTTGGCTGAGCGACTTCCAGCGTGTGGCACGTTACAACAAGTGGGATGACTCCATGTGTCTGGCCAACGTCATCTTCTACCTCACTGGCAGAGCGAAGTGCTGGTTCGAAAACTTCGAGGAAATCTTGAATTCGTGGGAGGAATTTAAGATAAAGTTTTGTGAAATATTTGGGAACAAGGAAGACACAGCTAGGAAAGCCGAGAACATTCTTCGAACTAGAGCGCAGACGAGTGGGGAAAACGTCGAGAGCTACATACAAGAAGTCCTCCTTCTTTGTAAACAGAGCAACCCCAGAATGTCGGAAGGAGAAAAGGTGAGCCACCTGATTAAAGGCGTAGCGGAGGAAATGTATCAGGCACTTGTTGGGAAGGACATCAGCACGGTGGACCAATTTGTTGCGTTCTGCCGCCGATTCGAGACATTCAAGAGGATGCGAGTTGCGCCGCCCAGGTTCAACCGACTGTCCAATGTGACCACCATCTCGACCGCTGAACCTGAGAACCTAGAAGTTCTGATTAGAAGAATAGTAAGAGAAGAGGTTCAGTAGTTTATGGCTCCTCCTTCTACATTTGCCGCCCAGGATATCGACACTCCACCTCCCGACCTACGGGATGTCATCCGTAGTGAAATCCAGCAAACATTGGCTCCTATCTCTGCCCCTCGTCAGCCCGAGAGCTTCCGCCCTCGGCGACAATACCTCCCCCAGAACGATCAAGGTTACCGACGAAGAACCGAAGGGCCACCAAATAATCAAAGGAATCAGTGGCGTACTGAAGATGACAGACCGATCTGCTTCCACTGTGGGCGCCCTGGCCACGTTGCACGTTATTGCAGAGACAGACGCCAAGCTTTTCGGATGCCAGACTTGGAAGAGAAACAGTCGATTTCGGAAGACCAAGAACGGAAAATTACACCATGGGCGAATCAGGAAGCGAACTATCCCAAGGAAGATTTAGAAACCCGTCGCCATATCCCCACCGCGGAAGATTCCAAACCCCCAGAAGAACCTCACAATCACCTGCTCGCCGTCCCAGCCGCTCACCCAGTCGCCGCAGTGAGGAAAATTAGATGGCGCGCCCTCTGGAAGTGTGGCCGCCACAGACGAAAATTCTCCCTGCCGTATAGCCGCTACAATGGAAAAGAACTGGATATCTGTCAACATACAAGGACGAAATTTACAAGCTCTTGTGGACTCCGGCGCTGATTACTCACTAAATTCTGAAGCTTTCAGACGTTCTATAAAGGCTCCAGTTTTAAAAGAAAATGGACCACTTCTAATTGCCGCGGACAAGAAGCCTATCGTGACCCTTGGTAAGTGCTCTTTAGAAGTTCAAATCAAAGGGGGGGGGGGGGGGGGACTCGATATTATTTTTTATTTTGTAGTAGCCGTTGAATGTAGCCACGATGTTATACTGGGCTGGGATTTCTTCAGAGCCACAGATGCCATTATAGATTGTGGGAAAAACAAATTGTATTTAAGCAAAGCTGAAAAATCCTACGAATGGAAAGACCTGAAACTTTGTGCTGCTATGGACTGTGTCCTACCGCCGAAATCTTTTGGCAAGATAGTTGTCACCAACCAGGATGTATTTGGCAGCAGAGATGTAGTCGTTTACAGGTTCCAAACGCCTGCAGTTGGAAAAAGGACTTTTTATTCCCTCTTCCCTCGTTAGGTTCTTACATGGCAGAGCGGTGTTATGAGTGACTAACAGTACTCACTAGTCTCAAGTGATACCTTCGGACATGAAGGTAAGAACAATGCAAGATCTAGAAGTAGGGAGCATATCTAATCTTGACGCTTGTTCTGAAATAGCTGGAAAAGACGAAGTAACTTCCCCAGATGTGAGAGAATGTTTAATTTCAATGATTTCTACTGATTTGGAGGAAACAAAGAAAAACAGATTACTCACGTGCCTAAATGAGTTTGCTGATATATTCGACTTTGAGAAAAAGAGCTTCCCTGTCTCTGGTGAAATAAAACATAAAATCGATACGAGTGATTATTCGCCTGTCAGACAGCGTCCTTATAGAGTGTCTCCCGCCGAAAGACGTGTCATTTAGAGTGAAGTAGAGAAAATGATGAAGACTAAAATCATCCGGCCATCATCAAGTCCATGGGCCTCTCCCGTTATATTAGTTAGGAAGAAGGACGGCTCGTTGAGATTCTGTGTCGACTATCGTCGTCTAAACAAAATTACAAAGAAAGATGTTTACTCTCTTCCTCGCATCGATGACGCGCTGGACACCATCTCTGGATCCAGGTACTTCTCCACTATGGATATGAGATCGGGTTTCTGGCAATTCGAAGTAGACGATAAGGACCGGGAGAAAACGGCATTTATCACTCCAGATGGGCTTTATGAATTTAATGTAATTCCATTCGGTCTATGCAACGCACCAGCAACTTTCGAGCGAATGATAGACAACGTCCTACGGGGATTGAAATGGGACATGTGCTTATGCTACTTAGACGACATTGTAGTCTATGGATCGACCTTTAAAGAACATTTAACACGTTTATACAAAGTTTTGAGATGCATTCAGCAGGCCGGTCTGTGCCTGAATTATAAAAAGTGTCATTTCGCCTCGAGACAAATAACTATCCTCGGGCACGTCGTTAATGAATTTGGAACGCAGCCAGACCCAGAAAAAGTGAAAGCCATTGTCCACTTTCCAAAACCCCGTAATATCAGTGAGACCAGAAGTTTTCTCGGGTTAAGTTCGTACTATAGACGCTTCATCAAAAGTTATGCTAACAAGTCTCGACCCTTGAATAGCCTTTTAAAGAAAGACGAAAAATGCATTTGGGGCGAAGAACAAGATGAATCTTTCCGGATTCTCAAACAAGAATTGGGATCTTCGCCTGTGTTAGGACATTTCGTAGAAGGTGCGGACACTCATTTCCATACTGATGCAAGCGGTTATGGTTTAGGCGCAGTTCTTGTTCAAATCCAGAATGACGAGGAGAGACCTATAGCCTATGCCTCGCGAACACTAAAAAAGCGGAAAAGAATTATTCCACTACAGAAAAGGAATGCCTCGCAGTTGTTTGGGCCCTTGGTAAATTCCTCCCGTACCTATATGGCAGACCCTTTATTGTGGTTACCGACCATCACTCGCTATGTTGGCTGGTAGGCTTGAAAGATCCATCCGGCCGCTTAGCCCGTTGGGCCCTCAAACTACAAGAATACGACATAAACATCGTTTACAAAAGCGGACGGAAGCATAAAGACGCTGACTGTTTGTCAAGAGGCCCCTTGGCTGACACCGCGGAGATAGAAGGGCACATTATTTCTATCCAAGACGTTGCAGAAGAACAAAGTAAAGACCCTCATTTGGTTGGGATCCGTGAAAAACTTGCCAATGAAAATTTAAAAGGGTATCAGATGATTGGAGGCGTTCTCTATAAGAAAAATTACGACCCTTAGGGCAAACCATGGCTGCTAGTAGTCCCAAAACAGATGAGGCACGAAATTCTTAAAGATGTCCACGACACTCCAATGGCCGGTCATTTGGGGTTTTCCAAGACCTATGACTGCGTTAGAAAGAGATTCTATTGGCCTGGACTTTATAGGACAGTTTTCCAATACATTGCTCATTGTAAAGAATGCCAGCGAAGGAAGGGCGTGCCTCAGAAACCTCCTGGACTACTGGTCCCAATACCGCCAACTACCTCGCCTTTTCAAAAGATAGGAATTGATTATCTGGGAAGATTCCCCATATCTCACACGGGAAATAGATGGATAATAGTCGCGACTGATTATCTCACCCGATTTGCAATAACAAAGGCCGCGACAACAGCGGAAGCTACTGAATTAGCAACCTTCCTTATTGAAGATGTCATACTCAAGCACGGCGCTCCTCGGGAAATCATAACGGACAGAGGAAGAAATTTCATGTCTCAGACCATACGAGAAATAAATACTCTAAATGGAACAATTCACAGATTCACCACGTCGTACCACCCTCAAACGAATGGTTTGACAGAAAGACTTAACAAGACCCTAACTGACATGATCTCGATGTATGTTGACGTTGATAAAAAAAATTGGGACAGCATCCTACCATACGAGGTGTGTTCAAAAAGTATCACGACTTTTGTGTTTTTCAAAAATTATTTATTTATTCATGAATACCTATTTTGTCCCCTTCAAAGTAATCCCCATGAGATATTATACACTTGTGCCAACGGTTTTTCCAATCTTCGAAGCACTTCAAAAAATCATTTTTTAAAATCTTTTCAGCTCCTCTTGGTGGAAGGATAGTCGAAACCATTGGTTTTACGACCCAGGATCGAATCCCGCAATGGGTACTTTTTTTTTCCTAATTAAAAAAAAAAAAAGCTCCCAAGACCCTCGATTCTTGCAAAAGTCCAACCCCACCAACGAGTGCAAGTAACCAAACGGGGATCTGGCACATTTGTAAGTGAAAAGTCGAATTGCTTTTCACATGTGTAGACATGTGGTACACTTACAGTAAAAGCAGTCGTCAACTTCTACCCACCATGATTATCATGGCCTGTACCACGTGTACTAGGGATAATAATATACACTACTAGCGGATGTACACGATGCCGTCTTTATCTCGTCAAGCGTAGCGTAACGTCGTCCTTTCATGGGCCTCTTCAGTTTAGGGAACAAGAAAAAGTCACAGGGGGCCAGATCTGGGGAATACGGTGGCTGCGGCATCATTATTGTGTTGTTTTTGTCCAAAAAGTCGCGCACAAGCAACGATGTGTGAGCAGGGGCGTTATCGTGGTGCAAAAGCCAATTTTTGTTCTTCCACAAATCCGGGCGTTTCTGGCGGATTGCTTCACGCAAATTGCGCATAACTTAAAGGTAATATTCCTCATTGACCGTTCTATCCTGTGGCAAGAACTCATGATGCACCACGCCCCTGCAATCGAAGAAAACTGTCAGCAAAACTTTCACATTCGACCGAACTTGGCGCGCTTTTTTCGGTCTTGGTTCGTGCGGCAGCTTCCATTGAGATGATTGAGCTTTGGTTTCCACGTCATAACCATAAACCCACGCTTCGTCACCAGTTATGACCCTCTGGAGCAAATTTGGGTCGTCGCGGACAGAGTCCAACATCTCATTAGCAATGTTCATGCGATGCTGTTTGTGGTCGCAATTGAGCAATTTTGGTATGAATTTCGCGGCGACCCGTCTCATGCCCAAATCATTGATAAAAATCGAATGGCACGAGCCAATCGATATGTTTAGGTCCTCAGCAACTTCTCTAACGGTGATTCGACGATTGGCCAATATCATTTTCTCCACTTCATTAATTTTTTCGCCTGTTGTTGAAGTGCTCGGGCGTGCGGCACGCTCTTCGTCGTTCACATCTTCTCGGCCTTCTGAGAACATTTTGTGCCACCGATAAACGTTGCTTCGGTCCAAGGTAGCTTCTCCGTATGCCACAGCCAACATTCGGAATGCATTCGCGCACTTAATTTCGTTCGTTTTTCACACAAAATTTGATACAGGTTCTTTGATCCATTTTTTTAATAGGTAAAAATCGAAGACGATCCAAAACACCTGCAAACAAAGCAGCTGTCAACAATTAAGTGAACATTCAAAATGGCCGAGCTTGTTGGCATAAGTGAGAGACATGAGTACCAACATAAAGCCACAAAAAAATCGAAATTCGAATATACGTAACCCGCGAAAATTCAAAAGTCGCGATACTTTTTGAACACACCTCGTATGTGACCTTCGCCTACAATACCGCTCGACAAGAGACAACAGGATATAGCTTGTTCTTCCTCGTCCACGGCCGAGAAGTTAAAACACCGCTGGATTCTATACTGCCGTACCAGCCGGCAGGAACTGCAGAAGATTATGTGGGCCATCTTGTGACCAACGCTGAGGACGCACGGATGTTAGCCCGTCTTAACATCCTGCAAGCTCAGAGCAAAGACAAAGAAGGGAAGCAACGCCATTTAAACGCGCGTCAAACATTTTCATATTTAATCTTTAAGTTTTAATTAAAGTACCTAAATTTAATCCAATGTCAATCTTAAATTATCCAAGTTAAGTACACTATTTTGAACATATATTTAAGCAAGTTTTTCTACCAAAATGTTTATAAATAGTGTTTTTATTTACCGATAAGTTTTATTACATCTAAGTTTTTTATCTAAAAGTTTGAATACCAACAAGTTTTATAATCTATAAGTTTGATTACCAACAAGTTTTTTTTATCTATAAGTTTTATTATCACTAAGTTTATTATCTTAAAGATTATTTATCAAAAGTAAGATTTTCTACCTATTAATTAAGCACAAGTCAAAGTTAGTTTTATCATTTATCTACAACATCAATACTTTTCTCTTAGAAATATATATATATACAGCTTCATTGAAATAAAGGTAACAGCACATGCATTTTTCTTATAAAATGTAATCGAATCAGAAATTATTTATTTCGCGCCATAAAACCAACTTTTATTTATTTATTTTTTATTCCAAAAAATAAAATTGAATTTTGTAACTTTAAAACTATTCTGTTCAAAATTTTGCCTCATTATCTCAATAAAAATAAAATAAATCCTGATAACATCTAACTCTTGTCAACTTATTTAATTATTTAATAAACTAGCCGAGTGACCCGGGCAACGCCCCGGGTTTACTCGAAGGGCCCGCAGGTGAGAAACTATAGGCATTGGTTCCTATGCCTAAAAAATTATTTAAAATGAAAAAAGAAGAAAAATATTAACAAATCAGAAAATAAAATTGCAAACAACACATCTACACTACTTCAAGAACATGAGAGCACATGCACTGTGTCACCATACGTGTACCATTTGCAAAGACCCTGCTTAGGATTAAAATTTCTCAGAAGCATAACAATACAACCAACTCGTGTTTGGTAAGCAATTTCAGGAAAGAAACTATAGGATTAGTTGAAGAGTTTAAATAAATATATTTAGAGTGAAAAAATGACACAAATCAGCAAATAAAATTGCAAACAATGCTACTATATCGCAGATAAGACAACATATAAAAGGAATGAAATTATTTAAAGGACCTCATTAAAACTACATTTCTAGTTTTATATATACAATATAACCTCGATAATTCGACCATGTTTTGTTGTCCTGACCTACAGCCTATCATATAACAAACTGTAATTCAACACTATCGATAATTCGACCATTTTAAATTTTCAACAATTGATTGTTGCTTAAATATAACTTCACTGCTAAAAAGGTATTACAGAGAAAACGGCTGACATTGTAAATGTACAAAATGTATGTATAGAGCAGGGGAATAATAAATAAAGACCAAAATCAAATTAATTGATAATAAATAGATTATTGCCAAAAAAAATACAAAAAATATTTTCTTCTCCTTTCTTATCTTCACTCAATCATATTAGAGTGTCAAGCTTGTAAAGCTTGAAATTAACAACCATCATGATTGGGTGAAGTAGAATGCGTCTGCCTTTGTCATCAAGACTGGGAGCACTACTCAGTGGCAGGCCACTGACTTAGCTCCAAAAGAAATGCCGCCTCTGACATGAGGAACAGACTCATGTGCAGCCGCTCCTAACATGGAGTACAAACGCTGCTCATCCTGTATCCCTGGATTAGGAGCCCTTACAAGGTACTATCAGCCGGGCCAGCTGAGCCCAGGTTTTTTTAGTGAGATTGTTACTGCTCCCCCTCCTCCTTTTTCATCCTGGCTTGGGACCGGCGAAGGCGGAGTTTTTTTTCTTTCAGGTGAGAAACTTTAGGCATTGGTGAAAAGTGTAAATATATATTTTGGAAATTCAAAAAAAAAGGATAAAATAAATCAGAATATAAATTTACAAACTATATTTCAGAGGAGACGATTTATAATAGGAATTCATTTAAATGACCTCATTAAAAACTACATTTTATATATACTTGGGTTCAACTTTACATGTATGCTATCCAAAGTTCGCACACTTGAAAAAGTCACATAAAGTCGTCTGTGCGTAAACACAGGCTCTTGTAGCAAAGGTTTGGCCTTGGGCCCTCTTTATAGTCATAGCAAAAGCCAACCTTAGTGAAACATAAAGCCTCTCTAGAATGAAGCGAAAGTTGGTATCCGAAGGGGACAAAGATATTTCAGACATTATCCAGTGTGTTCAACTTTGGGCACTGTCAGTATATGTGCTTCAAGGACATGAGAGATATAAGAAAATAAATTAGAATATAAATTTACAAACTATATTTCAGAGGAGACAAATATATTTGAAAGGGAAAAAAAAGCAAATTGCAAACAACACAACTATATTGCAGATATGACAACATATTAAAGGAATAAATTCATTTAAAAGACCTCATTAAAAACAACAATTCTATATTTTTATATATACAATCTAATCTAATTAATTCAAAACACGATAATTCGACCATTTTTGATGTCTCGACCTACGGCCTATCATATGACAAACTAATTCGACACTTTCGATAATTCAACTATTTTGAAATTCAAATTTCAACAGTTGATATTTGTCTAAAACCCCTATTATTAACAACATATTAGACTGCAGAGTGCAAAAATGTAGAAAATTGTATGTATATAATTGTATGCATATATTTGTATGTATATATTTGTATGCAAATAATTGTATGTATAGATCAATGAGTAAAATATTTTTTTTTTTGCTTATCCCTAGTACACGTGGTACAGGCCTTGAAATCATGGTGGGTAGAGTAGGCGACTGCTTTTACTGTAAGTACACCACATGTCTAAACATGTGAAAAGCAGTTCGACTTTGCATTTACAAATGTGCCAGAGCCCCGTTTGATTACTTGCGCTTGCTGGTGGGGTTGGACTTTTGCAAGAATCGGAAGCCATTGGAGCATTTTTTTTTTACTTTTTCAGAAAAAAGTGCCCAATGCGGGAATCGAACCCGGGTCGTAGCGGTCGAAAACCAACGGCTTAGACCCCCCAGTAAACCCCCAGTAAAATAAGTAAATAAAAAGAAGACCAAAAATAATTGATAATAGTTTATTGAATAACAAATAAAATCTTTCAGGTTAAAAATTATAGGCATTGGTAAAAAAGTAAACAAGAGAAATAGCAATTGGGGTTTTGTTCCTGCGGCGAGTCATATTAGCACGCCTAGCGGTTAGGGGAGTGAGTCTTCCACGGCCTTTTCGAGGCATGACAGAAGACGCTGAAAAAAAAAAGGTAGAATAAGAACCAAGCAGAGGAAAACTATAAAACTGAATGCCAGGACAGGCATAAAAAGAAAATTCCAAGCATGTGAGGAAACAAATGATGAAAAAAAAAGGATTCCAAAAAAATACTGCAAAAAAGAAACCAGACACAAAAAGCAACAATTGATTACACAAATACAGCATCAGCCTATTTATGAGAAGAAAAAAATGACAGACACAAAAATGGAGCTAAATTCAAATGAAAAACTATAACAGATCAAGTAATCAAATCAGGCATTATGAAAGATACTGCAAAAAAGAAAATCAGACACAAAAATGGAGCTAAATTCAAATGAAAACTATAACAGATCAAGTAATCAAATCAGGCACAATGAAAGATACTGCAAAAAAGTAAATCAGACACAAAAATGGAGCTAAATTCAAATAAAAAACTATAACAAATTAATACAAGAAAATAAGACCTAATCCAAATAATTTAATAGTGTGTGATGTTTTGGCAACAGCAATGTCACCATCATCAAACAAAAGAATAAATGAGATTTTATTCTTTAGTTCATTTATTCTTTTGTCTGATGCTGTTGCTGAAACGTCACACACTATTAAATTATTCGGATTAGGTCTTATTAATGAGAAAAAAAAAATGCCAAAGAGAGATGAAAAGATGCCAAAAAGGATAACCAGATACAAAAATTGTGCTAAATTCAAATGAAAAACTATAACAAACACTTACAAAATATAATAATTATGAATTAAAAGTAATAATTCAATCTACAATTCGAAAAATAATATAACCTCAGCCTATTTATGAGAAAAAAAAATGTTGCCAAAGACATTAGGAAAGATACTGCAAATAGAAAACATACACAAAAATTGAGCTATATTTAAATGAAAAACTATTACAAAGTACTTACAAATTATAATTATAATCAAATGAATCAGAAATACGAAATATATATTATAAATTAGTAAAAGGTAATAAGACAAAAGAACGCATTTCAAAACAAAGGAATTGATGATGATAAATGCAAAAAATCTACGATTGTAAAATAGATTAAATTAAAAAATAAAAATAACTGTTAACATTAGGAAAATAAAAACAGAACTAACATACGAAGAAAAAAATAACGAAAATTTTGGTATATAGATCGTTATGTGTAGTTCAGAATCTTCGGAGTAGATAGCTTAGGACTTTACAATGGAAAACTCTGTTACGGTATTATCTATATAGATATTCTTTTTGACACTAATAAAAATTGTAAAATTTGATATTTTGAAAAATTTTCTTAAAAAAACAACTCTAAAATTATCGAATTATTTAGCCTCAAATATAGTTGATTCTCAATTTACGACCTACCGGACTTAACACCGATTGTAATCGGCCAAGCCAGTTCCGTGGTCCAAATGTGTGATTTGATAGCAAACTGGAAATAATATCAATCGATTTTAAAATATACTCGGTTTAGGACCCATAGTTTAAAGAGCCCTATTGAATTCTATATTTTAACAGATTAAATTCAAAACAGGTATTTATTTCAAATCAACAGGTTTGCAACAAATACGTAGTGGAGGGCTATAAGGCGCCATCTATATATAACAAATGAAACCATAATGCACGAATTTTTCTCTTTTCAAAATAAAACAAACTTCTACTGCCTTACTGAGATGAAAATATTTGGCGGACTTAGTTCTCATCAGTGTTGAACTCTCCGAACCGTTTCGCCAATTTATTCTCAATGCTTATTCTGCTTATATATGCGACAATGAAACTTGGAATATTAGTTATGTTATTCAAACAAACTATGACAATAAGTCTTTAAGGCAGTATAATTACATACACTGCTGGCCACCCAAATTAAAACACCAAGAAAGACAAGATAAATCGCAACAAAATTCATTTTGTAGATAACATGTTGACCAAGTATCAAATGATTAAATTTATTTTACACAAATAAATTTACTGGCAATGCGCTTCTTTTAAATATCATCAAATATTATCTCTACAGACCTTACTGCAACGATATGAGTTATTGAATGAGAGGGCTTGGCTCATCAGTAGTGAACCCTCTCAGCGGTTTCGCCAAATTAATCTCTAGACCGCTCTACTATTGTATTGGATTGGTTTGGAATATACCCTGTATTTTCTATGGAAGGCAGCTTAGGGGTGTTTAGTGAACTATATACACATATAATTTCAAGGTGTTGCATCGAGCAAAGCTCTTCCGCAAAATATGTTTTCATAACAAATTATATGTGTATGTTCCTCTACAGACCTATAAGCTTATGTCCATAGTTCACTAAACACCCCTAAGCTGCCTTCCATAGAAAAATACAGGGTATATTCCAAACCAATCCAATACAATAGTAGAGCGGTCTAGAGAGTAACTTGGCGAAACCGCTGAGAGGGTTCACTACTGATGAGTCAAGCCCTCTCATTCAATAACTCATATCATTGCAGTAAGGCTGTAGAGATAATATTTGATGATATTTAAAAGAAGCGCATTGCCAGTAAATTTATTTGTGTAAAATTTTAACGATAGATGGCAATTAATTTTAATTTACTAATATATATTTGTTATGAAAACATATTTTGCGGAAGAGCTTTGCTCGATGCAACACCTTGAAATTATGTGTATGTTCCTCTACAGACCTATAAGCTTATGTCCATAGTTCACTAAACACCCTTAAGCTGCGTTCCATAGAAAATACAGGGTATATTCCAAACCAATCCAATACAAAAAAAAAAGTCGGTGGACGAGTGGGTAACACCCTCGATTCCCGACTGTCATGAACCGGGATTGAATCCCGCGTTAAAAATTGTTTAATATGTGAATAACCTTCACATATTATTCATTGTTCAATTATCATGAACTAGGTTGCTCTTTCTGAGCGGTACCTATTGATGTGATTTGAACCATCCAATACAATAGTAGAGCGGTCTAGAGATTAATTTGGCGAAACCGCTGAGAGGGTTCACTACTGATGAGCCAAGCCCTCTCATTCAATAACTCATATCATTGCAGTAAGGCTGTAGAGATAATATTTGATGATATTTAAAAGAAGCGCATTGCCAGTAAATTTATTTGTGTAAAATTTTAACAATAGATGGCAATTAAGAATAAATTTATAGAGTTCTGCGAAGTGTGGTTCCTGACGGAATCAGTAGCCAAAGTAGCCGCCGTTGTTGGAGATCATGGCTGCCACACGCCTCGGCAATGGTTCAAAGAGACTTTGGATGTGTTCTTGTGGTACAGTAGACCAAGCAACTTCCACACGTTGTCAAAGTTGATCTGGTGTGGCAGGTGGGGATGTAATCTCGGTCAAACGTTGAGAATCCATGGACCACATGTTTTCTATCGGCGAAATATCCGGAGAGCTAGGGGACCAGGGAAACAATTCAATCTGGCAATTGACGAAGAACCCTTGGACAATACGTGCCACGTGTGGTCGCTCATTATCCTGCTGAAATATGACTGTGGGCTAGCCCTGGAGGTAAGGAAGGGAAACTGGCTCCAATACCTCGTATAGGTAGCGTTGAGTGTGTGTGTGTGTGTGTTTGTAGTACCGGAAATGCGTACTAGAGGAGTGCGAGAGTGATATCCAATACCGCCCCATACCACAATACACGGTGCAGGACCAGTGTGGCGGTGCATAACGCAGCTGTCCAGCAACATCTCTCCAAGGTGTCTCCAGACTCGAATCCAACCATCTTGGTGTTGCAGACAGAAGCCTGACTCGTCAGTAAAGACAATTTAATTCCATTCTGCCGTCCACATCCTTTTTTCATCGCACCATTGGCGGCGGAGACGTCTGTGCTTTTGCGTCAAGGGTAGACGAAGCAATGGACGTCTTGCGGACAGACCACTCTGCTGTAAAAGGCGTCGACTGGTACGTGCAGACACTGGATGATGCTTTACAGACTGAATTTTCTGTGCTACGGTTCGTGATGTGACTGAACGATCTGTCACTGCCATGCGCACAATTTGCCTGTTAGCAGGTGAAGTGGTGCACTGAGGTGGATGCGATCGAAAACGTAGGTCCGTCGTACCTTCCTGCATCCAACGATCACATATCCGCATTAGAGTTGTTTGGTTTCGTCCAACACGACTACCAATTTCCTTGAAAGATAATCCACAATCTCGACTAGCCTTCCTCTGGCGAACTCGGATACCTGATCAAAAGATGATCGCTGCTTTCTACGAGGCAAAATTGATCATTTTTAAAGAACATAAGAAAACAATTGTCGAAATTAAAATCGTCGAAATCTCCAAGCCTTAAATAGTTCTTTGAAGTGGAGCCACAGGCGCGCGTGTGGCGCGTCTGCGCTGAAATTCTAATCGTTTGCATATCTCACCTCCGCTAATGCATGTTGTAAATTTCAAGTGATTTGCATGCTTATTTCAGAGTGTTGCATTTACGGTGGCCAGAAGTTTATACTTATTTTCTTAGAGCAATGTTCATCCGCGGTAAGAACAATAAGGGTTCATTTTATTTTGAAAATAAAATTCCTGTGTATGATTTTAGTTCTTGATTAAGAAGAATGTAGTTTTTTTATCACCAACACGATTTAGGTTTTCTATCAAATAATAGAGCAAACAATATAAAAAGTGTCTTTAAAATATAATTCGTGAAAATTGCTGGCCATACGACCAGTATAACCAATATGATATTAGAGCGGTCTGCTAGATAAAGTTTCTGAAATTCAACGCTGAAGATACATGATGATAAGAACTATAATAAATAATTGAATTAAAAAATAAATATAAAACTTTGGAAAAGACATGCACTAAAAAGAAGAAAATAAATATTACAGCTTCCGCCATTTAATTAATAGATTTATATGTTTCAAAATGAAAGCAGCGGAAGACTATCATCGTATATTGAGTGAAGAGGCATAATACACTACGTGACATTGAAAATGGAACACCAAGAAATAGTGGCCAGAAAATTATGCAAATTTCAGGGTAGACGCGCCTAACCGAGTTATGCAAATGATGTAAAATGCGCAGCTCTCGTGCGCACATGGAGTAAGATATAAGGGAAGGAACTTGCAGATTGGACAGTATTCGTGTCGTTATTTCTTCAAGGTAAATCATTGTAGAAATTTTGTTCTTGTGTCAAAAGACACGTGTAATAACAGAGAATGCCAGGTCATCGTAAACGGAGGCAGTTCAAGCAGACAGACGCTTTTACGAGGGGCATGGTGATCGGACTGAAAAGGGCAGGTTGGTTCATACGTCAAATCGCAGCTGATACACACCTTGGTGCGTCCACGGTGCACCGACTGTGGAGAAGATGATTGGAACAAGGAAATGTGGCAATTTATAGGAATGTCGGTGCAACCAGAGTGACGTCAGCACGTGTGTATCGGCGTATCCTTCGACAAGCAGTGGCGGCCCCACAAGCCACCTCGACCAGAACCATTTCCCGTCGATTGGTTGCTAATGGCTTGCACTCATGCCGTCCGCTAAGAAGACCGCCATTGACCCCACCGAATAGGCGCCAACGTTTGGAATGGTGCCGGGCTAGATCGACGTGGATGACGGAATGGCACAGGGTCGTGTTCTCAGATGAGTCGCGTTTCTGCTTGTCCAGTGATAGTCGCCGTGTACGCGTGTGGCGTCGACGTGGAGAAAGGTCCAATCCGGCAGCAATTGTGGAACGCCCCACCGTGCGACAACGTGGAATCATGGTTTGGGGCGCAATCGCGTATGATTCCAGGTCACCTTTACTTCGTATTCAGGGCACTATGACGGCCCAACGATACGTTGATGATGTGCTGCGACCGGTGACACTCCCCTACCTTCAGGGGGTACCCAATGCCCTTTATCAGCAGGATAACGCCCGACCGCACACTGCTCGCATTAGCCAACAAGCTCTGCAAGATGTACAGATGCTTCCCTGGCCACCGTACTCTCCTGATCTCTGACCAATCGAGCACGTCTGGGACATCATTGGACACCGTTTGCATGCCTTGCCACAGCCGCGTTCAGAAGACGAACTGTGGCAAATGGTTGAGAGGGAATGGAGAGCCATCCCTCAGGACGCCATCCGTACTCTGATTGACTCTCTACCTAGACGTGTTGCTGCGTGCGTCGCCGTCCGCGGTGGTCCTACTTGCTACTAAGCCGACGCCGTTCTCGCTCTGTATTATGACTATCATTTTGAAATAAAGATCACTTATTGTTCGTCCCTGTCTCTCTCTGTCTGCCGACTTTCATCACTTTCTGGCCACTATTTCTTGGTGTTCCATTTTCAATGTCACGCAGTGTATTTTAGTTAAGCATAAACACTTTCTAATCGGTTTCTTTATATTAAATCATGTCAAGTTCGAAATCCTTCATGATCGTCCCCCACCGCTTTTATTTAGACACATATATATCTATTATTCAATAGCGGTAGCTATTTTCCTTTTAATGCATATCAGTAAAATGTTGAAAAATATAGTTTATTAAATAATTATTGAAAAGGGGTGCACACACACGCACGAAACCCCGAAGCCATTTATTTCTTTTTAGTTTTTATTTTGTAGTTTGCAGAGACGATCTATAGGCGGTATAGTTTTTACGTCTATTGAACGGGAGAGGTGACGTTTTTATATTGAAATATATTTTTATATTTGATATTATGATTTAAAAAAAAGACATCAAACTGTAATATTATGGTCCACTAGCCCTATCGATAGGGAGGTAGAACTAAATTTCTCTCTCTCTCTAAGGCGTCCACCTCCCTAATGAGTTCAGTGTACTCTATCGATCAATTTTCACGAAAAGTGACCTCACTTTTAGAGTAACCAGCCTATTTCACTATTTATAATTAATGAATTGTTAAAACATTACCTCCATCCTAATGTAACCACTCCCCTCAAATTTACTACTGGAAACCTTTGATCAATTTTAGAGAAAAAGACTTCGCCTTTGAAGTAACCACCCTCACAATGCGTGTGTGTCCACTGGAAAATATTGAACAAATATTTCAATTAAATAGACCGAAACTCTAAAATAACTAACTACACTAAAGTATATCAACTAAAATCACTCCTAAAAATTGTATACTCTTCCTGAAGTGGCCACTAGACACTATTAGCTGATTTAGAGTTAATTTGACCTCCTCTATGTGATACCCTTCCTAATATATCCGCTGTGCTCACAATAAAGTAACCATCCTCAATACAGTGATCTCTGGGACACAATAGATCGAATTAGGCTTAAATAGATTACCTCTATCAAATAAATACCTTATCAAAAGTGTATCAAAACTTAATGCAATGACTCGATTATAGCTGAAAATAACTCCTGTCTAAAGTAGCGACTATCCCTAAAGGGAACGATTTGTACACAAAACTATCAATTGTAAAAGCTAAATATTCCTCCTCCAAGAAATAGCCACTCTATAACGTAACAACTGAAATTGACTTCAGCTAAAAGTATTCAACTTCTTTAAAGTGTGTGTGCCAACTATAGACACAATTAAACAATTCTAATAAAATATTATACCCTCCCTAAAATGATCATTAGGAACTAATGCTCAATTTTCATTGAAATAGACTATTAAAACTAGTTAACTTCCATAGTATAATTTGCATAAAATCATCCGAAGATCTCGTGACAGAGAGAACCAATCGGGTGAGACTTAGTATGGTCTAAAAGGCACGGCGGGATGGCCGGTGCGGATGGGAATAGTAGAGACTAACGAGTGTAAGAATATAGCAGTGCCAGAGCCTAGGAGATAAAGAACTCGAGCTCAAAGGAAACGTTTTTTATTAGAGCCTGAGCCTAGGAGATAAAGAACTCAAGCTCAGAAGAGTAAAAGGATAAAGACGTTTATAAAAATCCTGCTATAGAAACTGAAGAATAAAAAAGAAGTGATAAAGGGCCCGTGGAAAAAGTCTGTTAAAGAAAGTGAAGTGGCTAAGGCTAGAAAAAGGATTGATTGGCAGAATAGCCGGATACTTGCTCCAACTGAAATAGTTTTGCTTAATTATGTATTATTAATCATAATAGAATAAAGCTCATTATATTCAATTCATCAAACCCGGTTGATCCTTACTCCAGAATATAACCTACCTATCGCTACAGTAGGAACAATAGTTAAACACAAAAATTATTTATTTAAATTTATTTATTTGTTTATTTTATTATTTTCTCAATTCTTTCTCTTTTTTATTTCTATTCTCTCTTATTCTCAACATAGACCACCACTATTCCGTTCATCATTACCCTTCACAATTCATCCTTTCATACTTCATCCCTAAGAATAGGAATAGTCGATATTTCTCCCTAAAATAATTAAAATTATGATTTTTTGTTCTGTAAAAAGGAACATTTGCGGTAAAACTTGTTAAACGTCGTTTTAATATATATATATATTATATAAATCTAAAATGCAGATATTTTATTTTTTTAAAACATGTATTTTATTTTCATTCGTTGACAGTTCTACATTTTTTGACCATAGATTCAGAATATACCACTTTGAATATTGTTGTAAATATGTATAGTTAAGCTAATTATTTTTAAAAATCACGAATATAGAATTCATTTTATAAATTCTATATTACTGTGAAAAATAATTTTATGTGTAATTTACTTCAAGTAATTCAAAATAAAACACTACTTGATAAGTAAATAATTTATTTATTATTTTCACGACTGCAACTCCAATTCTATCTTTTTCAACAATAAACCAAAAAATTCTTAACAATTTAGTCGACAGGATTAACAAATTTTCAATCAAATTATTTTATATATTATTAATTCAATATTAAAAAAAAACTAATACAAAATGCCGCCAAAACAAGAAAAGGTAGAACAAGCTACGATGCAAAATACAAGTACAATGGAAATACCAAAATTTAATGGTCAAAATTTAGACATAATATCTTGGCTCAAATTATTTAACAAAAATTGTCTGCAGAAACTTGATGAAGATTTTAAACTAACTAATATATTAAATTATCTCGAGGGAAAAGCATTCAGTTATTATATTGAGAAGAATTGCAAGATATAGATAATTGGGGGAAATTGAACAAAAATTAACATCATATTTCACAATTAAGGAATCAAATTTATTTAGTAGGTTTCTAAATTTAAAATATGATGATAAAGATGATCTTGAACCATATTTTATGGAAAAATCTGCTTTAACCAAAAAACTCAATCTAGAAAAAAAAAACACTTTTATTAGAGGCACTAACAGATGGAATGCCAAACCACCTAAAAAAATACCTAATAGATACAAGAGTACACTAACCCTCATATTGGTTTAAAATTACAACCCAATTAAAATTATCCACAAATAAAGAAGAAGAACCCCAACAACCCTCTACAAGTACAAGCAATAGATCATATACTCCAGTAAGAAGATTTAACCCCAACTACTCCCAAGCTAATAAATTCCAACCATTCCCAAGGACAGCAGCAGCAACCAACCACCAGCAAGAACCCCACAAATCAATAACCCTACCCCCATACCCCTGCAAGATATGTTCCATAAACCAGCTACCCAACCAGATGCATTTTCATAGGGACTGCCCACTTAAGAAGAATACACCTCCAAAGCCCATAAACCCAGTTAGAACATTATTACTATTCTCTGTACTTATAAATCAAATATCTTTACCTTGTGTACTTGATACTGCATCATATATTTCTATTATCCCTTTAAAATATTTAAACTCTATTTATTCTTAAATATTTGACAATTCACCAAAATAAAGAATAGGTCAGTTAGAAGGATTTAGTTACCCATTATGCAAAATATTAGTTAGGCTTACCTTAGGAAAAATTACAAGATATCAAGAAATGTTTGTCTGTGATAGTCCAATAGAATATCTTATTTTAGGTTTACCAACATTTTAAATATTTAGGTTACAAATAGAATTTTCAAAAAACCTTCTTTTACAAAATTATAATTTTTTGTATTCCTTCAATTCAAAAACTGATAACCAAAAGTCATATGCTACTACACTATGTATTCCAGACCCATACTATATTAAATATTCATCTCTTTTAAATATAAACCCATTGTATAATTTCAATTCTTTTGATTTACCAACTACAATTGTTAAACTTATAGATCCTACTTTATATCCCATTATTGATTCTAACTCGCATCACAGTATGCAAAAATGTTGAAATTGGTAAACAAATCAATTTAAAATAATCAGTGATGTCAAATATGTTCCTTTTTGACTAAGTTTGTTTTTGTTTATGTTGTAGTAATAGCTTAGAATAAAAAAGCTCAACTTTTCTTCATTGGTTAAGTTAATTAGTTTGTTTAACCTCTCCTTGTATTTGAATAATAAATTTGTTTAAATTAAAAGGCTGCAGTTATGTTAAATTAAAATTCAAAATACAACAACTGGTAGCAGAAGCCTGGTTAATTGTTATTGCGTCAGAAGAAAACAGCCGATTTTTTTAAAGAAAGGTTGAGTACGATTATATATATATTTTTTAAATGCAGAATATTTTTCGATGAATAGAATAGAGCCACTGACATCTTCAAATTACCACATATGGGCGCTTAAAATATTCAGCAATTTTGAGAAGCAAAAAATTGTTCAAAAAAGTGATCGAATCGCCTAAGCCTAACCGTGGAATGGCAGATTCAAAGGAAGAAGAATTTTTCAAAGAATGGGAGGATAAAAATGATGAGGCGTTTGGAATAATAATAGTAAATTTGTCACCTGAGCAGGCTGGCATATTTATAGGAGAGACAAATGCTAAAACTGTGTGGGATGAACTGAAGCGTATCCATACTGGAAATATTGAAGATAAAATAATCGACATTGGACTTGAATTGAAAAATATTCAAATGAGAAATAATGAAGGCATTGAGGCCTACATAACAAGGGCCAGAAATATTGCATCCAGAAGTGCTAACTTGGGACAGCCTATTTCACCAAGGGAAATGATGTATCATGTAGTAAGAGGTTTGTTGCCAAAGTTTGAAAATATAGCAGCGGTTTTACGACCACAACGATCTGCGAGTCTCGAGGAAGTTCTCACGGCACTTCCAGAGGAAGAAATGAGGCTAAACTCAATGGGATTTCCTAAAGAAGGTCAATATGAAAAAGTTTTTGAAGCTCGAAATGACCGAGGGATACAAAGAACATGCAAATTTGAAGGGAAATGCCATACATGCGGAAAATTCGGGCACATGTCAAGAAACTGTTGGCATCGTCAAGATAAAGCGAACTTCAATAAACCAAAATGCAAATATTCACAAAATAATATGCAAACTAAGTCTTCATCATCTTGGAAAAATAACTCAAGGGAACATGCTAATGTAGCGAATGGTTCTGCTAACACTGAACATGCGTTTACTTCAGCGGAAATGATCTACTCTTCTTCACATCTACCTGAGGAGGATGCGCACATTTGGAACCTTGATTCAGGATGCACTTCACACATGTCTCCTAGAGAAGATTGGATTATCAACAAGATTCCTATTGACAGTAAAATTAACCTTGCAGAATAAGAAAGGTTCATAAAAGCTGAAGCACAAGGTGACGTGAAATTGTCTACATACACAAGTGAAGGTAAGCAAGATATTTGTATTAAGGATGTACTCTATGTGCCTAGACTTAAATCTAATCTTCTTTCTGCAGATGTCTGGTTAATAATGGAAATGAAGTATATTTTGAGAAAGAGGAATAGCTAAAATTTATAACTGCAAAGGAGATTTGAAAGCTGAGGCTAATGAAGAAGATAGAATGTTTATAATTAAAACTTTACCTAGAAATTTGTTAAGTAGTAAAGATAATTGTTTAAAAGCAGAAGATAAATGTTCAGCCAAGACAATGTGGCATAGAAGACTAGGACACTTGAACGAAGAATATTTGGATAAAATGATGAAGAATGATATGGTAAAAGGACTTAATTTTGATTGTCAACATCTCGAAAAATGTGAACCATGTATCCTTGGTAAACTAACCCAAAACCCTTTCAAAGCTATAGAGAATAATCATTCTGAAAGGCCTTAGAACTTATACACATGGATCTCTGTGGTCCTATGACAACCAAATCACTGGGTGGTGCAAACTATCTGTACGTTATTGTGGATTCGTATAGTAGACGTATCTTTATATACTTCTTGAAATCAAAGGAGGATGCATTGGATTTTTTTGTAGAATTTAAAAATCATCGAGAAAATGAAACTAATGTTAAAATCAAAAATGTTAGATCGGACAACGGAACTAAATTTGCAAATAAAAAATTTCATGAGTTTTTCAGAAATAAGAGAATACACCATCAAAGAACAGTTCCATATTCACCACAAAGCAACGGGATTGCAGAACGAACCAATCGCACCCTTCTAGATTGGGCTAGAACTATGTTATTTGATGCTAAGTTACCAACTGAGTTTTGGGCGGAAGCCATTGCAACAGCCGCTTATTTGAAGAATTGCACACTGGCCAAGAATGATAACATGAAAACTCCCATAGAGAAATGGACTGAACACAAACCATCAGTAGCACATTTAAAAACTTTGGAAGTCTTGCCTACTATTACATTCCTAAAATTCAAATAGATAAATTTGACTCTAGAGCAAGAAAAGGAATATTCACCGGTTACTCCAGACAAAGAAAAGCTTATAGAATATATGATCCACAAGATAGAAAAATAAACGAAGTTCAAACTGTCAAATTTGATGAAAATTCAAAAGGCTCTGATCTCTTAACTTCTAATATTTTTGACCAACATGTCCAAGATCATATTATCTATAGAAATGAACAACATGAATCAGATTTCTTTCAAATTACACATACCATGGGCTCTACTCCAGAAGAACTAAATACTCCAGACAACCCTGAACCAATACCTGAATCATCAGGATTACCCCGAAAACCCGGACGTATTGCAGGAAGAACTAATGAAGATATTCAGGCAAAGCATTTCATCAATCTACAAGAGCAGAAAGAGAGGCTGAGAGCAAGTGGTGTAAGACGATCTGAAAGAATAAAAGAAAGAAACGCAGCCAATGTAACCGAACTACCTTCAACTTCCATGAACATACCTAAAACATATCGAGAAGCCATGAACACCCCATTTTCAGACCAATGGAAAGAAGCAATGGAAGAGAAATTCCATTCCCTAACTTCACATAATGTTTGGACCCTTGTACCCAAACCAGAAAATGAAAACCTGATAAAAGGAAAATGTATTTTTAATATAAAAATGAATCTAGATGGAAGCATTGACAAAAGAAAGGCTAGATTTGTTGCAATGGGGCATAATCAAAAACCTGGCGTTGACTATGAAGAATCTTTTGCTCCTGTGATGAAGCTGGACTCTTTAAGAACATTGATTGTCATTGCATCACAACAAAACAAGAAAATTGAACAATATGATTTTAAAACTGCCTATCTCAATGCGGAACTAAGAGACGATGTGTACCTGGAACAACCTGAAGGATTTGTTCAAGCAGGACAGGAAAATAAGGTGTGTAAACTAAAAAGAAGTTTATATGGTTTACCACAATCCGGAAGATGCTGGAATGAAATAATTAACCAAATTTTTAATGATATTGGACTCAGACGTTTAGAAAGTGAACCATGTGCATACATCATTCAAGAAGAGAAGAAAACTTTAATAATTTGGATTTATGTAGATGATTTTCTCATTATTAGATCGGATAGTACCATAATTAACAGAATAGATAAGCAATTGGATAAGCAAATTGTCATTGTTCGAAAAGAAAAGCCTATATTTTTTCTTGGAATCAAAATTGAGGAAAAATAAAATTGTTTCGAACTTTCACAAGAAGCCTATGTAGAAAGGTTTTGAAGAAATTTAACCTTGAAGAATGTAATCCAGTGAAAACCCCTGGTGATCTCAATCAAGATCTGGATAATCACCCAGATTCTTCTCCTGTGGACCCTAAACTTTACCAGGAAATGATAGGTTCCTTGATGTATTTATCCGTGGGAACAAGGCCCGATATAACATTTTATGTTAGTCAACTCTCCCAATACAGCAAGGATCCCAAAGTCATTCACCTTACTGCACTTAAAATAATATATAGATACTTAAAGGGAACAAAAAGCTACAAGTTATGCTTTGACAGAATAAGAGGGAAAATTGAAGTCTTTACAGATGCTAGTTGGTCCTCAACTAAAGACTCAAAATCTTTTTCAGGATATTTAACTAAATTAGGATCTTCACTACTTAGTTGGAAATCTCAAAAACAACCACTGGTAGCCCTGTCAACATGCGAAGCGGAATTAATGGCTATCTGTGAGGGCACTAAAGAGTTAAAATAGTTTATGAACTTTCTTTCTGAAATAGGTCATCAATCATGTGTTGAAATACCACTTGTTCTGAAGACAGAGAGTAAATCAGCAATAGACTGGATTAAAGGAACATCTCATCATTGTAGAACCAAGCACATTAAGAGAAAATATTTCTTCGTGAAAGATGAAGTCTCAAAGGGAAATTTGAGGATCTCCTTCGTGAACTCAGAAGCTCAAGAAGCGGATCTTCTCACCAAGCGGCTGCCGGGAGACAGAATTCAGAGACTGCTTGTAAATATGGGACTTCTTTTTGGACCTAATTTTGATTTGCTCACCAAAGGGGGGAGTTGTTGAAATTGGTAAACAAATCAATTTAAAATAATCTGTGATGTCGAATATGTTCCTTTTTGACTAAGTTTGTTTTTGTCATGTTGTAGTAATAACTTAGAATAAAAAAGCTCAACTTTTCTTCATTGGTTAAGTTAATTAGCTTGTTTAACCTCTCCTTGTATTTGAATAATAAATTTGTTTAAATTAAAAGGCTGCAGTTATGTTAAATTAAATTTCAAAATACAACAAAAACCATGCCATATAACAAAATATAACTCATATTTAGACCTTAGTAAAGTAGATATTAACCCAAATTTCTTAAATCAAACAATTTCAGATAGTTTTGCATAAATATAACAATCAAAATTCAAAACTATTTTAAAGGCGTAAGATTCTTTTTGATATTAAACAATTTCTACTGCCCTTACTGCAATGGAAAAAATAATGAGAGGGCCTGGCTCATCAGTGGTGAACCCTCTCAGCGGTTTCGCCAGTTTAATCTACCATACCGCTGTTCTATTGCATTTTTGGAACTTCCTTTTATAGTGATACTGTTGATAGACTCTTTGAATGGGTATTTTAGAAGAACTATGGAAATAAGCTTTGAGGTCAGCAGAATTACATACATTTTAAAATATATAATATGCTTCGAGCAATAGCTCTTCCGCAAATATCAAATTGTTTCTTTTATTAGAACATTTATAATATGATGCACTAGCGCGCCATCTGTTATCAAATTTCAAAACTATTTTAAAGGCGTAAGATTCTTTTTGATATTAAACAATTTCTACTGCCCTTATTGCAATGGAAAAATTAATGAGAGGGACTGGCTCATCAGTGGTGAACCCTCTCAGCGGTTTCGCCAGTTTAATCTACCATACCGCTGTTATATTGCATTTTTGGAACTTACCTTTATAGTGATACTGTTGATAGACTCTTTGAATGGGTATTTTAGAAGAACTATGGACATAAGCTTTGAGGACAGCAGAATTACATACAATTTAAAATACAGGGTGATCCAAAAGTCCCGCACAACTTTAAAAATTAATAACTCCGCGAATATTTGCGCTAGAGCAATGCGGTAAACACCATTGTGTTCAGGATGCAATGGGATTTTTTATGGCAAATAATGAAAAATTCGAAATTGATTTTAGTTACAACTTTATTCGCTAGATGGCGCTCTACCAGAATCAGCTATTCAGCGGCCAAATTGTTTGATAAATTGAAAAATATAACTGAACGACACGTATTTTTCCTTTTGGAATACCAGGAAAGAACCCAAATAATATCAAATGTTAAATTAATAAAACACCATTTCGCCAAAAGTTAGAAGAAATGGTTAACGATTTTTAAATACAATCTGAGATATGTAAAATAGGTATATGCAAATTAAAACATGTAGCAAAAAAATTTGATATTTTAGATGCGGTTTGCTGGAATCTCCTCTCAGATATTTATATTTCGAAAATAATAAATTTCTAATTTTTTAAATTCAACTCTCTCTCAGTATCGATTATATTTATTTTAATTCATTTGAAAAATATTTTTCTATCTCTGATGATTTATTTTACTCTGGAATGCCGTTGTTGTTTTTGTCGTGTCCAATAAAGAGCCTCAGATGTCTCCATGCATCTCTATCACAGCAGCAGCATTGTCCACTATCTTGGGTGTGTAAAGCAGCTGCTCTGGGTCTATGCCAATTTTCTGCAAGGCTGCGGGCATGAGAATATGTGGGTAGGTGTTAGTTCCACACCAGGACAGTTGTTGCATGTTCTATAGGTTCTTGTGCCATCTGGATGTATTGTCATCCTTTATAATGTTTTGTTCTAAATCTTGTTATAGTTTTGTCATTTTTCTCTCGGAGTTTATTTCACATTTTGATCTTTTCTTATTTTTTGTTTAATTATCTTGTATTTTGCAAAAGCATTAGCGTCAAATAATGACATTTGTTCTTTCCTTTGGCTCAACTTTCTGGCTTCCTTTGCAAATTCAATTGCCATTTCATTACCCCCGATCCCAACACAGGCAGGAATCCATTGTAGAATGCAGTTATTCTCCAATGATATCAGTTGAGTAAGTAACGAATGTATTTTCTGTGTGATTATAGTATTGCCCTTCTGAATTGCTTCTAGATCGGATATGAAGTCGTTGTACGGCATATTATAATTCCTTCTGCTTGATGCAGGGATGGTTGGTTAAGGCATACATCAAGAGCTTTCCAGATAGCTTTCAGTTCACAAGTGAAGTTTGAGGAAATCTTTCTTGCTCCTTCTTTGATTTTGATGTATGTTCCATCTTGCAGTATTATGTTAATTCAAGCCCCTCCATTACTTATGGTAAGGTCTGATGATCCATCTGTATATGCTGTTAAATAATTTATCTGATCGCATAAACCAATTGTGTCAAGTCCTTTCTTTTTAAGAATGTTTTTGTTCTCTTTTTTTTTATTGCAGGGTTCATTCAGGTTAAGATTGATGATTACATTTGATGGCAATGAGGTAGGAAATATTGGTTATTCTAGAATTTGAAATTCATTATGTTTCATATTTATGCTCTTTCTAATATTTTTGTCGTACTGAAGTGTTGGAGATCTTTTGAGCCTTTCTTTTTGTGTCCAGTTTAGATAGGTTCTATGGGATATGTGTTCGGTTTCTTTAGGTTTTAAGCTATTGGTGAATTTTATTGTTTTTAATTGTCTTCTGCTTTCAAGTAGGTCTAGACCACATTCTCTCTGAATTTTCTAATTGTTGGTATTTGAAACAGAACCAGTGATTAATTTGGCCGCTTTTGCTTAAACACTGTCTAGTCTTCTTTTTAGTGATGAACTTGAGGGAGCCCAGACGGGTGTTGCATATTCCATTATTGGCCTTATTAAGGTGATATATGTTGTTCTGAGAATTTTGGGTTTTGCTCCCCAATTTGTTCCACATAGCCTTCTCAGAATGTTTAGGTTTCTGGTAGCTCTATTTGAGGTGCTAATTATGTGTTCTGTAAATCACAATTCCTCATCAAGTATCACATCTAGGTAATTTGGAGAACAAATTTTATCAATTATATGGTTGTTTATGCTTATTTTGGAGTTAAATTCATGCCCTTTTTTTCTGTCAGTGAAGGAGACCTATAGGTTTGTGTTTATTGGGTTTTTTGTCATTTTGAGTTTCTTTGCCCACTTCTCATTAATGTGTTCAGTATTTTTCTGATATTTCTATACTGCTACTTGTGTGCCATATGGCTATATAATCTGCATAACAGGCAACTTTTGTGTCTTCAGTGAGGTAAGGATGAATGTCGTTAAGGTTGTGTCGTAATTAGATGTACAACAACGCAAACTTGACCATGACTCTTTTTTTTAGCTCTTATTCTTTTCGTTTGGCCAACAAAAAAGGTCCAATTTATATACACGTATATTCTTACATAATGAGACTTTAAAGAATGCAAATAATCTTCATCTATTTACATACACAACACATCTCCCCCCTTAATAATACTCCAGTCGGTCTGGGGGTTTCCTGGCTCTCTGAGGTCTAGGACTGCGGACGGGCACTTGCACAGCGGCAGGCTCCGGTTTAGGAGTGCAAGAGGGCACGTGCACAGCAACAGGCCCTGGTCTAGGAGTGCAAGAGGGTACGTGCACAGAAGCAGTCTCCTCCTTGTTTCCTGATGTAACCTCTGGAACCTCCTCTTCACTTTCTTTCTGACTTCCACCTACAGGCTTCTCTCCTGATGTTCGAGGAAGTATCAAATTTCTTGTCTCCACTTGTTTCTTTCTCACAGGTCGCAATTGATTGATATGCCTCTTATACACGACGCCCTCGCAACTTATAAGGTAGTGACGGTAGCTCAATAATTTCAAAATGGTACCTTTTTACCATTTAGGTCCAGTTGCATAGTTGCGGAAATAAACCTCGCAAACTGTAGTAAACTGCTCTTGCCTTCTTACGGCCTCATGAAATACCTCTCGCGGATTTCCCATCTTGGTATTAAATTCGAGAATCTTGATCTTAAACTTCTCTTCATTAGCAGTTCCGCGGGGGAATTCCTTTATTACAGTTTGGGGGAATGCTCTATGAGCAAATAGTAATCTTTGTAGATTCGTCTCTAAATCATCCTTCCCATTATTCTTTCTCAAAAGGTTTTTAAACTCTCTTACTTATCTCTCAGCTAAACCATTTGTACTAGGATTATATGGACTGGTTTTAGTGTGCCGTATACCATTCATTTTGGTAAATTGCTCGAATTTACCGGAGACAAACTGTCTTCCGTTATCTGTAACCAAAAAATAGGGCAATCCAAATCTGGCAAAAATTTCTCTAAGATGATTTATAATCGTTTTGATGGTAATATCTTTGATGATAAAAATTTCTATCCACTTTGAGTATGCGTCCACGAGAACCAAAAACATTCTTCTCATGAACGGACCCGCTAGATCAAGATGAAGTCGATGCCACGGTTTTTCGGGCCAAGTCCATTCCGAGATGGTAGCCGGGGGCATGCTTGCCGATTCTTGGCATACTCTACATTCTCTAGGTAACTCCTCGATGTTACTGTCTAAGCCTGGCCACCAGAAAATACCGTCTGGCAATTATCTTCATTTTAACAATCCCCATGTGTATTTCATGCAAGTCATTTAAAATTAAATATCTTAATTTTGGGGGAATTACCACTCTTTCACGCCATTGAAGACAACCAAACTCCAAACTTAATTCCTCATTGATCTTATAATGAGGAACTAGTGGGTTTTCTCTCTGTACCCATGTGAATTTTCACACGCACACAGTTGCCTTCTCTAACATTTCTAAATAATATAGACAGTATTTTATCTTGGGGCGTCTCATATGCCACCTCCATAAAAGAGAATGGTACCTCATTCAACCTCCTGAGAAGAAGTACCTGGTCTTCATCAAGAGACTCCCTGACACTCGATTCTAAAGGAAGACGTCACAATGCGTCAACATTGGAATTATCACTAGTTTTTCGAAATTCCACAGTATAATTAAATGCAGCTAATTTTAAGGACCATATTTTAATTCTGGATGATGCACATATGGGAATTGGTTTATGAGGTGAAAATATATGAATTAAGGGTCGATTGTCTGTGACCAATAAAATTTTCGTTCACAGTAAGTATTGTCTGAATTTCTCAACGCCAAAGGTTATGCTCAACGCTTTCTTTTCTAGTTGAGAGAAACGTTTTTTCCGCTTCAGTTAATGTTCTAGAAGAAAAAGCTATAGGGCATTCTTCCTTCCTATCATTTCTATGACTCAGAATACGCCTAGTCCATAGTCCATTAATAATGATTCACATTTTTTAAATAACATTCGATATTCTTTCGTCCAATTCCATCTACAATATTTATTCAAAAGTTGATAGAATAGCGCTAAAATGTTTGCTATATTCTTTATGAATCTATAATAATAAATTAAGAGTCCTATGAAAGGTCTTAATTGCGAAACATTCTTTAGGTTCACGCGTCTCTATCACTGCTTTATTTTTATTTTCTAAGGGATGCAGTCCATATTTATCCATTTTAAACCCTAAATATTCCACCGATTTCTTTTTAAATTTACATTTATATCTGTTTAACTTTAAACTTTTTCTAGCAATCATCTAAACACTAGATCCAACTTTTGTTCATGATCTTCAAAGTATTTTCCTGCAACCAAAGTATCATCTATGTAGCAGGCCACACCTGGCAAATCAGCAAATAGACCTTCCATAATCCTCTGAAATTTATTCGGTGCTACCGCTACGTCATATGGTAGTCTTTTATAAGAAAACAACCTCTTTGTTGTGTTTATATCAATAACAGCTTTGGCTTCTTCCACTAACATTACTTGTAAGTAAGCCTGTGATAGGTCTAGAGTCGAAATTACGGTGCTTGTAGATAATTTTGAAAAGATCTCATCGATCGATGGAAGGGGATACCTATCTAATTCTATTGCTTTATTAGCTGTACATCTAAAATCACCACATATCCTTACACTACCATCCTTTTTTAATACTGGTACTATTGGAGCGGTCCAATATGCATGAACTATAGGTTATAAAATGCAAGAATTCACTAAACGATCAATTTCATTCTCTACTTTGTTTTTTAGAGAGAAAGGTAAACTTCTGGCCTTACAAAACCCAGAAGTCACATCCTTTTTTAAATTAAAATTTATTTTAACATCCTTTAGACAGCCCAAATCTTTGTTAAACAAATCTGCATATCTATCAATAAACATATTTCTATTAGATTCATCATTTAAATTTTTAATGCTAAACAATCTAGAATAATCAAGTTTTAACTGTTTAAGCCATTCTCTTTCTAACAAAATCACCTGGATTTTTCATTTACAACTATTAATCGTAAATATTGGTTGGCTTATTTTACAAAAATATCTTTGACCTATAATCTCTATTGATTTACCACAAAAGGATTTTAATCTTTAATTTGTTGGAAATAATTTTTTACCTTGCCATTAAATCTTATAAATATCTTTAGGTATCAACGTAACTGGACTTCCTGTATCTATTGTGAAGCACAAAGAATAATTATCTACTGTTAAATTTATTGTGGCATCAGTTTCGCCCTGTACAGAATATATAGAGTCCTCTTGTACAAATTTACATTCCCACATTTTTTACTAGCTTTGCAGACCCTACTTAAATGACCCAGTTTTTTACATTTTAAAACAAGTCTTTGTTCTATGAGGGCAAACAGAGGCTACGTGTGAATGTCTTTCACCACATCTATAACACATTATTTCTCCCCTTTGCCTGAAAGGCCTATGCTGCACCATACTATTATTGAACTCACCCTTTTATCTTTTCCACATTCACAGGGGATATTTTGGCCACTAATTTATCTTGTAATTCTCTTGTATTTATCTCCGCCAGTTCGAACGAGATCGCCACTGCAAAGCCTTTTCCAGGGTGACATCGTCGTTTTCTTGTAGTAGCTTCTTTTGCGGGCTTTCCAACTTGATTCCAGTCACAAAACGGTCTCGCATCATGGTTCCCAGCATATCGCCGAAATTACAATTTATTGCTAAATGTTTCAATTCTCTAAGATATTCCGAAATTGATTCTCCTTCCTGTTGAATTCTCTTTAAAAATCTGCATCACTGTGGTATCACTTTCTTCTTTGGATCCAAATGCAGCTTAATTCTTTGAATGATAGTATCATAGGGTTGATCTTTCATTAGACCAGGAAGAAAATGTCGTTTCCCTGCTTCAAAGTTTCAGAATCTGGTAGCGAGGTAAAAATCAGCACTTTAATCTCCTCCTTCAGATGCCAAAAAGCGAGCCTCAAATTTTTGTACAAAAAGATCGAAGTGTCCTCCACTGGGCTATAGCATCTAAAAGGTACTATTAACTTTGAACTTGTCATGCTGATCTTTTCTACTCCTTTGTTTTCTTGATCCAGATAGTTTAAAAGATGTAGTTGTTATACTTGCATAGACGCCGTTTTCCTCAGCCTTTTACTGGCTCTGTAGATCGCGCATCCTCGTCGCCACTTTTGTTGTGTCGTAATTAGACTACAAGAGCTCAAACTTGACCATGGTCAACAACAAATGTCCAATTTATATATACATATATTTTTACAAAATGAAGCTTTATATAATACAAATAATATTCATCTATTTACATAAACAACAGTTAATATATAGCGAGAAGAGTAGAGGACTGAGCACAGATCCCTGAGGTACACCAGCCCATGTTCTTCGGTCCTTGGAAAATGTTCCATTGACCCGAAACTTTATCCTTCTTCCCCATAAGAAGTCTGCAATCCAGATTAAGGTTTTTCCTCTTACTCCGATGTTGTGCAGCCTTTCAAATAATTTCTACACTCGATCAAAAGCTGAGGTCATATCCAGGAATATGGCCGTTGTCTCCTTTGGCGGTTTTTCCTAGAAATCTATTATTGATTGACAGAAGTAGAACAGTTTATCAGTTGTACAGTGTCTGGATCTTTATGCAGTTTGGTAGAAGTTTATTTTATTATTGTTAGTGAGCCAGACTATGAGCCTAGATTGGATAATTCATTCTGTTATTTTACAAAGTATGCTGGTAAGAGCAATTGGCCGATAGTTCTTGCATTCCTTGGCATCTTTGTTTGGTTTCAGTATTGGCACTATAATTGATATCTTCCAATTCTTTGGTGGTTTACCAGTTTGCCATGAAATGTTCAGTATTCGTAGGAGTTGATTTTTAGCTTTGTCTCCAAAGTGTTTAATCATTTTACCAAAGATTAGAGCATCTCCAGGTGACATCTTGGATTTAACTTTCCTATTGATGAGTTTAGCTCATTCAGTGTGAAGTCTCTCGAGTAAATATCTTGTTGATGGTAATTTATTGCTTGTTTAACTAACCTGTTTACATTATTTTTAGAGTCCTGCCTTCATTCGTATAGCTGAGTCTGGAAGCGCTTGAAAGATATTCAGCAATTATTTCAGCCATCTGTTTGTTCGTTCTCGCTATTCGTATCGGTTAGAGTATTGAAGGATTAGTGTTGGTTTTAAGTGTTTTATAACACTAATTAAATTCCAGTGATGGCTTTCCTTTTTTGGATCCATTTTTTTTTTCGCAGAATTCTGCCCATTTTTCTCTCTCTCTTGTTTGAATATCCAAATTTCTTGTTCTATTTTGTGACTAATTTCAATGAGTTCCTTTATGATTTCTTCTGTTTTATTTGTTTTACGAAGTTGATTGATATTGTCTCTCTCTGCAATCATTGCCTCGATATTGTGGTCCTTCCAGTAAAGTATTCACAGGTCTTTACGTCTACCTCTAGTTATCGATACTTTTGCAGCTTTGGATATGTTCGAAGAGAAATTTTCCAATTTTTTGTCAATCGTTTTGTGATTTAATTCTTTGTTGCACAGTTCTTCAAGCTTTTCTGTGATTTTTTTCCAGTGTTTTTTTATTCTGTTGGAAATTCTCAATTTTGAATTTTATGGTTGTTAAAATTGGTCTGTGGTCACTGATTGCACTTTTCAGAATTTTCCATTGTGTTGTGGGTGCGATGTTGTAATTTATCGCTGTGATGTCTATTGCGGATTCTGTGCCTGTGGACTTGGATAGATAGGTGTTCTTTTCGTTATTTAACGGTGTAAGGTCGAGGTCGGTTAGCATGTCCTCAACCTGCTGACCTTTGTTATCCTGGAAAGGTGATCCCCAAGTTAGTCTTTCGGCGTTAAAATCACCAAGTATGATTGCGATATCCGAAGACGCTTCACTTAATGTCTCTATCAGGCCTGTATTGATGCTAGTATTATCGTGGTCATAAACATTTATGATTGGAATTTTTTATCTGTAAGATAAATTTCTATTGCCTGAGCTTCTGTCGTGCTTTCTCTAGGCTTACTCTGATTATAGGCGATTTCCTTAAATTTGATTTCTAGAATTTTAATCAAAACGGCAAGTCCTCCTCCGAATTTTCCCGGTCTGTCCTCTCGTAGTGTTGTATAATCTTTGATATTGAATCTCAGATTCTGATTCTATTTTGTCTCCTGAGGACAACTAATATGTACATAGTTGTCACAGAGAAGACAAGTCAGCTCTTTATTTTCCTCTGGGTACCATTTATATTGAGTTGTAGTAGATTGAATTGTGTCCTCGTAGTCGATTTCTCATCATGAGCTCGAGCTGCAGCTCATGACGCGGCGGTTACCCCGGACGCGGTAGTAATACTGACGATATCAATTTTGTTCTTCATTTGAAAATGGGTGCCGTTGCAACGTTACTCATCTTGGAAACGAACCAGAATTTGGTCAAATATTCCAAGGGTCCAGGGGGGACCGCAAGGAGGTGTGGTCGGACTTCTCCCCTTCCCCCTGGAATGGCGTCACTACAGGGTAAAGCACTCTTGGTGAATTCTTTTAATTGTGATTCAGAATCTGCCACTGAAGCTTTACGAGCGTTTCGTTCCTTTAAAGGTATTCGAAGCGATAAAGGACCAATGAGTTGCTACTCTCTAAAGCGATTGATTAAAGGTTTTGAGGCCTGGATCTCTGGAAACAAAACCTCGGAGTGGAAGACCATCGACATGCAAGTCAGTGGCTGTTACGGTTTTGCAGAATGCTGAAGCTATTGAAACGTTATCCCCGTATGAAGAAGTAAGTGCTAGACAAGTTTCTCGACAAACGGGGATTCCGTATGGAACAGTTTGGAGAGAACACACATTTATAATTTTTCTATTAAAATACCCTAACAAAATTCAAAGTTTTCACGAGTTGAAAGTCAGCGATTTTGAGAAGCGTCAAGAATTCGCTGCATGGGTTTTCCGGCAAATTGATATTGATGAAAACTGGCTGTCAAATGTTCTAAGAACAGATGATGCTCACTTTTATCTAAAGGGAGAATTTAACATTCAAAACTGCCTCATTTTGGCAACATAAAACCCTAGGATATTTACAGAAATACCATTTCATCAGCCCAGAGTTACAGTTTTATGTGGGTTCACTTCTTCTTTTATTTTTGAACCAATTTTCTTTGAAAAAATCGATGGAAGAACTTTTAAAACCGTTTTTGTAACTGGTGAATGTTATGTTCAACTTTTGAGAGAGAAGGTTATTCCCATATTGCAGGACAGACAAGCACTAAGCGAAATAACATTCATGCAAGATGGAGGACCTCTTCATATCTCCCGCGGTGCCAAACAATTGCTGAAGGATACGTTCGGTGAAATTCGTTGATAAGTCGCCACTTTATATACCAGTGGCCTCCAATATCACCAGACTTGACGCCTTACAATTTCGGTTATGGGGGTACATTAAGTCGCGTTTTTATCGATGCCGGCCTACCACATTGGCCATGTTGAAGGCTTCTATCAGATGGCACGTTTTATAAATTTCAACTATTTAATTGTGACCATTCTGTCATCTATCGTCTGCAGGCGGTGTTTGAGAATGAAGGGCGCCACATTGAGCAAGGATTGTGACCTAATACAAGAGAGAAGGCAGTTACCTCATGTGTTATATTTTGCAGCTCTTTGTTTTGGGTTATGGAAATAATAAATGCTGTCCTCACATCTTGACTCTTTTTTTTTCTGTGAACAGTAATTTTTTTGTTTGTCATTTTCCCACATCTTATAATATGTCGTGCAGGCCAAAGTGTTATAACTTCTCGAATAACACTGGTATACACAATTTTAACCCTTATGTTTAGTTTATCGCTTTTCGCTCATTAGAAGAAATAGCATAAGGAATATTCTCTGTATCCCCCCAACTTTAGAAATTTTGCGCAAAAAATAATACAAAATGATTTTGCTACCACGTTTTTCAACGCAAAAGGTCGATTTAAAAATTTTTTTTTTTTTGAGGGGATACATTTTCAAAATTATGTACAGTATAATAAACAATGATAACATTTGACAAACCCATAGGATATTTGGAATAAAGTAGGACAAGTATATTTTGCCACTCCCCTCTATATTTCATCTTTGGATCATGACAAATATCCAGTTAAATAGTCAAGTGTCGACAATTAGTAAAGAAACTATACATTCCTTATAGCACGAAATCCTATTAGTAGTGCCATCATAATTTTTTGTACTATATTAACATTTCAAAAATCTTGTATTGATATCAGTAGTTATTTTCAAACATTCAATTTATTTCTCAAAACTCCATCTAAAATATAAATATTTTTTTGCTACATGTTTTAATTTGCATATACCTATTTTACATATCTCAGATTGTATTTAAAAATCGTTAACCATTTCTTCTAGCTTTTGGCGAAATGGTGTTTTATTAATTTATCATTTGATATTATTTGGGTTCTTTCCTGGTATTCAAAAAGGAAAAATACGTGTCGTTCAGTTATATTTTTCAATTTATCAAACAATTTGGCCGCTGAATAGCTGATTCTGGTAGAGCGCCATCTAGCGAATAAAGTTGTAACTAAAATCAATTTCGAATTTTTCATTATTTGCCATAAAAAATCCCATTGTATCCTGAACACAATGGTGTTTACCGCATTGCTCTAGCGCAAATATTCGCGGAGTTATTAATTTTTAAAGTTGTGCGGGACTTTTGGATCACCCTGTATATAATATGCTTCGAGCAATCGCTCTTCCGCAAATATCAGATTGTTTCTTTTATTAGAACATTTATAATATGATGCACTAGCGCTCCATCTGTTATCAAAATTCAAAACTATTTTAAAGGCGTAAGATTCTTTTTGATATTAAACAATTTCTACTGCCCTTACTGCAATGGAAAATTCAAAAAGAATCTTACGCCTTTAAAATTGTTTTGAATTTTGATAACAGATGGCGCGCTAGTGCATCATATTATAAATGTTCTAATAAAAGAAACAATTTGATATTTGCGGAAGAGCGATTGGTCGAAGCATATTATATATTTTAAAATGTATGTAATTCTGCTGTCCTCAAAGCTTATGTCCATAGTTCTTCTAAAATACCCATTCAAAGAGTCTATCAACAGTTTCACTATAAAAGGAAGTTCCAAAATGCAATAAGAAGGCGGATTAATTGATACAAAAAATTCAATATAACAGCGGTATGGTAGATTAAACGGGCGAAACCGCTGAGAGGGTTCACCACTGATGAGCCAGGCCCTCTCATTAATTTTTCCATTGCAGTAAGGGCAGTAGAAATTGTTTAATATCAAAAAGAATATTACGCCTTTAAAATAGTTTTGAATTTTGATAACAGATGGCGCGCTAGTGCAGCATAAAATATAACAATGTTTTTCTCTAAACACAATTTTGATATAGGACACATAAGAACTAAACCAATTTGCATATCTCCTTTAGATAATATTCCAATAGCACAAAAGCCATAAATGACATATTTTTACAATAATGCTGGAATACAAAAACAAATAACTGAATTATCAAAGTAAGGTATTATTAGGCCCTCATATAGCCCAAATAGTTCTCTCGCATTATTAGTGAATAAAAAATCTGATGCCCCAAATCACCCCACAAGACTCTGTATAGATTATAGAAAACTTATTCAAAAAACAGTTCCAGAAGATACACTAATTCCACTTATAGAACAAATTATACATAGGTTATTGTTGGAAATCTTTTATGGTTCAGATGATGAAACAACAAAATGGTTTTAAAGAATTAGGCGATTTTACCTTTTAGAAAGTATTTTAAATTTATTATTTTCAAAGAGAGAGAGAAAAGAACATTTAACAATTTACATTACAATTACTAATTTTGTAAACAAAAAAACACTCCTTTGTTCTCGGTTTTTATATTACAGTGTTTTCAGTCCAAAGGTATTTCAAGATCATTGATTTATTATTATTCTTTTTTTTACAACATTCCCTCTTAAATCAGTGATCTTATCAATTTCACCAGTTTCTTCACTTGACTTATGTTTTAGATGGTTGTCATAAGAAGGGATTTGAATTTGTCAAACTTTGGTCTGGCTAGAGGTTTTGTTAGGATGTCTGCAATTTGGCGTTCTGTTGGACAATATATCAGGTTAAACTTTTGAGTTTGATCTTTCACAAAATGATATTCGACATCAATATGTTTAGGTTTAGTGGTGTATTTGCCTGATTTTATAATTTTTATAGTGCTTTGGTTATCAACATAGAGATTTATATCAAAATTATCTGGAATTAATTCTTCCAATAGGGATCTTATGTATGACACTCCTTTGCATGCATCTGCTGCAGCAATGAACTCTGCTTCAGTGCTGGAAAGGGCAATTACAGGTTGCTTAGCACCAACTTATGGGACCTCCACATAGGTAAACTACATATCCTGTGGTACTTTTCCTAGTTTTAATATCTCCAGCAAAGTCAGAATCACAATACACATTTAATTCAAATGGCATCTCTCCATCATATGATATGCATAAATTGGTGGTGTGATTTAAATATCTTAGGGTTCTTTTGATGTTTATAATATCTTGAGTTGTAGGATCATGCATTGACCTGCTTTCAAAATTTGTGGCAAAGGTCATGTCTCGTCTAGTTTTGTTTGTCAAGTATAAAAGGCTTCCAATTGCTTGTCAGTAGGGAAATTTGTTATCATTTGATATTTCTAAGTTTTTGTCTAATTCTTTTATTTTATCTGTAATTGGAGTGGGTACTGGTTTTGAGTTTTGCATATTATATCTTTCAAGAACTTATTTTGCATAATTTTCTTGTGAAAGGAAATTTTTCTTTTCTTCCTCAAAACACAAAAATATTCCCAAAAAAGTTCTTGGATCATTGTTTATTTTAACTTCAAACTCTTGGGATAGCTTTTCTAAAATATCATTTGATTCTTCTTCATTATCTCCCATTAAGATACCATCATCTACATATATTGCAATGTACATATTTCCTTTGTTGGTTTAAAAAAAAAAGACATGGCTCTGATTTTACTTGTATGAAATCTTGGGATTTGAGAAAGGGTTTTAATCTTTCATTCCATTTTAATGGGGCTTGCTTTAAACCATACAATGCCTTTCTTAACCTACATATTTTTCCTTTATAACCTTCTGGCAATTGAACATTTATATAATATAATCGTTTGGATTGATTGGATTGGTTGTTTGGATTGGTTGTTGTAAGACCCTGTTGACCTACTTGAGGGGGTTGACTTGTGGTGATTGTTGGCGAAGTCGTTTGCTGAAATGGTAGGTTTTCTCACAGGGGAAATAACGAGAGGGACACAGAATGGGCTTGAAAATAGGACCAGGCGACTAAGGGAGAGAAGGTTTTTGACTAAAGGGGTACTTGACTATGATATTCTAACATAGAAGTTACCTGAGCGAGAAGGGCTGAAGCACGTCTTCCTTCTTGTAGTGGCGTGCTCCCAACTGACTAACTTGAGTCCGAGATTTACCTCGTTAACTCTCTATTGCTCTCATTGGTTGAAATCGTCTACGTGGTTACCTTTGGTTGGCTGTTAGCTATTCCTGCTGGTCTCTGATTGGATTTTGGTACCTCCATTGTCTTTGTCATGATTACCATCCTCCAGGAAGAAGAAGGTCTTTGAACTTAGTTTTTATTAGTTCCTGGGTAATAACCTTTACTTCCTGGCTAATGAAATCCTGGTAATGGTTTCTCCCCAGTTCGCTAGGCCTAGCTTTTATTAAAACCTTTTGGATGATACATTGCATATATTGTGGTGGGGTTACATCTTGGTATATACAAATTATGACAGATGCGCCCCCTACATGTGAAGAATTCAAAAAGGGGTAGCCTGAAGTGAATTCTGTAAGGGAAAAATAATTTTGTGGGGGAAAAATTAATTATGCGTACTGGGAGGCTATATACAAGTATTGTAGGTGACATAAAAGATAAAAGAGAATGGTGTTGGTGAGATATTGGTTGAGTATAAGGAAGAGAAATCAAAATAATTTAATTATAAGAAATCAAAGTGAGAATGCGCTTTGGTGCATTGTTGAGTGAGAAAAGAAAAAGGTGCCTACACAATTCAGCTCGATATGGGGAAAACTAAAATCGAGGGAATTTTTCTGTTAGGGCTTTTGAGAAATCAAAAATAAAATTTAATTGTAAGAAATCAAATTCAATGCGCTTTGGTGCATTGTTGAGTGAAAAAAAAGGTGCCTACACAATTCAGCTCGAGATGGGGGAAACTAAAATCGAGGGAATTTTCTGTTAGGGCTTTTGGAAATCAAAAAATAAAAATAAAAATATAGAAAATTAAAAAAAAACCAGTGAGTTTTCGTTGAGAAAAATGTGTTTAGTGTTTGAGAAAGTAATTGGTTTATAAGCAAAATAAAAAAAGAATTTGTTATATAAATGGTAAATATTTGATTAAGCATTTTGATTTCAAAGATAAAAAAATTAATGAATGGGGTAAGAAAACACAATGTCGTAGAGAGATTCGCAGGATCTCTAATGATAAAAGTTACATGCCAATGTATCTAGGTCACGCGGCGCGTCCTGCTCTTTTTTATTGCCTCGTAGATTTTTTTGTCCCTGTGTGACTCATGGGTGGAAACATGATTCTTCCCAAAGTGCGTTTACATTGTGTATACAGGAGACACGGGAATCTCGTTAACCTTAGGTTTGTATTTGTATTCGTTGTAATGTGTTTTGGAGTTGTATTGTCTTTCAAGATCTCAAGGCCGAGTGTATTATGTTAATTTGTCCCGAACCTTAATGCGTTCTAGGGATTTTTATGCAGTTCCCTAGGGCACTTAAGATATGCTCGCCCGATATCCACTTCGTATCGGGAGGTCGTGACCAGAATCGGATCTTTGAATACAGGGTTCGAGGAGAGTCCTCGACCCTTCTAAAGTGGTTGTTTCTTTCTTTCGGAAGAAACGTAAGCTCGAAAGCTTTGCTACCTTTTTTTTTCCAATCCTTTAAGTGGTAATGTGCGTGTTTTTGTTCGTATTTGACCTTGAGATCTGAAATTTGCGTATTGGTCGTGAGTGTTGTATGCTTGTTTTACGTGGGTGACATGTAATATTGTTTGGAAATGTTAATAAAAGAATCGAATTTAGTTGGCAATTCATTTGGAATGTTTTTTGAGAATTAAATTTGTTTATTAATATAATATTAATATGATGCTTTTAATATAATCAAATGTGTTTATGTAAGAATCGGGATGTGAACTCGTTTTAAGTGGATCCAACGTTGAACGAAAATGCAATTTGGTGATCGTTAAAAATGGCGGACGCTTTTGTGTATCGCGGGGAGGACAAGTTGACCTCGATCGAACTGGAGACGTCTTTTATTTTTAGTGCCGGAAATCGGGGGAGGCCAGACGGGGAATTTGTAACTCTATCCTCCCCTTCTTTCTCTAATTGATCCGGAGGTCTCAACGCCCGCTGGACCTTCTTAATTAGGTTAGTTGTGGCCCCCTGAAAATTCGCCGAAAGTTTTCTTCCATTATCTCCAATATAAGTGCGACAAATGTATAGACGGAACTTCCTATATGGAAGATGGCTTCCTGTAATTGGTACAGCCTTTGGGGCTGTTGGGTATATAATCCAATGTAGACTATCATGGCAGATGGAGCGAGTTTATAGGGCATAATCAGAAGACAGATAAAAATATGAAGTGAAATATGGGATATCTGCACATTTTTCCCCATGTTTTCTCCAGGAGTTGATGGCTTTGGGTTTGGTTTAGTAATTCGTTTGGTTGTGGCGGACTTGGAATTGGATGTAATTGTGGATGGGCGATGTCGCGTTCTTTGTTATTATGGGTGATGATGTAAATCGGATTTTGGTGAAAATGGTGGGATCTAAATGATTGAAAGGCTCGCTGTTTGTTAGTTGAATTGTCAACGGCTCCGTTGGAAAAAGTTCGGGTGTGAGGTGTCTAAATGGAAACGTGTAATCGTTCCTCTGTCGTAGCTGGTGTATTTTGTTATTGTTGGTGCTGTGTGTGGGGTATTTTTTGTGTAGGGGTTTAGTTTGTTTATGTGGACTGTATCGATGTCTCTTAGGGGAGGTCGGTTGGATCCATCGATACGTTTTGTCAATTGGCAGGTTGAACAGGTTTTTACCTTTTGTGCAATGTCTTGTGACATGTTCTGCCAATAATATTGAGCGGAGATGAGTCTCGTCATCTTTGAGATGTTTGGAAGGTTGTATTGTGTGTGTACTGATTGAAGTAGTTTGTTGGTTAGTGTTTTTGGAATTATGATTTTGGTTACACCTTTGCGGGAAATGGTATGAAATCCGTTGTGATCATTGGTCAAGCTAGAATTTCCCGATGGGGAAGGCTGATGGTTCTTAATGAGGAAGGCGTCTAAGAAGCCACAGAACGAGTTACGAGTTAGGAGGTCCGCCTCATATTGCTCTGCTCCTTTTTGTAACGAACCTCATATTCGTATCTCCATAGCCGTAATCTCCATCGAAATAATCTGCCTGATGGGTTTTTGATCGTTTTCAGCCACTGTAATGTGTGATGGTCAGAAAAAATGGTATTTTTTCTGTCCAACAAACAGACGCGGAATTTATCCACACTCTCAACGATTGCTAGGCATTCTAGTTCAGAGCTGGAATAGTTCCGTTCGTGTGAACGCAGGGAGCGGCTGAAATACTGGACTGGGTAGGTCTTCCCATCAGGGTGGACCTGTTTGAGGACGCCTGCGATGCCGAGTGTTGAGGCGTTACAGTACACTTGGCATGGCAGACCTTCCTGGTAAAGTTGTAAAGTGGGGTGTATTGTGAGGCTTTCTTTCAGGCTAGTGAACGCTTTCTGGCATTTGTCATCCCAGACCCTCGTGACATCCCTTTTGAGAAGGTTGACAAGTGGCGTCCGCAAGCGGGCGTAGTCCGGAATAAACTTTTTATAAGCGTTCACAGCGCCTAAGAAAGATCGCAATGTTTTGCGATTGTGTGGTTGTTGGATGGCGTGAATTGTTTCGATGTTTCGTGTAAATGGTGTGGTTGTACCGGCAGTGGTTGTGCATGTATCTGCGTGGTGTTGTTGTCGCGCTTGTTGCGATGTTTGCGCGTGTGACTGTTGTGTGACGACGTGTGGTCTTGTGTGTGCTTTGTGTATGAGCTGTCCTGTTGGATGGACACTGTCTGGGTATTGTTGTTGTGAGTTGGGGCCGTTGTGGCCTTGTGCATTGAGGGCAAATAATAAAGGCAGTTGGCCTTAGTGAAAAAATTGTGCTGTGCGCGCGCGTGACTAGATTGGCATGTTGGCAATTGGTTTTTGACCAATGGATGCGCGCATTAGGTGCCATGTGCGGAAGGCCTGTGTGCGTTGTGAGCCCTTTGTGGCTCCGCTTGGCATTTCCAATAGGCGCATTCATTGGGAAGGTGAGCAAAGTGGTAGGTAGTGGAAGACAATTGAGCGGCAAGTTGGAACTTAGTGCCTTGGTTAAAGTCTATTGTAATTTAAAAGTTCAGAGGGTATTTATACCGAGAATTCAAATGATAGAGGTGCTTTCACCACATGGAAATTCTCTTTTTGGGTTATTTACCTATTGTCAGGGGGAGGGTTATTTTACCTATGGTCGGTACAAGACCGTTTATGGTCTGTAGGTCTATGGACTGTTTTTTAAGTTTTAGTTGAGGGAGGTTACATTTTCATTTTTTATAAAGGTTATGGGGCACTATGTTCAAGCTTGCGCCTGTGTCAATTAGAAAGGGGTGACAGTTCAGGCGTGATGGACAGTTTTATCGTCAGCTGGCGAACGAAAAGTGGGTGGTGCCTTCCTACCTGGTTGGCGAATGGCTGGGGCGTCCTCGGACGTCTGGGCCTGGTGTGGGACGTCGGTCGTGCTGTGGAGGTGGGGTTGTTTGCACTGCCCGCGCGCTCGCGCGTTGAACTGGTTTGTATGGTGCAGTCCACACTCTTGTTCTTCTTTGGGCGCTGGTGTATGGGTCCGGCATAGTGGGTGGTGGCTCCTCGGGGTGGCGCGTCAGGTAGCCAGGCAACCTGTCGGGGGTGGCTCCGTCCATCTTCCGGTCGTAGGCCCGGAAGAATCGGTGGGTGGCGTATGTCACATCGGAGGGGGGCAGGTCCGTCTCCGCGCGTTGGGTCGACCTTACTTGCGTGAGGATGGCGGTCAACTGCACTATTTTTTCCGCTAGGCTGCGGGCGTGTCTCACCGACTCCGCTGGCTTCCCTCTCCCTTATCACGTTGCCTCTTTGTTCTTGCTCGTTTTCCATTATATATCCTGTCGACTCACTATACTATTCGGATTGGTTGGATTGGTTGCTTGGATTGGTTGTTGTAAGACCCTGTTGACTTACTTGAGGGGGTTGACGTGGGGTGATTGATGACGCAGTCGTTGGCTGAAATGGTAGGTTTTCTCACAGGGGAAATAACGAGAGGGACACAGAATGGGCTTGAAAATAGGACCAGGCGACTAAGGGAGAAAGGGTTTTTTGACTAATGGAATACTTGACTATTGCATTCTACATAGATGTTACCTTTGGTGAGAAGGGCTTAAGCGTCCTACTTCTTGTGGTGTCCAGCTCCCAACTGACTAACTTGAGTCCGAGATTTACCTCGTTAACTTTCTATTGCTCTCATTGGTTGAAATCGTCTACATGGTTACATTTGGTTGGCTGTTAGCTATTCCTGCTGGACTCTGATTCGATATTGGTTGCCCTCAATTGTATTTTCCATGATTACCATCCTCCAGAAAGAAGAAGGTCTTTGACTTAGTTTTTATTAGTTCCTGAGTAATAACCTTTACTTCCTGGATAATGAAATCCTAATAATGGTTTCTCCCCAGTTCGCTAGGCCTAGCTTTTATTAAAACCTTTTGGATCATACATTGCATATATTGGTGGTGGGTTACATCTTGGTATATACAAATTATGACATATATTTCTTCATCCAAAACCCCATATAGAAAAGTCTGTTTTCATGTCAAATGTTTTAAAAACAAACTTTTTCTTAGCCATTAGAGCAAAGTATATCCTTAAGAGACAGTACTTATAACTGGACTGAATGTCTCATAATATCAATGCCTGCTTCTTGCTCAAAGCCTCTTACAACTAGTCTTGCTTTGTAACGGCCATCTTCTTTCACTTTAAAGAGCCATTTAGAGGTCAGAATCTTTTTGTTTGACGCTTTCATTTTCTTTTACTATTTCCCAAACTTCATTTTTGGCAAGAGATTATTTTTCTTATTTCATTGCCTTTTTCCATTTTTTCTTGATTTGGACCAGATATAGCTTCTGAGTAAGTTAAAGAGCTGATTCTGTTGTTCCGTCCCGTTCTAAATAGAAGTCTTCATATCTTGATTGTCTTGTAAACTACTTCTTGGTCTAAGATTATATTTTGAAGTACTTGGTTTTGTAGGGATATCTTCTTTGTTTTCAGAGACTTCTGGTTGACTTGGTTCTTCATTTAATTCTAGTTGATCTTCAGATTCTTCTGGTTCGACAATAGGTATTTTTCTTCTTTATTCAAACATCCTTTATCTTAAAAAATTACATCTCTAGCTGTAAGGATTCGTTTGTTTTGTTCATCCCAAAGGCGATAACCATTTGGTGCATAACCTATAAAGGTATATTTTTTTACTCCTGTCTTCAATTTCTTCAAGTGTTTTAGGTTTTGGCATAAGCTTCACAAACAAAAAGTTGTAAATTTGACAAATTTGGTCTTTTGTTGAACCAAAGTTCTGCAGGGGTTTTCTCTAATTCTTGAGTAGGGCCTTCGGTTCAGCAAATAGGCTGAAACTCTTACGGCTTCTCCTCACATGTATTTTTCTACACCAGAATGAATCAAATCAATCTAGTTTTCTCCATCAGGGTTCTATTTAATCTTTCGGCTTTGCCGTTTAGCTGGGGTGAGTGAGGTATGGTGAGATCCATAATGATTCCTTTAGCTTTGCACCAGGAGTTTATATCTTCATTACATATTCTCCGCCATTGTCACATCTTATTTTTGAACTTTAAGATTCATTTGGTTTTCTGCTTCTGTAATAAATTATTTTAGATATCCTTTTACTTCATATTTATTTTGTAACAAATACACATGACAAAATGTGTGTAGTCATCAAGAAATGTTAGAAAATAGTTTTTGTTGTCATGGGTAGTCAGAAGTAATCTAAAGGTCCACATACATCTGTATGGATTATTTCTAAAGGCTTTTTTGATTTTGTTCTAATGGAATTGAATGGCTTTCTTACCTGTTTAGCTTTAATCCATGTTTCACAAATTTCATCTTGACTTATCTTTTCTGTTTATTCCATAAACCATAGATTTTAATTGTTTTACGTTTGAAAAACTTATGTGACCCATTTTTCTGTGCCATTTGAGCATTTTCTTCATTGTGGATAGCTGTTAGGTGAGATTCTTTAATTTCGGGATTTTCTGTTTCTATATTTATTGTATAGAGTCCATTTTCCCGTTTTTCTCCTTTAAAACTTTTATTCCATTTTTTACGACAAATACCTTTTCATCTTCAAAGACTTTGCCTCTATTTCTGGTAATGGCACTTACTGATAGTAAATTATTTGTCAAGTTTGGTACAAACATCACCTCCTTGATATCACATTTCTTTCTTTGAAATTTCCCGACTTATTTAGCTATTAGAGTTTCTTCCTTTTTTGCAATTGATATTTTGAGTTGCAATCTACTTCATCTATTAAAAACCTTTTACTATTTATCATATGGCTTGTTGAGCCCCTGTCTAAAATGAATTCTTACAATTCGTCATTTTATATTTTAAAGTCTCTCCTGCAAAAAGGGACAAATCTTCTTCATTTTTGTTTCTAAAAGAGCAATCCTTTTCTTTATGATTTGACTTTTTACAAATTAAGCAAGGAATATTTTCCTGGTATTTATTTTGAGATTTATTAAAGAAGCATTGGTCCTGAGTAATGATTTGTGTTTTTCAAGATGGGTACACCAATTTTTTTAATTAGTCTACAATATTTTGCTAAGTGCCCGCTCTTTTTGTAGTTAAAGCACTGCTTTTATTTAGTAGCACTCATGGCTATTCCCTCTTCAGGCTTAATTTTGTTACGTTTCTTCAAGTGATAGTCTTGTATATTAAATTTGTTAAAGTTTTCTCACTTTTTGGTGTCGAGTCCCATGCTGTGCTGAAGTAATTAAAGTAGTCTGGCAAAATGCTCAAATATTTTAGAAATTACAAAACTTTCCTTAATTTTTGTTTTACATTATTCAGTTTGAATACTCTAAATTTTGCATTCTGCTTATATTTGTGCCATATCTGTATTTTTATCAATTTGAAACCATGAAATTCTTGTAGTAATTTGCATTTTAATTGCTCATCTTTCTCTTGATAAATGGTACTAGTTTTTCATACATTTCTTTTGAAGTTTTGCAATTTAGAATATGTGTTCAAAACATTCTTTTCAATGGTTAACATGATGTATTTTTGTGCTTTGGCATCTTTTAGGCTCCATTTATCTTTTCAGTTTCATCTTTCAAGTCATTCAAACAACGATTTTCCATTTAAATATCTAGAAGGCCATTTGCTTTGAAAATAATTGTTGATGAAGATGATGAAACAACAAATAACAAGTTTACTTACAGCTGAAATGGTTTTAAAGAATTAGGCGATTTACCTTTTAAGAAAGTTATTTAAATTTAATATTTTTCAAGGAGAGAGAGAGAGAAAAGAACATTTAATAATTTACATTACAATTACTAATTTTGTAAACAAAAACACTCCTTTGTTCTCGGTTTTTATATTACAGTGTTTGTCAGTCCAAAAGTATTTCAAGATCATTGATTTAATATTCTTTTTTTTTAACAATTATCACAGTCAAAATATATACTATTCTAGATGTTGAAATGCATACTGGCATATACCCATAGATGAAAAAGATAAATATAAAACATCATTTGTAACACAATTAGGATGTTATGAAGGAAATAGGCTTCCATATGGTTTAAAAAATGCACCCTCACAATTTAAAAGAATTATGAAATCAATTTTCACTAAACATAACATACACTATGTCTTAAATTATTTTGAAGATATTATTATATAAAATAAAACTTATGAAGAACACATTCTACATTTAGATAACATATTAAATATATTTGAACAAGAAATATAAAGCTTAATCTCAATAAATGTCAATTTTTACAAAAAGAAATAAAATTTTTAGGATACACTATTATCTCAGGAAATTATACACCAAATAACACAAATATTTGAAGCAATTTTAAAATTAAATAGACCATACAATATTAAAACATAACAAAGGTTTTTAGGTACAATTAATATATATAATAAATTTATTCCCCACTAGCGGACGTACCCGCTTCGTCCGGGTTTTACCCGAGTAAAGGTTTGTCTAACGAATCTCTCGATAAAGTGAACATTTTTTGCCGGTCCCTTGAAAAATACTCGATAAGTTGAATAAAATCAATAATAATTGGTTCCCCTCGGTATTTGGAAGTTAAAGGAATAGTATCTTGCCTTGGAATTGTATCATTATTCTTGTATGGATGTATCGGCTTCGCCCGGGTTTTACCCGAGTAAAGGTTTGTCTAACGAATCTTCGATAAAGTGAACATTTTTTGCCGGTCCCTTTAAAAATACTCCGATAAGTTGAATATAATAAATATTAATTGGTTCCCTCGGTAATTGGAAGTTAAGGAATAGTATCTTGCCCATAGAATTGAATCATTATCTTTGTCTCAAATAAATTGCCCGTGTCATCCTGACGTTTGTCTTCCTAATTTCCTACATTACAAAATTCATCATGATAATATGAATTATAATAGATAAATAATATATTTATCTTGATTATTTTAAAGCGAAAAGTTATTTCAAAATTTTATTTGCTAGAAACCTTCCCAGTACTATACTAAAAAACTTCCCAAAGTTTCATGGCGTTCCAATGAGTGGTTTGTTCAGGCATAAAGGACAGACAGACACACATACATTCATTTATATATATATACTAGCGGATGTACCCGGCTTCGCCCGGGTTTTACCCAAGTAAAGGTTTGTCGAACGAACATTTGTTAAAACAATTCTCTATAAACTTATAAAAAAAATAATAGATATATTTTGATAATTTGAAACTCGTAAATTTGAAATCTCTCGATAAAGTGAACATTTTTTCCCGGTCCCTTGAAAAATACTCGATAAGTTGAATAAAATCAATATTAATTGGTTCCCCTCGGTAATTGGAAGTTAAAGGTATAGTATCTTGCCTTCGAATTGTATCATTATTCTTGTCTCAAATAAATTGCCGTGTCATCCTGAATTTTATCTTTCCTAATTTTCTACATTACAAAATCATCATTTTATCTATTCTCCCAATATATATGTTGTAGATAAATGAAAAAACTAACTTTGACTTGTGCTCAATTAATAGGTAGAATATCTTACTTTTGATAAATAATCTTTAAGATAATAAACTTAGTGATAATAAAACTTATAGTTAAAAAAACTTGTTTATCATCGTCGCAATGGGGGCGCTGCTTTCGAGTTAAATATACAAATCTGCAAATAACTCTAAGGATATTCAAGATATTCAAGAAATTATTTTTCAAAAACCTTCCCGGGGATATACCTAATAATATCCCAAAATTTCACGGCGATTAGATGTATGGTTTTTGAATCTATAGAGTACAGATAGACAGACATACATTCAATTTTATATATATAGATTATGCACAAATTAGGGAACCTTAAATGAACTTTTGTTAAAAAATGCTGCTTGGTTATGGAGTGCAAAACATGAACAAGCATTCCAAACACTTAAAAATGCACTCATTTCAACCTGTACTTTATATTTATGATCCATCAAAACCATGTCATTTAATCACAGATGCCTCAAGTCTAGGAGTAGCAGGAGTCTGAAAACAACCTGATGAACAAGGCATCTTACACCCAAAGCTTATTATTCAAGATATACCTAACCCATATGAGCGAATTTACTGCTTCAGAAATTGAAACATTAGCAATAATTAATTCAGTACAAAGGTTTCATACATATTTACATAATATACATTGTACCTTGCACACAGATCCCTTGCCTTAAAATGGATCAAAAATGTTAAAAATCCACATGGCATATTATTTAGATGGTCCTTAATCCCATCTCAATATAACTTTTTTTGACATGAAAAATAATAAAGGATCAAATAATATGAAGCAGACAGCTGCCAAGAGCACCTGTCTCATTTTATCTAACATATAATTAGTTAAAAGAACACCAATTAACAGAACAAATAGTAACATAGTAACAATAGTAAAATTAAAAAATAAAATGGTCTTTATATAATCAATAGAAAGGGTTTTAAAAGAGCTTATGTACCACAGACACTAAGACACAAATTATTAAACAAAATACATACAAAGCATGGACATATTGGAACAAATCAAATGACTAAAATAATTTGCCCACATTATTATTGGCCACATATGACTATGGATATTGCTAATTACACGAAGCATTGTGAAACTAGTCAGTTTAATAAATCTAGGGATAACAGAAATGTTTATGGACCACTACAACAGATGCCAATAGCTACACACCCCAATCATATTTTTTTTCTTCAGACACAATGGGGGTTTACATAATTATGGACAACCAGATACAGTATTCATATGATAGAAGATCATCACAGTATTTCCTTTGGACCTTTCCTACAAATTCTGTATCAACTGATTATTATATAACTTGTTTAAAAAAATTTATTCTAAATTAATAAACCTGAAATACTAATAACTGACAGAAATGCAGCTTTTCTTAGCAGTAAATTTAAACAATTTTTGAGAAAAAATAATGTTAAGCATCTTATCACCAGTGCCCATCACCCAGAAACAAATGAAAAAGTAGAAAGATTAAATTCAACACTCATAAATAGGTTAAGATGTGATATAATCATAATTTGAATATCCCATGGACAAAATATATTCCTAATATTACTAAAAGTTATAATGAATCAGTACATACCATAACAGGCTTTACACCTATGTTCTTATACTATGGAATACAACCAGAGTATATAGAACATGGCACAGAAACACGTACACCAAAAAAAGGCAAGAGAATTAGCTATCGAAAGAACCATAAAATCCCATGAACACAGCAAACAGCTTTATGATATTAAACACCCAGAACCCATTTTTAAAGAAGGAGATCAGGTATTAGTAAAAACCTTTATTTATCCAAACACTGGTAAATTAACACAAAGATATATAGGCCCATTTACAATTTTAAAACAACTTTCTCCAGTCACACATGAAATAAATAAACCCAATTTACCTCAAAGAAAACAAACAGAAATTATACTCTAATAAACTTAAATTATTTTACCCAGAATCAGATTATTACTTCAAAATAGCACTAATTTAGAAAATGACTTAATAATAAACCAAAATTCTAGCACAAAGTTAATAGATATTGATGATAAAACCATGTTTTTTACAGGAAGGCCATATTTTAGATATGGACAAAGAAGAACAAATATCAACCCCAATTTTTATGCCTACACAAATTACTTAATGTCACTCCATATTTTAACATTTCTACTGCCATTCAATATTTTGAAATACAACAAGCATAATGACATAATAACTATATTTTAAATTCCCTTTTGGCTTCATATAAATTTTTATATCAATCTATCATAATTATTTCTTATATAGTTTTATTCTAATTCAATAATTATAGAAATTATTTATAAACGAATTTTCTTTTGTTTATTTGAAAAATATGGACATTGATTTTTATTGTTTAATTTGTAATTATTTCTATAGACATTTTGATTTCGTTTAATTATTATTATTTTTTTTTGCAATTGCCAATTTTATTTTGAAATTTCAACTTTTTAAAAATCTTTTTCACAGGGGGGAAATATTATATAAATCTAAATGCAGATATTTTATTTTTTAAAAACATGTATTTAATTTTCATTCATTGACTGCTCAACATTTTTTGACCATTGATTTAGAATATACAACTTTGAATATTCTTGTAAATATGTATAGTTAAGCTACCTTTTTTTAAAATCACGAATATAGAGAGAAATTATTTATAAATTCTATATTACTGTGAAAAATAATTTTATGTGTAATTTACTCCAAGTAATTCAAAATAAAAAAAACTGCTTGATAAGTAAATAATTTATTTCTTATTTTCCCGACTGCACCTCCAATTCTATCTTTTCAACAACAAACCAAAAAATTCATAACATAAATATATGATAAAATTATTAAACCTCTGACATAAAACATTATCGACTTATACCACTTGTATATTTCTATGAAAGTGTCTCCAATGGGACCCCTGGAACTTATCGATCAATTTCCACCTAAATAAAATATCTCTTTAATTCAACCACACCCGCTTTTGGATGTTAACTAGTCACAATTAATCTCAACATATGCAAGTGATTTGCACTATAAATTGCTTTCAAGTGACCACTAGACACAATCGATCAATTTTCACTAAGATATGCCGCCTCTATAAAGTATCCACCTTCCTACTACACAATCGGTCAATATCACTGCAAGTAACTGTAGAGGCCATTCCTGGGGCCTCCACAAAGTTCACCCACAGTATCAATGGAAAGCTGGTGGACAATGAAGACTGTAGAGGCCACTCCTGGGGCCTCCACAAAGTTCACCTACAGTATCAATGGAAAGCTGGTGGACAATGAAGAAGCTGCCTCGACAAGAAAGAAGTGAACTTCGAGCATACTTCATTGTAAAACCAGCCCATCTCTTCACCTCCTTTTTATTTCTAATTTTTGTAAATAACTTATAGTACTATAATAAATTTCCTTTTTCTTTTAAATGAGCAGCTTTTTTTTTTTTTTATATTTTAAAATAATATTTCGAATGATAATTTTTATTATAATTTTTATCTTTTTGTTTTTTTCAAAAATTTCTTTTTTTTTTATCACAGAGGGTGACCAGATAAAGATTTATAACTAATTCTTTTTTGGTCACCCTGGGAAAAAATGTTAGTTAGAGCAGTTTTTAGAGCAGAGATAAGAGGATAGTGAAGCTCGTGAAAAATCAACCAAAAATGTAGTTCTACAAGATTTTAGTGGAAGGAATCTCCCAGCCATCCAGCTGAAGCACTAAGTTAAGTATCTTTCAATAATGATTTTTTTAACAGGTATATCCTTGTAAATTTTCCCATTCAATCCTCATTGCCCGTTCCATTTATTTTATTCTTATCTTTGTGTTTTTTTTTTGTTTTAAGAGATAAATAAATATATTGTAGTCTTAATCAAACTTTACAGTTGTCCTTCTCCCTTTTTTTTTAACCCCAGTGCGCGCAGGATACATGCAAATTATACTTTTTATATAGCATGATGTAAAATTTCGTGAACTCCCTGAGAATGAAAGAGCCTCATGGATTTCGGGACGATAGCGTCAGAAATAGGCTCATCAATGACGCCTTCAACGTGGGGCGACCAATTCCAAATAAGGCCACGAAAAGTTCACGGTAAAATAACACCCTGCTGTTTAAAACATTTAAAATACAATATAACGCGGCTGATGATTGTAAAACGAAAATTGAAATTATACCGCGAATGTTTCTTTTATAAAAATCGAAATTTATTTTCAAAGAGAAATAGCGACATTTCTAACTTTGAGGATGAGGTATGGAAAGGTGAAACATGTAACTTGTAAAATCCTGTCTGAAGCATAAACTAATAGATAATGTGTGATAGTTGGAGGCTACGGAAAATCCAGTCAAGAATGGTAAAGACCACGAGGCGGCCAACCACGTGGAGAAACGGATCCCGCCATTTTGAGGTAAGATTTGGTACATTTGTGGGAATATTAGATAAACGAGCTATTTTTAATTAAGCCAAACAATATGCTAGAAGGCCGCAGTTGTTACTTACATTTAGTTTTATTAGATATTTTTTGTTTATTATTTGTTTCTTGAATAAAATTAGGCATATATTGTTTAATTAAAAAGGCATATTTTAGATCAAAATATCATCATTTCCAATATTTTAGTTGGCTGAGCGCCAATCTTTATTAAGATATTATGAGCATTCTGAAAAATAACAGTAACGCCAATTTTATATTTAAAACTATTTGTACTATGTGTAAAAGATTTTCGCATAAAAAAACAAAAATATATAAAAAGGAAATGTTAAACTACAATTTTTTTTTAAACTAAAAAACACAGAGCGCAAATAAACATAAATGTAAAATTGTGAAATTTAAAATAAAACATAAGTAAAATTTGAACAAATCCATATGAACGTCGTTTTAGCCTATTGTGTAACATCATATTATTTTTTAAATTATATACAATTAATATAATTGAACATTGGAAATCATTAAAATTAAACGTTCAATGTCAAATTTTACATATAGCAATTATAAGTAGTAGCTTAAAATATGTACAGTCAACACTTTCGCCTCAAAATATACATCCTGCAGAAACTATTAAACTTGATGTATTGGTCTTTATTGCAAGCAGCTTATTTTGTATCGGTCAGGTAGAGTTGGTTTTCTTCCCTTGGATCAGAAGTTAATGGACATTTTATCAGAAGGTGTTCAGGGGTTTGTTGTTCGTTTCCACGAGTGCATGCAGGTGAACCAATTTTGCCAATTCTAAACAAATATGTGTTGAAGTCACCATGTCCCCGGTAAAAAAAAAATTGAACGTTATAGAAGTTGGGTTGAACATAGAACATAGAATTCTAAATCTAGTATTACCCATACTTTTAAAAAGGACCATAATTGAAAACACTGCATCATTTTGTAATCTATTTTTTTTTAAAATATATTGTCAAAACCAGTATTTCCTTTTTTCTTTTTTAGCAAGGTTACACCAGTTTAGAGTATTTGAGATCTCATTTTTTTTTTTGTGTTTATTAGTTAACAATCTTAAAAATTTCGTTATATTAGCTGGTAGATAGAAAATTACAAGGAAATTTTTTTAGCGGGAAAACGCTAAGAATCTGAAATAAACAACCATGAGAAAGCAAATAAAGATATCAATCAATGTCAAATTCTAGACTTCCCCCCCCCCCCCGCAAGTTTGATTGACAAGTCGGCGAGACCCTAAGGGTTTCAAGAGAACCGCTTTCCCGCCTACAAGGAAACCTTTAATAAAGGACAGTCTAGACCGAGCGCTTGGTGTAAAAGGTACGTTTTGCAAAGGCTTGGCCTTTAGGCCTGGCTCTATGCCTGCCACATATTTCTTCCGTTTCTTTTATTTATATATTCATTTTAATTTAGTATAATATTCTAATAGCGTCGAATATAATTTAAAAACATTTTTGTACAAGTCATTATGACAAGATATATTTATGGATGCCAGTATGTCCAATTTTATGGTAAAAGTCTATCGCAACGCAATTCTCTTGTGTAGAATGTTTTATTACCATTTAAACTACAGTTATGTATAATAATATATATTTATTTTCTCCATTATTTATTTTAATTTACTTTATTTTTTTATTTTTCAAGTTACTTTAGTTTATGCAAGAAATATGTTTGTTCAATGGTACAGTTTTAGATAAGACGTGTTTTACAATATATATATTTTTTATAGCGTAGATGTCCTTAAACTGGTCTTGTAATTTATTTTTTGCATGGACATACTATCTTGTGCAGATAGTAATCTGTGATTCTGTAGAATTGTATATTCTCATTTGTAACTCTTCGTGGAGGGAAATGCGTGACAACAGTATAGCGTTTATTGACAGAAAAACTTCTTTGCATAGATTATTAGCCTTTGATTATATTTTTTTGCATGTGTCACGCACATTACAAATAGTTACTGCATATAATTTTATCTCTCCCATTTATAGGTGTATTTATATTTTATTATTTAGTTATTATCGTATTCAATCTAATAGCGATTTTATAGTATGATAATCCATATTACAGAATTTGGTGGGGAAGGTTTTCCTTTTTTTTTAATGAAATTAGTGAAATTTGTTTCTTTTCTTTAACTCCAGCCAAAGAACGAAATCATTTTATATAACCTGCATCCTTTGGAAATTAATGACACTATTTCGGAATACGAACTTAGCAGTTTATCAGATATATAGTTACAGGTAACCTTAGATAAGCATGATAATGAACCTTTGCACCTCGTGTATGTTTGCACTTGACTGTTTTTGATAAGCCTTCCAGAAACCTTATCTATTCCACCACCTTCAGATTGTTTGGCAGCAGAGGCCTGTAACAGAAGAAGCTTATAGTATCACAGCAGACTTAAAACTCGTTTCAACATCGCTTTCGTAGTTTTATGAAACGTGGTATTAGAGCAAGGTGACCTGCAGCAAAGACTACATTTCTGGAAGGTAGAGATTTTGAAGATTAAGGAAAATCTCTTGCGTAGTCCTAAACAATGGATGTCGGAGCATGCAATTTTGCCTGTAAAATTGTATATTATTTATAAGATTTAAAGACACTCACGAAGGTGGACGTGAGGAAGAATGACATAAACATAATATCCCGATGGACGCCATCGAGCGTAAGACCAAGTGACGTGAATCAATTAAAGAGTGGGTCACTGTGGTGGGAAGTGAAGAAAATATTTGAAATATATGCATCAATGGTAGAATACAGAGATGTATTCTATATAATATCCACCTGCAAGGGTGATGCACCTAATTTCATTCAGATTTCCAAGATTGATTAATCGACATGCCGAGTCAATCTACGCAAGATGTAGTTGTGCCAATCTGCACCTTCTCAGATGTGTCTAGGCTCGGTTCACCTCTGTCATACCACGAGAAACCACTGCGACAGCCATGTTTTAACGAGATAAATGTTTAGTACCATAACGATATATATTTTGAACATTCAATTCCGTATTTTAGTGAGACTTCAATAGGAAAGCGTGCTGTGTCAAACCAGGCAAGTCAATATACATAATATCATCGAAGGTGTAAGAGAAATTAGCCTGCAATCGATAGTATTACCTTTTTTTTTTACGAACCACCGCGTAGTGAACAAATACAATCCATAGCAGAACGAATAGAACAGTCTAATACAATGATGTTCAGGCTGGACTAAAGAAAAGAACAATATAGTAGACCCTGATATATGAAAAATAAAATGCGTGTAAAACAAACCCTTCCCATAGATAGGCACTCTAGGTAAATTAAGAAAGTGTATATATAGCAAGCTGTATAAAACAGTCATTTCGTAAAATTTTATTATGTATTAAATGGGATAGATCAAATTAAGCAGAATTTTTTTTATAGATTTTTTTCAAAACTGAATTGAACTTTTATGTTAAAATTTTCAAATTTTCTCATGTCAATGCATATTGTAAGTGTAGACAATCGGTCTGGTTTAATTTTGGCAATTAGGTGTAATCCATTTGGCACAAATATTCAAGTTTAGGGTAATTTTTTTTTAGATTAGATTAAATAGAATAAGATATTATTTGATCAAGAAGAATACTTAGTACTTCAGTATGATGCATACTTTACGTAGGCCTGGTGGCGCAAGCAGCTAAATAGATGTATAGGTATAGCTGGGTGACATCAAGTTTACTCCAGAGCCACACAACAACTCCAGAGAAAGATGTACTGCCGAGGTCAGTAATGTTGGCGGCGAGTGTTTGTGTTCTTAGTGACGTCCAAGATGGGTATACGAGCCATTGTGGACTCAATAATCCCTTGAATTGAGATTAAGTAGAATTAGACAATCCGAAGCCAGGTAGTTGAGAGCAGTGGTGTAGCAGAATGTAGGTTTCCACATTAGTACAGATATCGGTTGGGTATATATATATAGACGCCCTATAATTCCATATTCTAGAACTATTGCGTGTTACCTACAGTCAGCAAGTAGGATGAAGTTGTTGCACTGGTGTGTAGAGTGGTTGCTGTGACTGGAGCGTGTTTGAGGAGGGATGGTCGGTCAATAGAATCTTATCAGTAGAGGAAGCGTTTCCAATTGTCTGTGGCCTTCATGAGTTGAATGTTCTATTCTTTGTCGCTTTAATTAGTTAATTGTCCTATTAAATTATCTTTGCAGTGGTACTAGGTGTTGAGGCAAAGACAATTTAGGGACTTTGATATTTACAATTATTTTGAAGTTAGGTTAGCTTACAGTTGAGACTGATATCAGTCATTAATTAGTTAGTAAGAGATTGTATGAGGCATAGGTTAATTTATTGAAGGGCATTTAGTTCCCAAGTTTTATTAAATATTTCTTTGATTTCATGATGTCCTTGAAGTTAGTTATTGTTAGGGTAAATTTAGCAATGATAATTGAGGTATTTTGGCGTTTATAGCATTTTAAACTTTAGTTTGTATGCAATCCGTGAATGACGGGGGGAAGGGTGTATGAATGGATTGGCTTAATGAATGTGTAAGAAGGTTAAAAACTATTATATTGTTAGACCAAACTACGTATTTAGAATAGTTTTAGGGAATTTAAATAGGATCGATTTTATTTTGATTTCAAATTTGGTAGGATTAGAAGCCTCTCAGGACAATGCAATTCTCAAATTAGAAAATAGTCGCTTTTGTTAGGCTTCCTTCGGGAATATGAGTTTTTTTTTTTAGCCTTTGATATGTGTGAGACTTTGGTGGACATAGCGGGTTTCCACCGGCGCACCAGATGGCTACATACAATTCAATTAAATCAATGTAGGATTTGATAACTGGGTGGTATCTGGTTTAAAACTCCAGTAGGGGAAGTATGCGCTATGGGTATGCTTCCTTCCATACGGATAACGTTAGTGGTAAAAGACTGAGTTAGGGTGGGTTTGCAAGTCGGGGACTTGATCGGTTCTATGCACTGACCCATTTGTTGAGTCTGATACCATTAATAGGGACGCGCGAGGTTTCGTAGTGTCTTCAGACGACTGACATGAGGACTCTTCGGCGAGGGTATCAATAAGAGCAGAATAGGCCAGTTAATCACGTCACGGGCTTTGTGCTGGACGTGAGGTTTTTGGCATTTCGGGCTTTGTGCTGAATGTCGTATTTACTCATACACTGGCTATGAACCATGATGAGTTGGATGATGTGTTCATCCTGGAGAACCAACGCAGCTCAGTCAGTCTTTATAAAGGACTCCCTACCAGACGTACTATGGTAGTCTATATTAATAAAATGCAAATTTCATAAGTGTTGTTCACTAAAAACTTTCGTTACAATGCATCAATTTCAACCAAATTTTCAACATTTATGTAAAACGAGATGGAGCAGGTTTTGCTTAACATCAAAATATATTTTCTAACATTAACATGCGTAACTTCGCTGTTATCGATTAAATACAAAAAAAATCAACAGAGTTAATTTTCATGGTAAACGGTTTGCGGATTTCGACAAATTAGAAAGAAGGAATCATATATCGCCGCAACTCTTTTTATTATTATAGCGGTTAAGGAAGCTTTCGGGCAAGCCCTTCTTCAGCTAATTATATTGTACAAACAAAGAGAGAATTTTATTTATATATAAATACAAAATTAAATTTCAACAGAGTTAATTTTTTTACATACTAGCTAATAATCTCAATCTAAAAATCTAAAAATATAATATAAAAAGCCAACAATGAAGAGTGAAGGTAAGATAAAAAGCCAACAATGAAGAGTAAATGTAATATAAAAAGCCAACAATGAAGAATGAATGTAAGATAAAAAGCCAACAATGAAGAGTGAATGTAATATAAAAAGCCAACAATGGAGAATGAATGTAAGATAAAAAGCCAACAATGAAGAGTGAATGTAAGATAAAAAGCCAACAATGAATAGTAAATGTAATATAAAAAGCCAACAATGAAGAATGAATGTAAGATAAAAAGCCAACAATGAAGAGTGAATGTAATATAAAAAGCCAACAATGGAGAATGAATGTAAGATAAAAAGCCAACAATGAAGAGTGAATGTAAGATAAAAAGCCAACAATGAATAGTAAATGTAATATAAAAAGCCAACAATGAAGAATGAATGTAAGATAAAAAGCCAACAAAGAAGAGTAAATCTACTTATATAATTGCCTTATTCTGTCTGTGTGAAGTTCACTGTGTGAAGTTCACGGATAGATTTTGGTCAGAATATAATATAAAAAGCCAACAATGAAGAGTAAATATGATATAAAAAGCCAACAATGAAGAATGAATGTAAGATAAAAAGCCAACAATAAAGAGTAAATGTAATATAAAAAGCCAACAATGAAGAATAAATGTAAGATAAAAAGCCAACAATGAAGAGTAAATATGATATAAAAAGCCAACAATGAAGAATGAATGTAAGATAAAAAGCCAACAATGAAGAGTAAATGTAATATAAAAAGCCAACAATGAAGAATAAATGTAAGATAAAAACCAACAATGAAGAGTAAATATAATATAAAAAGCCAACAATGAAGAGTGAATGTAAGATAAAAAGCCAACAATGAAGAGTAAATGTAATATAAAAAGCCAACAATGAAGAATGAATGTAAGATAAAATGCCAACAATGAAGAGTGAATGTAATATAAAAAGCCAACAATGAAGAATGAATGTAAGATAAAAAGCCAACAATGAAGAGTGAATGTAATATAAAAAGCCAACAATGAAGAATGAATGTAATATAAAAAGCCAACAATGAAGAATGAATGTAAGAAAAAGCCAACAATGAAGATTAAATCTATATATATAAAATTGAATGTCTGTCTGTCTGTCTGTCTGTCTGTACTCTATAGATTCAAAAACCATACATCCAATCGCCGTGAAATTTTGGGATATTATTAGGTATATCACGGGAAGGTTTTTGAAAAATAATTTCATGAATATCTTGAATATCCTTAGAGTTATTTGCAGATTTGTAGATTTAACTCGCAAGCAGCGCCCCCATTGTGACGATGATAACAAGTTTTCTTATCACTAAGTTTGTTATCTTTTATTTATCAAAAGTAAGATTATCTCAGGATGACACGGCAATTTATTTGAGACAAGAATAATGATACAATTCCAAGGCGAAGATACTATTCCTTTAACTTCCAATTACCGAGGGAACCAATTAATATTGTTAAGAAGAGTTTGAAAGTACATTTTATTTTATCCATTATTGTAAATTTGCCTAACCTAATTTGCATTTATGCTTTTAATTTTCTTTGTTCGCCTGTTTTACATGTTTCTTATTTTTTCACCATTATAAATTCCATCTTAACAATCATTAGATTAGATTTTTCCTCGACTTGTCCAGTGGACGGTTGTACAATAAAAAAAAATAAACATTTATTTCCCGCTGTCTCCATGTTTCCTCGCGGCACCCCAGAACACCATCGCAACAATATTGATTTTATTCAGCTTATCGAGTATTTTTCAAGGGACCAGGAAAAAATGTTCACTAGATAAAACTATGATTTTCTAATGTAGAAAATTAGGAAAGACAAAATTCAGGATGACACCGGCACACAGGGACCGGAAAAAAAATGTTCACTTTATCGAGAGATTCAAATTTACGAGTTTCAAATTATCAAAATATATATATTTTTTTAAATAAGTTTTTAAAATAAAAGGATTTAAAAGCGCGAATGTTTCTTTTATACATAAAACGAACTTCTACTGTCCTTACTGCGATGAAAAAATATATTGGGAGGGCTTGGCTCATCAGTGGTGAACCCTCCCAGCGGTTTCGCCAATTTAATCCACCAGACCGCTTCTCAGAGCTCTAATACTGTATTGGATCATTCTGCTTTTATATGCTACACTGAAGGATGGAATCTTAGAAATGGTTTTCAAGTATACTATGGACATAAGCTTATAGGACAGTAGAATTACATCCAAATATTTGCTTCGAGCAATGCTCTTCAGCAAACTATAAAGACAAGACCATTAGGAATATATTAACACAAAGCAATAACGCGCCATCTATACATATAAAATAAAAGGATTTAAAAGCGCGAATGTTTCTTTTATACATAAAACGAACTTCTACTGTCCTTACTGCGATGAAAAAAATATGTAGCATATAAAAGCAGAATGATCCAATACAGTATTAGAGCTCTGAGAAGCGGTCTGGTGGATTAAATTGGCGAAACCGCTGGGAGGGTTCACCACTGATGAGCCAAGCCCTCCCAATATATTTTTTCATCGCAGTAAGGACAGTAGAAGTTCGTTTTATGTATAAAAGAAACATTCGCGCTTTTAAATCCTTTTATTTTATATGTATAGATGGCGCGTTATTGCTTTGTGTTAATATATTCCTAATGGTCTTGTCTTTATAGTTTGCTGAAGAGCATTGCTCGAAGCAAATATTTGAATGTAATTCTACTGTCCTATAAGCTTATGTCCATAGTATACTTGAAAACCATTTCTAAGATTCCATCCTTCAGTGTAGCATATAAAAGCAGAATGATCCAATACAGTATTAGAGCTCTGAGAAGCGGTCTGGTGGATTAAATTGGCGAAACCGCTGGGAGAGTTCACCACTGATGAGCCAAGCCCTCCCAATATATTTTTTCATCGCAGTAAGGACAGTAGAAGTTCGTTTTATGTATAAAAGAAACACTCGCGCTTTTAAATCCTTTTATTTGATATGTATAGATGGCGCGTTATTGCTTTGTGTTAAATAAGTTTTAGAGAATTGTTTTAACAAATGTTCGCTAGACAAACCTTTACTCGGGTAAAACCCCGGGCGAAGCCGGGTACGTCCGCTAGTACATTGATAAATACTATTTTATTTATTTTATTAGGTATTAAACAAGTTTAGAGCTTGATCATGTTAGTTTAAATTAGTTAGTAGCAAACCCATATAGAATTGGACATGTTTCAACAAAAAAGGCATGGAACTGATAGAGATAAATTTTAACTGACAGGCACCGTGTCAAGTCGATGTGAATTCACCAGTTTTATTTTTTTTCATTATTGGCTCTTTTACTTTTTTTTTTTCCAGATTGAATTTATCTTAGTTCACGTTTGAATTCATTTTGGCTCTTTTATTTATTTTTTTTTTTAGTTTTGAATTCATTATTGGCTCTTTTATTATTTATTTTTTTTGGTTTGAATTCATTATAGTTCAAGTTTGAATTCATTTTGGCTCTCTTATTTATTTTTTGTTTGAATTCATTATAATTCAGATTATTATTCATTATTGACTCTTTTATTATATTTTTAGTTACTAAGCATTATTTTTAAACTAGTAGGTATGCACCTTCCCACAAATGTGTCAAATCTTACTTATAAATATATATATATATATATATTATTTATAACCCTTGTGTTCCAGGCACCCTATGACACCTGATATATTTATCACAATTGGGTGTATTAATCAATTTGTTTATTTCTATCATTACTATCCGTGTCACAGAGTAAAAAAAAAGCCAGTCTTGCATTCAACTGGCGAATAAATAGAATGCATGGCGCCCTTTGTTTTGACATTTATTTTTTTTTAATTTTAGACAGTGCTATTGTTTCCTCTAATCCAGAGCGTCCCCCGACCTCCACTTTTGACCCCGGAGATTTGTCCTGCTCCCTCGCAAGCCCAAATCCCGTGGTCTTGGCGGGAAAGGACTGTAGAGGCCACTCCTGGGGCCTCCACAAAGTTCACCCACAGTATCAATGGAAAGCTGGTGGACAATGAAGACTGTAGAGGCCACTCCTGGGGCCTCCACAAAGTTCACCCACAGTATCAATGGAAAGCTGGTGGACAATGAAGAAGCAGCCTAGACAAGAAAGAAGAGGATTCGAGCATTCTTCATTGTAAAACCAGCCCATCTCTTCACCCCCTTTTTATTTCTTATTTTTGTAAATAACTTATAGTACTATAATAAATTTCCTTTTTCTTTTAAATAAGCAGCTATTTTGGTTTGTTTTTTTATATTTTAAAATAATATTTCGAATGATAATTTTTTTTTGTCACCCTGGGAAAAAAAGTTAGTTAGAGCAGTTTTTAGAGCAGAGATAAGAGGATAGTGAAGCTCGTGAAAAATCAACCAAAAATGTAGTTCTACAAGATTTTAGTGGAAGGAATCTCCCAGCCATCCAGCTGAAGCACTAAGTTAAGTATCTTTCAATAATGATTTTTTTTAACAGGTATATCCTTGTAAATTTTCCCATTCAATCCTCATTGCCCGTTCCATTTATTTTATTCTTATCTTTGTGTTTTTTTTTTGTTTTAAGAGATAAATAAATATATTGTAGTCTTAATCAAACTTTACAGTTGTCCTTCTCCCTTTCTTTTTAACCCCAGTGCGCGCAGAATACATGCAAATTATACTTTTTATATAGCAGGATGTAATATTTCGTGAACTCCCTGAGAATGAAAGAGCCTCATGGATTTCGGGGCGATAGCGTCAGAAATAGGCTCATCATAACCAACTTCATAAAGTAACAAATCTTCCTGAATTAATCACTGGGGAAAATAAATTTCCAATGAAATATACTTTTTCAATAAAATACCACCCCTTTCTTAAAGTGACAACTGGACACCATTGATCTATTTTTACTTAAGTAGACTATCTCTCTAAAGTACTATTCCTTTGAGGTGTTCACTGGTAACAATCAATTAAGTTTTAATGAAATATACCTACTTTTATAAAGTAATCACCCTCAATAAAATGGCTATAGAACCTAAATTTCACTAAAATAAGCCTTTTATATAAAATAAGTGCCCTTCTGAAGTGACAGACAATTTTTCTTGAAATGCAGAGTAGTCGAATGCGGAGGCTCCAATGTAGTGATTAAATTTGGTAATAGAATATAATTCCGTGTACATTGATATCTGCTATTATGATAATTAACTACAACCCATTTCCGATTTAAGACAAACCAAGAGACAACAAAGAATCGGTCTTTATCATGATTTGGACTCTTAAAACTTCTCATCATATTGAATTACTTCTCACAAAAATATTGCTTACGACTATCTAAATATGTATTAACGTAAATATTATAGGCGGCTTCATTTATTTTTATTTTACGTTTTATTTTATATGTATATACAGTATATATATATATACCTTGTTGAAGATCCTGCTTTATAGGAAACCTCGCTACTCACATCACATTGGATGATTTATTTACAAGGTTTGAATCCCAGAAAAAAATGAGCGAATTGCTTCATCGAAATATTGGATGTTTTTATTAAACAATATTGATCCCAATAAACTTTTATTTCAAATATATTCATTTAAAATATACATTTTAATAAACAAAGCGAAATTAGTCTCGAATGCGATCAATAAATAATTATTTAATTTATATAATTCTATTTTTTAGTATTAAAGACAAATCAACCTTAACTGCAAGGTAATTATTTCAAATTTTAAGTTTTATATTAGAATTGTATTTTCGACTTGAAAATCTCGATATTAAATGTGGTTATTCTTAAATAAGGTGTGTGATATAACCGGTAGGTCTTAAATCGAGAATGTACCATTTTAACCTATTTTTTATATCATTTTTCAAAAACGTTAAAAATAATATACTTATATAAATATTAATATTTGCATCGTCTAATTGATACACCAACACAAAATTTTACAAAATCTCGATCAACCATAACTGCATTAACTGAAATAATTCACACTGCATTAGAACACAAAACCAAGGAGTATAAGGCTATAATTGCAATAGATATTAGTGGATCTTTTGACAATACCTGGTAGCCAATGGTGATAAAAAGACTCGATGAGGATAATTTACCAGTATCAATAATAAATATCATGAAATCCTACTTCACTAACCGGAAGATAAGATTTAGGTACTCTTTGAATGAATTCACCAAAAAACTAAGTAAAGGATGTCCGCAAGGAGGACCCTTATCTCCGAAATTTGGAACATCATAATGAATGATCTTTTAACCAACTTTCAGGAATCTAATAGCGAAATTATTGGATATGCAGATGACCTAACGGTAATATGTTGGAATACAGATGTAACAAATTTTAAGATTACAATTGAAAATCAATAGGAAAAATATAAATATGTGGTGCGAAAACAACAAACTTGAAATATCAAGACAGAAAACAAAGATTTTATATTTATTCAATTGTAAAAAGCATGTACTTAACTTGCATGATAATCTTGTCAAACCAGTTGTAAATCTAAAAATACTAGGATTGACTTTCAAAAATCACCGAAACAAGAACAAATTAGATTTTATGCCTCACATCGACAGTGTTATTGCAAAAACAACTAGGGCTAGTGAATATCTTCTTGGTTTAACAAAGAAATCGTGGGATTGGATAGTAAGCGATCATTAACATTATATAAGACCTTATTTAGAAGCACAATAACTTATGGTTCAACAATCTGGTACCCATATATAAACACGAGATATAAAAACAAATTGGATTCACTACAGTATAAAATTCTTAAACACTGTATACATGCTTATAATACAGCATCTTCGAATTGTACACATGTTCTCGCAAGAATACCTAAAATTACGGATTTCATTTTGTCAAACATACTTAAAGTTGAAATAGAGTATAATAGAAATGATCCAGCAAAAAGAATGATAATATCTAACTTTATAAATGAAAAAAATCATAAATACTATGAAGATTCAAATGATAATTTCAGATTTTTTTGAAAATTCAAGATTACCCAAATTTATCAAGCCAAATATTTATAATATACAATTCTTTACTGGGCATGGATACTTTAACACATAATTATACAGAATTGGCAGAATTGATTCTTCTATCTGCTTATTTGACCAAGAAGATCACAACCCTGAGCACATTTTAATCCGGTACCCACTTGTTGCTGATTTGAGAGTACAATGTCAAATGAACAGTTCTAGTTTAAGCCAAATGGTTTCCACTGAAGAAGAATATAGAAAATTTAACAAATTCTGTAGACTTCTATCTCAAATGCCGTGGACTTGAATTAAGTTAAGAATTGAAATTTCTAGTTTTAATTAGTATAGTTTTTTTTATTGCTGTTATTATTATTTTTTGAATGTTTAATATTTGTGCCACTGGTTTAGTGGTTGTAATTCTAAAGATGTATTGGAATTTTGATAATATGTGTGCAAATAACCTTTATTTCTTGTATAATTTATTGTTCTAAAATGTAAATTTAAATAACTCTCACTCTCTCTCTAAAATATAAATAATTTGAATATATATTTAAAAACTATGTACATAAAATAGATTAAACATTTACATGCATATATACACATAGGATATAGCGTGTGTTTTGTAATAAAAAAAAACACAAAATGAAATAGAAAAAATAGACAAATCCTATAAAATTGCCTTCCAGAGAGAGCCAATCAAATCCCATCCTTGTGTCTATTGGTCACTTAATAGAAAGCCAACTCAGTGAAGAAGATTTAATTAAAGCTGACCCATGACCAATCCTTCTGTTGTGATAGAAGGCTCTCCAGGGGAATCTATTATCAATTACCTTGTTAGAAAAATAATATCGTTTTTCTTTTGTTTCCATGATATTGCGTTTTAAAACTTATTTTATTTCAAAAATATATTTTTATTAGAAAGTAAAAATTGTGATGGATTTAAAAATATATATTTTTCCTTTTTTCCGTAATACTTTTTTTTTTGCCAAAATATATTCATTGAATGTCTATATTGACCATCTCCAAATCAACGAGTTCTTCTTTTCAACGTATAGTCTTGGTTGAAAACATTAAAATAAACTCTTATTTAAAATTTAATTTCTTCGTTTTTTAAGGAATATTTATAAGGTATTTATTAACTAATTGGTATCACAAATATAATAAGGAAGATAATCAATCTCCGATATCGTAAAACTGGTATCAATCGCTAAGCAAATACGCATATAAAGTAGGCGTTGACTTTTCTCCCTCAGCCTTTAGAGTCCATTCTAACATAATAAATCGCACCTGGGATTATTCAATGTGACAATGTTCTCATACATTCGCGCGCGACGGGGTAAATGATTCTCTTAGAAAGTTTTGATATTTGTTTTCCTTCTATGGATGTTTTTTTTTTCCCCCGATAAAATAACTATTTCGTTATATTTTCTGATTTTATATAAAAATACTTTTTTTTATATTTCTATAATGTTCATATAAACATTTTTATATTGTATATAATGATTGTGAAATATTCAATTTTTATTGTTCTACTATATTTCATTTTGTTAAGTAGTTTTCTTTGGTGACCTATCGACGCAGTTGTTGGACCGTAGGTGTCAAATTCTTTACAAATTTAATCAAATTTTTCTTATTTGATTAAAATTTTACTTTATTATCGAACGTCGACGGTTACCTCTAGGTGCCAATATATCTACCTGTGTTATCTACTTTCGTCTGCTACTTCCGCTGGTTATGCTGGAAGTTATTTTGAGGAGGTAGGGCGACTAAAAAGGAAAAAATAAAATATTTAGTGTTCTGTCATTGAGCAATAAGATGTATTAGAGTGAAAATAAAAGCATGGAGGACAATCATAATCAATTTCGAATCTGATGTGATTTAATAGGTAGCAACTGATTAGCAATTTTTATAAGTGTTTGCTTCATTTTTACCTCTTCTCTAAATATGAATGTCCCCCACCACTTTTATTTTAACTCAAATTAAATCTAATTGCTCACAATGACAGAAGATAAAATATTTTATTTTTCCCTTTATAGTGCGTTTAGTGCATTTGAAAAAAAAAGTATTTTTTAATGTATTTTTTAAAATTAATTATTTAGAAAGAAATAAAGGCATCTCATCGTGCAATCAAAAGTTGCTGACGGCTTGCGCCATCTATCGGAATAAATATCAACTGTTCGTTGATTTTTAATCATTCGAAAATTGATCAAATACCCATTGTTGATTAATCAAGAAAAGCTACCCACCTACGCGTTTCGAACTGTTGGCCCTCCTCAGTGGGTTGCAAAATGTACCTCAACGATCAAAAAAAAAAAAAAAACTGGTCATTCAGGCATCCTGAAAAAACTTGAAACGGGTAGTTAAGAATTGCGTGAGAACGCGAAACAATGTGAAAAATAGTACAAATGGGATATTGTACTGATATAAGGTGCATAAATTATGAAAGAAATAAAGGCATCTCTTAATCGTTTAACTTAAAGTTGCTGACGGCTTGCCTCATCTATCGGTATAAATATCAACAGTTCGTTGATTTTTAATTATTCTAGAATTGGCCAAACACCCATTCTCGATTAATCAAGAAAAGCTAATCACGGACGCGTTTCGGGTTGTTGATCCTTGTCAGCGTGGTGCAAGCTATACCTCAATGACAAAAATAGGTCATTCAGGCATCCTGAAAAATCATGAAACGGGTATTTGAGGCCAGAATTGACGGGCACACAGCCCGACGCGCGTACGTGGTTAGCTTTTCTCAATTAATCAAGAATGGATATTTGGCCATTTCTAGAATAATTAAAATCAACGAACATTTGATATTTATTCTGATATAGATGGCTCAAGTAGTCAGCAACATTATGTTGCACGATTAATTCTTCGATAATTTATGCACTTTTTTCCGAGACAATATCACATTTATGCTATTTTTTACATTGTTTTGCGTTCTCACGCAAGTCTGGCCTTAATTTGAAATTTGAAATATCTTTGTTCATGCTGGTATATGTGTGTGTGTTGGGTGGGTGGGTTGGTAGTGGTTGTACGAACAAGTAACAGGAAATTTGACAATGTTAGTGGATGTGGCCCACTTAATGCGGAAATTTTAGTTACGCGTTTAGTAGCGACGATATGGAGCTCGCGAGGTTCGAAATTGTTTGTAAGTCGCGCGTTAATAAATTTAGCCATTTAGGGACAGTTTAAGATATGTAAAGGGTGCTATATAGTTTGTTGGAATAAATGTGTTGATGATTAATTGTGAATGTGAAAGCTAGGGAGGAGGGAGTGTATCGATGATAAATTATATCGGTGGTAAGAAGTTGGCGGGCAGTGACCTAATTTAGCTGCTTGCGGGAAATGAACGAGTTTTTATTTTAACTTTTTTGGAGGAGAACATATATTAGGATTTTGAGATATTGTTTCTTGTGATTTCGGAAATAAGGAAATGCTTTTCACCTATGTTAATATATATTTAAAATTTGATTTTTTTAATCGTTGGTAGGGATGATAGCGAAAATTATCCTTGTAAAAAGGCAATGGCGTGATAGAGACGAGAATAATTTGAATTAGGACGTATAAATAAAATGGTGGATATGATAATGATTTTTCAAAATTTTAAGAATTTGATTAAGATATTGGTATTATGGTATAAAGGTAAAATATTGTTGGAAAGTATTTATTATTTTATTAACAGAATATATTTTTTAAGGTTTATATTTTGCTACTCTCTCTCTCTGTTAACCTCCCTCATTGCTTATATTTTTGTTTATCATTCATAGTTTGTTCTTGCCTTGAATAAATTGCTGCGTCATTCCGAAGTTTGTCTTTCCTAATTTTCCACGTGGCAATATTAAGAAAACACAAATAAGTTTGGAATAGTGAAAGAGAAAAATATTTATATGAGAGTGATTAAAGATGAGCATTTTTTAAAGTAGTAGATTTGAATAATGTCATTTTAGGTAATAATAGGAAAGACATGTAAAATTATAGAATCGATATAAAAATGCGTGATTGGCGAATAGTTTTTTTTTTTGCATGAAATTAAAAGTAATGAATTGAAATTTATGATTTAGTTAAAATAAAGTGAAAATTTATATACGAGGTGTGTTCAAAAAGTATCGCGACTTTTGTGTTTTTTCAAAAATTATTTATGCATTCATGAATACCTATTTTGTCCCCTTCAAAGTAGTCCCCATGAGATATTATACAGTTGTGCCAACGGTTTTTCCAATCTTCGAAGCACTTCAAAAAATCATTTTTTAAAATCTTTTTCAGCTCCTCCTTCGATGCCGTCTTTATCTCGTCAAGCGTAGCGTAACGTCGTCCTTCCATGGACCTCTTCAGTTTAGGGAACAAGAAAAAGTCACAGGGGGCCAGATCTGGGGAATACGGTGGCTGCGGCATCATTAGTGTGTTGTTTTTGGCCAAAAAGTCGCGCACAAGCAACGATGTTTGAGCAGAGGCGTTATCGTGGTGCAAAAGACAATTTTTGTTCTTCCACAAATCCGGGCGTTTCTGGCGGATTGCTTCGCGCAAATTGCGCATAACTTGCAGGTAATATTCCTTATTGACCGTTCTACCCTGTGGCGTATTCCCCAGATCTGGCCCCCTGTGACTTTTTCTTGTTCCCTAAACTGAAGAGGCCCATGAAAGGACGACGTTACGCTACGCTTGACGAGATAAAGACGGCATCGAAGGAGGAGCTGAAAAAGATTTTTAAAAATGATTTTTTGAACTCATGATGCACCACGCCCCTGCAATCGAAGAAAACGCTTCTTTCGGTCTTGGTTCGTGCGGCAGCTTCCATTGAGATGATTGAGCTTTGGTTTCCACGTTATAACCATAAACCCACGCTTCGTCACCAGTTATAACCCTCTGGAGCAAATTTGGGTCGTCGCGGACAGAGTCCAACATCTCATTAGCAATGTTCATGCGATACTGTTTTTGGTCGCAATTGAGCAATTTTTGTACGAATTTCGCGGCGACCCGTCTCATGCCCAAATCATTGATAAAAATCGAATGGCACGAGCCAATCGATATGTTTAGGTCCTCAGCAACTTCCCTAACGGTGATTCGACGATTGGCCAATATCATTTTCTCCACTTAAAGAATCGCTAACCAATGGAAGATTAAAATGGTCAAAAATCTCAAAATACATCCTTAATACCATAGAAAAAATTGAACACTGAACCTATATAAAGGACCACAATCTCCAATGTAATATACAAATGGTTGAAAATCAGCAAAGGTACACCATAAATACCATAGCAACCAATGATCACTAGACCTATATAGGGAATCTCTAACAAATGTAAGTTACAAATGGTCAGATATCTCGATGGGACATCATAAATACCATAGAACCAATTGTAAACTGAACCCGTATAAGTGATAAATATACAATTGTAGGTACAAATGGTAAAATATCAGAATGGTTACACCGTAAATACCATAGTAACCATTGGAGTCTAGACCTAAAAAAGGACTCTATCCCTCGGTCTGTAAGAATAGGCATTAATCTCTAATGGTACACCATAAATACCATAGCAACCATTGTGCACTAGACCTATATAAAAGAACCTCTAACCAATGGAAATTACAAATGGTCGAATATTCGAGGGACATCATAAATTCCATTCCATTGCAACCATTGTACACTAGACCTATATTTGGGATCTCCAACCAATGGATGGTACGAATCGTCAAATATCTCGAAGGACATCATGAATACAATGGACACAATTGTACAATAAACATATATAAAGGACCACTACCTAATAGTAGGTAAAATAGTCAAATATCAGGAAAGGTACACCATAAATAGCATAGCTCTAATTGGACACTAAACTTCTATAATGGATTCTATCCTTGGTAGGAACAAATAGTCATTTATCTCTAAAATAAACCATAAATACTAAAGCCACCATTGCACACTAGACATATATAAAGAATCTCTAACCAATGGAAGATTGAAATGGGCAAATATATCGAAGTACATCATAAATACCATAGCAAAAATTGAACACTGAACCTATACTAAGGACCACTATGCAATGGAAGGTACAAATGGTTGAATATCAGGAATGGTACACCATAAATACCATAGCAACCATTGAAAACTAGACCTATTAAAATTATCTAACAAATGGAAGTTACAAATGGTCAAATGTCTTGATGGGACATCATAGATACCATAGAAATAATTGTACACTGAACCTATATAAATCACAACTATACAATTATAGGTACAAATGGTCAATGATCAATAAGTCACACCAGAATTTCCATAGCAACTATTTGACACTATACCTATATGAAGGAACTCTATCCTTGGTAGGTTTAATTGGTCAAATATATCTGAACGTTCACAATAATTACCATAGCAACCATTGGAAAATATACCTATATGATGGAACTCATATAAACTAGATGGTCTAATAACTCGAAGAGAGATTTTAAATACCATAGAAACAAATATACAATAAACCTATATTTAGGACCACTATCTAATGGCAACTACAAATGTTCATATGTCAGGAAAGGTACAACATAAATACCATAGCAACCATTGGCCACTATACCTATATGAAGAAACTCTATTCAATGTTAGGTTCAGATTATCAAATATCTCAAAAGGTACACCATAGATTCCATAGCAACCATTGAAAACTAGATCTAAATAAAAACCTCTATCCAATGGTAGGTACAAATTATCAAATATCTCGAAATATACACCATAAATACAACAACAACAACAACAATAGCCTTTATTGGGCACACGTGCCATACAGGATTCTCTCTGTAGGACAAAATAAATAAATAACAGATTAGCATCGTAGTTATATACAAGTATTGGGTATTGGCCTCGACCAATTATCGAGTTGGATCTGGTGTCTGTGCTAAATATTTTGATTGAGCTGATTTCCAGTATTTATAAAAAGCGAATAAAAGGGCCTGGATTTTACGACTTTTGCCATTAAAACATAAGGCGAATTGCTATTATAGCCGGTCTCTTTACGAAGAATTTCTCTTTCTTCTTCCATTGCCGTACAGTAGAACATGTAGTGTGGAAAATCGAGACTAAATTCACCGTTGCATAAGGTGCATTTTATGGTCTTAGTTTTCAATAGTGAAACATGATTAATTCGCTGTACTACAAAAAGGCTTCTTACTTGTACAATGATTCTCTTTAAGGTTAGGGGGATATTGTCATTCAGATAGCATTCCATTGTAGGTGATGAATGAAAGTATTTATAGTGAGAGTAGAGTACTGATTTTCTTATTCTTACATAATCGAGCTGCAAGGACTGATCGGTTGCCGTTCTAATAATAAGGGGGATGTATCTTTGTAGAATATTGAAGTCTGTACATCCAACAAGCCATGAGAAGCCGGTGTTATTAAGTAGCTCTGTTATACTTTTTACCAGTCCGATATTCTGTTTTGAAGAAATTGAAATGTCCCACAAATGTGCCAAACATATTGAAGGTAGCCTGCTGCCGTCCATTTTCAGAATTCTAGTCCAGAATTTTAAAGTTAGTTTTTTCACTGTGATATCAAGAGAGTTTCTTCCTGTTTCAGCCCTCAAAATATAGCCCGGAGTATAGCTTGGAAGGCACAGAAAGCGTCTGAGGAAGGTATCCTGGATTCTATCTAGGATTAAGGCTTGATCATGTGCCCAGATTGGAGCCGCATAGAGTAGGACTGTCAAGATCATAGAATCCAACAATCTCATACTTGCATGGAAGGATTTGAGCTTGGACTTCAAAATAATTATACACCATAAATACCATAGCAACCATTGGACAATAAACCTATATGGAGGTTTCCTTTCTATAAAAATGTAAACTTCTATAACAGATTCTTTCCTTGGTAGGTACAAATAGTGAAATATCTCTGAAGGTACAAAATGAACACAATGGCAACTATTGTGCACTAGACCTATATAAAGAATCTTTAAACAATGGAAGATTAAAATGGTTATAAATCTCAAAATACATCATAAATACCATATAAACCATTGAACACTAGACCTATATAAATGAATCTCTAACAAATGGAAGTTACAAATGGTCAAATATCTCGATGGGACATCATAAATAACATAGAAATAATTGTGAACTGAACCCGTATAAATGACAACTATACAATTGTAGGTACAAATGGTAAAATATCAGAAAGGTTACACCATAAATACAATAGCAACCATTAGACACTATACCTATATGAAGGAACTCTATCCATATATGTTCAAATGGTCAAATATCTATGAAGATAAACCATAAATGCCATAGCAAACATTGGACACTAAACCTATATGAAAGAACTCTATCCAATGTTAGGTACAGATTAATAAATATCTCGAAGGTATTCCATAGATACCATAGCAACCATTGAACTCTAGACCTATATAAAGACCTCTATCCAATGTTAGGTACAAATTATCTAATAACTAGGGAAACCATATATACCATAGCAACCATTGGAAAATATACCTATATGAAGGCACTCTATCCTTGGTAGTTACAAATGGTCGAATATCTTTGATGGTACACCATAAATACCCTAGCAGCGATTGTTAATTAGACCTATATAAAGGACCTCTATTTAATTTTAGGTGTAGTTTATCAAATATATTTGAAGGTACACCATAAAAAGCATAGCAAATATTTTACACTAAATCTATATAGAAAAATCTCTAAACAATGGAAGGTACAAATGGTTTATTAACTTGAAGAGACATTATATATACCATAGCAACAATTATTACTGACCCTATACAAAGTACCACTATTCAATGGTAGATACGAATGGTCAAATATCAAGAAAAGTACACCTCTAACACCATAGCAAACATTGGACACTAGACCTTAATAAAAGAATCTATCCTTTGGTAGGTAAAAAATAGTCATTATAACTAAAAGTACAACTTGACATAATAGCAACCATTTTACACTGAACATATAAGAGACCACTATCGAATGGTAACTACAAATGGCCAAATGTCAGGAAAGGTACCCCATAAATAACATAATAAACATTGGACCCTCGACCTATATAAACGATCTATAACCAATGGAAGGTACAAATGGTTAAATTCTCGAGAGAAATCATAAATTCCATAACAACAGTTGTACACTGAACCTATATAAAGGACCAATATCCAATGGTAAGTACAAATAGTCAAATGTCAGGAACGGTGAAACATAAATACCATAGAAACCATTGGACACTCTACCTATAACAAAGAACTCTATCCAATGTTAGGTACAGATTATAAAATATATCCCGAAAGATACATCATAAATACCATAACAACCATTAGCAACTATATCTATATGAAGTAACTCTATCCTTATTAGGTACCAATGGTCAAATATTTCTGAAGTTACACCATAAATACCAGAGCAACCATTTTACACTAAACCTATATAAAAAATCTTCAACCATGGAAGGCACAACTGGTCTAATATCTCGAAGAGACATTATAAATACTATCGAAAATATTTTACACTGAACCTATATAAAGGACCACTATCCAATGGAAGGTTATAAATGGTCAAATATTACGAAATGTACACCTTTAATACCATATCAAACATTGGACACTAGACCTTAATTAAGGAATCTATCCATTGATAGGTATAAATAGTCAATTATAAGTAAAAGTACAACATAGATACCATAGCAAACCATTTACACTGAACATATAAGTGACCACCATTCAATGGTGACTACACATGGTCAAATGTCAGGGGAAAGGTACATCATTAATACCATAGCAATCATTGAAAATTATATTCATATAAAAAGGAACTCTGCCCTAAGTAGGTTCCAATGGTCAAATATCTCCAAAGGAAACCATAAATACCATAGTAAATACCATACCTATATAAAGAATCTCTAACTAATGGAAGTTAAAAATGATCAAATATTCGGAAGGATATCATAAATAGCATTGCCACCATTGTACTCTAGACCTATATAAAGGACCTGTAACCAATAGTAGTTGCAAATGTCTAAATATCAGGAAAGGTATACCATAAATACCATAGCAACCATTGGACACTTGATCTATATAAAAGAACTCTAACCAATGGAAGAAAAAATCTTCAAATATCTCAAAAGGACATCATAAATATAGAAATAATTGTACAATGAACCAAATAAAGGACCACTACACAATGTTATGTACAAACGTACACCATTGAATATCATTGCAACAATTAGACACTAAATTCTATAATGGACTCATACTTTGGTAGGTACAAATAGTCAATTATCTCTAAAGGTACACCATATATATCATAGCAACCATTGTGCACTAGACCTATATAAGGAATCTCTAACTAATGTATGATTAAAATAGTCAAAAATCTCGAAAGGCATCTATAAATATCATAGAAACAAATGAAAACTGGAACTATATTAAGGACTACTATCTAATGGTAGGTACAAATGGTTAATATAAGGAGAGGTACACCATAAATACCATAGCAACCATTTAACACTAAACCTATATAAGATATTTCTAACAAATTGAAGTTAGAAATGGTCAAATATATCGATGGGACATCATGATCACCATAGAAACAATTGTACACTGAACCTATGTTACACTATAAAAACCTTAGACACCATTGTAAACTAGACCTATATAAACGATCTCTTACCAAGGGAAGGTACAAATTGTCGAATATCTCGAAAGGAAATTTGAAATGCCATAGCAAAAAATTGTAAACTGAACCTATATAAAGGACGAAATATTCCCAATGGTAACTACAAGTGGTCGAATGTCAGGAAAGGCACACAATAAATACCATAGCAACCATTGGATAATATACCTATATAAAGGAACTCTATCCAATGATAGGTACAGATTATCAAAAATCTCGAAAAGGTACACCATAGATACCAAGCAACCTTCGATCAATAGACCTATATAAAGGCCTCTATCCAATGTTAGGTACAAATTATCAAATATCTCGAAAGTACACCATAAATACATATCAACAATTGGACAATATAACTATATGAAGGAATTCTATCTTTGGTTGGTACAAATGGTCAAATATCTCTAAAGGTACACCATAGATACCATAGCAAACATTGAACACTAGAACAATATAAACGATCTCCAACCAATGGAAAGTATAAATGGAAAAATAAATCGAAAAGAATCATAAGTTTCATAGCAAAAATTGTACACTGAACCTATATAAAGGCTCAATATCCAATGGTAATACAAATGGTGAAGTGTCAGAAAGCTAAACCATAAATACCATAGCACAACCATTGGAAACTCTACCTATATAAAGGATCTCTATTTAATGTTATGTACAGATTATCAAATATCTCGAAAGGTACACCATAGATACCATAGCAACCATTAGAAACAAAACTTATTAAACGATCTCTAACCAATGGAAGGTAAAAATGGGTAAATATCCCGAAAGGAATCATAAATTCCATGGCAAAAACTGTACACTAAACCTATAAAAAGGAACAATATTCAATGGTAACTACAAATGGTCAAATGACAGAAAAGGGTAAACATAAGAACCACAGCAACCATTGGTCACTATAATTTATATAAGGAACTTTATCTAAGGTTAGATACAGATTATCAAAAATCTCGAAAGGTACATAATAAATAGCATAAGAACCATTAGCTACTATACCTATATGAAGGAACTCTATCCTCAGCAGGTACAAATGGTCAAATATTTCTAAAGTTACACCATAAATACCATAGCAACCCTTGTACACTAGACCTATATAAAATACCTCTATCTAATGTTAGGTGTAGTTTATCAAATATCTCGAAAGGTACACCATCGATACCATAGAAACAATTATACAACTGAAACTATATGGAGGGGCCACTATCCAATGGTAGGTACAAATGGTCAAATATCAGGAAAGGTACACCTTTAATACCATAGAAAACATCAAAAACTAGGACTTAATAAATAAGTCTATCCTTTGTTAGGTATAAATAGTCAATTATAACTAAAGGTACAACATAGATACCATAGCAACCATTTTACAGTGAACATATAAATGACCACTATCCAATGATAACTACTAATGGTCAAATGTCGGGCAAAGTACGCCATATATACCATAGCAACCATTGGACACTATATTTCTATATGAAGGAACTCTAACCTTGGTAGGTACAAATGGTCAAATATCTGAATACGTACACCATGAATATCATAGCAACAATTGGACACTAAACTTCTTTAATGGACTCTATCCTTGGTAGGTAAAATTATCAAATATATTTAATGGTAACACATAAATTCCATAGCAACAATTGGACACTAGGCCTATATAAAGAATCTCTAACCGATGGAAGAATAAAATGGCCAAATAACTCGATGGGACATCCTGATTGCCATATAAATAATTGTAATCTGAACCTATATAAATGACAACTATATACACAATTGTAGGTACAAATGGTTTAAATATCTCTAAAGGTACACCATAAATACCATAGCAATTATTGTACAAAGTATCTCTATCCAATGGTAGGTACAAATTATCTAATATCTCGTAAGGTACACCATAAATACCAATGCAACCTTCGGACAATATTCCTATATGAAGGAACTCTATCCTTGGGAGGTACAAAGGGTTAATAATTCTAAAGTTACAACATAAATACCATAGAAAGGTACACCATAGATACCATAGCAACTATTTTACACTAAACCTATATAAAATTCTCTAACCAATGGAAGGTACAAATGGTCTAATAAAACGAAGAGACATTATAAATACCATAGCAACAATTATACACTGAACCTATATAAAGGACCACTATCAAATGGTAGGTACAAATGGTAATATATCAGGAAAGGTACACCTCTAAAACCATAGCAAACATTGAACAGCAGACCTTAATTAAAGGAGTCTATCCTTTGGTAAGTACAAATAGTCATTACTAAAAGTACAACATGACACCATATCAACCATTTTACACTGAACATATAAGAGACCACTATCAAATGGTAACTACAAATGGTCAAATGTCAGGAAAGGTACACCATAAATACCATTGCAACCATTGAATACTATTTTCCTTTATGAAGGAACTCTATCCTTGGTAGGTTAAAATATCTCTAAAGATAAACCATAAATACCATTGCAAACATATGACTCTAGACCTATATAAAGAACCTCTACCAATGGAAGTTACAAATAGTCAAATATTCGAACAGACCTCATAAATACTATTGCAACCATTATACTCTAGACCAGGGGTGGCGAAACCTTTTTATATTAGAAGGCCAATTTTCATTTTACCATTTTTGAGAAGGCCGCATCCATATATATATATTTATATATATATATATATTAAAATACATAATATTCTTTGCAATTAAATAGTTTATTATTTCAAAATGACATACAATTAATATAAATTCCAAAAATTTAACATTTAATTTTACAATCCAGAAAATATAATGGGATTTATGTGGTTGTTTATTGGATGACAAGAAGAAATAGTTGGTTCAATTGACGTGGTACGTAATTTAATTTGATCTTCCAAATGAACATCACTTATTTGACTTCTCAGGCGGGTTTATTTGAGTCATGTATGAAAATGTTGCCTCGCAGCAATACGAGTATGTACTTCCAAAACATGAAATAATTCTTCGTGCATGTTGTCTTAGACGAGGATAAATAACTGCAGTCTTCCATATTTCAATAGGATATTTTTTTTAATCGAATTGTGATTTAAAGATATTATCTTCTCCTATCTCAAATAATTCCATTTGATATTCTTTGGGCGCTACGTCGATATCAACAAGGTGTGGTTCGAAAGTTAATTTAAGTGTGAGAACATGTTTTTCAAAATCTGAGAACTTTTTATTATATTCTTGAATTAATATATCCAGAACAGAAACATACTTATCCAAATTTTGAGGGGAATAATTTTGCTCCATCATAATTTCCGATAACTGTGGGAAATGTTCTTTAGAAATTTCTAATCGACACCTAGTAGAGATTTAAAGAATAAACGTTTTTTTCGAAAAGTTTGAAATTTTTGCCACATTTCGTATATATATATATATAGTTTTTTCCCTGCAAGTTTAAATTCAATTCATTTTGTTTCATTTTCATATCACATAAAAAGGCAGCATTTCTACAAAATTCCTTATCTGATAAATAGCAATATTTCTTTTGTTCTTCAAAAAATTTAATTATTTGTTGACGCAGGGTGAATATATTTAGTAAAACTTGTCCTGTTGATAACCAACGTATTTTGCTAGGATATGGTAAGTCTCCAATGAATGTGTCATTATCTGACATAAATATATCTCTAAATTGACGATGACGCATTGAATTTGATCGAATAAAATTTACAATACCTATAATTTTTTCTAAATTTATGTTGCAAACTAGCCGACTTAGCACATAGGTTTTGTTGGTGCAAATTAAAATGAAAAGAAATATAGTTTTATGAATTAGCATATTCTTTTTTTAATAACGAAATGAAACCTTCTCGCTTTCCTACCATGGCTGGTGCACCATCGGTACACACACTTACGGAACTCTACACTTGGTAGGTTCAAATGGTCAATTATCTCTTAAGGTACACCATAAATACCATAGCAACCATTGAACAATAGACCTATATAAATGATCTCTATCCAGGGGAAGGTACAAATGGTCAAATATCTCGAAAGGAAACATATATTCCATAGCAACAATTGTACACTGAACCTATATAAAGGAACAATATCCAATGGTAACTACAAATGGATATATGTCAGGAAAGATACACTTAAATAGCCTAGCAACCATTGGACACTATACCTATATAAAAGAACTCTATCCAATGTTATGTACAGATTATCAAATAACTCGAAAGGTACACCATAAATACCATTGCAACCATTTTATAATAAACCTATATAAAGGACCTCTAACCATTGGAAGGTACAAAAGTCTACTAACTCGAAAAGACATTATAAATACCATAACAACAATTATACTAAGATCCTTTATAAAGGACCACTATCCAATGGTAGGTACAAATCTTCAAATATCAGGAAAGGTACAACCTTAAATACCATAGAAAACATTGTACACTAGACCTTAATAAAGGAATCTATCCTTTGGTAGGTACAAATAGTCTATTATATATAAAGGTACAACATAGATACCATGACAAACATTTCACACAAAACATATAAAAGACCACTATCCAATTGTACATATAAATGGTCAAAATCAGGAAAGGTACATCATAAATACCATAGCAACAAATAAACACTGAAACTATATAAAGGACCACTATCCAATGGTTGGTACAAATAGTTTAATATCAGGAAAGCTACACCATAAATACCATAGCAACCATTGAACACTAGACCTATATAAAGAATCTCTTACAAATGGAAGTTACAAATGGTAAAATATTTCGATGGGACATCATAGATACTATAGAAACATGTGTACACTGACCTATATAAATGACAACTATGCTATTTCAGTTACAAATGGTAAAATATCAGAAAGGTTACACCATAAATACCATAGCAACCATTTGACACTATATCTATATGAAGGAACTCTATCCTTGGTAGGTTAAAATGGTCAAATATCTCTAAAGGTAAACCATAAATACCATTGCAACCATTGTACACTGAACCTATTTAAAAGATCTGTAGCCAATGGTAGGGTACAAATGTTCAAATATCAGGAAAAGTACACCATAAATATCATAGCAACCATTGGACACTCGACCTATATAAAAAGGATATCTAACCAAAAGAAGAATAAAATGGTCAAAAATCTTGAAAGACTTATAAATACCATAGAAACAATTGAACACTGAACCTATATAAAGGACCACTATCTCCAATGGTAGGTACAAATGGTTGAATATAAGGAAAGGTACACCATAAATACAATAGCAACCAATTGAAAACTAGAACTATTTTTAAAATATCTAACAAATGGAAATTACAAATGGTCAAATATCTCGATGGATAATTGTAAGATAAATAGTTTCTAAATCTGTACATAGATGGCGCTGTAAGTACAAACCTTAGCTAATTGTATATTATGCCTTTTTATTCCCAAACCTTTTTATGTTTATATTTATATATTACATTTTTCTATACCTAAAACTATATCTAGTTCTTAAATCAATTAATATTTCTGTTAACTACCCACTTCCTTATATTTCAAAAGAATATGTACTTCGACTAAAATATTTTAATAAACTTGTTATTAACGACAGTGATAATCTTCAAACTTTCCAGCCTTAGGGCCATACTGATGGGGTCTTTCCAGCCTTAGGGCCATACTGATTACTCCAGTAAGTTCCGAGGGCCAAGATGGCACCACTGCATATTATTAATTTTCCTGTATTAATTGTTATGTTTATTTGTTATTAATTGTTGCTTTTGTGTGTGATTTAGCAGAATGGAAAAGAAGCGAAAAATTGATAGTGAATGCAGAAAATTCAAAGATCAGTGGAACATTCAGTATTTCGTAATTGAGTCCAGTAACAAGGTGCTATGTTTGATTTGCAATGTAAGCATAGCCGTTCTCAAAGAATATAACATGAAACGTCATTATGAAACAAAACATTCTCAAAATTACTCAAAATATACAGAAATTGTGCGGACAGAAAAATTCGAAGCTTTGAAGCGCGGATTGAAATCGCAGCAATCTTTATTTACAAAAGTCAAAACTGAACAAGAGGCGGCAACTCGTGCCAGCTTTCGTGTGGCTCTTGAAATTGCAAAACGTGGAAAACCATTCACCGATGGAGAAATGATCAAGGAATGCATAATTGCAGTAGTCGAAGAAATGTGCCCTGAAAAGGTAAATTTATTAAAAACTGTCAGTATGTCAGCAAACACTGTGGCTCGAAGGGTAGAAAACATCGCTGAAAATATATCCTCTCAACTGTTCGACAAAAATGGACATGTTGAGTGGTTTTCTTTGGCCTTGGATGAGTCAACGGATGTGTCAGATACTGCTCAGGTGTTGATTTATATTAGAGGAGTAGATAAAAGCTATGAAGTGCACGAAGAACTTCTTGATATGTATAGTATTCATGGCACAACTACTGGTACCGATATTTTTAAAGGAGTTGAAATGGCCATTAATAAAAAGAACCTTCGATGGAAAAACTTGAAATGTATTACAACTGATGGAGGCAAAAACATGAGTGGGAAGATAAAGGAGTGGTCGCTCTTGTGTCAAAGGCTGTAGAAAATGACGGCGGCTCAAAACCATTAGTCTTACATTGTATCATTCATCAACAGTCTTTGTGCGGAAAATGTTTGGATATGTCTGACGTTCTGAAACCAGTCATATCAACTGTTAATTTCATCATATATTTTGGGCTGAATCACCGACAATTCCGACAATTTATTGCAGAGATTGGAGAAACTGACTTACCTTATCATACTGCCGTACGCTGGCTTAGTTGTGGGAAAGTCCTTCAGCGCTTTTTTGAACTTCGAGCAGTGATCGAAATTTTTTTGAATGAAAAGCACCGCCCTCTTACTGAATTACAAAACAACGCATGGCAATGGAAGTTAGCACTCTATGTTGATTTGACAAAACATGTGAACGAACTGAATTTGAGATTGCAAGGAGAAAACCAGCATCTTCCTGATTTATACACTAATATCAAGTCATTCCGGATGAAATTGATACTGTTTCAATCACAACTACGAAGTAAATGTTTTTCACATTTTAAAACATGTGAAATATTCAGCCACACTACTGAGACTGAGTTTCCTATCGATTTTGCAATCGAAACTTTGAGTGCTTTGAAGATAAATTTTGATACTCGTTTCTCGGACTTTGATGCCATTGCGAATCAAATTAAGATTTTTCAGAATCCTTTTGATGCTGACATTGAAACCCTAGCCCCGGAACTTCAAATGGAAATGATTGATCTTCAGTGCAGTGATATAATTAAGAACAAATATGAAAACTCATCTTTGTTGGAATTTTATAAGAGTCTTCCACTGACACAATTTGATAATTTGCATAAATTTGCTCGTGGGCTGTTTTCCGTTTTTGGTACTACTTATTTGTGTGAGAAAACCTTCTCCAAAATGAAGTACACAAAAATGTATACAGATCTAAATTACTGACGAGCATCTTAAATCTCTTTTAATAATTGGTACAAGTAAAATTAGTCCACAACTACAAACTATTGTCGGTGGAAAATATCAATTACATACATCTCATTAGCATTTCATATGTCATGTTATAAGGTATGTGTTGTTCATTACTTACAATGTATAAAATGTAAGTTGGATTCATTTCAATAATTTGTTAGTTATTATATGCTGAAGTTAAATTTACTGCATAAATTATACATGTCTTTACTCATTACCATTCTGTGTGTTTCTTTATCCAACTTATCACAAACATTTTATTTGCTATAAAAAATATTTGTTCTCTAAAAGGAGTTTTCAAGTATGTCTCCGCGGGCCGGACAAAATCTGTCTGCGGGCCGGATGTGGCCCTCGGGCCGTAGTTTGGAGACCCCTGGTTTATGCTATAAAACGGAATAAAATAAGAAAAGTTTCTTTAATAGACAATTATAACGGTGCGAGCTTTCGGCAAAAAACCCTTCTACAGGCGTGGTAAACGTGACACTATAATGTAGGTAATGTGGCTAGAAAGAGAATATATACACATGATTATTTACATATTAGCGGAATGTGCTATGAGAGCACCATACTTGCAACCCTCAATAGTTTTAACCCCAACATCTCCTTCACTTTGGAAATAGAATCAAACCAGGTCATTCCATTCCTAGACATCCTAATAATACGTACCGCATCCTCATTCCACACCACAGTCTACTACAAAAAACAGTGTCCCCCCAGTTATACCCATTTCAATTCACACTGCCCCATTTCCCACAAAATCAACATAGTAAAGACTCTCACTAAAAGAATCTATACCCACTGTTCGCTCGATATATTTAAAGAAATTGAGAAAAATCTCATCATATCGCACCTCTCCATAGCATCGTTTCCGCTTGAATTCATCAACAGACATTCATATACACCTGGCCCCTCCAACCATCCTAAAATTTACAGATCATTATGTTTCCTTCCCTTCTCCCCCTCCTCAGCCGACATAGCCAGAAGCCTTAAAACATACGGTATCCGCACCTTATATAAAAACTCCTCCAACCTGCTCACATCCCTCCGTCACCCATATACTAAATCGCATGCCCCCCCTGATCCCCTCCATTCTGTTGGCGCGGTCTACTCTGTCTCGTGTGAGCAATGCTCTGCCACATACGTTGGCGAGACAGGTAGATCCGTCGCCATCAGAATGTCTGAGCATTCTAGAAACATCTCCAACCAAGACACCAGGTCCCTCCTTTACCAGCACACACTCAATACCGGCCATTCATTCAACACCAACCACCCCACCATACATTACAGACGCATTCATAACCAGCACCAGCGATTAGTTCTCGAATCCATAGAATCCCACAGACATAACAGCATCAACCGCAAAATAGATCTTCCTGATGCCTATCGTGCTTTCCTGGCCTTGCAGTAATAACCATAACACGATAGCCCGATATCAACATTTCCTAAAATTCTTTGAAATATCGCATATCCTGTAATTTACGTAACATATTCCTCTATAGACTCAAACTCCAAATATACAAATGCCCTATTTTGCCTATTATCTCTATAATTACAATAGTAATAACAAATGCAAATCCCCATTTACATAGCACATTCCGCTAATATGTAAATAATCATGTGTATATATTCTCTTTCTAGCCACATTACCTACATTATAGTGTCACGTTTACCACGCCTGTAGAAGGGTTTTTTGCCCGAAAGCTCGCACCGTTATAATTGTCTATTAAAGAAACTTTTCTTCTTTTATTCCGTTTTATCGCATAAACTTGTTATTCAATGGCGAATCGTGTTTGTGGTCATATACTATAATACTACATTGGTGAGCCATGGTGTCAGCTAGTCCAATTTGACCCCCCCACCAGTGGTAAGGCATTTGGATACTATTGGAGTTAAAGGTTCTCTCGATTTAGGAGCACTTCTTGTCAGTCCCTAATGACCCCCCACCCGTGGTGAAGCTTAGGGATACTGCTTGAAGAAAGGGCATCGACATTATTGGTGGTGTCTTAGTGATCGAGGTGGCTACAATAGGAACCCTTTTGGAAATTCCCGAATATTTTAATATGACAATAAATGAGGCAGAAGCTGCAAAGGTCGCAGTTAAAATTCCACCCTTCTGGTCAGATTGACCTGAAATATGGTTTTATCAGGTGGAAGCGCAATTTGCCATCAATCGAATCATCCAAGAAATGACTAAATTCAACAATTTGGTGGCCCAATTGTAACCTCATTTGTCGAAAATCTTCGGGACATCATTCAAGATCCCCAGAAAAAGACCAAATATTATTGTCCAAAGGATCACCTAATAACAATTTCAAGGAGAGCGAAGAAAAGAAACTTAGAGGCTACTTACTGGGCTAGAACTTGGAGACCTGAAGCCTAGGCAACTACTCATGAAAATGAAAACCCTTAAATCTAAAGAAGATGTCTCTGACAAAGTTATCCGAACCCTCTGGATGGACAAATTACCTGGAAATATCAAAATAATTTTAGCAGTTAGTAGGGAGGATCTGGACAGCCTCTCCGAAATGGCGGATAAGATACAGGAGATAAGTCTTCAAGCACAAACTTTCGAAATCGAAAGTGAAAATACAAATATTGAAGAATTAACTTCTGCTGTAGCGTCTTCTAGTGAAGAAATCGCAGCTCTTAGATTTTCAAAACGGGATAGTAGCGCCTATGAATCCGGGTCGAGAGAACGTTCGACATCCCTGTCGAGAGATCGCCCTAGATCACCATACAGGCGATATAAACCGAATGGTAAATTCTGCTATTACCATTACATGTTTGGCCAAAATTGCCGTCCAGACAAATGCAAATCGCCTTGCCAGTGGAACATTTCCCCGGAAAACTCCCGCGGGCAGTTGTAACGGCGACACAACTAGCTGCCCAAACGATAAATTTAGGTCGCAAATCTAGATTGTTTATCACCGATTTGAAGACTGGAATGCGATTTCTAATCGATAGCGGAGCTGATGTCTCTCTAATTCCATATAGTGGAAAAGGGACTCACTTGGACGATTTTCAATTATATGCTGCATATGGGAGCATTATTCCGACCAATGGATTCCAAGTCTTGAATGTCGATTTGGGTTTGAGAAGAAAATTCTAGTGTCATTTTATTATGGCCAGAGTGTCTAAAGGAATTCTGGTAGCTGATTTCTTAAAAGATCAAAACCTATTAATCGATCTGAAAAACAGTCAGTTAATTGATGGTTTAACTAACCTGAAAGCGAAAGGAACAGTAACCTCGATCAGTTATGGCATCAGTGCCCTAGACAAGAATTCAAAATTCAAAGTTGTATTCTTCTTTTCCGAATATAACGATTCCAAATTTAATGAAGCCAAAAATCCAACACAATGTCAAGCATTACATCACTACGAAAGGTCCGCCGGTATATGTTAGAGCAAGGCCACTTAATAGCGAACTTTTAAAGATCGAAAAAAGATAATTCCAATACATGTTGGAAAATAATATAATTCGACCATCAAGTTCGCCTTGGGCAAGTCCCTTGCACATGGTTAAAAAGAAAGATGGCTTTTGGAGACCTTGCGGTGATTATCGCAACCTCAATAGTGTGACCATTCCAGACAGATACCCTGTTCCCAAGCTGGAACATTTTAATCATATATTAAATAAACCCCGTTTCTTTACCAAAATACGTAAGGCATAATAAGGCATACTACCAAATACCAGTTAACGAAAATGATCGCAAAAAAAAAAAAAAAACAGCGGAGATCACACCATTTAGACTGTTCGAATTTGAGGTGATGAGTTTTGGACTATGCGGCGCCCCTGAAACGTCCCAGAGGTTCATCAACGAAGTGTTACACGGATTAGATTTTGTCTTTCCATACTTGGACGACATCCTAGTGGTGTCGGAATCCCAAGAAGATCATGAAAACCACCTTAGAACAGTTTTCTCGAGACTTGACCAATACGGACTACGCATCAATTAAGCAAAAACCGTCCTAAATGTAAATAACATCGAATTCCTAGGATATATAATCACCCCAGAAGGAATGAAGCCGATACAGTCGAAGGTGAAAGCCATTATGGAATACAAGAAACCTGAAACAATTCAAGATCTTCGCAAATTTGTAGGAATGATAAACTTTCATCGCCGATTCTTGAGGAATGCTGAGGAAGACCAAGCTATCCTGAATGAATTCTTGAAGGGGTCGAAGAAAAATGACAAGCGTCCTATTCCTTGGACAGAAGCAGCCGAACAGAAATTCGAAAAATGTAAATATGAACTATCAAAAGCAGCACTGTTAACATTCCCCGACCCTGATTGTCAGTTGAACTTATGCATGGACGCCTCAAATACTGGAATGGGAGCAGTTTTACAGCAGTTAGAAGATAGAGCTTGGAAACCAATAGCATTTTTTTTCAAAAAAACTGAGTGAAAGCCAAACCAAGTATAGTACATATGATCGTGAATTATTAGCAATATTTTCTGCTATTAAACATTTTAAATTCTTCTAGGAAGGTAAAGAATTTACTGGTTTCACAGATCAGAAACCTCTAACCTACACTTTTCAGCAGAACCCCGGCCAAGTCCAGCAATTACAGTATATCTCTCAGTTTACAACTTTCATCAAACACATCAGTGGCAAAGACAACGTCGTAGCTAATACATTGTCCAGAATAAACGAAATAATATCCTTAGATTCGATGCCATCGCCTAAAACAACAAGGTGACGTTAATCTGGCCAATCTACGATCACAAAATAAGTCGCTCAGTTTGAAAGAACATCCTTTACCTTCGGGCAGAACCTTATGGTGCGAAGTCTCTAACTTCTAAAATACGACCATATATCCCAGAATAGTTCAGGATGACTATTTTCAAATCGATTCATGAACTTTCTCATCCTGAAATCAAGACTACGGTCAAAGAAGTTACATCCCGCTATATATGGTTCAACATGAAAAGAGACATAAGGAATCGGGCTAAAACATGCCTAGACTGCCAGAAAAGTAAAGTTACTCGCCACACAAAGACCGAATATGGAAAATTCGAACTGCCAGATGACCGGTTTGGAACAGTCCACCTCGACTTGATTGGACCCCTGCCACCATCAGAAGGGAAAACCTATTGTCTGACATGCATAGACCGTTTCACCAATTGGGTAGAAGTTGTAACATTGGAAGACATTAAAACCGAAACTATAATCTAATCCTTCTACAGAGATTGGATTAGTCGATATGGAACTCCACGATACACGATTACCGATCGTGGCATGCAATTCATGTCCCAACAACTGAAGGAATTTGCTACGATGTGTGGAATACAATTGAAGCATACTACATCATACCATCCCCAAAGTAATGGCAAAGTAGAAAGGTTTCATCGAACTTTTAAAGCAGCCATAAGTGCTCATAACCACACCAAATATACAGAAAGTCTGCCTAGAGTCCCTTTAGGGCTAAAATCTTCAATCTACGGCACTTCTGATTACTCCATAGCACAATGGTATTTGGCAAGAACTATCAGACTTCCAGGTGAATTTTTCAACAATTTAAAAGATACAAAAGAAAGAGGAAGGCGGATCTCAGATTTGCAAAGAGATATGGCATCCCTTCAACCATTTAAAGTCGAAAACGAACAGAAATCCAAACGTCTTTATGCACAAAGATTTTAAAAGTTGCATTCACGTATTTATCAGAAAAGACAGAGTGAGAAGACCTCTACAACCAGTTTATTTTTTATTTATTTTATTTCAACACACAAAACGCGATATCCCGGCTAGGGATAATTGCGTCGATTTACATTTAAAAAAAAAGAAACAGTTCTAAACATATTATACAAAAAAAAGTAATCGAAATAAAAAGAAAAACAATAATATATATTTTAGGAACTTGAACCTTTCAGATTGAAAGAAAATCATAAATATATTTACAAAAATAGTTAAACTTATGATAATTCTCTCTGCTATTCACAAATTGATATAGATATACAACATTATTTATTGTCTGTTGTCTAGCGGTGAAGAAGAGTGGGCATTCCAGCAGTAGGTGTCTCGAGTCCTGGAATTCGTTGCCACAATGACAGCTAGAGTCTTCAATCGCGCCAATTTTTGATAAAAATTCCTTAAAATTTCCATGGTTCGTTATAAACTGTGTATTATAAAATTTGGAGCGGAAATATGTTGGAATTCCCAAACGGGAAAAAGCTTTGGAATGTTTCATTTGTTTTTAGAAATAATTAATCTATTTTTGCACTTAAAAATGATCTAATTATACTTAGAGAATGTGGTCTATAAGTATTTTGATTCTCTATTGAAAGATGAGCCAAATCATATTTAATTATTTTAGATTCAATATAATCTGTGAGAAGGGGGATGTTCGCAAGACTATGGACACAGTTGGAAGATGTAGTTTTGTAGGCTCTGCTCACCCAAAGAAGAATTTGATATTGAGTAGGATTTAGTTTTTCTTTGCATCGATTATTTATAAATTTATACCATATTTCTGAACCATACGTAAGAACTGGCCTGATAATTGTTTTATACAAAATTATTCTTTTTTATTATTTATTCCCCACATCTTTCCACATAGTGAAAACAGAAAAATTTTCATTCTTACGATCCTGCACAAAATATCGTTGATATGTGGGGTAAAATTAATCTTCTTTTTTATTCTATGATTTGAGAATTTTATACCTAATATCTTAACTTGATCTACTGGGTTTAAAATAATATTTGATATTTCAATTGGAACTTTAGGTTTATTATGTAAGTAAAGTAAATTCGTTTTCTCTGGGCTTATTGATAATTTATTCCTATTACACCATTGAATCACTTAGCATAGAATATATTCGCCCAATATTTGAGATCCTCGACAGACTTGCTCCAGCAAATGATAGAAACGTCGTCTGCGTAGCAAATTATTTCTGCGTTCGGATGTTTGAAACTCTTAAGCAAGTCGTTTAACAAAATATTCCATAATACTGGGGATATAGGGCCGCCTTGAAGGCATCCTTTGTCAGATTTTTTGTAACATTTGTATCTTCATATGAGAAATTTGCCCTTCTTTCACTGTTTAAAAAGATTGTATAATTCTTATCAATTTGGAGGGAATATTATCCAAATCGAGTCTTCTAATAATTGCTGGCCACCATGCGTAGTCGAATGCGCCTGCTATATCCACTGTAATCAAAGAAGTCAGTTCTCCTTGCCTGTGTTTCAATATGGTTTCAGTATATCTTCCATTGCACTGTTCGTTGATTTATGTTTAATAAATCCGTGTTGCCTTGGACTCATTAGATTGTTCTCTTGATAATATTTATTGATTTTGTTTTTAATTATGTTTTCAAAAATTTTGAAATGTTTGATGTCAATGATATTGGTCTGTAGCTTTTGCTTGTTTCATAGTTTATTTTATTAGGTTTTGGAATGATCTTTACAGTATTGTCTTTCCATACATCCGGATAATAACCTAATTATATACATTTGTTGAATATTTGTTGTAAAATCGGGATTTAAAGTGTATCTGCATGTTTGATCATATTATTACTGATAAAAATCTAGACCTGCTGCTTTCTTGATATTTAATTTAGAAATAATATTTTCAACATCTTTTATTTCAATAAAAATATTATTTTGGTTTTTATATTCAGGTTTATAGTTTCTAATACAACCAGTTTATGAAGGACCATTCAGAGTTTTACAGAGGTCTGATAAATATTTTACAGTCATGATTGAAGACAAAAAACACAATATATCCCTAGACCGTCTGAAGCCAGCCTATATCCTGTAGGATTCTAATAATGCACATCCCAGTCAACTACCAGACCTCCAGGCAGTCCAGCCACTAGAAGGCCAGCAGCCACAGCCGCGTAAGTCTAGACCCGAAGAGTTCACTTCGAGGAGACGCCGAGAAGAACCCAGAGGGGCGGAACTATTTTTCCTCCACAAAGATTTGTACAGGACGTGACCTTGGTCACTGGAGGGGGGAGTGAATTTATGATAAAAAGTTTCTAAAACTGTTCATATAAAGGCGCTGTTAAAACAAACCTTAGCTAATTGTATATTACTAGACGAATGGCCCGGGCAACGCCCGGGTTTTACCCGAGTGCGTATATATTTTAAAAACGTTTTAATTCAAATACTATTCGTTACAATTATAAATTGGCGCCATGGATGTCACTCTTGTGAAACGTCGCGTTCCAAACTGTGTGTTTTTAAAACGTTTTAATTAAAATACTATTCGTTACAATTATAAATTGGCGCCGTGGATGTCTCTCTTGTGAAACGTCCCGCCCCAAACTGTGTGTGTCTTGAAAATATAAAATAAAAATGTGAATTTTCATGAAGATTATATCATGTCGATTTTTTTTTTTTTTTTTTGCATTTCACCTACTAAATCGATAGAGATAATTACATTTGCAACATGAACTTAGGTATATTGACTAAATAGAAAACTGCATAGTAATAAAGATCATTTTTTAAAGGCACCATATCGTTTTTTTTCAATAAAATCGAAACAAAAATTAACGATAAATAACGATAATTGCCTTAAAAAGAAATTGCCTTAAAAAAAAAAGAAACATTCGCGGTGATTTTGTCTTGCATTCGTTTATACAATTATTATATACGAATGACCCGGGCAACGCCCGGGTTTTACCCGATTAAATGCTTTTATTCAAATACTATTCGTTACAATTATAAATTGGCGCCGTGGATGCCATTCTTGTATAATATATAAATGAGTTTTAAAAATTGTAAAAAAAAAAAAAAAATGCATCGGCCGGGAATCGAACCCGGCCGCCCGCGTGGCAGGCGAGCATTCTACCACTGAACCACCGATGGTTATGAAAAATCCCATCCGTGAGCTTCAGACAAACAAACAGACAAACAGACAGAATAAGGCAAATATATAATAAGATACATTTTATTCCCAAACCTTTTTATGTTTAAATTATTATTACATTTTTCTATACCTGACACTATATTTAGTTCTTAATTTAATTAATTTTTCTGTTACATACCCAGTTCCTTATATTTCAGAAGAATCTATACTTTGAATAAAATATTTTAATAAACTAGTTATTAATTGGCGAATCGTGTTTGTGGTCATTTACTATAATACTACAACAAAATAAATACTATATGAATGACAACTATACAATTGTAGGAACAAGGGTCAAATATCAGAAAGGTGATACCATAGCAACCATTGGACACTATATCTCTATGGAGGATCTCTATCCATGGTAGGTTTAAATGGTCAAATATCTCTAAAGGTACACCATAAATACCATACCAACCATTGGACACTAGACCTATATAAAGAACTTCTAACCAATGGAAGTTACAAATGGTCAAATATTCGAACGGACATCATAAATACCATTGCAACCATTATACTCGAGACCTATATAAAGGACCTGTAACCAATAGTAGTTACAAATGTTCAAATATAAGGAAGGGTACAACATAAATACCATAGCAACCATTGGACACTCGACCTATATAAAGGATCTCTAATCAATGGAAGGTACAAATCGTCAAATATTCGAAAGGATATCATAAATACCATAGTAACAATTGTACACTGAATCTAAAAAAAGGAACACTACCCAATGGTAGGAAAATATAATTAAATATCTGGAAGTTACACCATTAATATAATAGCAACAATTGGACAGTAAACTTCAATAATTGACTCTATCCTTGGTAGGTACAAATGGTCAAATATCTCTAAAGGTATATATGACAACTATACAATTTTAGCTAGTGGGATCTAGAAGTACTAGGCATTAGGGATCCTGTTGAAACTTGCTCCAAAGAGACCAGATATCAGGAAATAAAAGAAAAGTTTGTAACAAAAATTCAAAGACAAAGTGATCAGAGATATTCTGTAGGTCTACCTTGGAAGGTAGAAAAGGAGTCAATCCCCAGCAATCTTGACATAGCGATAAAAAGGTTAGATATAAGCACTAAGAAAATGACCTCACAGAATAAGTTGACCGAATATAGTCAGATCTTTAGAGACTGGCTGACTGAAGGACTCATTGAAAGAGTCGAGGAAAATCCTCTCGAGAGAAGAGGCTATTATTTACCTCACCGCCCTGTGTACAAGATGGAATCTAAAACGACGCCCATACGTCCGGTTTTCGATGCTTCTTGTCTAGGTCATAATGGACTATCTTTGAATCAATGTTTAGAAAAGGGACCGAATTTATTGGAAAGAATCCCTGAAATGATGATAAGATTTCGGGAAAATAAATTTGGAGTCACGGCAGATATAAGAAAAGCATTCCAGATGGTGGCGATTGAAGAATCTGAACGGAACTATCTTAGATTCCTTTGGTGGGAAAAGGAGAGCGATAGAGAACTAATAGCTTACAGGCATAAGAGACTTGTATTTGGCTTAAACTGTAGTCCTTTTGTGCTGAACGCCGTAATAGAATACCATCTTCAATCAATAAGAGGCCCACTTGTTCAATGGGCAAAGATTTTAGCTCAATCCTTCTACATGGACAATTGTATTACCTCGCTGGAAACAAAGCAGGAAGTGCAGGAATTTCAAAAGGCCGCAATTGAAATTATGGACAGGGCTAAAATGGACTTACGAGAGTGGGAATATTCTCTGGAGGAAAACCCTGAAAAGGGGACTTGTACAAAAATATTGGGTGTTGTTTGGAATAAAATGGAAGATTCATTAAAATGCGAACTCCCTGACAATTTGAGTCTTCAACCCAAATTAACGAAAAGGCTGGTACTGTCCATGGTTCAGCGGATATTTGATCCACTTGGATTTTGCGCTCCAGTATTCTTACCACCAAAGTTGTTACTGCAGCGATCATGGGGACTGAAACTAGGTTGGGATACACCACTACCCGAAAGTATGGCCCAGGAATTTCGAACCTGGTTGGATCAAATAAAATTAATAGAGTTAATAAAGATACCGAGATATATGTGGAATGATCTCATTTTCCCTACAGAAGTTCATATCTTTTGTGACGCTAGTCAAATAGGCTATGGAGCTGTAGCCTATTTACGGAGCGAAACGGGACGAGAAAATACTCTAACTTTGATTTGGAGCAAAGTCAGATTAGCTCCTATGAAGAGTATTACGATCCCTCGCTTGGAATTAATGGCCATGGTACTAGGAGCTAGACTAGCCAATGCAATCCAAGCTGCCTTGAAGAGAAAATGTGAAACAACTCTTTGGTCTGACTCTACTACCGCGCTAAGTTGGATAAAGAAAGAAATTGAGTGGAGAGTTTTCGTGAGAAACCGAGTCAGAGAAATACAGGCCACTACCAATTTGAACGATTGGAGGTTCGTTCCTAGTCAGTTGAACCTGGCCGATCTTCTGTCTCGAGGTTGCCCTCCAAGCCAGTTTGTGCAAAGCAGATGGTGGGAGGGCCCCGAATGGTTGAAAAAACCTAAAGAATTCTGGCCCAATTCAGAGTTCTCGATAAATCCAAAAGAAATAAAGGTTGAAGAAAACATTATGAAAACCAACATTAATAATCGACCCCTCACTTATGTCTCTGAAGACGACAATGATCTAAAACCGTTAACTCCTAATGAGTTCTTACAAAATGGTCCAGAGTCTAGCTTTCCTGAATTTGAAAATTTAAAGCCAGAAATGTTGCACACTAGATACAGAGAGTTAGGTCAACTGAAGAGAGAATTGAAGCAGAGATTCTTAAAGGAATATTTAGGCGCGCTGATTCAGAAATCCGAAAATATTGATAGAAGACAGTTGAAAGTAGGAGACGTTGTACTGATCGGGCAAGAAAATCTTAAAAGAATGTTTTGGCCTAAAGGGCGAATAGTAAATCTCATACCTGGAAAAGATGGAATAGTGAGAGTGGCCCATGTTAAAACATCCACAGGAACCTTGATCAGGGCTCTACAACGCTTACACCCTCTTGAAATATCCTCGAATGTTGAGACGATTCAAAAGGACAATTCAAATACCGAACCCCAATCTGAAGCATTTTTAGGGAATAGGCCCAATATTGAATCCAGGGACTCTAGAAATAGATATGGTAGGGTAATCAGAAAGCCTGCAAGGTATGACTCGAAGGACTAGTGAAAGTACCTGTAGAAAAAAAAAGGTGTAATATGTGTATTCTTTTATGTGTATTTTATGTAATGTAATAGGCATATCTACTCTTATGTGTATTCTTTTATGTGTATTTTATGTAATGTAATAGGCATATCTACTCTTGTGTGTATTGTGTATATATATGCTCTTTTGTCTTATACTTAATTTTGGCTTCTTTCGGAGCAAAATTATGTGGGAGAATGTTAAAACTATTTTACCGTTCTTTTACTTTGTACATAGAAAGAAGGTCTTAGGTGAAGGGAGACAACGAGCAAGACATCTACCTCTCTATATCTATAGATAGCCCCAGCTTGGACCGACCGAGGGCAAAGGTCGGCGTGGGCGGAGACGACGGAGCGTCTTGTTACATTCTTTTTTTGGTCAGTTGGCAGGATTCCCTTGTTAGAAGCGGAGGGGAAAGTTGAGTTCCCTTGCCAGGCGGAGCAGACACGCCAAGAAAATCCTACAAGCAGCGTCTTGTAGACGGAACGACGTCGAAGAAAATCCCACGAGCAGAGTCACGTGGACGGAAAGACGTCGAAGAAAATCCCACGAGCAGAGTTTCGTGGACGGGAAAGGACGCATTGGAGTATCCCTCAAGCAGCGACTTGAGGACGGAAAAAGACACTTAGACAACCAACGAGTCGTGACAATTAGACAACCAACGCGCGACAATTGGACATCGCGACAAGAGAAAGCCAAGCCTGCGACGGTGCTGCCACGAGGTACTGTGTCGACACCCCCCCGCCATTTATTTTTATCTCCCTTCCCTGAGATTAGTTAATTTTTTTACTTTCTCTTTTGCTTAACCTTGTTTATTGTTTTTTATACATAATCCCTTAGATATAAGTATAATTTAGCTTAACCATTTTTCTTGTTTTTACCCATAATAATAGTATAATAGTTTTTATCCCTTTTGTTTTTAATTTTTTAAAATAAATCCTTTTTTATTATACTGTGTTTCTGTGCATTTATTTCCCCCATTGTTTTTCCTTTCAGTCGATCACCATTTATTTTTTTTTAAACGAACACGAACATTTTGGTGAGCCGGACGTGATCGATTTAAAGGAGATATGGATGAAATGGATGCACTTAAAAAGCGCAGAAAAGCCATAACAGGTACTTTCACTAGAATTATCAATGAAATAAATGGGGAATTTGAAAAGTCTCAAATTGATAGGAATGATATTTATTCTAAGTTTAATAGACTAGAGTCTTATTACACGAAACTTGTAGATCTAAACGAAAAATATCAGGCTTTATTGGTAGTGAAAGAAGGGATTACAGAGGAAAGTATAGATAGGGAATGGCAAGAATGCGATAAATATGAAGAGGAAAAGTTTGATATTCAACAGAAAGTCAGTGTACTACGGAATCCCGATAAAGAAGAAACAATCCCGATTGCTAGCGAGGACACTGTAATAAATGTGAAATTACCAGAGTTAGCCCTAAAAAGCTATGATGGCTCTCTGGAATGTTGGTTGTCTTGGTGGGCGCAGTTTTCGAAAATTCACGAAAATAAGAATTTATCCGATAGCGACCGGTTTTTATATTTGCGTCAAGCAATTGTACCAAATTCAGAAGCCTATCGTGTTGTAGCAAGCTATCCCGTTACAGGCGCCAACTATGCTTTGGCAGTACAAGCCCTACAGGAGCGATTCGGTGACCCGAATATACTGACAGAACTATATGTCAGACGTCTATTGAATTCGGTTATATCTAATGTAAAGAAAGAAAATAGAAATTCAAGCAGTCTGTACGACGAACTGAGCAGTCACCTCCGGTCGTTAGAGACATTGGGCATTGATCCCCAGTTGTCGGGTATTTTTTTATATCCTCTTGTCGAGTCTTCATTACCTTCGGATATTTTGAAAATATGGCACAGGCATCCTTCTTCGGGTTATGGTATGGAGTTAGCAAAACGGGAAGAGTCAGATAAAGGGGTTGGAGGAGCTCAAGAAAGGCTAAGGTTATTATTGGACTTTCTAAAAGCCGAAGTAAGGAGTGCTCAACGGCTGAAATTTGTGGAAAAAGGCTTTAGGCAGGAGGAGCCCTATAAAAGGTCTTACAATGATGGGACCAGAACAAGGAGCAATTTCAGACCCGCCACGGTGTCTAGTCTGTTCGGAGGGCGAACTAATATAAAATGCTTCTTTTGTGAAAGAACAAATCATGCGAGTCATCAATGCCGCTCCATAATGAAAATGTCTCCGGGAGAGAGAAATGATAAAATACGTAGTGCCCATCTATGTTTCAAATGCTTAAGAAAGGGACACATACAGAGTCAGTGCCGAGAACAATTGGAGTGCAAAAACTGTGGGAGAAACCACTTGGAAGTTTTATGTGAGGGAAATTCTTCTAACCGGTTAACGAAACCAGGAAGAGAAAATCCAAAGGAAAATGCAACTGAACCCGTTGCATCGCTTTCTAGTCAAGCCTGCACAGGTCAGGTCTTGCTGATGACCACGGTAGCACTGTTAAGAGGCCCAAATGCCTCTAGAAGGGTTAGAATTCTCCTCGACAGTGGAAGTCAGTTTTCGTATATCAAACAGTCGTTAGTCTGGAGTATAGGAATAGAAAGAAAAGGCGAAATAACCATAGCTAAAAGTCTTTTTGGAGGTAATAAGATTGGTGAAGAAAAGCACGGTAAATTTATGTTAGAATTAGAGAATTTAGGTAATAAAAGAGATGTGATCCATATTGAGGCGCTGGATCAACGTAAAATTTGCGACGCTATACCACCTTTGCCAAAAGGAGACTGGTTAGAAAAATTGAAGATTAAGGGCATAATATTGTCTCAGGACAATTTTAAAGGACAAGAGATTGACATATTGATTGGTGCTAACTATCTAGGTATGATTTTGACAGGAAAAATAGTTCAAGTTGAAGCAGATTTAACTGCGGTGGAAACGAAATTAGGTTGGACACTAATGGGCAATTCGCCAATTATTGATAGCAATGACAATGTGCAGCAGACTTTGAATCTGCTAACAACGCGATGCGATTTAAAGGATTTGTGGGATCTAGAAGTACTAGGCATTAGGGATCCTGTTGAAACTTGCTCCAAAGAGACCAGATATCAGGAAATAAAAGAAAAGTTTGTAACAAAAATTCAAAGACAAAGTGATCAGAGATATTCTGTAGGTCTACCTTGGAAGGTAGAAAAGGAGTCAATCCCCAGCAATCTTGACATAGCGATAAAAAGGTTAGATATAAGCACTAAGAAAATGACCTCACAGAATAAGTTGACCGAATATAGTCAGATCTTTAGAGACTGGCTGACTGAAGGACTCATTGAAAGAGTCGAGGAAAATCCTCTCGAGAGAAGAGGCTATTATTTACCTCACCGCCCTGTGTACAAGATGGAATCTAAAACGACGCCCATACGTCCGGTTTTCGATGCTTCTTGTCTAGGTCATAATGGACTATCTTTGAATCAATGTTTAGAAAAGGGACCGAATTTATTGGAAAGAATCCCTGAAATGATGATAAGATTTCGGGAAAATAAATTTGGAGTCACGGCAGATATAAGAAAAGCATTCCAGATGGTGGCGATTGAAGAATCTGAACGGAACTATCTTAGATTCCTTTGGTGGGAAAAGGAGAGCGATAGAGAACTAATAGCTTACAGGCATAAGAGACTTGTATTTGGCTTAAACTGTAGTCCTTTTGTGCTGAACGCCGTAATAGAATACCATCTTCAATCAATAAGAGGCCCACTTGTTCAATGGGCAAAGATTTTAGCTCAATCCTTCTACATGGACAATTGTATTACCTCGCTGGAAACAAAGCAGGAAGTGCAGGAATTTCAAAAGGCCGCAATTGAAATTATGGACAGGGCTAAAATGGACTTACGAGAGTGGGAATATTCTCTGGAGGAAAACCCTGAAAAGGGGACTTGTACAAAAATATTGGGTGTTGTTTGGAATAAAATGGAAGATTCATTAAAATGCGAACTCCCTGACAATTTGAGTCTTCAACCCAAATTAACGAAAAGGCTGGTACTGTCCATGGTTCAGCGGATATTTGATCCACTTGGATTTTGCGCTCCAATATTCTTACCACCAAAGTTGTTACTGCAGCGATCATGGGGACTGAAACTAGGTTGGGATACACCACTACCCGAAAGTATGGCCCAGGAATTTCGAACCTGGTTGGATCAAATAAAATTAATAGAGTTAATAAAGATACCGAGATATATGTGGAATGATCTCATTTTCCCTACAGAAGTTCATATCTTTTGTGACGCTAGTCAAATAGGCTATGGAGCTGTAGCCTATTTACGGAGCGAAACGGGACGAGAAAATACTCTAACTTTGATTTGGAGCAAAGTCAGATTAGCTCCTATGAAGAGTATTACGATCCCTCGCTTGGAATTAATGGCCATGGTACTAGGAGCTAGACTAGCCAATGCAATCCAAGCTGCCTTGAAGAGAAAATGTGAAACAACTCTTTGGTCTGACTCTACTACCGCGCTAAGTTGGATAAAGAAAGAAATTGAGTGGAGAGTTTTCGTGAGAAACCGAGTCAGAGAAATACAGGCCACTACCAATTTGAACGATTGGAGGTTCGTTCCTAGTCAGTTGAACCTGGCCGATCTTCTGTCTCGAGGTTGCCCTCCAAGCCAGTTTGTGCAAAGCAGATGGTGGGAGGGCCCCGAATGGTTGAAAAAACCTAAAGAATTCTGGCCCAATTCAGAGTTCTCGATAAATCCAAAAGAAATAAAGGTTGAAGAAAACATTATGAAAACCAACATTAATAATCGACCCCTCACTTATGTCTCTGAAGACGACAATGATCTAAAACCGTTAACTCCTAATGAGTTCTTACAAAATGGTCCAGAGTCTAGCTTTCCTGAATTTGAAAATTTAAAGCCAGAAATGTTGCACACTAGATACAGAGAGTTAGGTCAACTGAAGAGAGAATTGAAGCAGAGATTCTTAAAGGAATATTTAGGCGCGCTGATTCAGAAATCCGAAAATATTGATAGAAGACAGTTGAAAGTAGGAGACGTTGTACTGATCGGGCAAGAAAATCTTAAAAGAATGTTTTGGCCTAAAGGGCGAATAGTAAATCTCATACCTGGAAAAGATGGAATAGTGAGAGTGGCCCATGTTAAAACATCCACAGGAACCTTGATCAGGGCTCTACAACGCTTACACCCTCTTGAAATATCCTCGAATGTTGAGACGATTCAAAAGGACAATTCAAATACCGAACCCCAATCTGAAGCATTTTTAGGGAATAGGCCCAATATTGAATCCAGGGACTCTAGAAATAGATATGGTAGGGTAATCAGAAAGCCTGCAAGGTATGACTCGAAGGACTAGTGAAAGTACCTGTAGAAAAAAAAAGGTGTAATATGTGTATTCTTTTATGTGTATTTTATGTAATGTAATAGGCATATCTACTCTTATGTGTATTCTTTTATGTGTATTTTATGTAATGTAATAGGCATATCTACTCTTGTGTGTATTGTGTATATATATGCTCTTTTGTCTTATACTTAATTTTGGCTTCTTTCGGAGCAAAATTATGTGGGAGAATGTTAAAACTATTTTACCGTTCTTTTACTTTGTACATAGAAAGAAGGTCTTAGGTGAAGGGAGACAACGAGCAAGACATCTACCTCTCTATATCTATAGATAGCCCCAGCTTGGACCGACCGAGGGCAAAGGTCGGCGTGGGCGGAGACGACGGAGCGTCTTGTTACATTCTTTTTTTGGTCAGTTGGCAGGATTCCCTTGTTAGAAGCGGAGGGGAAAGTTGAGTTCCCTTGCCAGGCGGAGCAGACACGCCAAGAAAATCCTACAAGCAGCGTCTTGTAGACGGAACGACGTCGAAGAAAATCCCACGAGCAGAGTCACGTGGACGGAAAGACGTCGAAGAAAATCCCACGAGCAGAGTTTCGTGGACGGGAAAGGACGCATTGGAGTATCCCTCAAGCAGCGACTTGAGGACGGAAAAAGACACTTAGACAACCAACGAGTCGTGACAATTAGACAACCAACGCGCGACAATTGGACATCGCGACAAGAGAAAGCCAAGCCTGCGACGGTGCTGCCACGAGGTACTGTGTCGACACCCCCCCGCCATTTATTTTTATCTCCCTTCCCTGAGATTAGTTAATTTTTTTACTTTCTCTTTTGCTTAACCTTGTTTATTGTTTTTTATACATAATCCCTTAGATATAAGTATAATTTAGCTTAACCATTTTTCTTGTTTTTACCCATAATAATAGTATAATAGTTTTTATCCCTTTTGTTTTTAATTTTTTAAAATAAATCCTTTTTTATTATACTGTGTTTCTGTGCATTTATTTCCCCCATTGTTTTTCCTTTCAGTCGATCACCATTTATTTTTTTTTAAACGAACACGAACACTATCCAATTTTAGGTACAGATTATCAAATATCTCGAAAGATACACCATAAATACCATAGCAAACATTGTACACTAGAACTATATAAAGGATCTCTTTCTAATGTTTGGTACAGATTATCAAATATTTTGAAAGTAACACCTTAGACACCATAGCACCCATTGAACACTAGACCTATATAAATGATATCTAACCAAAGGAAGGTACAAATAGTCCAATATCTCGAAAGGAATCATAAATTCAATAGCAACAATTGTACCTTAAACCTATATAAAGGACCAATATCCAATGGTAACTACAAATGGCAAATGTCAGGAAAGGTACGCCATAAATACCAAAGCAATGACCGGACATTATACCTATATAAAGGCACTCTATCCTTGGTAGGGTTAAATGGTCAAATATCAATGAAGGTACACCATAAATACTATTGCAACCTTTGGACAATATACCTATATGGAGGAACTCTATCCTTGGTAGGTACAAATGGGCAAATACCTCTAAAGATACACAATAAATACCATAGCAGCCATTGTACACTAGACATATAAAGGATCTCTAACCAATGGATGGTACAAAAGAAAATATCAATAACTCTAAAATACATTATAAATATCATAGCAACAATTATACACCGAACCTATTATATTAGACACTATCCAATGTTAGGTACAAATGGTCAAATATCAGGAAAGGGACACCATAAATACCTTAGCAACAATTGGAAACTGAATTTCTATGAAGGATTATAACCATGTTAGGAACAAATAGTCAATTATCCCTAAAGATAAAACATAAATTCCATAGAAACCATTGTGCACTAGACCTATATAAAGAATCTCTAACCAATGGAAGATTGAAATGGTCAAAAATCTCGAAGGACATTATAAATACCATTGCAACAATTCAATACTGAGCCTATATAAAATACCTTTCTTCAACGGCAGCTATAAATGTTTGAATATCAGGAAAGGTACACCATAAATACTATAGAACAGGGGTGGCGAACCTTTTTATATTATAAGGCCACTTTTCATTTTACCATTTTTGAGAAGGCCGCATCCATATATATATATATATATGTACGATTTAATTAAAGGGATTTATATACAAAATTAAAATACATAATTTTCTTTGCAATTAAATAGTTTATTTTTTTCAAAATGGCATACAATTAATAAATTCCAAAAAATTTGACATTTAATTTTACAATCCAGAAAATTTAATGGGATTTCTATGGTTGTTTATTGGATGACAAAAAAAGATATATTTGATTCAATTGACGTGGTACGTAATTTAAGTTGATCTTCCAAATGAACATCACATATTTGACTTCTTAGGCGGGTTTTAATTTGAGTCATGTATGAAAAATTTGCCTCGCAGCAATATGTATTTCAAAAACATGAAATAATTCTTCGTGCGTGTTGTCTTAGACGAGGATAAATAACTGCAGTCTTCCATATTTCAATAGGATCTTTTTTTTTAATCGAATTGTGATTTAAATATATTATCTTCTCCTATCTCAAATAATTCCATTTGATATTCTTTGGGCGCTACGTCGATATTAACAAGGTGTGGTTCGAAAGTCAGTTTAAGTGTGAGAACATGTTTTCAAAATCTGAGAACCTTTTATTATATTCTTCAATTAATATATCCAAAACAGAAAATATTCAACCAAATTTTGAGGGGAATAATTTTGCTCCATCATAATTTCCGATAACTGTGGGAAATGTTTTTTATAAATTTCTAATCGACACACACACACCTAGTAAAGATTTAAAGAATAAATGTTTTTTTCGAAAACCTTGAATTTTTGCCACATTTCGTATATATATTTAGTTTTTCCCTGCAAGTTTAAATTCAATTCATTTTGCTTCCTTGTCATGTCACATAAAAAGGCAGCATTTCTACAAAATTCTTTATCTGATAAATCGCAATATTTATTTTGTTCTTCAAAAAAATTAATTATTTGTTGACGCAGGGTGAATATTTTTAGCAAAACTTGTCCTCTTGATAACCAACGTATTTTGCTATGATATGGTAAGTCTCCATTGAATGTGTCATTATCTGCCATTATTATATCTCGAAATTGAAGATGATGTATTGAATATGAAGGAATAAAATTTACAATACAAATAATATTTTCTAAAGTATCGTTCAAACTAGCCGACTTAGCACATAGGTTTTGTTGGTGCAAAATACAATGTAAAGAAATCATGTTTTCTAAATTAGCATATTATTTTTTTAATAACGAAATGAAATCTTCTCACTTTCCTACCATGGCTGGTGCACCATCGGTACACACACTTACTAAATTATTTATATTTAACCCTGATTCGCAAATTTTTATTTTGAAGTTCTCCAAGATGTCTATTCCTCGTGTCCTGCCTCAAAGTGTTCCTAATGCAAGCAACTCTTTAACCATCGAAAATCCTCAGTAATAGCTCGAATAAAAATAGAACTTGTGCTGAATCGGTATTGTCTGTGGATTCATCCAATGCTATGGAGAAATATATATTTTCTTCTTTAATAATATTTTTGTGTTGCAGAACTGTTGTTTTATATTTGTAGCTAATTCGTTTTGTCGTTCGGTGATGGTTCCTCTTGAAAGAGGTAATTGTTTGTATGTATCTACTTTTCTGGATGTAAGCATTTGACCACTTCCACAATACATTCTTTTATCATTTCAACGTCGTTAAATGGTTTTCCCCGTTTTCCAAGAATGTACGCTACTTTGTATGTTGCTTCCGTGGCATTATTATTTTGTTGAAAGAATTTATTGGAAGTTTGTTGCCAGTGAAGCTTTTCATTTTTAAGTTGTTGTAATATAGTTTTACGAGCTTCTCCTTCAGGAATTGCATATTTATGATTCGAATGAGTCATGTAATGTTGATTAGCATTATACTTTTTAATTGTAGTTATAACTGTACTACATAACAAACAAACCATTTTATCTTTGGAACTAATTAAGAAGTATTACAATTCCCATTCTTCATTAAATAATCGATTCTCGTCCTTTAGAGTCCTTTTTTTGTTTTTTAGACATGATTCTAAAATTAAAAGATATATGAAAATTTATACATAAAAAGACCATGCCGCACATAAAATTGTATTTTGAAAATACGGGAGAAATGGACTGAAATCAAAAACCACATTTTTTTTACATAAGTTTACTTTCACAGAAAATTAATTAAATTAATAATTGTTCAACTGATAAAAAAATTAAATTATGCAATGATTATTAAAATTTAAAATTAATTTACCCGTATTTTACTACAATACAATATAAAACATTGTTCGATATTTGTTATGTATTATCTTACAACTTACCTTATTCAAAAAATAAACAACCATTTAGTAAAGTTGATACAGTTACAAACCGGCAATTACGTTGCCTCGACGTTACTTGGACGTTACGTTTAATTTTAGTACTAGTGTTGACCGCAAATCGGCGCTGCCGATATATGGTATAGTTATGTACTTCATTTTTAGCACGACACTTGAATTACTTTTAGAATTTTAAATATTTACATTTACTATATTATATATATAATATATTATATATCTACTTATATATTTGCCTTATTCTGTCTGTTTGTCTGTCTGAAGCTCACGGATGGGATTTTTCATAACCATCGGTGGTTCAGTGGTAGAATGCTCGCCTGCCACGCAGGCGGCCCGGGTTCGATTCCTGGCCGATGCATTTTTTTTTTTTTTTTTTACAATTTTTAAAACTCATTTATATATTATACAAGAATGACATCCACGGCGCCAATTTATAATTGTAACGAATAGTATTTGAATAAAAGCATTTAATCGGGTAAAACCCGGGCGTTACCCGGGTCATTCGTATCTACTTATATATTTGCCTTATTCTGTCTGTTTGTTTGTCTGTTTGTCTGAAGCTCACGGATGGGATTTTTCATAACCATCGGTGGTTCAGTGGTAGAATGCTCGCCTGCCACGCGGGCGGCCCGGGTTCGATTCCCGGCTGATGCATTTTTTTTTTTACAATTTTTAAAACTCATTTATATATTATACAAGAATGACATCCACGGCGCCAATTTATAATTGTAACGAATAGTATTTGAATAAAAGCATTTAATCGGGTAAAACCCGGGCGTTGCCCGGGTCATTCATATATAATAATTGTATAAACGAATGCAAGACAAAATCACCGCGAATGTTTCTTTTTTTAAGGCAATTTCTTTTTATAGCAATTATCGTTATTTATCGTTAATTTTTGTTTCGATTTTATTGAAAAAAAAACGATATGGTGCCTTTAAAAAATGATATTTATTACTATGCAGTTTTCTATTTAGTCAATATACCTAAGTTCATGTTGCAAATGTAATTATCTCTATCGATTTAGTAGGTGAAATGCAAAAAAAAATCGACATGATGAAATCTTTATGAAAATTCACATTTTTATTTTTATATTTTCAAGACACACACAGTTTGGGGCGGGACGTTTCACAAGAGAGACATCCACGGCGCCAATTTATAATTGTAACGAATAGTATTTTAATTAAAACATTTTAAAAACACACAGTTTGGAACGGGACGTTTCACAAGAGTGACACCCATGGCGCCAATTTATAATTGTAACGAATAGTATTTGAATTAAAACGTTTTTAAAATATATACGCACTCGGGTAAAACCCGGGCGTTGCCCGGGCCATTCGTCTAGTATTATATAATATATGACATTCGTATTAGATATTTTCAATAAAATAATGAAAGTAATTGAAAACTGCGAAACAAAAATTATAATTTTGAATTTATGAAAAGGCCACAACTTGGGCAAGAAAAGGCCACATGCGGCCTTAAGGCCGCACGTTCGCCACCCCTGCTATAGAAACTATTGAACACTAGACCTATATAGAGAATATCTAACAAATGAAAGTTACAAATGGTCAAATATCTCGATGGGACATGATAAATACCATAGAAATAATTTTACACTGAACCAATATAAATGACAACTATTAATAGGTAATCCCATGATATTATGTTCAAATCAATATGCTTGAGGGATAAGTCTCTTTTAAATACATTTATTTCAAGCTTTCGGGCTCAACCGCCCTTCGACAGGAAACATTATATTAGCTACTGAAGTTTTTGAATCTAATCTATAAATACATTTGTGAGACGCCTGTGTCTCGAGTGTAATGCGAGGCTTGCCGCGGGAGGGGATGAGATCTTTGAAAAAGATGGCCGTTTAGCCCCTTGAAATATCGGAAATGAAAGATTATTTATTGAATCGCAGAGTTCATGATACCGAGGGGGGCTTGGTGGCTGCAGGGAATATTACATTGTAAATTTCAGGTAAATCAATTTTTCTATTGAGGCTATGGAATTTTCTTGATAGGATAGATTCAATGATTAGTCTTTGGTGTTTTTTGGCAATATTGGAATAGTGAATTTTCGGTGTTGTAATGTTGAAGGAATGGCCAGTTTCGTTTATGTGCTGTACTATTAAGGATCTATGGTCTAAGTTATCAATATTTCTTTTGTGTTCTTGAATTCTAATATTGACATGTCTCCCGGTTTCGCCTACGTAGATTTTTGGGCAGTTCAAACATTCTATGGAGTAAATAGCGTTTCGTGGTGTGCTGCTAGGTTCATTGAGTTTCATGATCTGGTTTCGGAGAAGAGATCCAGAGGTAGGTGCGCAGGTGAAGTAGGTTTTGATTCCAAATTTTAATAAGAATCTCGCTATTGTGGAGGATAATGGTGAATATGGCATATTGCAAATAGATCTGTATATTGGAGACTGTGTCTTTTTAGTTAGGTCATAAAAGTGTCGCAATATAAAGGATATCGGGTATGCGCAGTCCCTGAGGTTAGCTAATATGTTCTGTGTTTCGAGGTTCTTGTACATCTGGAGGGAGCAGTGGGTATGAACTCGTTTTTATAGAGCAATGACTGTGTTGATTTTGTGACTGATAGGACAGAAGTACGAGTATTGAACATAATTAGGACGGAAAGATGGTTTATAATAAACGGCGGTGTGCAATTCATGTTGGTGCCGGATGATTTTAACGTCGAGAAATGGAAGAGTATTATTGGTTTCTTTTTCAACGGTAAAGTGAAGATCAGGGTGATAATTGTTTAGATTGTAGAGGATGTCATCGGTTTTGGTGGTGGTGCAAATGCAAAAGATGTCATTGATGTACCTGCGCCAAAAGAATATATCATGGGGGAAATTGGCGGTAATCCTTCGGTCAATTGCGCGCATAGAGATCTCAGCAATTGTGGTCGATAGAGGGCTTCCCATTGGGGACCCTTTTGCCTGCCTGAATGATTCGGAGTTATATGTGAATATGCAGTTATCTAGACATATGGAAATTAGTTGTGTGATTTTTTGGATGATATCTGTATCAATATGCTGTTCCTGCAGAAGTTCTATTGTATCACTTATGATCAGAGGATGTGGAAGGCTGGAGTATAAGGCTTGCACGTCAAAAGACACCATGATGCGGTCAGATTCAGGTTTGATCTTTAGTACTTCTCCTATAAAGGTTTGGGTGTTGGATATGGGGAATGGGTCATTCTGTAATTGGAGGAACGGTTTTAGGAAGTTGGCTATAAATCTGGAAAAAGGGGCTGTTGGAGAAGAGAAAAAGGCCACTATAGGACGCAAGGGAGTTTCAGGTTTGTGTGTTTTTGGGAGACCATAAATATAGGGCTCATTGTGTGGGCTGGACAGGTTAGATAGGAATTCTTTAAGTTCATCGTCTGAGATCTTGTGGTCGGTATTAATCTTTTTCAGTTCTTTTTTGAATGATTTATAAGCAGATTTTTTTTTTATCACTTTCGGATATGGGATGGAAAGCGGTTCGGTCTTCTAGGATTTTGAGCATTTATAAGCAGATTTTTTATCACTTTCGGATATGGGATGGAAAGCGGTTCGGTCTTCTAGGATTTTGAGCATTATAAGCAGATTTGCAATATGCCATATTCACCATTATCCTCCACAATAGCGAGATTCTTATTAAAATTTGGAATCAAAACCTACTTCACCTGCGCACCTACCTCTGGATCTCTTCTCCGAAACCAGATCATGAAACTCAATGAACCTAGCAGCACACCACGAAACGCTATTTACTCCATAGAATGTTTGAACTGCCCAAAAATCTACGTAGGCGAAACCGGGAGACATGTCAATATTAGAATTCAAGAACACAAAAGAAATATTGATAACTTAGACCATAGATCCTTAATAGTACAGCACATAAACGAAACTGGCCATTCCTTCAACATTACAACACCGAAAATTCACTATTCCAATATTGCCAAAAAACACCAAAGACTAATCATTGAATCTATCCTATCAAGAAAATTCCATAGCCTCAATAGAAAAATTGATTTACCTGAAATTTACAATGTAATATTCCCTGCAGCCACCAAGCCCCCCTCGGTATCATGAACTCTGCGATTCAATAAATAATCTTTTATTTCCGATATTTCAAGGGGCTAAACGGCCATCTTTTTCAAAGATCTCATCCCCTCCCGCGGCAAGCCTCGCATTACACTCGAGACACAGGCGTCTCACAAATGTATTTATAGATTAGATTCAAAAACTTCAGTAGCTAATATAATGTTTCCTGTCGAAGGGCGGTTGAGCCCGAAAGCTTGAAATAAATGTATTTAAAAGAGACTTATCCCTCAAGCATATTGATTTGAACATAAATGACAACTATACATTTGTAGGTATAAATGGTCAAATATTAGAAATTTACACCGTTTAGCAGCCAATAGACACTATACCTATATGAAGGAACTCTATCTAATGTTAGGTACAGATTTTATCAAATATCTCGTAAGATACACCATAGATACCATAACAATCATTGAACACTAGACCTATATAAACGATCTCTAACCTATGGCAGGAAGAAATGGTCAAAATATTCTCAAGGTACAAAATAAATACCATAGCAAAAATTATATACTAAACCTATAAAAAGGACCAATATCCAATTGTACTACAAATTGTCAAATATCTCTGAAGGTACACCATAAATACCATAGCAACCAATGGACACTATACCTATATGAAGGAACTCTATCTAAGGTTAGGTACAGATAATCAATTATCTCGAAAGGTACACCATAAGTTACATAGCAAATTGTACCCTAGACCTATATAATGGACATTTATATATTGTTAAGTACAGATTATCAAATATCCCGAAAGGTACACCATTGATACCATAACAACCATTTCACACTGAACCAAAAAAACATTATAAATACCATAGAAAATATTATACACTACAACTATATAAAGGACCTATGACCAGTGGTAGGGACAAATGTTCAAATATCAAGAAATGTTCACCATAAATACCATAGGAACCATTTAACACTAAACTAATATAGAGAATCTCTAACAAATGGAAGTTAAAAATGGTCAAATATCTCGATGGGACATTATAAATACCATAGAAACAATTTTACACTGAACCTATATAAATGACATCTATAAATTGTAGGTACAAATAGTCAAATATTAGAAAGGCTACACCATAAAAACCATAGCAACCATTGAACACTATACCTATATGAAGGAACTGTATACTTGGTAGATACAAATGGTCAAATATCTCTAAGGTTACACCATAAATACCATAGAAATCATTTTACACTAAAGCTATATGAAGGACCTCTAAGGAATGGAAGGTACAAATGGTCTAATAACTCGAAGATACATTATAAATGCCATATCAACCATTATACACTGAACATATATAGAGGACCACAATCCAATGATAGGTATAAATAGTCAAATATAAGAAAAAGAACATCATAAATACAAGTGCAACCATCGAACACTATATTCCTATATGAAGGGACTCTATCCTTTGTAGGTTCAAATGGTCAAATATCTCTAAAGGGACACCATAAATACCATAGTAACCATTGTACAATAGATCTATATAAAGAACCTTCAACCGATGGAAGTTACAAATGGACAAATATTCGAAGGGACATCATAAATACCATTGCAACAAATGAACACTGAACCTATATAAAAGTGTACTATCAAATGGTAGGTACAAATTGTTAAATATCAGGAAAGGTACCCCATAAATAGCATAACAACCATTGAACACTAGACCTATATGAGGAATCTCTAACCAATAAAAGATTAAGATGAACCAAAATCTCGAAGGACATCATAAATACCATATAAACGATTGTACACTGAACCTATATAAATGTCAACCATACAATTGTAGGTACTAATGCTCAAATATCAGATATCTTACACCATAAAACCATAGCAACCATTGGACACTATACCTATATAAAGGAAATCTATTCTTGGTAGATACAAATGGTTAAATATCTATAAAGGTACATCATAAAGTTCATAGCAACCATCGAACACTAGACCTATATAAACAACCTCTAACCAAATGGAGGTACAAATGGTCTAATAACTCATAAATACATTATAAAAACCATAGCAACAATTATACATTGAACCTATATAAAGGACCAAATGGTTGAAAATCGGGAAAGGTAAAGCATAAATACTATAGCAACCATAGAACACTAGACCTATATAAAGAAACTCTAACAAATTGAAAAGTTACGAATGGTCAAATATCTTGATGGGACACTAAAATACCATAGAAACAATTGTGCACTGAATCTATATAAAGTATAGCAACCATTGAACACTGAACCTATATAAAAGACCAATATCAAATGGTAAAAATAAATGGTCAAATGTTATGAAAGGTACACCATAAATACCATAGCAACCATTGGACATTATCCCTATATAAAGGAACTCTATTCTCAGTAGGAACAAATGATCAAATATCTCTAAAGGTACACCTTTCATACCATAGCAACCATTGTACACTAGGCCTATATAAAATACCTTTATCTAATGTTAGATACAGATTATCATATATCTCGAAAGGTACACTATATATACCATAACAACACTTTTACACTAACCTATATAGAGGATCTCTAACCAATAGAAGGTACAAATTGTCTAATAACTCGAAGTGACCTTATAAATACTATAGCAAAAATTATAAACTGAACCTTTATAAAAGACTATTATCCAATGGTTGGTACAAATGGTCAAATATCAGGAAAGGTACATCTTAAATACCATAGCAAATATTAGACACTAGACCTTAATAAAGGACTCTATCTTTTGGGAGGTACAATTAATCAATTATCTATAAGAATACAACATAGATACCATAGCAACCATTTTACACTGAAAATATGGATATTGCGTTTTCACCGCCACTCTGTGTTGTGACGACGATCTAAATTCTATAGAGGTAGTCACTCACCTCTATTCTTGGTCGGCGGGGTTGAAGGTTCAAAATTAAGGTGTCGCTGCTTATAGCACTTTTAAAATATACGACGAAAACAGGAGAGAAAATTATATTTATTATAATTTAAGAAAATAAGTAAAGTATTATTTAATTAATTATATATTTAAATAACTAGCGGATGTGCCCGGCTTCGCCCGGGATTTACCCGAGTGAATGTTTGTCTAACGAACATTTGTTAAAACAATTCTCTATCCCTATATATAGTCACGACCGTCTTTCCTCATCGCTGTCCTCAATTCCTCATGTCACGGATGCGCGCGCATCATCATTATGATCATTATCATTATCTAATGATAATAATAATAATTATTATTATTATATTATTATTATTATTATCAATCCCTATCCTTATATATATAAAAATGAAATGCGAAATCGATGTTTGTTATCGCATCACGCAAAATCTACTGACTCATCATTATGGAATTTCGCATGTAGGTAGCTGAAGATTTCGTTTAACATATAGGCTATTCAAAAAACTAAAAAAGTTAATGTGCTTTTTTTAAAAAATAAGAAACCAAAAAGCGTTAGTTCCAGTCTTTTACCGCTAGGGCGCAGCACTGGTCGCGACGATAAATGAATTTGATTTTTTTAAAGCATCGGTGGTTCAGTGGTAGAATGCTCGCCTGCCACGCGGGCGGCCAGGGTTCGATTCCCGGCCGATGCATTTTTTTAACAATTTTTAAAACTCATTTATATTATATCTATATTAATAAAATGCAATCTTCTATTTAAATGGAAATTTCATAAGTGGTGTTCGCTAAAAACTTTCGTTACAATGCATCAATTTCGACCAAATTTTCAACATTTATGTAAAACGAGATGGAGCAGGTTTTGCTTAACATCAAAATATTTTTCCTAACTTTAAAATACATAACTTTGCTGTTATCGATAAAATACAAAAAAAATTTCAACAGAGTTAATTTTATTTATATATAAATACAAAAAAAAATTCAGCAATTCATTCAACTCAATCTAAAAAAATATTCAAAACAAGCAATTTTAAGATAACACCATATGTAAAACAGTCGGCCAAGAAAACAACAACGATATTACATCTTTCTCACATATTCACACACAATCTTGATTAATAATTAAAACTAATCTTTAGCATTGTTTATTATACTTCATAATATATAATATTCGTTAGGCAAACTTTCACTCGGATAAAACCCGGGCGAAGCCGGGTACACATCCGCTAGTATCCCTATATATAGTCACGACCGTCTTTCCTCATCGCTGTCCTCAATTCCTCATGTCACGGATGCGCGCGCATCATCATTATGATCATTATCATTATCTATGATAATAATAATAATTATTATTATTATTATATTATTATTATTATTATCCCCATATATAGTCACGACCGTCTTTCCTCATCGCTGTCCTCAATTCCTCATGTCACGGATGCGCGCGCATCATCATTATGATCATTATCATTATCTAATGATGATAATAATAATAATTATTATTATATTATTATTATTATTATTATTATTATTATTAATATATATAGTCACGACAGTCTTTCCTCAATTCCTCAATTCCTCATGTCACGGATGCGCGCGCATCATCATTATGATCATTATTTTCTATAGAAGCTTCTATCTTTATAATTATGTATATTTACAAAAAGTCAATTTGCTCGCGCCTTTAGCGGTGAAAATGAGGGGTAATACTAGCTGACCTAATGTACATGTAAAGTTTGGAGCGGGACGTTTCACAAGAGTGACATCCACGGCTCCAATTTATAATTGTAACAAATAGTATTTAAATAAAAACATTCAATCGGGTAAAACACGGGCGTTGCCCGGGCCATTCGTCTAGTAAACTTATAAAACGTACTCGGCTTCGCCCGGGGTTTTACCCGAGTAAAGGTTTGTTTAGCGAACATTTTTTAAAACAATTCTCTAAAAACTTATTTAAAAAAAAAGATATATTTTCATAATTTGAAACTCGTAAATTTGAATCTCTCGAAAAAGTGAACATTTTTTTCCCGGTCCCTGTGTGCCGTGTCATCCTGAATTTTGTCTTTCCTAATTTTCTACATTAGAAAATCATAGTTTTATCTAGTGAACATTTTTTCCCGTGTCACATTGCCGTGTCATCCTGAGATAATCTTACTTTTGATAAATAATATTTAAGATAACAAACTTAGTGATAAGAAAACTTGTTAACATCGTCACAATGGGGGCGCTGCTTGCGAGTTAAATCTACAAATCTGCAAATAACTCTAAGGATATTCAAGATATTCAGGAAATTATTTTTCAAAAACCTTCCCGGTGATATACCTAATAATATCCCAAAATTTCACGGCGATTGGATGTATGGTTTTTGAATCTATAGAGTACAGACAAACAGACAGACAGACATTCAATTTTATATATATAGATTACACTAAAAGAATCGGAGATCAGGGCAAATTCTCGTGTTCGAAAGTTGTTTACAGGTTCTTCTGTTATTGTTTTCTCATTGGCTGCTTCGAACTCGTTCTTTTCCACATTTCTCCCACCTTTGAGTTGGCGCCTCGACGACTCAAACATGGAAAGGAAAAGTTCAGTAGATCCAATCGGTTGGGTCTCTTGATGGGCCTTCCGTAACTTGACACAACATTCGGGGTTTCAATGTAATGTTGCTCTTGTTGTGAAGTCAAAGGGTCCTCTTCAGTTGTCAATCGAACCTCTTGTGTGGGAGATCGCTCCGTTAGAGGGTCTCGACATCTTATCTCGGGCGTTATCTCTAAATTGTAGAGTTTTTGAATAGGTCGTATTTTATCACCTGATGAAGTTTTCACTTTCGCAACCCTCACAAGTCCATCTTTTCCTGGATAGAGTTGGATTATTCTGGCTAACGGCCAGTGTAGTCTCTTTAAACTCTCTTGTCCAATGAGCACCATGTCTCCCACCTTGAATGGTATGGTAGTCTTCCGGCGTCTCGTCTCTTGTCTCAGGAATCCAAAATATTCGATACGAAATCGTTCTCTAAGATCTTCTCGTACACGTTTGATATATTGATATTTGCGGGAGAGGGTCTGGTTATCAATCGAGTCCAGGTCTGGAACGCCAACCTCTCTGACCTCATGTAAGAACAACGAAGGTGTCAATGGAGCGAGATCCTCACTTTCTTCCGTTAGGTAGGTCAGAGGGCGTGTGTTAATCAAGCTTTCGACGTCACACATTACCGTGGAAAGTTCTTTATATCCCAAGGAGGTTTGACCGAGAATCCTAAAGAGCAATTGTTTCATCATTCCAATCAAACGCTCCCACCATCCACCCCACCAAGGAGCACCAGGCGGTATGAATTTCCAGGTGATGTTTTTCAATGTGGGATCACATTTTAATCTCGAAAAATCAATCTTCTTTAAAGTATTAGCCATGCCTTTGAAATTAGTCCCATTATCCGAATACACAATCAATGGTCGGCCTCTTCGAGCAATAAATCGGCGGAAAGCTTGGAGGAAGGCTTCCATAGACAAAGATGTCACAAGTTCCAGATGAACTCCTCTATACACTGCGCATGTGAAAATGACAATCCATGCTTTCTTCTTATTCTTTAAGATAAGATGCCCAGTTAGATCAACTCCTGCTATTTCGAAAACTGCAGCATCTCGGTCTTCTTCCTTTATTCCAATTTGTAAAAATGCTTTCTCAATATCGGAAGAGACACCTACTTCATATTTCCGGAATTTATTTAAAAGTATTGGTATAATTTCTATCAAATTGGGTCCCTTATCCAGACAGTCATTCAGGGAAAGTTTATCTCTCTTCCGGGCCGACGCATTAAATACTGGCCTTATTTTAGAAGTCTGACTGTTTCTTTTATACACTGGTCGATGTGGCAGGTTGTGTATACCATCTAGTTTATCCTCTCTGGAATACTCTATTATCCCCTGATTTATACATTCTTCAAAGATTTGTCCATACTCTTTCATGTCTCCAACTTCTTCAAGTTTTCTTCTCACAGAACTTAGTTGGTTTTCGGCTAGTTCTCTATTCGAAGGAATCCTTTCCTTGTCTTGCACCCAGGGTAGAGCTACCTCATAGCGCCCCTCGATATCTCGCGTCGTGGTGTGGGCGAAATGTTCCTCCATTTCAGCTTGTAATGACTGATTCTTCTTCTCAACCTCCGCGTCAGAGACTCCAATTGCATCTAATTTCCACAAGTTTTCTAGATCCAAAGATAGAAGTGTGGTCACGCAAAGGGAGCTGGTGTCATCTCTCACCTCCGTTGGAGGAATCTTTCGCATCACAGTCCATCCTAGTTTGGTACGGATTGCCACCAGTCCAGATAAGATTCTTCTCTGAGCATCGGTCAGCAATCTCCCGGCGATGTCCGCCCCTATAAGGACTTCTATACGGTCTCTCATCAAATCTGACACGTCGAGTTCTTCACTCCCTTCTAAAAATGATATAGGACACACCGGAGGTATGCTTCCACAGATAAGGGGTTGACCTAGTGCTTCAAACTCACAGCGATAGGAATTATTGATGTCCGATAAATGAATGGTATAGACCTTATGTTCAACTGCGTCGGTACTCGTTCCTCCAAACAAGAAATGCCGGAAGAACTCTCTCCTTGATTGTTCGTATTCCATTTCCATTGCTGTGCTATGTAAAATATATGATCTTTGGGATCCGGTGTCTATTATAGCCCGTGCCGTCTTCTCCGTTCTGTTCCCTTTGAGGGTCACTCTCAAAGTAGGTAACAAGACGTCTGGGGAGGTTGATAAGTTGGCGAGAGTTTCATCTTGCACCGTTGGAGACTTGGAAGATCCACCTCTATCTAAAATCAGTTTTGTGCACATGACATCCAGGTGGGAAGACATGTTGCAGATCGAACAACGGACTACATTTCTGCGAAATTTACTTAAATGAGAAGGCCGAAGACATTTATAACAAATGCCTTTTTTCCTCATGAGTGATCTCTTTTCGTTTAAACTCATATTAGCTGCAAAGTCACACTTAGGGCTTCCATGGTTGTCTTTACCACAAAATACACATTCATTCGATTTGTGAACTGAATTCAAAAGTTCTGAAGCTGTCGCAATTGGTTTTTCATTGTAGAATCTTGTCTTTGGATGTTTGTTTACTAAATTAGGTTTAGAATTTGATTCATTCCCGGTACCGATTTCGTTTCTAAAACTCCTCTCCCGTGCAGTTAATTGTCTTTCTAGAAAGGTAATCAAGTCATTAATTACGTAACCTGTCGGGAGTTCTTTGTTCAATTCCAAATTAAGGTCTGCAGGTAGAAGCTTTATTATTATCGGGCACAACAGTTGTCCGTAAACATCAATGGACACGTTTAGTGACTCGAGACTTCTTATTTCAACAGAAAGGTTGTCAAAAAGTTCGCGGAAGGTTCTTACATCGCTTGACGTTTTGAGTGGTCTCATTGACAACAAATTGTTCATAAGTCGGCTAATCAAAATGTCTTCCCGCCCAAATCTGTCTTTAAGCAATTTTATAGCTTTCTCATAATTGTCCGCAGATAAAGCGAAACCTTCGACTGTGTTTAGTGCAGTTCCGCCGAGATGTGACTTCAGATAGTTAAATTTATCGATCGGGTTCAGTGAGTTGTTCTGGTGGATAGCTGCATCAGCCATTCACTAAAGTTTCCATAAAATTTCGATATCATCAATTTCGGAAGTTTCACAGTCGTGCAGGAAGGTACATAATGTCTCATTTCATTTTCATCTATTCGTGAGTTCGAATTCGGTATATTTTCGCCATGAAAATCTGATTGGCGAATCTTTTTATTTGCCCTAAATCTCCAAGTAATATATTTCTCTCGATATTCCTCTACGCCCTGTAATTCCCTCTCTAAATCGTCAGTTTCAAGAAGCGTTTCTATTTCGTGATCCACTAATTTAAGTTCATTAAATGATTCATTCAATTGTTCTAATAATTATTCAAGATCAATTCTAATTAGCGTGTCAAGTCCACTTTCAATCTTATTGGGGGGGGGGGGGGGGGAGAAGTCCGACCACACCTCCCTGCGGTCCCCCCTGGACCCTTGGAATATTCGACCAAATTCTGGTTCGTTTCCAAGGTGACTAACGTGGCAATGGCACCCATTTTCCAATGAAGAGCAAGATGGTGGATATTGCTGCTGCAGTGATAGAGATGCATGGAGACATCTAAGACTCTTCTTTGGACACGACAACAACAACAACAACAATAGCACGCTTCTTCTTTAAACGTAGAATTAATTATTCCGCCATCGTGTAAACAAAGCGGCAAGTAGGGTTAGCTAGCGAGTTCCAAAATGGTCAGCTCAAAATGATTTTTTTTTTTCTAGAATTTACCTTCAACAGTCCCGGCTGGGATGCCAAAAATATGGCGTTTTCACCGCCACTCTGTGTTGTAACGACGGTCTAAATTCTATAGAGGTAGTCACTCACCTCTATTCTTGGTCGGCAGGGTTGAAGGTTCAAAATTAAGATGTCGCTGCTTATAGCACTTTTAAAATATACGACGAAAACAGGAGGGAAAATTATATTTATTATAATTTAAGAAAATAAGTAAAGTATTATTTAATTAATTATATATTTAAATATTTACACTAAAAGAATCGGAGATCAGGGCTAATTCTCGTGTTCGAATGTTGTTTACAGGTTCTTCTGTTATTGTTTTCTCATTTTAGCCGCTGCATCCCCGTAGCCGATTCCGTCGGCCTCCCATTGGCTGCTTCGAACTCGTTCTTTTCCAACAATGGAGGACCACTATCCAATGGCCATGACCACTATATTCCTATATGAAGGAACTCTAACCAATGGAAGTCACAAATGGTGAAATATTCGAAAGGACATCATAAATTACATAGCATCAATTGTACACTGAACAATATCCAATGGTAACTTCAAATGGTTCAATATCAGGAAAAGTAAACTATTAATACCATTGTAACCATTGTACAATATACCTATATAAACAATCTCTAAACAGGGGAATGTACAACTGGTCAAATATCTCGAAAGGAATCTACCTATATGTAGGAACTCTATCCTTGGTAGGTAAAAATGGTCAAATATCTCTAAAGGTATGCCATAAATACTATAGCAACTATATACCAAAGAATATGAGCAAAATTTACATACCTAAGCCAAGAGATCCAACAATCATTGTCAAGAATAACAGAAATCGCAACTTTTGTAAAAACGGTATGTAAAATGAATCCAGAATTGGAATTGGAAGTTTGGATGGTGAAATGAATGTACTCTTCACTATGAAATCAAATACACCACAACACAACATAGTATTAAGAGTATCACCTAAAGTATACCAAATACTTAAGAAAATAAAAAATACAGTATATACTGAATTTGAAATATGTTATATTCAAGACAAAGTTTTTGTTAGACAATGCCAAAACTGTTTTCAATTTAACCAGAACCACAAACTGAAAGACTGTCAAAATGCTAAAGTATGTAAAAACTGTGGTATTCAGGGTAGTCACAGCTGCACTGGAGAAATAAATTGTTATAATTGTTCTAAACACCCAAAATTCAAAAACCCTTCATTAAATCATAGATCAAATTCCAACGAGTGTCCATTATATAAGATACAACTGGACAGAGTCATACAAAGAACGCAATATACGCCTATTATCGAGGAATCGGTTTTGTCAAATATATAATTTAAATATATATGTCTTACCTATGTAAACAACAATGAATGAAAACTTAAAATGTATTCAACAAAATGTTAGAAAGAGTATTAGGGCAATAAATGAATTACTAGGTTGTATTACAGATAACCCAACCGATATTCTACTGATTCAAGAACCTTATGTTTTACACAACAATATCATGTACGATATGGATTTTCAGATAGTGTGTTCGAATAGGATAGAAGAAAAATACACGGCAATTATTGTATTAAACAAAAAGCTAAAATGCTCCACGATAGAAAATTTCACTAATTCTTTTTGTACAACAATGGCTTTATCTACTTTTAAAGAAAACATAATTATCTCAAATTTCTATATTCATCCTAATTCACTAAACAATTATCATCTGAATTTTATGAGCAGATTACTTGAAACCTATAAAAACCAACCAGTAGTACTCTGTGGCGACTTTAATTCTCGTCACCCATTATGGTTCGACAAAGTAACTAACTCTAATGGATTTGAATTTAAACCAATTATAGATGAAAACGATTTCTATATACATAACCTGAAAACGCCTACCTGTCGCGAAACTAGTATAATCGATCTTACTATTTCCAATAAACAATCATTAAGCTTAATAAATAACTGGCAAACTTCAAAACTAACAAATATTTCGGACCATGTTGCTATAAAATTCGAAATAAAAAAAAAAACAAAAAACGAATACTCATTCAATAATCAAAAATCCACTTGGAAATTCAAAGAAAAAGATGCTGATTGGTCTCGATTTTCTCATAATATATCTTTAACAGAAATAATAAGACTTAAAAGTAAAGTGGAAAGAGTTAATTCAGATTTAGATATTGATATGATAGTAAATGGACTTACAAACCTTTTAAAAGAAGCTGCCTTTAAATCTTTGGAAGTTATATCCTCCAACTCTAAATATTATTCTAGAAATAACTGGTGGAATAATGAATTGAAAAAATGAAAGATCATTTTCACTATATAAGAAACCTATATTATCGCCACGGAGCAATCAGTTATAACACATTCAAGTTGACTAGGAATCGATACACTAATGCAATTGATAAAGCAAAGAAAATTAACTAGCGATATCTTATAGAAGAAAATTATACAAACAATCCATTTGGTAACGCATATAATTTTTTTAATAAATTAAGAACACTAGATAAACAAAGGGGAATACCCTTAATTGACAATGCCCCAGAACACCTAAAAGAACGATCAATGAGCAATTTGTTAAATGAGTTGGTACCAGATGATAATTTCGATACGGATGATTCTTACCATCAACTAATTAGAAATTACAAACTAAAAATGATTAACAAGAATAAGGTCTGTGTTGAGGAAGGGGAAATAGTGAATCTAATTTCTAACATAGACATCAAAAAAGCCCCTGGGGTTGCCAGTATAAGTAATAACATGATCAAAAGTGCCCTTCCAAAATTTTTCCATATAAATTTTTCCATTTAATAAATGCATTCACTTCGGATATTATCCAGATAGATGGAAAGAGGCAGCTCTCAGGATAATTTCAAAACCTCACAAAACGAATTTAGAATTAGTAAAGAGTTATCGACCTATTTCATTAATTTCTAACTTATCAAAAATATTTGAAAAAATTTGAAAAATAAAATATACGAATACTATGAAAAAAATGATTTACTTAGCCCCAGACAACATGGTTTCTTGAAGAATAAGTCAACAACAACCTGTTTGAAAGAAATCACAAAGATCATAATGGAACATAGACAGAAACAACTAGTTACGCTGATTGCAATTGATATACAAGGAGCGTTTGATAATACATGGTGGCCAGCCTTGTTTAAAAAATTAGACGAAGACAATTTACCAGTTGAATTGATCAAAATTTTACGTTTTTTTTTTTAAATAGAAAAACGATTTTCAAGTATAATAATATGAAAGTTTCAAAGATATTAACAAAGGGCTGTCCTCAGGGTGAGGGGGAACCATTGTCTCCGTTGTTATGGCTGATATATTTAAATGATCTGCTAACTAATTTGCAATCACCAAACTCTGAAATCATTTGCTATGCTGATTATGTAACTATTATATGTTGGAATAATGGGTTAACAAATCTAAAAATATATATTGAGTTTAATTTGGAAAAGATAGATCAATGGCGTAATGATAATAAGCTAAATATCAATCTTGATAAAACTAGTATTTTACACTTGCACAATAAAGACAAAATTTCAATTGATTTTAGAGACAATATTATTGTGCCCGTAGAAGAAATTAAAATTCTTGAAATTACGATTGCGAATCATAGATGGAAAAACAAATTGAATTTTGGCCCTCACCTTAACATTATACTAAACAAAACCCAAAGATTGAAAATCCTTCTTTTTTCAATATGTGGAAAATCTTGGGGTCTTAGCACCCAAAAAAGGCTTACACTTTATAAATCTATAATAAGACCAACGTTAACTTACGGAACAGAAATATGATTTCAATTTATTAGCAAAAAAATATAAGTACAAACTGAACTCAATGCAATATCAAATTCTGCTATGGTGTACCCAAACATATAAAACAACCAGTTATAAATGTGTTCACACCTTAGCCAATATTCCTTTGATCACTGATTATATGGAATCTAGAATTATAGAGGTTATGAGTTTAATAATTTATCAACAGAAGATAAACAATTTTATGATTTGTATATTCCAGGTATACTCAAAGATTTCATTATATCAAGGATTAATTTACTGAAAAAGAGTACTAATCAAACATTTCAAAGTTTCTTTCCTTATGAAATTCCGAAATATTTTCGACCAAACTATTATAATTCACAATTTATCACAGATCATGGAAATTTCAGGTTTTTCTTAAGAAAATTCAGGCTGTGCAAGATTCGACATGTTTCTGTGGATTGGGGGAACAAACTTCAATACATCTCTTGCTAGATGTCTTTCAAGATTACAGAGTCAACAACGATTTAATAGCTTTAGGCCCTAGTGATTTAATTTCAAATAAGGACACATGTATAAAATTTAATTTCCTTTGTAAATATATTTTGGATTTCATTAAGAAAAATGGTCTTTGATGTAACGATCTCAAGGAAATATTGGACATATTATATGGTTGTAAACAATATATAGGTGTATGCGTATATATGTGTGTATATATGTACATATTTCAAATTTAATGATGTAACTGTAAATAAAATTCAAAGGATATCTCTAAATGTAAATAATATTTATGAATCTTTCTAAGTTACTTTCTGTGTATCTTTCCATGTTGAATATTTTCTTTGTTATATTTGTATGTACATTTAGCGCAAGTGTCCCTAGGGGGAAATAACGTTTTGAATTGAAATAAATAAATTGTACGCTAGAGACCTATATAAAGGATCTTTATCTAATGTTAGGTACAAATTATCAAACATCTCGGAAGGTACACCATAGATACCATTGCAACCATTTCACACTTAACCTATATAAAGTATCTCTAACCAATGGAAGGTAAAATGGTCTAATTACTCGAAGACACATTTTAATTACCATAGCAACAATTATACACTGATTCTATATAAGGTACCACTATCCATTGGTAACTACAAATTGTCAAATGTCAGGAAAGGTACACCATAAATACCATAGCAACCATTTAACACTATATTCCTTTATGACGGAACTCTATCCTTGGTTGGTTCAAATAGTCTAATATCTCTAAAGATATACTATAAATACCATAGGAACCATTGTACACTAGACCTATATAGAGAACCTCTAAACAATGGAAGTTACAAAATGTCAAATATTAAAAGAGACATCAAAATACCATTGCAACCATTGTAAACAAGACCTATATAAAGGACCTCTAACCAATGGTAGGTGCATATGTTCAAATGTGAGGATAGGTACACCATAAATACCAGGGCAATCATTGGACACTAGACCTATATAAAAAATCTCTAAACAATGGAAGGTACAAATCGTCAAATATATCTAAAGGTACACCATAAATACCATAGAAACCATCGTACACTAGACATATATAAATAATCTATGACCAATTGAAGATACACAAATGGTGAATTTTCGTAGGGACTTCATAAATACCTTTGCAACCATTGGACACTGAACCTATATGAAGGACTCGTAACCAATAGTAGGTACAAATGTTCGAATATCAGAAAAGGTACACCATAAATACCATAGCAACCATTGGACCTTCGACCTATATAAAGAATCATTAACCAATGGAAGGTAAAAATCGTCAAAAACTCGAAATGACATATACTATTGGTGGTCCCAAGGCACCTTCGAATGGAAATCCTGAGCGACCTGCATGACGCACCTACCGCTGGACATCTGGGTTTCGCTAAAACCTACGACAGAGTCAAGAGAAGGTTCTACTGGCCAGGGCTGTACAGAAGTGTGAAGTGGTACGTGGGCCATTGTCAGGACTGCCAGCGTCGTAAGGGTGTACTTCAATTGCCACCTGGTTATCTGAAGCCCATTCCGCCTCCGGACAGTCCCTTCCAAAAGGTCGGGATAGATTTATTAAGACGCTTCCCCATATCTCAAGGAAAAGAGAAATGGATATTCGTTTGTACCGACTACCTCACTAAATACGCCGTAACACAAAGTCTAAGATCAGGAGAAGCCCAGGAAATCGCGAAATTTCTTTTAGAAGATGTCATACTTAAACATGGAGCCCCTCGAGAAATAGTAATGGATCGAGGTCGAAATTTCCAATCAAAACTCCTTCAGGAGCTGACAAATAAATGTGGCATCAAAAAGGTGACAACAACGGCATACCATCCCCAAACCAACGGCTTAACAGAAAGATTAAACAGAACAATTGCCGTCATGCTATTAATATATTATATGGACCTTGACCAGAAGAACTGGGACAAGATGTTGCCCTTCATCACGTTTGCCTACAATACGGCCAAACAAGAATCGACTGGCTTCACGCCATTCTTCCTGATCCATGGAAGGGAGGCCGGGACGACCCTCGACACTATCTTCCCCTACAGTGGCTCGCCCGAGGGAGAGGCATTCATTCAGAATTTGGGAACAAGAGACGAAGAGGCAAGACAAATAGCCCGCCATCACATATTCAAGGCTCAAGAGACGAACAAAACTAACTACGACGATCGACATACAGGAAAGATCTACGAACCAGGAGACCTGGTCTGGATCTTCATTCCTATTCGACGTGTTGGATTTTCTGAAAAACTCCTTGGACGATACTTTGGTCCCTTCAGGGTTACAAAGAAAATATCGGACGTGACCTACGAGGTCGAAGCAGTCAGTGAACAAGGTAGAAAACAAAAGAAGCGCGACACCGTCCATATCCTCAGGATGAAGCCGTACTATGACCCATCAAGACAGGAAGATTCGTCGAGTGTAGATAACTCTACGTCTGGACAAGAGGAGGAACTGAGATAAAGCTGTAGAACAGCTTCTCATGGGAGAGGGAGTAGTGTAGCATAAGCCGACTTCATGTAAATATATCCATTGTCATTTTTTTATTGTAAAAATACACTATATGTAAATTAGGTAGAGAGATATAAAAAAACTATCTTTTGTTTGTTGAGTTGAGTTAGTTAAACTTGTCTCGCTTATTGAATTGCTTTTGATTGTCATACGACTTGCTAATTATTTCATCACTACAATATGAAGCATCTGTTGACATTTCATAAGGCAATGACTCATCCGGGATTGCCAATATTGGTTTTGACGTGATGATATCAATAAGTTTCAAATATGCCTCTTCACATTCATCAGACCAGATAAAACTAGAATCATTTTTCTTCAGGTTGTCCAACGGTCGAACTATCTTGGCATAGTTTGGTATATAGGCCCGAAAATGACCTGTAAATCCAGTAAAACATTGTAGTGACTTAAGGTTATATGGGGGTTTCATGAGTTTAGCATTTTCGATTACTTCCTCCTTCATTTGCTTCGAGTTACCGTTGATAATTCTACCTAAAAGTTCCACCTCAGATACACAAATTTGGCACTTGCCCACGTTCACTGTCATATTATATTGATTCAGTCTATTGAGAACTTTGTAAGTGAGAAAAGCACATTCTTCAAGGGTTGGGGCGCCACAAGAAATGTCGTCAATGTAAACTACCATTCTGAGTTCAAATAAATCAGCCAACATCTCGCTCATAACCCTTTGAAATCTAGGAAGTGAATTTTTCCTCCCGAACGATAGTCTCTTAAAGGTGTTACAAAAGCAGAAAACCTTCTCGTGACTTTAGTCAGACCGACTTGCCAAAACCCATCCTTCAAATCAATTTTTGTAAAGTATCGACAACCCCCAAATTTATTGATGATTGAGTCGGTTCTAGCAAAAGGTTCCAAAAGGTTCTCTTCATTCAACTGTCGATAGTCAATACAGAGTCGGTAGGACGAGTCCTTTTTAGAAACTAGAATACAAGGTGATGCGTACTCAGAAGTAGAAGGAGTAATAATACCCCCATCTAGCATCTCCTTGATTTTTCCATCAGTCCTCTTGTGATCCGACATAGGGTAAGGTTTGCACGCCACGATGTTATTATTGGGCTTCAATAGAAAGTCGATCTCGTGCAATGGTAATTCCTTTTTGGAGACATTGCAAAGCTTGTGAATATAGTGATCAGGTCATCGTTGATAAAATAACTTCTTTTAACCGCAAAGACAAGCACTTAATCTCATTAGTCCCGAGTTTCATTGAATTCGGAGATCCCTCATGGTGGGCTTTCATATTAACAGTTCGAATGGCATCTCCCTCAATATTTTCGCCGTCATCATTATCTGTTGATCGTAAACCAGAAGTTCCACCTCAATATTCTCAGTAGCTCGGACATGACTTCGGTCAATCATTGTTATTAGTGTCTCTGATGGATAATTTTTCCATTATTAATTTGGCCAAAAGGTCTCTCCTCATTAGATTGATAGAAGAATCTGGATCCAAGAAAGCAACAGGTTTTACACCATTTATAATAACGGGCAACATAGAATCGGGACTTTTGCAAGACAAAAATAGGATCGATTTTGTCATCGGGATCGAACAACCCTCTAAATTTATTTTTTTTTTTTTAGAGAGAAGGCACAGAATTATTTTGATTGTTCATTGTCTGTGATGCCTCCTCAATTTGATCAAGTTTGGCAAAATAGGCTGGCTTCTTGACCACTGTGTTGCCAGTTGTCTGGTAGGGCTTGGGTTCAAAAGGTTTTTTCTCCAAACTGGGATGGATATTTTTCAGCAGCTGAAGAAGAGTCTCTTTCTTTTCGATTTCCACAGTTGACAACTGATTCTACATATCTGGGGGTAGCTCGTGAATCACTCCAAATATCAATAGCTTTCCATCTAAGCCTGGCATCCCTAATAGCATTTTCCTTTGTTTTTGGTGGAAGTAATCGATCAGAGAGCCGCCTCGATATCTCCACTTGAACGCCCTATCATATTTATCTATGGGGTTATCCTCAAATGAGGATACAAAATCTTCTTCCCATTTTTCCAAGTAAAGTTGCATTCATCAGAAAGTCTGCTGTCGAACCACAATTGTGGAGTTCCCCCTAGGTAGTTTCTCATACCATATATTCTGGATTGATCTTTTACCCAACCATTATTTGCACAGACATTTTCATATAGGGTTATCCAAGTGGCTGGATCTAAGTTATTACCGGAGAATTCGGGTGCTTTCATTTCGGCATGTCTTGGTGCATATTCATGCTGGTTTAAACTTAAAAATTTTAAAGTAAAGAATTAACTAGTTTTTGTTGTTCTGCTACAGTAGTTATCAATTTGCTGAAAATGCCTTCTGTTAATAGAGATTTTGCATCTAATTCCTCCTCATCCATTACGCAAATTTGTATATTTTGTATATTTCATTTATTTTTGATGTAACTATGACAAATCTATTGGAATCCTTTTCTAAGTAGTAAGAAGTTAGATTCTTTCCCCATTTAAACACGAGCGCGTGCTAAATGAGCAATTGAAATTCTTCAGGGATAGATAGAACATTAGCATCAGAGTTAAAGCTATAGCCAATTACCTTTTTATTCTTAAAATGCAGGATGATCGATCCTGTCGGCTGCGCCATTTTTGTGATGTTCATTAGATTAAATAAAAAAATATGCTTTATCAAATTAAGAAACATATTTTTATTATATATCTTTCTAATGTCAAACAAACACTTTTTAATATATTCATAACAACAACAATTACAGTGCTGCCGAATCCAAACAATCAAAAATAAATTAAATAAACAAAGTATATTACACACTGAACATATAAAAGACCACTATTCAAACTAAAAATGCTTCAATGACCCCGATTCTTGCAAAGGTCCAACCCCACCAGCGAGTGCAAGTAACCAAACGGGGTTCTGGCACATTTGTAAGTGCAAAGTCGAACTGCTTTTCACATGCTTAAACATATGGAGCACTTGCAGTAAAAGCAGTCGCCTTCTACCCACCATGATTATCATGGCCTATACCACATTTACAAGGGATAAGCAAAAATAAAGGACCACTATCCTATAGTAACTATGAATGGTCATATGTCAAAAAAGGTACACCATAAATACCATAACAACCATTGAACACTATATTCCTATATTGAGGAACTCTATCCTTGGTAGTTACAAATGGTCAAATATCTCTAAACGTACACCATAAATATCATAACAACCATTGTACACTAAACCTATTAAAACAACCTCTAACCAATGGAAGTTACAAATGGTCAAATATTCGAAGGGACATCATAAATACCATTGGAACTACTGTACACTAGACCTTTATAAGCACCTGTAACCAATGGTAAGGTACAAATGTTCAAATATCAGGAAAGGACATAATAAATACAATAGAAACAATTGTACACTGAACCTATATAAAAGACCACTACCCAATGGTACCTACAAATAGTCAAATATCAGGAAAGGTACACCATAAACATCATATCAACAATTGGACACTAAACTTCCATAACGGACACTATCCTTGGTAGGTACAAAGAGTCAATTATCTCTGAAGGTACACCATAAATACCATAGCAACCATTGTGAACTAGACCTATATAAATAATCTCTGACAAATCAAAGTTACAAATGGTCAAATATCTCGATGATACATCATATATACCATAGAAACAATTGTACACTGTACCTATATAAATGACAACTATACAATTGTAGCTAAAAATGGTCGAATATCAGAAATATTACACCATAAAAACCATATCCACAATTAAAAACTATACCTATATGAAGGAATTCTATTAATGGTAGGCTTGAATTATCAAATAACTCTAAAGGTACACCATAAATACCATAGCAACCATTGGTCAATATACCTATATGAAGGAACTCTATCCTTGGTAGGTTCAATTGATCTAATAATTCGAAGAGACATTATAAAGACCATAGAAACAATTATACGCAGAACCTATATAAAAGGCCACTACCAATTGTAGGTACAAATGGTTAAATATCAGGAAAGGTACATATTAAATACCATAGGAAATATTAGTCACTAGACCTTAAAAAAGGGCTCTATTATTTTGGTAGGTAGAAATAGTCAATTATCTCTAAAGGTACAACCTAGACACCATAGCAACCATTTTACACTGAAAATATAAAGGACCACTACCAATAATAACTACACATGCTCAAATGTCAGGAAGGGTACACCATAAATACCATAGCAACCATTGAACACTATATTCCCATATAAAGGAACTCTATCTTTGGTAGGTACAAATTGTCATAAATCTTTGAAGGTACACCATATATACCATAGCAACCATTGTACACTAGAACTATATGAAGTATCTCTATCCAATGTTCGGTACATATCATCAAATATCTCGAAAGGAACACCATAGATATCATTGCAACCTTTGAAAACTAGACTTATATGACCTCTATCCAATGATAGGTACAATTTATCAAATTTCTGAAAAGGTACACCATAAATACCATAGCAAGCATTGTACACTATATTCCAATATAAAGGAACTCTATCCTTGGTAGGTACAAATTGTCATAAATCTTTGAAGGTACACCATATATACCATAGCAACCATTGGACAATATACCTATATGAAGGAACTCTATCCTTGGTAGGTACAAATGGTCAATTATCTCTAAAGGTACACCACATATATACCATAGTAACCATTGGACACTCGACCTATATAAACGACCTCCAACCAAGGGAAGGTACAAATGGTCAAATATCTCGTAAGGAATCAAATATTCCATAGCAACAATTGTACACTGAACCTGTATGAAGGACCCATATATAGTTATAACTACAAATGGTCAAATGTCAGGAAAGGTATAAAATAAATACCATAGCAACCATTGGACTCTATGCCTATATGAAGGAACTCAATCCAATGTTAGGTACAGATAATCAAATATCTCAGAAAGTACACCATAGATACCATAGCTACCATTGAACACTAGACCTATATAAAGGATCTCTACCCAATGGTAGGTACAAATGGTCAAATATCTCTAAAGGTACACCCTAAATACCATAGCAACTATTGTAACCTAGAACCATATGAGAACTTTATCCAATGTTCGGTACAAATCATCAAATATGTCGAAAGGTACACCATAGACACCATAGCAACCATTGAACATTAGACCTATATTAACTATCTATAACCAATGGAAGTTACAAATTGTCGAATATCTAGAATATATTCATAAATTGCATAACAACAATGGCACACTGAACCTATATGAAAGACCAATATCCAATGGTACCTACAAATGGTCTGAAGTCAGGAAAGGTACACCATTAATACATTAGCAACCATTGGAAACTATACCTATATGAAGGAATTCTATCCACTGTTAGGTACAGATTTTCAAAAATCTCGGAAGGTAAACCATAGATACCATAGCAACAATTAAACACTAGAGTTATATAAACACCTCTATCCAATGGTATGTACAAATGGTCAAATTACTCGAAAGAATTCATAAATTCCATATCAACAATGGCACACTGAACCTATATAAAAGACCAATATCCAATGGTAACTACAAATGGTCTAATGTCAGGTAAGGTACACCATTAATACCAAAGTATACCATAAATACCATAGCAAACATTGAACAATATACCTATATAAAGGACCACTATCCAAATATAGGTACAATGGTTGAATATCAGGAAAGGTACACCATTAATACAATAGCAACCATTAAAACACTATACTTATTTGAAGGAACTCTATCCAATGTTAGGTACAATTTATCAAATATCTCGAAAGGTAAACCATCAATACCATAGCAAGCATTGACAATATACCTATATGAAGGAACTATATTCTTGGTACGTACACTGAATCTATATATAGGACCAATAATCAATGGTAACTACAAATGGTCAAATGTCATGAAAGGTACACAATGAAAACCATAGCAACTATTGGACACCATACCTATATGAAGGAACTCTATACAATGTTAGGCACAGTATATCAAATATCTCGGAAGGTACACCATACATACCATAGCAACCATTGAACACTAGAGCTATATAAAGACCTTTATTCAATGGTAGGTACAAATGGTTAAATACCTCGAAAGAATTCATATATTCCATAACAACAATGGCACAATAAACATATATAAAGGACAAATATCCAATGGTAACTACAAATGTTCAAATGTCAGGAAAGGTACACCATAAATGCCATTTTACAGTAAACCTATATAAAGAACCACTAACCAAAGGAAGATACAAATGGTCAAATATCAGGAAAGGTACACCTTAAATACCATAGCAAACATTGGACAATAGACCATAATAGAAGACTCTATCCTTTGGTAGGTACAGATAGTCAATCATATCTGAAGGTTAAACATAGTAACCATAGCAACCATTTTACAATTAACATATAAAGGACCAATATCCAATTGTAACAACAAATGGTCAAATGTCAGGAAAGGTACGACATAAATACCATAGCAACCATTGAAAACTATATTCCTATATAAAGAACTCAATCCTTGGTAGGTACAAATGGTCAAATATCTCTAAAGGTACAGCTTTAATACCATTGCAACCATTGTACCCTAGACCTTTATAAAGAATCTCAAACCAATGGGAGTTACAAATGGTCAAATATTCGAAGGTACACCAAAAATATCATAGCATCAATTTGACACTAAACTTCTATAACTGACTCTATTCTTGGTAGGTACAAATAGTGAATTATCTCAAAAGGTACACCATAAATACCATAGCAACAATTGTGATTAAACCGATATAATGTGAATCTCTAAACAATATAAGATTATAATGGTAAAAAATTCGAAGGACATCATAAATAGCATAGCAACAATTGAACACTGAACCTATATAAAGGACCATTATCCAATGGAAGGTACAATGGTCAAATATCGCGAAAGGAATAAAAAATATCATAGCAACAATTGTGTACTAGACCCATATATAAAGACCTCTATTCAATGGTAGGTACAAATTATCAAATTACTAGAAAGGTACAACTAAAATACCATAGATACCTTTGGACAATTTACATATATGAAGGATCACTATCCACCTGTTTGGTACAAAGGGTTCAATATCGGGAAAGGTACACTATAAATACCATAGCAACCATTGAACACTAAAATATATATAAAGAATCTCCAACAAATAGAAGTTACAAATGGTCAAATATGTCGATAGGACCTTATAAATACAATAGAAACAATTGTAAACTGAACCTATATTAATGACAACTATACAATTGTAGGTACAAATGGTCAAATATCAGAAAGGATACACCATAAAGACCATAGTAACCATTGGACACTATACCTATATGAAGGAACTCTATCCTTGGTAGGTTCAACTGGTCAAATATCTCTGAAGTTACACCATAAATACCATGGCAACAATTGGACAATATACCTATATGAAGAAACTCTATCCTTTAAGGTACAAATGGTCAAATATCTCTAAAGGTACACCGTAAATACCATAGCAACAATTGTACACTTGACCTATATAAAGGATCTCTACCCAATGGTAGGTACAATTAATTCAATAGACCTTCATAAAGGACCTCTATCGTTTTCAGGTTCTAATGATCAAATATCTCTGAAGATACACCATTAATATCATAGCAAACATCTTACACTAGACCAATATGAAGGACCCTTTTACATAAATACTATAGAAAATATTGTACATTGAATCTATATAAAGGAAAAATATACTACTATTTACTATATGGTAACTACATATGGTCATATGTCAGTAAAGTTACACCATAAATACAATAGCAACCATTGGACACTGAAACTATACCTTTCCTATGGTATTTTTGGTTTATCTTTCGAGATAATTGACTATTTGTACCTGCACGAATAGAGGCCTTCATATAGGTCTATGTGTTCAATCGTAGCTCCGGTATTCAGGGTGTACCATTCCTTTAAATTGACCATTTGTACCTACCATTGGATAGTGGTCCTTCATAGACCTTGAGTGTACAATTCTTGCTAAGGTATTTATGATGTCCTTTCGTAATATTAGACCATTTGTGCCTTCCATTGGTAGAGGTCCTTAATATGGTTTAATGTACAATGGTTGCTGTGTTATATATGGTATACCTTCACTGAAATTTACCATTTGTACCTACCATTGGATGGAGTTCTACCATATAGCTCTAGTGTAACATGGTTTCTATGGTATATATGTTGTCAATTTCGTGATATTTGATAATTTTTACCTACCAAGGATAGTGTTTTTTTTATATAGGTCTAATTTCCAATTGTTGCTAAGGTATTTATTGTGTACCTTTTCTGATATATGACAATGTGTAGTTACCATTGTAAAGTGGTCCTACTATAGATTCAGTGTACAATTGTTGCTATGTTATTGTCAAATATCAGAAAAGATGCACCATAAATACCTCAGCTAGTTATATATAAAAGTTCTCTTTCAAATTAAAGGAACAAATAGTCGAATATTTCGAAAGGAAGTCATTAATTCCATAGCAACAATTGTACACTCAACCTATATAAAGTATCGTTAACCATTGCGAGGTACAATTGTTCGAATATTCGAAGGGACATCATGAATACCATAACGACAATTGTACACTGAACCTATATAAAGGACCACTATCCAATGGTTGATACCAAATGATCAAATATCAGAAAAGGTACACCATGAATGCCTCAGCAACCATTGGACACTAGACCTATTAAAATAATATATAACCAAGGGAAAGTACAAATTATCAAATATCTCTAAAGGTAAACCATTAATAACATAGCACAACCATTTTACACTAGACCTATATAAAGGACCTCTATCCAATAGTAGGTAAATATTATCGAATATCTCGAAATTGACACCATATATACCATAGCAACCATTTTACTCTTTAAATAGTGGACCTCCATCCAAGGGTAGGTACAAATGGTCAAATTTGAAGAAAGGTATACCATAAATACCACAGCAACCATTGTACACTACACCAATGTAAAGGACCTCTAACCAATGGAGGGCACAAATGGTCTAATATTACAAATGAACATCATAAATACCATAGCAAGAATTGTACAATCAACCTATATGAAGCCCACTATCCAATGGTAGGTACGAATAGTAAAATGAAAGGAATGGTACACCATAAATACCATAGCAACCATTGTACACTATTCCTATATAAAGGTTCTCTAACCAATGGTAGGTACAATTATTTAAATATCTCGAAACGATATAATATAATAAATACCATAGCAACCATTGTACACTAGACCAGTATAAAGGTCCTCTATCAAATCGAAGATACAAATGGTCAAATATCACGAAAGGTATCATAAATACCAGAGTAAACATTGTACAATAGACCTATATAAAGCATCTCTAACAAATGATAGGTACAAATGGTCTAATTTTTCAAAGAAACATTATAAATACCATGGTAAACATTTGACACTAGACCTTAATAAAGGACTCTATTCTTTGGTGAGTAAAAATAGACAATTATCTCTAAAGGTACAACATAGAAACCATAGCAATCATTTTAGAATAAACATATAAAGGACTACTATCCAATGGTAACTACAAATGGTCAAATGTCAGTAATGTTACACCATAAATACCATAGCAACCATTTAACACTATATTCCTATATGAATTCTTGGTAGGTACAAATGGTCAAATACCTCTAAAGGTACATCATAAATACCATAAAAACCATTGTACACTAGACCTATATAAAGAATCTCAAACCAATGGAAGTTATAAATGGTCATATATTCAAAGGGACATCAAAAATACCATTGCAACCATTGTACACTAGACCTTTATAACGGACCTGTAACAAATAGTAGGTACAAATGTTCTAATATCAGGAAAGGTACACCATATATACTATAGAAACCATTGGTACTCAACCTATATAGATAATCTCTAACAAATGGAATTTACAAATGGTCAAATATCTCGTTGGGACACAATAAATACCATAGAAACAATTGTACACTGAACCTATATAAATGACAACTTTCCAATGGTAGGTACAAATAATTAAATATCAGGAAAGTTACACCATAAATAACATAGCAACCATTGAAAACTACACCTATATAAAGAGTCTCTAACAAATCGAAGTTACAAATGGTAAACTATCTCGTTGGGACACCATAAATACCATAGAAACAATTGTACACACACATATATACACATATATAAAGGCCCACTACCCAATGTTAGGTTCAAATAGTCAAAATTCAGGATAGGTACACCATAAATATCAATGCAAAAATTACTCAAACTTCTATAACGGACTCTATCCTAGGTAGGTACAAATAGTATATTTTCTCTAAATTTACATTATAAATAACATAGCAACCATTGTGCACTAGATCTATATAAAGGCCCTCTATTCAATGGTAGGGGAATAATTATCAACCAATTCGAAAGTTACACCATAAATACTATATAAACCATTATATTCTAGACCAATATAAAGGACATCTAACAAATGGAAGGTACAATTGGTCAAATATCTCGAAGGGACAATATAAATACCATTGCAACCATTGTACACTGAACTTGAATAAAGGATCACTATCCAATGGTAGGTACAAATTTTCACAAATCAGGAAAGTTTCACCATAAATACAATAGCAAATATTGGACACTAGACCTTCATAGAAGACTCTAACTTTGGGTAGGTTCAAATAGTCAATTATCTCTGAAGTTACAACATAAATAGCATAGCATCCATTGTATACTAGATGAATATAAAGGACCTCTAACAAATGAAAGGTACAAATGGAAAATATATTGAAAGGTACATCATAGATACCATAGCAACCAATGTACAAAGACTTATTGTACCCTGAACCATCATAAAAGCCAACTATCTAATGGTAAGTACAAATGGTCAAATATCAGGAAAGGTACACCATATATACCAGAGTAACAATTATACATTAAACCTATATGAATGAATCTAACATTGGTAGGTACAAATAGTTTATTATCTCTGAAGAATATCCAATGGGAGGTACAGATGGTCAGATATCAAGTAAGGTACACCATTAAAAACCATAGCAACCATTAGACACTATGCCTTTATAAAGGAACTCTATCCTTGGGTAGGTACAAATGATCGAATATCCCTGAATATCTCTATATATATAAATATGAATGTTTGTATGTTTGTCTGTCTGTACGTCCGGTATACAAATTCGCAATAGTTCACTAATTCAAACCAAAATTTCCATACATAGGTAAAAGAATACGGGGAAGACGATAGGCTATTTTAAAAATATATATAAATCAATTATTAAAACTATATATTTTTAGTCAGAAAATGATGATGACGATATTGCTGTATCATGTTTGTTTATCAGATACAAAATTATATCGGAAAAAATTCCAAAGAGCAGAGACCACGGGTGAAACCAGTTCATTATTTTGTATGCAGGAACAAAATTCTAACATAAAAGCATTCATTCGAGCAGAAAACAAAAGCCAGATCATCTTTCTATAAAAATATCGCTTCTCAGACACAAAGTTTGGAGCGGGACGTTTCACAAGAGTGACATCCACGGCGCCAATTTATAATTGTAACGAATAGTATTTGAATAGGGTACATTTAATAGGGTAAAACCCGGACGTTGCCCGGGTCATTCGGCTAGTACACTATAAATACCATAGCAACCATTTGACACTAGACTTAAATAAACGGCCTCTATCCAATTGTAGGTTCAAAATTTAAATATCAGGAAAGGTACAAGATGAATTTAATAGCAACCATTGGACACTAGACCTTTATAAAGGACTTATATCCAATTATAGGTACAAATTATCAAATATCCCGAAAGTTACACCATAATACCCTAGGAAACCATTGAACAATAGACCTATATGAAGGACAACTATCAAAGTACAAAGGGTCAAATATCATTAAATGTACACCACAGATAACATCGCATCCATTGAACAATACAAAATATTATATCATTGGAAGGTACAAATAGTCAATTATATCTGAAGGTATATCATAAATACCATAGCCACCATCGTACACTAGATCTATTTTAAGGATATCTAATCAAAATAAGGTACAAATGGTGAAATATCTCAAAGAGACATCAAAAATACCATAGCAACCATTGAACTAAAGACCTAAATAAAGTTACACCATCCAATGGTAAGTACATTTGACCATTATACCTATATGAAGGAATCTACCTTGGTAGGTACAAATAGACAATTATCACTGAAGATACACCATGAATACCATGCAATTATTGTATACTAGACCTATATAAAGGATCTCTAACCAATAAAAGGTTTGAATGGCTAAATATCACGAAACGATATCATAAATACCTTAGCAACCATTGTACACTAGACCTATTTAAAAACTTCTATTCAATGGTAGTTACAAACAAATAGTCAAATATCAGTAAAGATAGACCATGAATACCATAGAAGCCATTGTGCACCAGATCTATCTCAACTACAAATATTTTCGGTAGGTACAAATGGTCAAATATCTCTAAAGATATACCATAAATACCATAGAAACCATTGTGCACTAGACCTATATACAGGGTGATCCAAAAGTCCCGCACTATTTTAAAAATTAATAACTCCGCGAATATTTGCGCTAGAGCAATGCGGTAAACACCATTGTGTTCAGGATGCAATGGGAATTTTTATGGCAAATAATGAAAAATTCGAAATTGATTTTAGTTACAATTTTATTCGCTAGATGGCGCTCCTACCATAATCAGAGATTAAGCGGCCAAATTGTTTGATAAATTGAAAAAAATAAATGGGCGACACGTTTATTTCCTTTTTTAATACCAGGAAAGAACCTAAATAATATCAAATGATAAATTAATAAAACACCATCATAATTGGATGACAATTTTTAAATGCAATCCGAGATATGTAAAATAGGTAAATGCAAATTAAAACATGTAGCAAAAATATTTATATTTTAGATGGGGTTTTGTGAAATAGATTGAATGTTTGAAAAACACTGCTGATATCAATACACTATTTTTTGAAATGTTAATATAATACCAAAAATTTATGATGGCACTATTAATAGGATTTCTTGCTCTAAGGAATGTGTAGTTTCTTGACTGATTGGCGACACTTGACTATTCAACTGGATATTAGTCATGATCCAACAAATAAAATATAGAGGGTAGTGACAAAATATATTTGTCGTATTTTATTCCAAATATCCTATGGGCTGGTCAAATTTTATCATCACTTATTATATTGTACACAATTTTAAAAATGTTTCCCCTCAAATAAAAATCATTTTTAGATCGACCTTTTGCGTTGAAAAACGTGATAGTAAAATCATTTTGTATTATTTTTGCACAACATTTCTAAAGTTATTGGTGTACAGAAAATATTCCTCATGCTATTTCTTCTAATGAGCGAAAAGCGAAAAACTAAACATAAGGGGTAAGGTTGTGTGTACCAATGTTATTCGAGAAGTTATAACACTTTGGTTTGCACGACATAATATGTGAGCAAATGACAAATAAAAAATTACTGTTCACAAAAAAAAAAGTCAAGATGTTGGTAGATAATGTAATACATGACAGCTTATAAAACACATGAGGTAACTTGCCTTCTCTCTTGTATTAGGTCACAATCCTTTCTCAATTTGGCGCCCTTCATTCTCAAACACTGCCTGCAGACGATAGATGACAGATTGGACTACATTAAATAACATATCTGTTGAAATTGATAAAACGTGCCATCTGATAGAAGCCTTCATAATGGACAATGTGGTAGGCCAGCATCGATAAACACACGATTTAATGTACCCCCATAACCTAAAATCGCAAGGCGTCAAGTCTGGTGATCTTGGAGGCCACTGGTATATAAAGTGGCGACTTATCACACGATTTTCACCGGACGTATCCTTCAGCAATTGTTTGGCACCTCTGGAGATATGAGGAGGTCCTCCATCTTTCATGAATGTTATTTCGCTTAGTGCTTGTCTGCCCTGCAATATGGGAATACTCTTTTCTCTCAAAAGTTGAACATAAAGTTCACCAGTTACAAAAACGGTTTTAAAAGTTCTTCCATTGATTTTTCAAAGAAAAATGGCCCAATAATAAAAGAAGAAGTGAACCCACACAAAACTGTAACTCTAGGCTGATAAAGTGGTATTTCTGTAAAAATCCTAGGGCTTTCTGTTGCCCAAATGCGGCTGTTTTGAATGTTAAATTCTCCGTTTAGAGAAAAGTGAGCATCATCTGTCCACAGAACATTCGACAGCCAGTTTTTATCAATATCAATTTGCCGGAAAACCCATGCAGCGAATTCTTGACGCATCTCAAAATCGCCAACTTTCAGCTCGTGAAATCTTTGAATTTTGTATGGGTACACACAATAGAGACATTACCACAGACCAATTTTAACAACCCTGAACTTCAAAATTGAGAATGTCCAACAGAATAAAAGAACATGGAACTTTAGGAAAGTCGACTTGAAAAGATTCACAGTAAAGCTTGAAGAACTGTGCAACGAAGAATTGAATTACAGAACGCTTGACAAAAAGTTGGAAAAATTCTCTTCGAACATATCCAAAGCTGCAAAAGCATCGATACCTAGAAGGAGACGTAAAGACCTGTGGATACCTTACTGGAAGGACCACAACATCGAGGCAATGATATCAGAGAGAGAGACAATATCAATGAACTTCTTAAAACAAATAAAACAGAAGAAAACAGAAAGGAACTCATTGAAATTAGTCACAAAATAGAACAAGAAATTTGGATATACAAACAAGAATAAAGGCAGAATCCCGCGAAAAAATGGATTCAAGAAAAGACAACCAACATTGGAATATGATTAGAGTGTTAGAAAACAATCAAAACAAACACCAACCCTCCAATACTCTAACCGATATGAATAGAACAGTGAGAACGAGAACAAACAGATGGCTGACATAATTGCTGAATATGTTTCAAGCACTTCCATACTCAACTATACGAATGAAGACAGAACTCTAAAAAAATAATATAAACAAGTTAGTTAAACAAGCAAGAAACTACCATCAACAAGATATTTTTTCGAAAGGCTTCACACTGAATGAGCTAAACTCATCAATAGAAAAATCCAAGAGGTCACCAGGAGATAATCTAATCTTTGGTCAAATGATTAAATACTTTGGAGATAAAGCTAAAAATCAACTCCTACGAATACTGAACATTTCATGGCAAACTGGTAAACTACCAAAGAATTGGAAGATATCAATTATAGTGCCAATACTGAAACCGAACAAAGATGCCAAGGAATCCAAGAACTATCGGCCAATTGCTCTTATCAGCATACTTTGTAAAATAACAGAACGAATTATCCAATCTAGGCTCATAGTCTGGCTCACTAACAATAATAAAATAAACTACTACCAAACTGCCTATAGATCCAAACACTGTACACCTGATCAACTGTTATACCTATGCCAATCAATAATAGATTCTTTCCAGGAAAAACCGCCAAAGAAGACAACGGCCGTATTCCTGGATATGACCTCAGCTTTTGATCGAGTGTGGAGGAAGAAATTACTTGAAATGCTGCACAACATCGGAGTAAGAGTAAAAACCTTAATCTGGATTGCATACTTCTTAAGAGGAAGAAGGATAAAGGTTCGGGTCAATGGAGCATTTTCCAAGGACCGAAGAACATGGGCTGGTGTACCTCAGGGATCTGTGCTCAGTACTCTACTCTTCTCGCTATATATTAACTGTTGTGTATGTAAATAGATGAATATTATTTGTATTCTTCAAAGCCTCATTATGTAAAAATATATGTGTATATAAATTGGACATTTTTTGTTGGACAAACGTGAAGAATAAGAGCTAAATAAAGAGTCATGGTCAGGTTTGAGCTGTTGTACGTCTAATTACGACACAACAAAAGTGGCGACGAGGATGCGGGATCTACAGATCCAGTTGAAGCTGATAAAAACGGCGTCTACGCAAGTATAACTACTACTATAACTACTTTGTGTCTTGGGACATAAAAACTAAAAGGAAAGGGATCAAATGGGAACACAAGCTGGCTATCCGGATGGAAGGACGTAGGGTAGCGTTGGTCAATAGGATGACCATCCTGGGGGTAGTCATTGATGACAAGATGGGTTGGCAATACCAGGCGGAGGAGATGGTAGCGAGAGGCAGGGAGGCGTTGTGCAGGCCTGTCCTGGTTGGCTCTCAACAGGGGAGGAGGGTATTAGAGGGAACCTCTACCTCTCTTGTGTCGAGCCAATCCTGCTATATGCTTCCGGGGCTTGGTGGCGCCGAAACAGGGATCAGAAGGTGACAACAACTTGTGAATATATATATATATATATATATATATATATATATATATATATATAAATGACCAAAAATGATTTGACAACTCTGTGTTTTGTGTGCTTCTAACTTGTAAATTGCAAACAAGAAGTTTATAATATTTTTTTTTGTTCTTTCCTGTTTTCAAATTGGATCTTAAATAAAATTAATGATATAAAAGGATTATATTTTTAACTCAACCCAAATTAACACAATTGGCAGCAGAGTCCGTGGTTTATTGAATATTGTAATAAACGGAAATAATAGCAAACGACTTAAGCCTAATCGGCATTTATGCGTAAGGCAAAATAAATTTTGTTGTCTATAGAAAATCTTCAACAAAATATTGTTTTTTCCTTTTAATATTCAATATAAACTAAAAATTGTTGGAAAATAAAATGAACGAAATACCAATTGCAAAATTTGATGGTGATAATTTTCCAAGTTGGAAATATAGGGTTGAATCGATTTTAGAAAGCAAAGATTTGATCATTTTTTTGATTGAAGATCCTCCAGGAGAAGAATCAGAAAGACCTAAATGGAAAATAAAAGACTCACAAGCAAAAGGTATTATAACTTGTGCCATGACAGATTCTCAGGTTTCATTAATTCTCACATGCAAAACATCAAAACAAATATGGGCATCCTTAACCAAAAGATATGAAGGAGACATTAAAAGGAAAAGTATTGAGGCACGGAATAATGTGTTTCGCCTTCGGATGTATCCTGAAGAAAGTTGGGAAGACTACCTTCATAGATCAGAAAAATTATTAGAAAATGCCAGAATTATGGGAGCCACCATAGATGATGAAGAATTTATCTATTCGGTAATTAAAGGCCTGCCACAAAAATACAATATTATTGCCATGCAAATAAATACTATGAATAATCCTACACTTTCTGATATTAAATCACAGTTTTCCCTGTATCAAGAAAGGTACCATGAGATTTTTCATCCTCTTCTGCATATAAAGCATCACAATGTGAATCAAAGAAATTTTATCCAAAAAATAAATTTAAATATAAACCTGAGTGTTATATTTGTAACAAAATAGGACACAAAGCTAATGACTGCTGGCATAATCTAAAAAATAAAGGCAATAATAATAGATAATAATAGAAGAGAAGATCTTAACAAACCCAGCACAAGTGGCTATAAACCTAAATTTGATAATTGATCATCATTTTTGTGTCATTTACTGGGGGCAATTGTGAATATATAAATATAAATGACCAAAAATGATTTGACAACTCTGTGTTTTGTGTGCTTCTAACTTGTAAATTGTAAACAAGAAGTTTATAATATTTTTTGTTCTTTCCTGTTTTTAAATTGGATCTTAAATAAATAATGATATAAAAAGGATTATCTTTTTTAACTCAACCCAAATTAACACACAACTCTAGAGAGGGTGCAGAGTACAGCGGCACTCAGAATCACAGGGGGATATCGCACTACCAGCAGTGAGGCCTTATTGGTCCTCGCTGGGTTTATTCCCCTGGGATTGAAACTAGAGGAGGAGACCATCAGACAGAAGATCTAGGAGAACAGGGAAGATGCCCTGGGACTTGAAGCGGGTGACCTGGAATGGAAGAGGGACCCAAGGAAGCCTCCGCAGTGGTTGCCAAAGTGGAATTGGAGTCCTGGAAGGCCGACAGGGATTGGCACGGAAGTTTTCACTGATAGGAATAAGTCCCCCCACCATCTCAACTATCACTCAACTTGTCAACATTTGTCTATATATGGGTACTTTCACCTTTAGACAGGACTATTACAAGCAGATTAGGGGATCCCCTATGGGAAGCCCATTATCATCTATAGCTGCAGAAATTGTTATGGCCCGCTTCGATACCTGGATAAACCAAGTTCACCACTCAGACATCCAATTATGACGTCGTTACGTCGACGACGTTTTTTGCATTTGTGTTACCAGCCGGGAAAACACCATTCTTTCATCCCTTAATAGTTACCATCCGGACATTTCTTTCACCATAGAGCTAGAGAAAGAGCGGGCCATCCCTTTCTTGGATGTGCTCGTCATTCGCTCTTATTGCTCATTCAACACTTCAGTATATTACAAAAAAGATTGTCCCCCTCATTACACTCATTTCAATTCTCATTGCCCAATTACCCATAAAATCAATATTGTAAAAACTCTCACAAAATGTGTCTATATACCCACTGCTCCCTTCTCATTTTCAGAAAAATTGAAAATGAATTAATAATTTCCCATCTCACTGCTGCCTCTTTCCCTCTGTCCTATATTGAGAGACATTCATATATTCCTGTTCCTCGGAAACCACCGGATATTTACAGATCAATATGTACTCTTCCCTATTCCTCTCTGTCTGTTGACATTGCCCGTTCCCTTAAATCCTTTGGAATTCGAATTTTTTACAATAATAGCCCTATTCTACTAACTTCTTTAAGGCATCCAATCACTGAGTCCTGTACTCCACCTGACGTCCTTCTCTCTTCTGGCACTGTCTACTCCGTCTCCTGTGAGCATTGCTCTGCCACTTATGTGGGTGAGACGGGTAGAACAGTTGCCACTAGAGTGTTGGAGCATCAGCGCAATATATCTAACTGTGACCCTAGATCCCTAATATACCAGCATATAACCGATACTGGTCACTTCTTCGACTTTCTCCATCCCACTGTTCACTACCTACATATTCACAACCAGCATCAACGATTGGTGCTGGAATCTATTATCTCTAAAAACTCAATAGCATAAATAGGAAAATAGACATTCCTGACATCTATGGTGTTTTCCTTGCTGGTATCTCTTAAAGCTTTAATGTAATAGTTTCCATGCTTATCTCGAGCCTTTTCTCCATATATATTTATTTAATAGCTTTTTTGTCTACTTTGCATCTTTTTCTTTTCACGCTGTTATACAAATTACCTCTGCTATATATATTTGAAAAGCTCTTGCTATTGGTATCCATCTTGCTATGTGATAGCCGCCTGTAGAAGGGTTTTTTACCCGAAAGCTTGTGCTCGTTTTATATAAAAGACACCCATCTTCCTTATCGCCTGGTTAATTTCATCATTGGATAGTGCTAATTGAAATAGGGTTAGAATACTATGGTTACTACAATGTTATTGGTGAAACTTTCCAGATATTCGACCTTTTGAATTAGCCATTGGGTCCTGCTAAATAAAATAAGGCAAAATTACGATGAATCTCAAGGTGTTCATGGTAATAACTTTCGAAAGATATCAACTTTTAAAGTCTAATTTTGAAATAAGGCAATGATAGAATGGTTGCTTAGGTTTTTATTATTTAATATACGCGATATTGTAAATTTTGGACTCACCGTTGATTAGTGCTTATTAAAATACGTTTAACAATACATGAAAGCTACAGTGCTTATTGTAAAGGTTTAGAGAAATTTGAAATGGTTTTATGGTATAATTTTGGATAAATTTTAAATTTTGAAGACGCCATTGGGTTTGACAATTTAAATATTGCACAATACAATGGTTGCCGAGGTGTCCATTGTGTAATTTCAGAGATATTGAATATTCTCGACAATATCGGGTATTTTGCTAAATATAATATGGAAACAATACAATAATTGCTAAGGTATTTATGGCATGATTTAAGAGATATTGACACATTTTAACAGAACATTTTGTATTGTTTTTTGAAAAATGTAGCAATACAATGGTGTTGCTAAGATGTTATGTCATACCTTTCGAAATATTTGACTTTTTAAATCACCGTTTGATTGTTACAATTGCAAAAAGGATAAAATGCAATGGTTGCTAAAATATTTTTGTAGAATTTTGAGATATTTGTTGTTTTGATCTCACCAATGAGTAGTGCTAATTGAAATAGTGCAACAACACAATGGTTTTATAAAATGTTTGTGGTATAATTTTCGAGGTATTGAAACATTTGAACTCACCATTTGGTAGTGTTAATTGGAAAGAAGCAACTATACAATGGTTACAATACTGTTTTTAGTATATATCCAAGATATTCGAACATTCGAACTCACCATTGGGTAGGTATATTACGAAAATATATATCAAAAGTTATTGTTTACTTTACAATAGGAATAATAATAAAAGATCGTAAATAAGAATATATATATAAATGAAAACTCTGTTTAACAGAAACTGTTTCAGTTTTTAGATAAATTTGTAATAAAACTTCATAGTCAGTTGAATAAATACTCCTCCAAATATTGAAACACATATTTTACTAACGTACGCAAGTTGTTCCCAATTATCTCTTAAAATAAAATACAAATTTATTTTGAACATCTCAAATAAATATTGTCAGAGTGATTATTTAGCTTACAAAATTTCAGCAAAAACAATGCAATGAGTCAGCTTTGCAAGAGAGAGAGAGATTTTCAGAAAATATATACAAAAATAAGAAAATAAAGTTGGTTGAATATTAAAAATTCAGCTCTTAAAGGTAAATAATCAATGTTTATATATGTGGTGAGCATCCAGTCGAATTAATTTACACTCTGGCAACGCCCTGGCAGTTTCCTATTTTTAGACCTTGTTGTGGGACTGCTACATCTCGATCTCTGCTTTAGCTCAACTCTTAATCTATTACAGAGTTATATTTATTTATCCTCAGTTTTTACAAAGTACATTACATATGGTGATGTAATGACACATGTCAATCATGCGTATAATCATTTACAGATGTGTTTCTATTATACAACTTGAAAATCTTGTTATAAGTATTATACAATATGAGGTTGCTGGTTTAAATTACCATAGATGCCTCTCTAACACAGGTAAGTCATTAAAATTTATTTTAATTAATTTAAACTGTGAGGGTAAAAAGGACTATAACAAGATGTTTTGTTTGGATATATCTAAAAATAATAAAAATAAAACTTATGTTTAATTTAAAAGTTATGATATCCATCATATAAAAGTGAAATTTAGATAAAGAGTTGAGCTAAAGCAGAGATCGATATGTAGCAGTTCCACAACAAGGTCTAAAGATAGGAAACTGCCAGGGCGTTGCCAGAGTGTAAAATATCGCTTCCGATCCACGCTCTTGTTGCACACACACACACACACACACATCCGCTGATATTCAATACTAACTCTTTCGGCAAAGATATATAATACCTCCGCCCTAGCCGAAAATATAGTCACTTCACCATCAGCGTGTGCCCTTGTCGGTTTTGTCCAGGTCCACCTCATCGACCATGTAGAACACTAAGAACTCTTCTATCTCCATCTTGCTCCTAGCTCGACTCCTATCTGTTCACGGAACTTTCCTACTACAAGGATTACATTCTCTCGACAGGGGGTGGGGCAGCCTATCTCCGTCGCAAGGTGGCGCTGCTTGCGAGTTAAATCTACAAATCTGCAAATAACTCTAAGGATATTCAAGATATTCAAGAATTTATTTTTCAGAAACCTTCCCAGTACTATACTAAATAACTTCCCAAAGTTTCATGGCGTTCCAATGAGTGGTTTGGTCAAGCATAAAGGACACACACACACACATTCATTCATTTATATATATATGTTATATTAAAATATTTTATTTGAAATTATTTTATGTTAAAGTATTATTTTATTTAAAATTATATTTCATCGATTCAAATACTCTACTAAATCGACCGCCAGAGGTCATGCTTCCCCTATATAATCTCATTGTTGTTCTTCCCCCTTGGTCGGCTCAAATCTTCGTACATTATGTAAATAATATTTTGTTTTCCTTGTTCTATTCGCTTTAAGCCAGGCGGCACTTTTATCAAATTGTTTTTTATGCATATCCCTTAGCTCAAATAAATAAATCTCTAATATTCAATATTATTATTATTCTTTCAAAATTATTAACCACGACTGCATTGCATTACCATAATCCTCAACATGATCTAAAATTCGAGCATCAAATCTTTTTTCTTTATTTATATAATATATATATAAGACTAGCGGACGTACCCGGCTTTGCCCGGGTTTTACCCGAGTAAAGGTTTGTCTAACGAACATTTGTTAAAACAATTCTCTATAAACTTATAAAAAAATATATATATTTTTTGATAATTTGAAACTCGTAAATTTGAATCTCTCGATGAAGTGATCATTTTTCCCGGTCCATGTGTGCCGTGTCATCCTGAATTTTGTCTTTCCTAATTTTCTACATTACAAAATCATCGTTTTATCTAGTGAGCATTTTTCCCGGTCCCTTGAAAAATACCCGATAAGTTGAATAAAATCATGGTCGTTTATGGAAGATGGAATAGACGTATGACCCGGCTTCGCCCGAGAATTCCCCCGATTGCAATTTCCTTCATACTGAAAGTACATTAATAATAAATATTAGAAGTGCCATAGAATAGCAATACAGAAGTAACATATAAACTACAGGAAAAAGTGTGTGTGATGGCAAATTTTTTTTATTATATTAGTGTTTAGGTATTTGATTTAATTAATATAGTTCAGTTGCGACGTCTTCTTCCCCGAAGGCTGTTGTTACCCCCTTCAATACCACTTTCAGTGGTTTTTCCTCCTGTAGTCTGTAGGAATATCCTCCATTATTTTTCTGTACATACTCCCTGATTTTTTTGAAGTCACCTATGTTTTTCGATTTAATTATGTGCTTTTTGCCAGAAATCGTGACTTGGAATGGTTCCGTGCACAAGTCTTTTAGTTCTTGGCAAAAAGCTTCCAATCTGCTACATTTTCTGCAATAACAGGAGGAATTCTCGGTTTTTTCATGTTAGTGACTGTGGTCCATGGGCCATCGTTGTCGTTATTTTCTTCATCGTCTTGCGGTGGGTGAGCTGCGTTCATTTGTTGAGAAATTCCAGTGGCGGGACTTTGTTCGTCGATGTCCATTCTAGGCGTCTTCAGATTACGCTCGCTCCTAGTTGGCGATCTTGAGTCATCCGATTGGGAGCCGCGAGTTCTCTTCTTTGATTGAACCGTTTCCTCAAGTTTATACTCGATTCCACATTTGTCTAGGATCTTCGTTATTAAGGAGGCTTCGATTATGCATAGTTTCTCGCCGGTTGGTCCGATCGTCGATTTAATTACAATCGGTGGCATATTTTTTTTTCCCCTGTATTTCAACTTCAATTAGAAAATATTTTACTGTTGCTATTTCGCACGTCATTAGGATTATTTATTTAGTTCATCTCAGTTACATTCGAGCACAGCTCGCGAGTCACCTTGTCCAGATTATTTACACATGGCGAGATGTAATGCTGGAGTGGCCCCCGGAACCTTACAGGAGGGCAGTTGTTGGGTGTTTGGCTGTCAGCTAGCCATTGGGTCCAGGTCGTCGGATTCGGTGGCTGAGGTCACCTTGATTTTGAACAATTTCTTGTATAGTTGGATTTGATGATTTTTGAAATTGCGAGAATAGTCTTGTCGCAGAGTCTTGATAAATCTCTTCTATATTAGGCTGGTTGAGATCTTCTTTGAGAATTTTGTTTGAAAGATTGAATGGGGCTCCTATAGTGGTTTATAGGTGAGGCCATTGGGATTTATTTATTTATTTCATCTCAATTTGCAGGTGTTACATTCGAGCACAGCTCGCGAGTCACCTTGTCCAGATTATTTACACATGGCGAGTTGTAATGCTGGAGTGGTCCCCCGAACCTTACAGGAGGGCAGTTGTTGGGTGTTTGGCTGTCAGCTAGCCATTGGGTCCAGGTCGTCGGATTCGGTGGCTGAGGTCACCTTGATTTTGAACAATTTCTTGTATAGTTGGATTTGATGATTTTTGAAATTGCGAGAATAGTCTTGTTGCAGAGTCTTGATACATCTCTTCTATATTAGGCTGGTTGAGATCTTCTTTGAGAATTTTGTTTGAAAGATTGAATGGGGCTCCTATAGTGGTTCGTAAGCAAATCCTCATGAAGGCATCTATTCTTTTTTTATCCGTAGGTGTGATATATTTGCCCCAGACTGGTAGTGCGTACGTGATGATGGGTAGAATACAGGTTTTGTACAACGTGAATTTATGCTTTGTTGTTAAATTACTTTTAAAATTAAGCAGGCTTGATAGAGATATTTTGGCTATCTTTGCCTTTCTTATGGTGTTTTGGACATGTAGGTTAAATTTTAATTTCGAATCCAAAGTGACACCAAGATACTTGGCATGGTCGGCCCAACTAATAGTGCTTGAGTTTACTGTCAGGTTGGTTTGTGGCTTGAATTTTTTGTTATCTCTTGGGGGGAAAACTATTGCTTGAGTCTTAGTTGGGTTAATGTCTAGCTTCCACTCATCGCACCATTTGATTATGTCATTTAGGTAATTCTGAAGCTGAGTAACCAATAGGTTGACTGATTTAGAGTTAAATAAAATTGCTGTATCATCTGCGAAGAGCTTAAGTTTACATTTAGAGTGCAGTGGGATGTCATTAATGTAAATATTGAAAAGGTAGGGTCCGAGGATAGAGCCTTGAGGTACTCCAGTCTGGATTGGCTTTGGTTCAGTTATAAAATTTCCTTGCTTGACTGAAAATGTCCTGCCCTGTAGATAATTCTGCATAAAATTGATAATGTCACTTGGAAACTGGTGTTTTGTGAGTTTCTTTATAAGGCCATTATGCCAAACTCTATCAAATGCTTTCGCAAAATCTAGAAAGACAGCACCTACCACTTCCTTGTGGGATCTTCTTATCTGGATGTAGTCCAGAACTGCAATGAGTTGGTGAGTTGTTGAATGCCCCCTTCTAAATCCGAATTGCTGCGGGATGATGAAGTTAGAGTTGTCCAAGTACATCTGAAGTCTACGTAAAATAATTCTTTCGTAAATTTTGCCGATGGTGGGGAGGAGGCTGATAGGTCTTAGATCTTCAGGGGATTTAGCGGATTTTTTTGGAATTGGAATTATGATAGCATGCTTCCAGACTTTGGGGTAGTAACACAAGTGCAGTGCGGCGTTGAAAACTCCAGCTAAAAATACAATCCATTTGATGGGAAGATTCTTGGCCATTTGCGGAGTGATATTGTCATGGCCAGGAGCTTTGTGGTTAGCTAAGTATTTAATCACTTCTTTGACTTCATTTGGTGTCGTCATTGTGAGCATTTTTTCTTGTTGGTGATTATAAGTTATATTTGGTTGGTCTTCTTCTTTTTCCTTGGAGAACTGGTTGGAGAAGTGTTCTGCAAGTTCATTTCCGATTTCTTTGTCGGTCAATAAGGTTTTGCCGTTCGTTACTAAACTTGAGATCCTTTCCGTTTTTTTCCTGATGGGTTTTGTTTTTCTCCAGAAGTCCTTTGGGCTTGATTCAATCTTGTGTATGAATTGATTCCAGTTCTCGGTGGAGTCGGATTTGAGGGCTTTGTTAACTTTTCCCTGTAAATTTAAATAAATGGCTCTATGGGCTGGATCCCAGGTTGCTTGCCATCTCTTACGAGCTTTATTCTTTTCTTTTATCAAGGCCTTGGTCGAGGGGTTCTGTTTTGATGAAGAGGATGATATAACTGTGTTTTTTGAGTAGCTGTTGTAGATTTTATCATTTAGTAAGGTCACTGCTGAATCAATATTGGCTTCTGTTTTCAAGGGTATTCTAGGAGGCGTACTGGAAATTAAGTCTTGTTGGAAGTGTACCCAGTTAGTGAGTCGGCAAGCCCTAGTCGTGACTTCATCCTTCGGGCAGGTCAGCTCTAGGATTACTGGGAGGTGATCTGAAGATAAGGCATCCAGGGTCTTAATCCTCGAAGTCCAGGGGATGTTTCTAAGAATTGCGATGTCTAGAAAGTCTGGATTTCCCAAAGGACTGTAGTGCGTGGGTGAAGAAGGTGCGACAATGTCCAGGTTTTCTTTTTCGGAAAATTTATGAAGCACGGTTCCACTATTATTGGAGGTTCTTGAGCCCCAAAGAGGGTGCTTGGAGTTCCAGTCTCCTGCAGCGATTACTGATTGATTATTCTCTAACAAGAGATTCAGATCTTCCTCCTGGAGTGGTAGATCGGGTTTCTTATAGATTGACGATATCTGCACTACTGTCCTTCCATCTGGTTTCATTAGAATTGTGGTGTTTTCCATGTTAGATGTTTGAATCAGCACTTTTTTATATTTAAGATAGTTTTTTAGAATTATTGCCGTTCCACCGCCCCTTCCAACGATTCTATCGTCTCTTATTGTCTGATAGTTTCTGAGTTTGAGGTCGACAGATGGTTTTAAGTGTGTTTCACTGAGCAGTGCCATGTCTATTGAGTTTTCTTCTAAAAACTGTAGGAATTCTTCTTTTTTGAGTTTGATTCCGTTGCAATTCCAGAAAGCGATTTTTAAAGGTAATTTTCCTTTCATTGTAAGTAAGTTTTGATAATTTCTAATAACTTTTCGCACAGTTCCCTGGTGTCAGAACGAGTAGTTTTCTTTTTTGCAGTTTCAGCGTAACTTGCCTTTTGTTTTTCAACAGTTGCTTCTTCTGTTTCAGTGGAGCTGCCATTGGGATAAAACAACAACGAGTTTTTATAGGGGAAGAGTGACCTCTGGCGGTCGATTTAGCAGAGTAATTGAATCTATGAAATTATAATTTAAAATAAAATAATATTTTTATATAACATATATATCTATATATGGAAATTTTGCCGGGAGGAAATTAATCCATGGAAGCAATGGTCGCCTCTCCCGTCAAAATAAACGTCAGAATCTGACGCCATCTATTGACCGTCGCCGCAACTAGCGGCATCGGGTCGGTGACAAAGCCGACCATTGCTTCCATGGATTAATTTCCTCCCGGCAAATTTTCCATCTATGTTTTGCCAATAGATTTGGCCCAGCCACATTGCCAGCAAAACACCTCTTTGGTAGATTGTGAGGATTCCATAAGATCCCTTGTGGATCTCATGGAATAAAGTCCGCCCTAGACTGACGAGGGCCATTAGCCCGAAACCATGGTCTCTAGGCGGACGCTTATCGGTTTGCCAAAGTTGGTGTTGTGGCTTTGTCACCGACCCGATGCGGCTAGTTGCGGCGACGGTCAATAGATGGCGTCAGATTCTGACGTTTATTTTGACGAGAGAGGCGACCATTGCTTCCATATCTATATATATATATATATAAATGAATGTATGTGTGTGTGTGTTTGTGTGTGTGTGTGTCCTTTATGCCTACCAAACCACTCATTGGAACACCATGAAACTTTGGGAAGTTATTTAGTATAGTACTGGAAAGGTTTCTAGCAAATAAAATTTTTGAAATAACTTTTCGCCTAAAAATAATCAAGATAAATATTCTAATTTATCTGTTATAATTCAACAATCTGCTCTAAATATTATCATGATTATAAGATGATTTTGTAATGTAGAAAATTAGGAAAGACAAAATTCAGGATGACACGGCAATTTATTTGAGACAAGAATAATGATATAATTCCAAGGCAAAATACTATTCCTTTAACTTCCAATTACCGAGGGAACCAATTAATATTTATTTTATTCAACTTATCGAGTATTTTTCAAGGGACCGGGAAAAAATGTTCACTTTATCGAGAGATTCGTTAGACAAACCTTTACTCGGGTAAAACCTGGGCGAAGCCGGGTACATCCGCTAGTATATTATAAATAAGTAGAGATTTAATGCTGTTTTTTATCAGAGATTTCTTTAATTGAGCTAAGGAATATACATAAAAACAACATAATTTGATAAAGGTATTGCCTGGCTTGAGGCGTAAGAATCTAAAAAATGAAAAACTTATTTACATAATGCACAAAAGATTTGAGCCGGCCATCGTGACATAACAACAATGAGTTTTAATAGGGGAAGCGTGACGTCTGGAAGTCATTTAACAGAGTATTTGAATATGAAATATATTTTTTTTTTGAATAAAATAATATTTTAATATAACATATATATATGTGATAACCGAGGGTCAAACTTGTAGTAACCGAGAGGGACAGTCAGGACGTGGATAGTTTTCCAGTACCTCTCTGCACCTTGGACGACCTTTAACAGATTTCACAGTGTACAGACAGTCGTGGTCGAGGCAGAGTGGAAAGCTTAGGAATGTCCACACACAAAAAAAAACGAAGAGACACAGTTGTAGTAGGAAAGCTCCTTGAACAGATATAAGTCGAGCTAAGAGCAAGATGGAGATGAAAGAGTTCTTACTGTTCTACATGGCGATGAGGTGGTCTTGGGTACAACCGACGAGGGCTCACGCTGATGGTGAAGTGACTATTTTTCGGCTAGGGCAGAGGCTTTATATATCTTTGCCGAGGGGGGAGACATGCGGGAATTTTGACTTTGAACGGGTGCAAAGGGCGTGGGGCGTCTGCGGTATTCTACACCCAATGACCTTGATGGAACGACCTGCCAAATTCTTCTTTAGGGTTGTTGGATTTCTATCTCGATTTCTTGCTTAGCTCAGCTCTTAATCTTTTACATAGTTTTATTTATTCATCCTCGGTTTGTACAAAGTACATTACATATGGTGATGCAATGACACATGTCAATCATGCGTATAATTATTTATAGATGTGTTTCTATATACAACATGACATATTGTTATAAGTATTATACAATATAGGGTTGTTGGTTCAAATTACCATAGATGGGCCCAGAGAGTGAAAGGGTTTATCCGGGTTTAAACGGGTAAAGCCTCTCTAACACAGGTAAGTAATTCAATTTTATTTTAAATAATTTAAACTGTGAAGGTTAAAAAGGGCTACAACAAGATGTTTTGTTTGGATATATCTGAAAATTATAAAAAATAAAACTTATGTTTAATTTAAAAGTTGTGATATCTATATATATATAAATCAATGTTTGTATGTTTGTTTGTTTGTATGTCCAGTATACAAATTCGCAGTAGTTCACTAATTCAAACTAAATTTCCATACATAGGTGAAAAAAAGATACGGGGAAGACGATAGGCTATTTTAAAAAATATATAAATCAATTATTAAAACTATATATTCAAATTACTCTACTTAGGTCACGAACAGCGCCCTCTATCAAAGATTAGATTAAATTATGCTGATGCAAACAAATAGATAATGCTAATAACAAACAATTATAAAAATAATCTTATCTAAATATATATCACTCGGGTAGATATGCACCCGGGTCAATCCCGGGGCGAAGCCCGGGTCACCCGTCTAGTTCATTATAAAAGAGAAATTCAGATAAAACCTTTGTTTGAAAAGAAAAAATAATGATAATAAAAATTGACATTCTAAGAGATTATTGGCGGGCGTTGGAAAGGGTTAGGGGTTAAAGAATATGCAATTGTAAGTATTACACATGCAACCAAATACTTAGATCCAGGTGCAAAGCGAGGATATAGACTTGAGCGTCTTTCTAGGCAATATTTCACTTGTGATCCTGTATAAGGGTTAAAGTGCTTTGTCACAATTGTAGGGTTATTGTGTTGAAAAGTTGTTGAAGAAAATGTTGTTCATTAATATGATTAAAGGGGTGAAATGGAGCCATGCGATAAGTAGAATTGTTGTAGCGACATTAGGTGATCTCTCTTGACTTGAAATCAAAGGTTGATTATGGTCCGCTAGAGCTAAAAAAATTAAGAGTTGTGAACGCTTTTTGTGCATGCGTTGGTGATTGTGCTCTGCGGATGATTGAAATAAACTTTTTTTAAACGTGTTCAAGCCAGAAGTTGGGGTTTTTAAATCTGAGGAACTGTGTTCAAAGAGTTTGTTGAAATTACGAAATCAAAAAAAAAATTGTCAAGCAGTACTGTCGTTTTTCTACATTGATGTGAAGCAATGGCTGAGAGAGAGAAATAGATAGTAGTGAAAAGTACACTGAAGTGGTTAGAGAAATAGATTGTTGTAAACGATTGCTGTGGATGCCCGATAGTTGAAGATAAACATGGTCATATTCTATAAAGGGGTATAAAAACAAATATAATATGAATAAAAATATAGAAATATCATTGTGGTTGAATGAAGTTTAAGTGGACAAAATCAAACATACAATATATAACAGTAATAATAGTGAAGAATTAAAGTGATTTTTGACAACAAATGAATCTTTTGTAATACTAAAATAATATTATGAAAAATAAAAGTAAAATTGTTTTTTATATAATGGTGGATTAAAAACTGGTAAGGTAAAAGGTAAAAAATAAAAATAAAATATTTTATACAAAAAGAATATAATTAAATATTGTTATAATGATTTCTTCTAAAGTATTTCTTCTAGAAAGAAGTTATCAATGTGGTGTGTAGCTAGTTCATATCCTTTTGGTAAACATCGGTGTTTTTATGACTCTCTGTCTGGGAATTTGTGAAATTCTCGAGGAAATATAAATGGTTGATGTGAAACACGTGTTACCAATGGCGATCATTCCGATAGCGGATATTAAGATGACAGCTTTGTGAGCGTGGAGAGAGGACGTTGTATATACATGAAAGGGGGTCGACTAAAGGGCAATTGCCGCTGTTTATCGTCGGGGATTCTATTACTGGGGTCACTCATCCTCCGCGGGATATTTGTTAGGTTTGTTATTTACTTCTCTCTCTTCTTTTTCTTTTTTTTTTGAGGTTGGAATATTTCTTGCCTATTCGAATATACCGGGATTTAAATGCAAAAAGGGCTGTGAGGTTGTAGGCGATATAATTCGGAATATTTGCGTCTCGAAGATATCTGGAGTCAAATGATTGAATTCACTGAGATATACATATTGAGACAATCGCTGTGGGTTTTGAACAAATCGGGGTTGTGGAGGTGTGATGTACAGAACATTCTCTGTGTAATATTTTAATTTATTGACATGTATGGTGTCACTGTCTCTATTGAGGGGTTGATTGGGCCGATCTATTCGAACAACATTGAGTGAGATTATTTCAATTATTGTATATGGTCCAGTAAAATATGGTGCTAATTTTCCTGTGTCGGGATGTCTATAATTTTTTACCAAAACAAGATCATTCACTTCGAAATATGGTGTTCTGTGCTGCTTGTCAAATGTTTCTTCATCTTTTTTATGCTTATTTTGGGTACGAGAGCTTGCTATCTCTCGAGCTATATTTATTTCGCGATATGGGTTAAGATGAGTTCGTAGATTTGGGGGGATAACATTGAACATAAAGTAGGTGGGTGGAAAACTTGTGACAGAATGGGGTGTGTTATTATACGTCTGAGTGACGCGCTTACCTAGTTGAGTCCTGGAAGCTTTCGGATTTTCTAGATAAGCTAGTCTGAGCTTGCCTGTAATGGTCGCATTTAAGCGTTCTATTAAACCGTTTGCTTGTGGGTTATTGCTTGTGGTGATAGGGGTTGTATACCATGTGTTATTAGAATTTACGGAATTTTTCCGAGTTAAAAGCGGGCGCTCTGTCAGATAACAGACGTTTTGGAAATCCTTGCTGTAGTACAGTTTTGAGGGTCTGAATGTACGTTTGGGTACTGATGGACTTCGATGGAAAGGTCCAAGCATATCGCGTTAAATGATCCACTATTACGTGTAGATATGTCTTGGAGTGTCCATATTTCGAAAATCCAGCTATGTTATCTATAGAGATTAAGTCGAATGGTTGTTGAGGTGGTGGAATTTGTCCGAGAGCACCATAGGGTTTACCTTTGGGCCTTTTAATGATTTGGCAGGTGTGACACGACCTGACAATTTTTTCTATAGATTTAGATATACCTTTCCAGTAGTACTGGGTAGTAATTATGCGGGTCATCTGAGAGATGCCTGGGTGGTTATATTCTTGGTGAACTTTGTTCATTTGAGTATGTTGCAGGGTTTCGGGAATTATTATTTTAGTTACACCTTTTCGGGTAATGGTATGTAAGCCGTTTGTATCAATGTTGAAGGGGGATGCTGTTGGTTGATTCTGTTTAATAATATCAACACTGATAAATCCTACAAAGGGGTTTCGTGATAGTAAATCTGCTTCGTACTGTTGGCTGCTTTTGAGGTAGTGGATTTCGTAATTATAGGTAGATAGTCTCAGGCTCCATCTAAAGAGTCGTCCTGACATTTTTTATAGTTTTAAGCCATTGTAAAGCTTGGTGATCTGTGTATATGGTAAATTTTATACCGGTGAGGTATATTCGGAATTTGTCTACACTTTCGACGATGGCGAGGCACTCGAGTTCGGAAACGGTGTGGTTTCTCTCATATGCTCTAAGGGCGCGGCTGAAATATTGTACAGGATGTACTTGTCCGTCTGGGTGTACCTGTTTGAGTATGCCTGCGATCCCTTGGGTGGATGCGTCGCAATAAAGGCGGCATGGCAAACCGACTTGATACAAGTGTAGTACTGGTTTACTGGTTAAACTCTCTTTGAGAGTGGTGAAGGCTTGTTGACAGTCTCGGTTCCAATTCCATTTCACATCTTTTTTAAGTAGTTTATTTAAAGGTGCTCGTAAGTGTTGTGTCTCGACGTTGTTGCGGACTTAGTAAAAATGTTCTTCACGGTGATTAGGTTAGATGTATGAAAGGAGTGACTTTCGACGTGGACACGCTTTTAGGTGAGATGTGTCACAGGCATGAAGGCGTCTTTGGCCTGAAAAGTGAAAATATTTTGTTGTATTGCCATGTGACACGAGTGAATAAATTGTGAATGAAAAGGTGTCACGTGAAGTCGGTGTTTTGGTACAAAATCTAACCTGTTTCACTATGAATAACAAGTTTACTAGAGTCATGGGTGGTGCTTGTTCGAACACATCAATAATCTTTAGATTGTTAGTGGTGTAGTACGTTTAGTGCGAAAAATTTAATTGTGCGTTTAGTGGGGCGACGTTATGGAGCTCGTGTCTCGAAATTGAATTTGTTGTTAAGTCGCGCGTTATTAATTGTTACCAATTGGAGAAAGTGATGTGTGAGGTGTCGTAGTGTTTGTTGAGAGGGATTTTTTGATGATTAATAACGCATGTAAAAAGAAAGGACGAGGGAGTGAAACTATGTGTTTGATTTTTAACTTGGTTTGGGGAAGGACAGTTACTTTTCTAGTTGTGATTTTGAAGATATTGTATCTTTCGATTTTTGCAATTTAAAAAAAAATTCGTTTCACCTATGTTAATTGAAATTTGAATATATTTTTAAATCGCTGATAATGGTAGTGCGAAAAATTTTCTTGTAAAAGGGCAATGGCGTGATATTGACTTATAATTTGATTGGGGCGTTTACATAAAATAGTGAACATAACAATGATTTTTGCAAAGTTTTGAGTATTTGATTAAGAAATTGGTGTTTGGTATAAAAATAATATATTAATAAAACACACAAATAAGTTTAGAATTATGATTCGAGTAATTAAAAAATATTGCTTTTTTTAAAGTAAAATTGAATGTAATGAATTAAAATTTATAAATTGCTTAAAATAAAGTAAAAATTTATTCAAAATGATTACAGTGAAAATAAACACTAAATTTATGGAGAATCAAGTTGTGAGCATGAGGAGAAAGTTACGTAGGCTTTTAAAACTTACAGTTTTGAGGATTGTTCAGTTAGGACACTTGTCTTTAGTTGTCGTCCTGATGACGCGGAAGACGCTCCATGTAGGGCTTGTAGAAGCTTGTAGCTTCTGTTTGGCGACGGCAGCATGTCGCCTGGAAGGTGGTTGCGTTGTAAGGCCGAAGGTGGGGAACTTCTCACCGGCTTATTTTGCGGGATCTTCGGCTGTGTCGTTGGGGTGTTGACAGCTTGCTCCTGAAATATAGTCTCTTGTTGGGAGAGAGATTGCTCGTCGTTTTGTTGGAATGGCGGGCTTGTTCCTCCATCTTTGCTCTTTCTCGCTTCTATCTGGACAGGCTTCCTACCTTCTTCGTTGTGGTCTCCTTCGTTGTGGTCATCCTGTCAGCTTATCTGTGATGTGAGATCCTGTCGACTTGTCTGTGATTAGGTATCCTGTCGACTCTCGCTATAGCTGTGATAACCGAAGGTCAAACCTGTAGTAACCGAGAGGGACAGTCAGGGCGTGGAGAGTTTTCCAGTACCTCTCTGCACCTTGAAAGACCTTTAACATTTTTCACAGAGTACAGGCAGTCGTGGTCGAGGCAGAGTGGAAAGCTTGGGAATGTCGACACACAAAAAAAAAACGAAGAGACACAGTTGTAGTAGGAAAGTTCCGTGAACAGATAAAAGTCGAGCTAAGAGCAAGATCGAGATAAAAGAGTTCTTACTGTTCTACATGGCGATGAGGTGGTCCTGGGTACAAACGACGAGGGCTCACGCTGATGGTGAAGTGACTATTTTTTCAGCTAGGGCAGAGGCTTTATATATCTTTTACGAATAAATGAACTCAGTAGATTTGGTAAACATATACGAATAAAAGATTACACGAGGAGCTTCTTTTTCGTTTTATTGCTAGCTTTCGAACCTTTCGGTTCTTCAACTGGCGTGGCTAGTACCAAAATACTAACAAGATATAAGTGCGCTTGAGCCATTATATACAACATCCAAATTTACATACGGAGTGATATTTCAAATATAATTAAAATAGAAATAAGAATTATGACTATAAAATATAAAACTATGCTAATAAAACTTAAAAATTATTAAAATTAGATAAAATTTGGGAAATACATCTTTGACGAGGGGGGAGACATGCGGGAATTTGGACTTTGAAGGGGTGCAAAGGGCGTGGGGTGTCTGCGGTATTCTACACCCAAAGACCTTGATGGAACGACCTGCTAAATTCCTCTTTAGGGTTGTTAGATTTCTATATCGATTTCTTGCTTAGCTCAGCTCTTAATCTATTACATAGTTTTATTTATTCATACTCGGTTTGTACAAAGTACATTACATATGGTGATGCAATGACACATGTCAATCATGCGTTTAATTATTTATAGATGTGTTTCTATATACAACATGACAATCTTGTTATAAGTATTATACAATATAGGGTTGTTGGTTTAAATTACCATATACACTGCGTGACATTGAAAATGGAACACCGAGAAATAGTGGCCAGAAAGTGATGAAACTCGGCAGACAGAGAGAGACAGAGACGAACAATAAGTGATCTTTATTTCAAAATGATAGTCATAATACAGAGCGAGAACGGCGTCGGCTTAGTAGCAAGTAGGACCACCGCGGACGGCGATGCACGCAGCAACACGTCTAGGTAGAGAGTCAATCAGAGTACGGATGGCGTCCTGAGGGATGGCTCTCCATTCCCTCTCAACCATTTGCCACAGTTCGTCTTCTGAACGCGGCTGTGGCAAGGCATGCAAACGGCGTCCAATGATGTCCCAGACGTGCTCGATTGGTGAGAGATCAGGAGAGTACCTTGGCCAGGGAGGCATCTGTACATCTTGCAGAGCTTGTTGGCTAATGCGAGCAGTGTGCGGTCGGGCGTTATCCTGCTGATAAAGGGCATTGGGTACCCCTGAAGGTAGGGGAGTGTCACCGGTCGCAGCACATCATCAACGTATCGTTGGGCCGTCATAGTGCCCTGAATACGAAGTAAAGGTGACCTGGAATCATACGCGATTGCGCCCCAAACCATGATTCCACGCTGTCGCACGGTGGGACGTTCCACAATTGCTGCCGGATTGGACCTTTCTCCACGTCGACGCCACACGCGTACACGGCGACTATCACTGGACAAGCAGAAACGCGACTCATCTGAGAACACGACCCTGTGCCATTCCGTCATCCACGTCGATCTAGCCCGGCACCATTCCAAACGTTGGCGCCTATTCGGTGGGGTCAATGGCAGTCTTCTTAGCGGACGGCATGAGTGCAAGCCATTAGCAACCAATCGACGGGAAATGGTTCTGGTCGAGATGGAATGATCTAGGGTGTCTTGCACATGTTGCAGGATGGCGGTACAAGTGGCTTGTGGGGCCGCCACTGCTTGTCGAAGGATACGCCGATCCACACGTGCTGACGTCACTCTGGTTGCACCGAATTCCTATAAATTGCCACATTTCCTTGTTCCAACCATCTTCTCCACAGTCGGTGCACCGTGGACGCACCAAGGTGTGTATCAGCTACGATTTGACGTATGGACCAACCTGCCCTTTTCAGTCCGATCACCATGCCCCTCGTAAAAGCGTCTGTCTGCTTGAACTGCCTCCGTTTACGATGAACTGGCATTCTCTGTTATTACACGTGTCTTTTGACACAAGAACAAAATTTCTACAATGATTTTCCTTGAAGAAATAACGACACGAATACTGTCCTTTCTGCAAGTTCCTTCCCTTATATTTTACTCCATGTTCGCACGAGAGCTGCGCATTTTACATCATTTGCATAACTCGGTTAGGCGCGTCTACCCTGAAATTTGCATAATTTTCTGGCCACTATTTCTTGGTGTTCCATTTTCAATGTCACGCAGTGTATATATATATGTGCTAACCGAGGGTCAAACCTGTAGTAACCGAGAAGGACAGTCAGGGCGTGGAGAGTTTTCCAGCACCTCTCTGCACCTTGGAAGACCTTCAACAGTTTTCACAGAATACAGGCAGTCGTGGTCGAGGCAGAGTGTAAAGCTTGGGAATGTCCACACACAAAAATCGAAGAGACACAGTTGTAGTAGGAAAGTTCCGTGAACAGATAGGAGTCGAGTTAAGAGCAAGATGGATATAGAAGAGTTCTTACTGTTCTACATGTTCGATGAGGTGGACCTGGGTACAACCGATGAGGGCTCACGCTGATATTGAAGTGTCTATATTTTCGGCTAGGGCAGAGGGCTTTTATATATTTGCCGAGTGGGGAGGTATGCAGGAGTATGGACTTTGATGTGAATTATTGGACTCTGTCGAATCCTAGCGAGTTGTGTGTGGCTGATGGTTTTCCTCAGGGGAAGAACGAGCACACATGGATGGGATAGAAAATAGACCTTGCGAAAGGGAGAGTGATGAGACTGGAGGAGGTACTTTGCCTTTCACATGATGGAGTGGACACAACCTTGGTTGGAGCCTATGTTGAGCACACCTTCTTCTAACACGGTCACCTCCCTTCTTTTTTAACTTCTTGTCCGAGATCATCGTCATTAACTCTCTCGGCTTCTCATTGGTGGAGATCCTTCCACGTGCTCTCTGATGATACGCTATCAGTTGGTCATGCTTAAAGGTGATTGGTTGTTGATTTGTCATGCTTAACTGTGATTGGCTTAGTACCTCCATTGTCGCCATGAATGCAATCTTCCAGGAAGAAGAAGGTCTTTGAACTTAAGTTTTATGGGTCCAGGCAGTGACCTTTACTTCCTGGATGATGCAATCCTGTTAATTGTTATTTCCCTTTTCGCGAAGCCTAACTTTTATTAAATCTTTTGACGATACATTGCATGGATTGTGTTGTGATATGTTAAATAACATATGTTACGTATTATATTTATTATCTATTGTTGACACACTATGCAAAATCATGCCATTTGTCAATTGTTTTGAACTTATGTAAACTATTTCATTTTTATATCATCTTGTATAAAAGGAGATTACTAGATTAAATAAACATTCAGTTCAACTTGTAAGCCGGAGCGAGTCTTGTTCAGATAACACCTAACAATTACAACATGGCGCAGCCGACAAATAATTCCGGATTATAACAAGAAAATCGAATTAAAATAGATTAATTCAACAGTGAGTAGAATGGAAGAGAGGAATCAAGCCGCCGGCAGAATTTGTCCCATACAGCAACGAGAAAAAATGGGAGACCTGTAGAGAGTCGTTTGAAATTTTTGCAATAGCGGTAAATTTAGAAAGC
>CP092869.1:35124000-35370823 GCA_030710605.1 Cordylochernes scorpioides | reverse complement strand
GGACACTATATTCGATATATAAATCTAACCTTGGTAGTACAAATGTCAATACTGAATACTACACCAGGACAAGCACTCAAGACAAATAAACTCTTAATGACCATCATTGTAATTATCAAATAATTTTAATTAACAATAAATTCCATAGCAACAATTGGACCCTAGGCCCTATATAAAGAATCTCTAACCGATGAAGAATAAAATGGCCAAATAACTCGATGGGACATCCTGATTGCCATATAAATAATTGTAATCTGAACCTATATAAATGACAACTATATACACAATTGTAGGTACAAATGGTTAAATATCTCTAAAGGTACACCATAAATACCATAGCAATTATTGTACAAAGTATCTCTATCCATGGTAGGTACAAATTATCTAATATCTCGTAAGGTACACCATAAATACCAATGCAACCTTCGGACAATATTCCTATATGAAGGAACTCTATCCTTGGTAGGTACAAAGGGTTAAATAATTCTAAAGTTACAACATAAATACCATAGAAAGGTACACCATAGATACCATAGCAACTATTTTACACTAAACCTATATAAAATTCTCTAACCAATGGAAGGTACAAATGGTCTAATAAAACGAAGAGACATTATAAATACCATAGCAACAATTATACACTGAACCTATATAAAGGACCACTATCCAATGGTAGGTACAAATGGTAATATATCAGGAAAGGTACACCTCTAAAACCATAGCAAACATTGAACAGCAGACCTTAATAAAGGAGTCTATCCTTTGGTAAGTACAAATAGTCATTACTAAAAGTACAACATGACACCATATCAACCATTTTACACTGAACATATAAGAGACCACTATCAAATGGTGACTACAAATGGGTCAAATGTCAGAAAGGTACACCATAAATACCATTGCAACCATTGAATACTATTTTCCTTTATGAAGGAACTCTATCCTTGTAGGTTAAAATATCTCTAAAGATAAACCATAAATACCATTGCAAACATATGACTCTAGACTATATAAAGAACCTCTACCAATGGAAGTTACAAAATAGTCAAATATTCGAACAGACCTCATAAATACTATTGCAACCATTATACTCTAGACCAGGGGTGGCGAACCTTTTTATATTAGAAGGCCAATTTTCATTTTACCATTTTTGAGAAGGCCGCATCCATATATATATATATTATATATATATATTAAAATACATAATATTCTTGCAATTAAATAGGTTTATTATTTCAAATGACATACAATTAATATAAATTCCAAAAATTTAACATTTAATTTTACAATCCAGAAAATATAATGGGATTTATGTGGTTGTTTATTGGATGACAAGAAGAAATAGTTGGTTCAATTGACGTGGTACGTAATTTAATTTGATCTTCCAAATGAACATCACTTATTTGACTTCTCAGGCGGGTTTATTTGAGTCATGTATGAAAATGTTGCCTCGCAGCAATACGAGTATGTACTTCCAAAACATGAAATAATTCTTCGTGCGTGTTGTCTTAGACGAGGATAAATAACTGCAGTCTCCATATTTCAATAGGATATTTTTTTTAATCGAATTGTGATTTAAAGATATTATCTTCTCCTATCTCAAATAATTCCATTTGATATTCTTTGGGCGCTACGTCGATATCAACAAGGTGTGGTTCGAAAATTAATTTAAGTGTGAGAACATGTTTTTCAAAATCTGAGAACTTTTTATTATATTCTTGAATTAATATATCCAGAACAGAAACATACTTATCCAAAATTTGAGGGGAATAATTTTGCTCCATCATAATTTCCGATAACTGTGGGAAATGTTCTTTAGAAATTCTAATCGACACCTAGTAGAGATTTAAAGAATAAACGTTTTTTTCGAAAAGTTTGAAATTTTTGCCACATTTCGTATTTATATATATAGTTTTTCCCTGCAAGTTTAAATTCAATTCATTTTGTTTCATTTCATATCACATAAAAAGGCAGCATTTCTACAAATTCCTTATCTGATAAATAGCATATTTCTTTTGTTCTTCAAAAAATTTAATTATTTGTTGACGCAGGGTGAATATATTTAGTAAAACTTGTCCTCTTGATAACCAACGTATTTTGCTAGGATATGGTAAGTCTCCAATGAATGTGTCCTTATCTGACATAAATATATCTCTAAATTGACGATGACGCATTGAATTTGATCGAATAAAATTTACAATACCTATAATTTTTTCTAAATTTATGTTCAAACTAGCCGACTTAGCACATAGGTTTTGTTGGTGCAAATTAAAATGAAAAGAAATATAGTTTTATGAATTAGCATATTCTTTTTTTAATAACGAAATGAAACCTTCTCGCTTTCCTACCATGGCTGGTGCACCATCGGTACACACACTTACGGAACTCTACACTTGGTAGGTTCAAATGGTCAAATATCTCTTAAGGTACACCATAAATACCATAGCAACCATTGAACAATAGACCTATATAAATGATCTCTATCCAGGGGAAGGTACAAATGGTCAAATATCTCGAAAGGAAACATATATTCCATAGCAACAATTGTACACTGAACCTATATAAAGGAACAATATCCAATGGTAACTACAAATGGATATATGTCAGGAAAGATACACTTAAATAGCCTAGCAACCATTGGACACTATACCTATATAAAAGAACTCTATCCAATGTTATGTACAGATTATCAAATAACTCGAAAGGTACACCATAAATACCATTGCAACCATTTTATAATAAACCTATATAAAGGACCTCTAACCATTGGAAGGTACAAAAAGTCTACTAACTCGAAAAGACATTATAATACCATAACAACAATTATACTAAGATCCTTTATAAAGGACCACTATCCAATGGTAGGTACAAATCTTCAAATATCAGGAAAGGTACACCTTAAATACCATAGAAAACATTGTACACTAGACCTTAATAAAGGAATCTATCCTTTGGTAGGTACAAATAGTCTATTATATATAAAGGTACAACATAGATACCATGACAAACATTTCACACAAAACATATAAAAGACCACTATCCAATTGTACATATAAATGGTCAAAATCAGGAAAGGTACATCATAAATACCATAGCAACAAATAAACACTGAAACTATATAAAGGACCACTATCCAATGGTTGGTACAAATAGTTTAATATCAGGAAAGCTACACCATAAATACCATAGCAACCATTGAACACTAGACCTATATAAAGAATCTCTTACAAATGGAAGTTACAAATGGTAAAATATTTCGATGGGACATCATAGATACTATAGAAACATGTGTACACTGACCTATATAAATGACAACTATGCTATTTCAGTTACAAATGGTAAAATATCAGAAAGGTTACACCATTAATACCATAGCAACCATTTGACACTATATCTATATGAAGGAACTCTATCCTTGGTAGGTTAAAATGGTCAAATATCTCTGAAGGTAAACCATAAATACCATTGCAACCATTGTACACTGAACCTATTTAAAAGATCTGTAGCCAATGGTAGGTACAAATGTTCAAATATCAGGAAAAGTACACCATAAATATCATAGCAACCATTGGACACTCGACCTATATAAAAAGGATATCTAACCAAAAGAAGAATAAAATGGTCAAAAATCTTGAAAGACTTTATAAATACCATAGAAACAATTGAACACTGAACCTATATAAAGGACCACTATCTCCAATGGTAGGTACAAATGGTTGAATATAAGGAAAGGTACACCATAAATACAATAGCAACAATTGAAAACTAGAACTATTTTTAAAATATCTAACAAATGGAAATTACAAATGGTCAAATATCTCGATGGATAATTGTAAGATAAATAGTTTCTAAATCTGTAGATAGATGGCGCTGTAAGTACAAACCTTAGCTAATTGTATATTATGCCTTTTTATTCCAAACCTTTTTATGTTTATATTTATATATTATATTTTTCTATACCTAAAACTATATCTAGTTCTTAAATCAATTAATATTTCTGTTAACTACCCACTTCCTTATATTTCAAAAGAATATGTACTTCGACTAAAATATTTTAATAAACTTGTTATTAACGACAGTGATAATCTTCAAACTTTCCAGCCTTAGGGCCATACTGATGGGGTCTTTCCAGCCTTAGGGCCATACTGATTACTCCAGTAAGTTCCGAGGGCCAAGATGGCACCACTGCATATTATTAATTTTCCTGTATTAATTGTTATGTTTATTTGTTATTAATTGTTGCTTTTGTGTGTGATTTAGCAGAATGGAAAAGAAGCGAAAATTTGATAGTGAATGCAGAAAATTCAAAGATCAGTGGAACATTCAGTATTTCGTAATTGAGTCCAGTAACAAGGTGCTATGTTTGATTTGCAATGTAAGCATAGCCGTTCTCAAAGAATATAACATGAAACGTCATTATGAAACAAAACATTCTAAAAATTACTCAAAATATACAGGAATTGTGCGGACAGAAAAATTCGAAGCTTTGAAGCGCGGATTGAAATCGCAGCAATCTTTATTTACAAAAGTCAAAACTGAACAAGAGGCGGCAACTCGTGCCAGCTTTCGTGTGGCTCTTGAAATTGCAAAACGTGGAAAACCATTCACCGATGGAGAAATGATCAAGGAATGCATAATTGCAGTAGTCGAAGAAATGTGCCCTGAAAAGGTAAATTTATTAAAAACTGTCAGTATGTCAGCAAACACTGTGGCTCGAAGGGTAGAAAACATCGCTGAAAATATATCCTCTCAACTGTTCGACAAAAATGGACATGTTGAGTGGTTTTCTTTGGCCTTGGATGAGTCAACGGATGTGTCAGATACTGCTCAGGTGTTGATTTATATTAGAGGAGTAGATAAAAGCTATGAAGTGCACGAAGAACTTCTTGATATGTATAGTATTCATGGCACAACTACTGGTACCGATATTTTTAAAGGAGTTGAAATGGCCATTAATAAAAAGAACCTTCGATGGAAAAACTTGAAATGTATTACAACTGATGGAGGCAAAAACATGAGTGGGAAAGATAAAGGAGTGGTCGCTCTTGTGTCAAAGGCTGTAGAAAATGACGGCGGCTCAAAACCATTAGTCTTACATTGTATCATTCATCAACAGTCTTTGTGCGGAAAATGTTTGGATATGTCTGACGTTCTGAAACCAGTCATATCAACTGTTAATTTCATCATATCTTTTGGGCTGAATCACCGACAATTCCGACAATTTATTGCAGAGATTGGAGAAACTGACTTACCTTATCATACTGCCGTACGCTGGCTTAGTTGTGGGAAAGTCCTTCAGCGCTTTTTGAACTTCGAGCAGTGATCGAAATTATTTTGAATGAAAAGCACCGCCCTCTTACTGAATTACAAAACAACGCATGGCAATGGAAGTTAGCATTCTATGTTGATTTGACAAAACATGTGAACGAACTGAATTTGAGATTGCAAGGAGAAAACCAGCATCTTCCTGATTTATACACTAATATCAAGTCATTCCGGATGAAATTGATACTGTTTCAATCACAACTACGAAGTAAATGTTTTTCACATTTTAAAACATGTGAAATATTCAGCCACACTACTGAGACTGAGTTTCCTATCGATTTTGCAATCGAAACTTTGAGTGCTTTGAAGATAAATTTTGATACTCGTTTCTCGGACTTTGATGCCATTGCGAATCAAATTAAGATTTTTCAGAATCCTTTTGATGCTGACATTGAAACCCTAGCCCCGGAACTTCAAATGGAAATGATTGATCTTCAGTGCAGTGATATAATTAAGAACAAATATGAAAACTCATCTTTGTTGGAATTTTATAAGAGTCTTCCACTGACACAATTTGATAATTTGCATAAATTTGCTCGTGGGCTGTTTTCCGGTTTTGGTACTACTTATTTGTGTGAGAAAACCTTCTCCAAAATGAAGTACACAAAAATGTATACAGATCTAAATTAACTGACGAGCATCTTAAATCTCTTTTAATAATTGGTACAAGTAAAATTAGTCCACAACTACAAACTATTGTCGGTGGAAAATCTCAATTACATACATCTCATTAGCATTTCATATGTCATGTTATAAGGTATGTGTTGTTCATTACTTACAATGTATAAAATGTAAGTTGGATTCATTTCAATAATTTGTTAGTTATTATATGCTGAAGTTAAATTTACTGCATAAATTATACATGTCTTTACTCATTACCATTCTGTGTGTTTCTTTATCCAACTTATCACAAACATTTTATTTGCTATAAAAAATATTTGTTCTCTAAAAGGAGTTTTCAAGTATGTCTCCGCGGGCCGGACAAAATCTGTCTGCGGGCCGGATGTGGCCCTCGGGCCGTAGTTTGGAGACCCCTGGTTTATGCTATAAAACGGAATAAAATAAGAAAAGTTTCTTTAATAGACAATTATAACGGTGCGAGCTTTCGGGCAAAAAACCCTTCTACAGGCGTGGTAAACGTGACACTATAATGTAGGTAATGTGGCTAGAAAGAGAATATATACACATGATTATTTACATATTAGCGGAATGTGCTATGAGAGCACCATACTTGCAACCCTCAATAGTTTTAACCCCAACATCTCCTTCACTTTGGAAATAGAATCAAACCAGGTCATTCCATTCCTAGACATCCTAATAATACGTACCGCATCCTCATTCCACACCACAGTCTACTACAAAAAACAGTGTTCTCCCAGTTATACCCATTTCAATTCACACTGCCCCATTTCCCACAAAATCAACATAGTAAAGACTCTCACTAAAAGAATCTATACCCACTGTTCGCTCGATATATTTAAAGAAATTGAGAAAAATCTCATCATATCGCACCTCTCCATAGCATCGTTTCCGCTTGAATTCATCAACAGACATTCATATACACCTGGCCCCTCCAACCATCCTAAAATTTACAGATCATTATGTTTCCTTCCCTTCTCCCCCTCCTCAGCCGACATAGCCAGAAGCCTTAAAACATACGGTATCCGCACCTTATATAAAAACTCCTCCAACCTGCTCACATCCCTCCGTCACCCATATACTAAATCACATGCCCCCCCTGATCCCCTCCATTCTGTTGGCGCGGTCTACTCTGTCTCGTGTGAGCAATGCTCTGCCACATACGTTGGCGAGACAGGTAGATACGTCGCCATCAGAATGTCTGAGCATTCTAGAAACATCTCCAACCAAGACACCAGGTCCCTCCTTTACCAGCACACACTCAATACCGTCCATTCATTCAACACCAACCACCCCACCATACATTACAGACGCATTCATAACCAGCACCAGCGATTAGTTCTCGAATCCATAGAATCCCACAGACATAACAGCATCAACCGCAAATAGATCTTCCTGATGCCTATCGTGCTTTCCTGGCCTTGCAGTAATAACCATAACACGATAGCCCGATATCAACATTTCCTAAAATTCTTTGAAATATCGCATATCCTGTAATTTACGTTAACATATTCCTCTATAGACTCAAACTCCAAATATACAAATGCCCTATTTGCCTATTATCTCTATAATTACAATAGTAATAACAAATGCAAATCCCCATTTACATAGCACATTCCGCTAATATGTAAATAATCATGTGTATATATTCTCTTTCTAGCCACATTACCTACATTATAGTGTCACGTTTACCACGCCTGTAGAAGGGTTTTTTGCCCGAAAGCTCGCACCGTTATAATTTGTCTATTAAAGAAACTTTTCTTCTTTTATTCCGTTTTATCGCATAAACTTGTTATTCAATGGCGAATCGTGTTTGTGGTCATATACTATAATACTACATTGGTGAGCATGGTGTCAGCTAGTCCAATTTGACCCCCACCAGTGGTAAGGCATTTGGATACTATTGGAGTTAAAGGTTCTCTCGATTTAGGAGCACTTCTTGTCAGTCCCTAATGACCCCCCACCCGTGGTGAAGCTTAGGGATACTGCTTGAAGAAAGGGCATCGACATTATTGGTGGTGTCTTAGTGATCGAGGTGGCTACAATAGGAACCCTTTTGGAAATTCCCGAATATTTTAATATGACAATAAATGAGGCAGAAGCTGCAAAGGTCGCAGTTAAAATTCCACCCTTCTGGTCAGATTGACCTGAAATATGGTTTTATCAGGTGGAAGCGCAATTTGCCATCAATCGAATCATCCAAGAAATGACTAAATTCAACAATTTGGTGGCCCAATTGTAACCTCATTTTGTCGAAAATCTTCGGGACATCATTCAAGATCCCCAGAAAAAGACCAAATATTATTGTCCAAAGGATCACCTAATAACAATTTTCAAGGAGAGCGAAGAAAAGAAACTTAGAGGCTACTTACTGGGCTAGAACTTGGAGACCTGAAGCCTAGGCAACTACTCATGAAAATGAAAACCCTTAAATCTAAAGAAGATGTCTCTGACAAAGTTATCCGAACCCTCTGGATGGACAAATTACCTGGAAATATCAAAATAATTTTAGCAGTTAGTAGGGAGGATCTGGACAGCCCTCTCCGAAATGGCGGATAAGATACAGGAGATAAGTCTTCAAGCACAAACTTTCGAAATCGAAAGTGAAAATACAAATATTGAAGAATTAACTTCTGCTGTAGCGTCTTCTAGTGAAGAAATCGCAGCTCTTAGATTTTCAAAACGGGATAGTAGCGCCTATGAATCCCGGTCGAGAGAACGTTCGACATCCCTGTCGAGAGATCGCCCTAGATCACCATACAGGCGATATAAACCGAATGGTAAATTCTGCTATTACCATTACATGTTTGGCCAAAATTGCCGTCCAGACAAATGCAAATCGCCTTGCCAGTGGAAACATTTCCCCGGAAAACTCCCGCGGGCAGTTGTAACGGCGACACAACTAGCTGCCCAAACGATAAATTTAGGTCGCAAATCTAGATTGTTTATCACCGATTTGAAGACTGGAATGCGATTTCTAATCGATAGCGGAGCTGATGTCTCTCTAATTCCATATAGTGGAAAAGGGACTCACTTGGACGATTTTCAATTATATGCTGCATATGGGAGCATTATTCCGACCAATGGATTCCAAGTCTTGAATGTCGATTTGGGTTTGAGAAGAAAATTCTAGTGGAATTTTATTATGGCCAGAGTGTCTAAAGGAATTCTGGTAGCTGATTTCTTAAAAGATCAAAACCTATTAATCGATCTGAAAAACAGTCAGTTAATTGATGGTTTAACTAACCTGAAAGCGAAAGGAACAGTAACCTCGATCAGTTATGGCATCAGTGCCCTAGACAAGAATTCAAAAATTCAAAGTTGTATTCTTCTTTTCCGAATATAACGATTCCAAATTTAATGAAGCCAAAAATCCAACACAATGTCAAGCATTACATCACTACGAAAGGTCCGCCGGTATATGTTAGAGCAAGGCCACTTAATAGCGAACTTTTAAAGATCGAAAAAAGAGAATTCCAATACATGTTGGAAAATAATATAATTCGACCATCAAGTTCGCCTTGGGCAAGTCCCTTGCACATGGTTAAAAAGAAAGATGGCTTTTGGAGACCTTGCGGTGATTATCGCAACCTCAATAGTGTGACCATTCCAGACAGATACCCTGTTTCCCAAGCTGGAACATTTTAATCATATATTAAATAAACCCCGTTTCTTTACCAAAATACGTAAGGCATAATAAGGCATACTACCAAATACCAGTTAACGAAAATGATCGCAAAAAAAAAAAAAACAGCGGAGATCACACCATTTAGACTGTTCGAATTTGAGGTGATGAGTTTTGGACTATGCGGCGCCCCTGAAACGTCCCAGAGGTTCATCAACGAAGTGTTACACGGATTAGATTTTGTCTTTCCATACTTGGACGACATCCTAGTGGTGTCGGAATCCCAAGAAGATCATGAAAACCACCTTAGAACAGTTTTCTCGAGACTTGACCAATACGGACTACGCATCAATTAAGCAAAAACCGTCCTAAATGTAAATAACATCGAATTCCTAGGATATATAATCACCCCAGAAGGAATGAAGCCGATACAGTCGAAGGTGAAAGCCATTATGGAATACAAGAAACCTGAAACAATTCAAGATCTTCGCAAATTTGTAGGAATGATAAACTTTCATCGCCGATTCTTGAGGAATGCTGAGGAAGACCAAGCTATCCTGAATGAATTCTTGAAGGGGTCGAAGAAAAATGACAAGCGTCCTATTCCTTGGACAGAAGCAGCCGAACAGAATTCGAAAAATGTAAATATGAACTATCAAAAGCAGCACTGTTAACATTCCCCGACCCTGATTGTCAGTTGAACTTATGCATGGACGCCTCAAATACTGGAATGGGAGCAGTTTTACAGCAGTTAGAAGATAGAGCTTGGAAACCAATAGCATTTTTTTCAAAAAAACTGAGTGAAAGCCAAACCAAGTATAGTACATATGATCGTGAATTATTAGCAATATTTTCTGCTATTAAACATTTTAAATTCTTCTAGGAAGGTAAAGAATTTACTGGTTTCACAGATCAGAAACCTCTAACCTACACTTTTCAGCAGAACCCCGGCCAAGTCCAGCAATTACAGTATATCTCTCAGTTTACAACTTTCATCAAACACATCAGTGGCAAAGACAACGTCGTAGCTAATACATTGTCCAGAATAAACGAAATAATATCCTTAGATTTCGATGCCATCGCCTAAAACAACAAGGTGACGTTCATCTGGCCAATCTACGATCACAAAATAAGTCGCTCAGTTTGAAAGAACATCCTTTACCTTCGGGCAGAACCTTATGGTGCGAAGTCTCTAACTTCTAAAATACGACCATATATCCCAGAATAGTTCAGGATGACTATTTTCAAATCGATTCATGAACTTTCTCATCCTGAAATCAAGACTACGGTCAAAGAAGTTACATCCCGCTATATATGGTTCAACATGAAAAGAGACATAAGGAATCGGGCTAAAACATGCCTAGACTGCCAGAAAAGTAAAGTTACTCGCCACACAAAGACCGAATATGGAAAATTCGAACTGCCAGATGACCGGTTTGGAACAGTCCACCTCGACTTGATTGGACCCCTGCCACCAACAGAAGGGAAAACCTATTGTCTGACATGCATAGACCGTTTCACCAATTGGGTAGAAGTTGTAACATTGAAGACATTAAAACCGAAACTATAATCTAATCCTTCTACAGAGATTGGATTAGTCGATATGGAACTCCACGATACACGATTACCGATCGTGGCATGCAATTCATGTCCCAACAACTGAAGGAATTTGCTACGATGTGTGGAATACAATTGAAGCATACTACATCATACCATCCCCAAAGTAATGGCAAAGTAGAAAGGTTTCATCGAACTTTAAAGCAGCCATAAGTGCTCATAACCACACCAAATATACAGAAAGTCTGCCTAGAGTCCCTTTAGGGCTAAAATCTTCAATCTACGGCACTTCTGATTAATCCATAGCACAATGGTATTTGGCAAGAACTATCAGACTTCCAGGTGAATTTTTCAACAATTTAAAAGATACAAAAGAAAGAGGAAGGCGGATCTCAGATTTGCAAAGAGATATGGCATCCCTTCAACCATTTAAAGTCGAAAACGAACAGAAATCCAAACGTCTTTATGCACAAAGATTTTAAAAGTTGCACTCACGTATTTATCAGAAAAGACAGAGTGAGAAGACCTCTACAACCAGTTTATTTTTTATTTATTTTATTTCAACACACAAAACGCGATATCCCGGCTAGGGATAATTGCGTCGATTTACATTAAAAAAAAAAAGAAACAGTTCTAAACATATTATACAAAAAAAAGTAATCGAAATAAAAAGAAAAACAATAATATATATTTTAGGAACTTGAACCTTTCAGATTGAAAGAAAATCATAAATATATTTACAAAAATAGTTAAACTTATGATAATTCTCTCTGCTATTCACAAATTGATATAGATATACAACATTATTTATTGTCTGTTGTCTAGCGGTGAAGAAGAGTGGGCATTCCAGCAGTAGGTGTCTCGAGTCCTGGAATTCGTTGCCACAATGACAGCTAGAGTCTTCAATCGCGCCAATTTTTGATAAAAATTCCTTAAAATTTCCATGGTTCGTTATAAACTGTGTATTATAAAATTTGGAGCGGAAATATGTTGGAATTCCAAACGGGAAAAAGCTTTGGAATGTTTCATTTGTTTTTTAGAAATAATTAATCTATTTTTGCACTTAAAAATGATCTAATTATACTTAGAGAATGTGGTCTATAAGTATTTTGATTCTCTATTGAAAGATGAGCCAAATCATATTTAATTATTTTAGATTCAATATAATCTGTGAGAAGGGGGATGTTCGCAAGACTATGGACACAGTTGGAAGATGTAGTTTTGTAGGCTCTGCTCACCCAAAGAAGAATTTGATATTGAGTAGGATTTAGTTTTTCTTTGCAACGATTATTTATAAATTTATACCATATTTCTGAACCATACGTAAGAACTGGCCTGATAATTGTTTTATACAAATTTATTCTTTTTTATTATTTATTCCCCACATCTTTCCACATAGTGAAAACAGAAAAATTTTCATTCTTACGATCCTGCACAAAATATCGTTGATATGTGGGGTAAAATTAATCTTCTTTTTTATTCTATGATTTGAGAATTTTATACCTAATATCTTAACTTGATCTACTGGGTTTAAAATAATATTTGATATTTCAATTGGAACTTTAGGTTTATTATGTAAGTAAAGTAAATTCGTTTTCTCTGGGCTTATTGATAATTTATTCCTATTACACCATTGAATCACTTAGCATAGAATATATTCGCCCAATATTTTGTGATCCTCGACAGACTTGCTCCAGCAAATGATAGAAACGTCGTCTGCGTAGCAAATTATTTCTGCGTTCGGATGTTTGAAACTCTTAAGCAAGTCGTTTAAACAAAATATTCCATAATACTGGGGATATAGGGCCGCCTTGAAGGCATCCTTTGTCAGATTTTTTGTAACATTTGTATCTTCATATGAGAAATTTGCCCTTCTTTCACTGTTTAAAAAGATTGTATAATTCTTATCAATTTGGAGGGAATATTATCCAAATCGAGTCTTCTAATAATTGCTGGCCACCATGCGTAGTCGAATGCGCCTGCTATATCCACTGTAATCAAAGAAGTCAGTTCTCCTTGCCTGTGTTTCAATATGGTTTCAGTATATCTTCCATTGCACTGTTCGTTGATTTATGTTTAATAAATCCGTGTTGCCTTGGACTCATTAGATTGTTCTCTTGATAATATTTATTGATTTTGTTTTTAATTATGTTTTCAAAAATTTTGAAATGTTTGATGTCAATGATATTGGTCTGTAGCTTTTGCTTGTTTCATAGTTTATTTTATTAGGTTTTGGAATGATCTTTACAGTATTGTCTTTCCATACATCCGGATAATAACCTAATTATATACATTTGTTGAATAATTGTTGTAAAATCGGGATTTAAAGTGTATCTGCATGTTTGATCATATTATTACTGATAAAAATCTAGACCTGCTGCTTTCTTGATATTTAATTTAGAAATAATATTTTCAACATCTTTTATTTCAATAAAAATATTATTTTGGTTTTTATATTCAGGTTTATAGTTTCTAATACAACCAGTTTATGAAGGACCATTCAGAGTTTTACAGAGGTCTGATAAATATTTTACAGTCATGATTGAAGACAAAAAACACAATATATCCCTAGACCGTCTGAAGCCAGCCTATATCCTGGAGGATTCTAATAATGCACATCCCAGTCAACTACCAGACCTCCAGGCAGTCCAGCCACTAGAAGGCCAGCAGCCACAGCCGCGTAAGTCCAGACCCGAAGAGTTCACTTCGAGGAGACGCCGAGAAGAACCCAGAGGGGCGGAACTATTTTTCCTCCACAAAGATTTGTACAGGACGTGACCTTGGTCACTGTAGGGGGGAGTGAATTTATGATAAAAAGTTTCTAAAACTGTTCATATAAAGGCGCTGTTAAAACAAACCTTAGCTAATTGTATATTACTAGACGAATGGCCCGGGCAACGCCCGGGTTTTACCCGAGTGCGTATATATTTTAAAAACGTTTTAATTCAAATACTATTCGATACAATTATAAATTGGCGCCATGGATGTCACTCTTGTGAAACGTCGCGTTCCGAACTGTGTGTTTTTAAAACGTTTTAATTAAAATACTATTAGTTACAATTATAAATTGGCGCCGTGGATGTCTCTCTTGTGAAACGTCCCGCCCCAAACTGTGTGTGTCTTGAAAATATAAAATAAAAATGTGAATTTTCATGAAGATTATATCATGTCGATTTTTTTTTTTTTTTTTGCATTTCACCTACTAAATCGATAGAGATAATTGCATTTGCAACATGAACTTAGGTATATTGACTAAATAGAAAACTGCATAGTAATAAAGATCATTTTTTAAAGGCACCATATCGTTTTTTTTTCAATAAAATCGAAACAAAAATTAACGATAAATAACGATAATTGCCTTAAAAAGAAATTGCCTTAAAAAAAAAGAAACATTCGCGGTGATTTTGTCTTGCATTCGTTTATACAATTATTATATACGAATGACCCGGGCAACGCCCGGGTTTTACCCGATTAAATGCTTTTATTCAAATACTATTCGTTACAATTATAAATTGGCGCCGTGGATGTCATTCTTGTATAATATATAAATGAGTTTTAAAAATTGTAAAAAAAAAAAAAATGCATCAGCCGGGAATCGAACCCGGGCCGCCCGCGTGGCAGGCGAGCATTCTACCACTGAACCACCGATGGTTATGAAAAATCCCATCCGTGAGCTTCAGACAAACAAACAGACAAACAGACAGAATAAGGCAAATATATAAGTAGATACGAATGACCCGGGTAACGCCCGGGTTTTACCCGATAAAATGCTTTTATTCAAATACTATTCGTTACAATTATAAATTGGCGCCGTGGATGCCATTCTTGTATAATATATAAATGAGTTTTAAAAATTGTAAAAAAAAAAAAAAAAATGCATCGGCCGGGAATCGAACCCGGGCCGCCCGCGTGGCAGGCGAGCATTCTACCACTGAACCACCGATGGTTATGAAAAATCCCATCCGTGAGCTTCAGACAAACAAACAGACAAACAGACAGAATAAGGCAAATATATAATAAGATACATTTTATTCCCAAACCTTTTTATGTTTAAATTATTATTACATTTTTCTATACCTGACACTATATTTAGTTCTTAATTTGATTAATTTTTCTGTTACATACCCAGTTCCTTATATTTCAGAAGAATCTATACTTTGAATAAAATATTTTAATAAACTAGTTATTAATTGGCGAATCGTGTTTGTGGTCATTTACTATAATACTACAACAAAATAAATACTATATGAATGACAACTATACAATTGTAGGAACAAGGGTCAAATATCAGAAAGGTAATACCATAGCAACCATTGGACACTATATCTCTATGGAGGATCTCTATCCATGGTAGGTTTAAATGGTCAAATATCTCTAAAGGTACACCATAAATACCATAGCAACCATTGGACACTAGACCTATATAAAGAACTTCTAACCAATGGAAGTTACAAATGGTCAAATATTCGAACGGACATCATAAATACCATTGCAACCATTATACTCGAGACCTATATAAAGGACCTGTAACCAATAGTAGTTACAAATGTTCAAATATAAGGAAGGGTACAACATAAATACCATAGCAACCATTGGACACTCGACCTATATAAAGGATCTCTAATCAATGGAAGGTACAAATCGTCAAATATTCGAAAGGATATCATAAATACCATAGTAACAATTGTACACTGAATCTAAAAAAAGGAACACTACCCAATGGTAGGAAAATATAATTAAATATCTGGAAGTTACACCATTAATATAATAGCAACAATTGGACAGTAAACTTCAATAATTGACTCTATCCTTGGTAGGTACAAATGGTCAAATATCTCTAAAGGTATATATGACAACTATACAATTTTAGCTACAAATGGAGAATTATTAGAAATGTTACACAATAAAAATCAAAGCATCCATTGGACACTATTCCTATATAAGGGAACTGTATCCTTGGTAAGTTCAAATGTGGTTAAATATCTTTAAAGTTACAACATAAACACCATAGCAATCATTGTACACTTGACTTATGTAGAGGATCCCTATTCAATGGTAGGTACAAGTTATCAAATATCACGAAAGGTACACCATAAATACCATAGCAACCTTTGGGCAATATACCAAAATGAAGGAACTCTAACTTTGGTAGCTACAAATGTTCAAATATATCTAAAGGTACACCATAAATACCATAGCAGCAATTGTTCACTAGACTTATATAAATACCTTTATCCAATGGTAGGTAAAAATTATCAAATATCTCAAAAGGTACACCATATATACCATAGCATCCTTTGGACAATATACCAAAATGAAGGAACTCTAACTTTGGTAGCTACAAATGTTCAAATATATCTAAAGGTACACCATAAATACCATAGCAGCCATTGTTCACTAGACTTATATAAATACCTTTATCCAATAGTAGGTGAAAATTATCAAATATCTCGAAAGGTACACCATAAATACCATAGCAAACATTGTTCACTAGACCTATATAAATTATCTCTATCCAATGTTAGGTACAGATTATCAAATATCTCTGTAGGTACTCCATAGATACCATAGCAACCATTGGACACTATACTTATATAAAGTAACTCTTTCCTTGGTAGGTTCAAATGGTCAAATATCTCTGAAGATACACCATGAATACCATAGCATCCATTTGAAAATATACCTATATGAAGGAACTCTATCCTTGGTAGGTTCAAATGGTCAAATATCTCAAAGGGCACGCCATAAATACCATAGCAATCATTGTTCACTAGACCTATATAAATAATCACTATCTAATGTTAGGTACAGATTATCAAAAATCTCGGAAGGTACACCATAGACACCATAGCAACCATTTAATATTAGACTATATAAACGATCTCTAACCAATAGAAGGTACAAATGGCCGAATATCTCGAAAGGAATAATAAATTTAATTCAACAATTGTACATTGAATTAATATAAAGGATGAATATCCAATGTAAACGACAAATGGCCAAATGTCAGGAAAGGTACACCATAAATACCATAGCAACCATTAAACACTACTCGTATATTCCTATACGAAGGAATTCTATCATTGGTAGGTACAAATGGTCAAATATCTCTTAAGGTGAACCATGATTACCATAGCAACCATTTTCACTAACCCTATATAAAGGATCTCTAAGCAATGGAAAGTACAAACGGTCTAATAACTCGAAGAGACAATATATGTTCCCTAGCAACAAATATACAATGAACCTATATAAAGGACCACGATCCAATGGTAGGTACAAATGGTCATATATCAGTAAAGGTATACCTTGAATACCATAGCAAACATTGTACACCAGTTCTATCTCAACGACTTCTATTCTCGGTAGGTGCAAATGGTCAAATATCTCTGAAGATATACCATAAATACCATAGAAACCATTGTGAAACAGACATATATAAAGGATATCTATCTAATGTTAAAAAGTGATTATCAAATATTTTGAAAGTACACGTTAGACATCATAGCAACCATTGAACACTAGGCCTATATAAAGGAACTCTATCCAATTTTAGGTACAGATTATCAAATATCTCGAAAGATACACCATAAATACCATAGCAAACATTGTACACTAGAACTATATAAAGGATCTCTTTCTAATGTTTGGTACAGATTATCAAATATTTTGAAAGTAACACCTTAGACACCATAGCACCCATTAAACACTAGACCTATATAAATGATATCTAACCAAAGGAAGGTACAAATAGTCCAATATCTCGAAAGGAATCATAAATTCAATAGCAACAATTGTACCTTGAACCTATATAAAGGACCAATATCCAATGGTAACTACAAATGGCAAATGTCAGGAAAGGTACGCCATAAATACCAAAGCAATGACCGGACATTATACCTATATAAAGGCACTCTATCCTTGGTAGGGTTAAATGGTCAAATATCAATGAAGGTACACCATAAATACTATTGCAACCTTTGGACAATATACCTATATGGAGGAACTCTATCCTTGGTAGGTACAAATGGGCAAATACCTCTAAAGATACACAATAAATACCATAGCAGCCATTGTACACTAGACATATAAAGGATCTCTAACCAATGGATGGTACAAAAGAAAATATCAATAACTCTAAAATACATTATAAATATCATAGCAACAATTATACACCGAACCTATTATATAGGACACTATCCAATGTTAGGTACAAATGGTCAAATATCAGGAAAGGGACACCATAAATACCTTAGCAACAATTGGAAACTGAATTTCTATGAAGGATTATAACCATGTTAGGAACAAATAGTCAATTATCCCTAAAGATAAAACATAAATTCCATAGAAACCATTGTGCACTAGACCTATATAAAGAATCTCTAACCAATGGAAGATTGAAATGGTCAAAAATCTCGAAGGACATTATAAATACCATTGCAACAATTCAATACTGAGCCTATATAAAATACCTTTCTTCAACGGCAGCTATAAATGTTTGAATATCAGGAAAGGTACACCATAAATACTATAGAACAGGGGTGGCGAACCTTTTTATATTATAAGGCCACTTTTCATTTTACCATTTTTGAGAAGGCCGCATCCATATATATATATATATATATATGTACGATTTAATTAAAGGGATTTATATACAAAATTAAAATACATAATTTTCTTTGCAATTAAATAGTTTATTTTTTCAAAATGGCATACAATTAATAAATTCCAAAAAATTTGACATTTAATTTTACAATCCAGAAAATTTAATGGGATTTCTATGGTTGTTTATTGGATGACAAAAAAAGATATATTTGATTCAATTGACGTGGTACGTAATTTAAGTTGATCTTCCAAATGAACATCACATATTTGACTTCTTAGGCGGGTTTTAATTTGAGTCATGTATGAAAAATTTGCCTCGCAGCAATATGTATTTCAAAAACATGAAATAATTCTTCGTGCGTGTTGTCTTAGACGAGGATAAATAACTGCAGTCTTCCATATTTCAATAGGATCTTTTTTTTAATCGAATTGTGATTTAAAGATATTATCTTCTCCTATCTCAAATAATTCCATTTGATATTCTTTGGGCGCTACGTCGATATTAACAAGGTGTGGTTCGAAAGTCAGTTTAAGTGTGAGAACATGTTTTTCAAAATCTGAGAACCTTTTATTATATTCTTCAATTAATATATCCAAAACAGAAAATATTCAACCAAATTTTGAGGGGAATAATTTTGCTCCATCATAATTTCCGATAACTGTGGGAAATGTTTTTTATAAATTTCTAATCGACACACACACACCTAGTAAAGATTTAAAGAATAAATGTTTTTTTCGAAAACCTTGAATTTTTGCCACATTTCGTATATATATTTAGTTTTTCCCTGCAAGTTTAAATTCAATTCATTTTGCTTCCTTGTCATGTCACATAAAAAGGCAGCATTTCTACAAAATTCTTTATCTGATAAATCGCAATATTTATTTTGTTCTTCAAAAAAATTAATTATTTGTTGACGCAGGGTGAATATTTTTAGCAAAACTTGTCCTCTTGATAACCAACGTATTTTGCTATGATATGGTAAGTCTCCATTGAATGTGTCATTATCTGACATTATTATATCTCGAAATTGAAGATGTATTGAATATGAAGGAATAAAATTTACAATACAAATAATATTTTCTAAAGTATCGTTCAAACTAGCCGACTTAGCACATAGGTTTTGTTGGTGCAAAATACAATGTAAAGAAATCATGTTTTCTAAATTAGCATATTATTTTTTTAATAACGAAATGAAACCTTCTCACTTTCCTACCATGGCTGGTGCACCATCGGTACACACACTTACTAAATTATTTATATTTAACCCTGCTTCGCAAATTTTTATTTTGAAGTTCTCCAAGATGTCTATTCCTCGTGTCCTGCCTCAAAGTGTTCCTAATGCAAGCAACTCTTTAACCATCGAAAATCCTCAGTAATAGCTCGAATAAAAATAGAACTTGTGCTGAATCGGTATTGTCTGTGGATTCATCCAATGCTATGGAGAAATATATATTTTCTTCTTTAATAATATTTTTGTGTTGCAGAACTGTTGTTTTATATTTGTAGCTATTTCGTTTTGTCGTTCGGTGATGGTTCCTCTTGAAAGAGGTAATTGTTTGTATGTATCTACTTTTCTGGATGTAAGCATTTGACCACTTCCACAATACATTCTTTTATCATTTCAACGTCGTTAAATGGTTTTCCCCGTTTTCCAAGAATGTACGCTACTTTGTATGTTGCTTCCGTGGCATTATTATTTTGTTGAAAGAATTTATTGGAAGTTTGTTGCCAGTGAAGCTTTTCATTTTTAAGTTGTTGTGATATAGTTTTACGAGCTTCTCCTTCAGGAATTGCATATTTATGATTCGAATGAGTCATGTAATGTTGATTAGCATTATACTTTTTAATTGTAGTTATAACTGTACTACATAACAAACAAACCATTTTATCTTTGGAACTAATTAAGAAGTATTACAATTCCCATTCTTCATTAAATAATCGATTCTCGTCCTTTAGAGTCCTTTTTTTGTTTTTTAGACATGATTCTAAAATTAAAAGATATATGAAAATTTATACATAAAAAGACCATGCCGCACATAAAATTGTATTTTGAAAATACGGGAGAAATGGACTGAAATCAAAAACCACATTTTTTTTACATAAGTTTACTTTCACAGAAAATTAATTAAATTAATAATTGTTCAACGGATAAAAAAATTAAATTATGCAATGATTATTAAAATTTAAAATTAATTTACCCGTATTTTACTACAATACAATATAAAACATTGTTCGATATTTGTTATGTATTATCTTACAACTTACCTTATTCAAAAAATAAACAACCATTTAGTAAAGTTGATACAGTTACAAACCGGCAATTACGTTGCCTCGACTGTTGACCGCAAATCGGCGCTGCCGATATATGGTATAGTTATGTACTTCATTTTTAGCACGACACTTGAATTACTTTTAGAATTTTAAATATTTACATTTACTATATTATATATATAATATATTATATATCTACTTATATATTTGCCTTATTCTGTCTGTTTGTCTGTCTGAAGCTCACGGATGGGATTTTTCATAACCATCGGTGGTTCAGTGGTAGAATGCTCGCCTGCCACGCAGGCAGCCCGGGTTCGATTCCTGGCCGATGCATTTTTTTTTTTTTTTTACAATTTTTAAAACTCATTTATATATTATACAAGAATGACATCCACGGCGCCAATTTATAATTGTAACGAATAGTATTTGAATAAAAGCATTTAATCGGGTAAAACCCGGGCGTTACCCGGGTCATTCGTATCTACTTATATATTTGCCTTATTCTGTCTGTTTGTTTGTCTGTTTGTCTGAAGCTCACGGATGGGATTTTTCATAACCATCGGTGGTTCAGTGGTAGAATGCTCGCCTGCCACGCGGGCGGCCCGGGTTCGATTCCCGGCTGATGCATTTTTTTTTTTTTTTTTACAATTTTTAAAACTCATTTATATATTATACAAGAATGACATCCACGGCGCCAATTTATAATTGTAACGAATAGTATTTGAATAAAAGCATTTAATCGGGTAAAACCCGGGCGTTGCCCGGGTCATTCATATATAATAATTGTATAAACGAATGCAAGACAAAATCACCGCGAATGTTTCTTTTTTTAAGGCAATTATCGTTATTTATCGTTAATTTTTGTTTCGATTTTATTGAAAAAAAAAACGATATGGTGCCTTTAAAAAATGATATTTATTACTATGCAGTTTTCTATTTAGTCAATATACCTAAGTTCATGTTGCAAATGTAATTATCTCTATCGATTTAGTAGGTGAAATGCAAAAAAAAATCGACATGATGAAATCTTTATGAAAATTCACATTTTTATTTTTATATTTTCAAGACACACACAGTTTGGGGCGGGACGTTTCACAAGAGAGACATCCACGGCGCCAATTTATAATTGTAACGAATAGTATTTTAATTAAAACATTTTAAAAACACACAGTTTGGAACGGGACGTTTCACAAGAGTGACATCCATGGCGCCAATTTATAATTGTAACGAATAGTATTTGAATTAAAACGTTTTTAAAATATATACGCACTCGGGTAAAACCCGGGCGTTGCCCGGGCCATTCGTCTAGTATTATATAATATATGACATTCGTATTAGATATTTTCAATAAAATAATGAAAGTAATTGAAAACTGCGAAACAAAAATTATAATTTTGAATTTATGAAAAGGCCACAACTTGGGCAAGAAAAGGCCACATGCGGCCTTAAGGCCGCACGTTCGCCACCCCTGCTATAGAAACTATTGAACACTAGACCTATATAGAGAATATCTAACAAATGAAAGTTACAAATGGTCAAATATCTCGATGGGACATGATAAATACCATAGAAATAATTTTACACTGAACCAATATAAATGACAACTATTAATAGGTAATCCCATGATATTATGTTCAAATCAATATGCTTGAGGGATAAGTCTCTTTTAAATACATTTATTTCAAGCTTTCGGGCTCAACCGCCCTTCGACAGGAAACATTATATTAGCTACTGAAGTTTTTGAATCTAATCTATAAATACATTTGTGAGACGCCTGTGTCTCGAGTGTAATGCGAGGCTTGCCGCGGGAGGGGATGAGATCTTTGAAAAAGATGACCGTTTAGCCCCTTGAAATATCGGAAATGAAAGATTATTTATTGAATCGCAGAGTTCATGATACCGAGGGGGGCTTGGTGGCTGCAGGGAATATTACATTGTAAATTTCAGGTAAATCAATTTTTCTATTGAGGCTATGGAATTTTCTTGATAGGATAGATTCAATGATTAGTCTTTGGTGTTTTTTGGCAATATTGGAATAGTGAATTTTCGGTGTTGTAATGTTGAAGGAATGGCCAGTTTCGTTTATGTGCTGTACTATTAAGGATCTATGGTCTAAGTTATCAATATTTCTTTTGTGTTCTTGAATTCTAATATTGACATGTCTCCCGGTTTCGCCTACGTAGATTTTTGGGCAGTTCAAACATTCTATGGAGTAAATAGCGTTTCGTGGTGTGCTGCTAGGTTCATTGAGTTTCATGATCTGGTTTCGGAGAAGAGATCCAGAGGTAGGTGCGCAGGTGAAGTAGGTTTTGATTCCAAATTTTAATAAGAATCTCGCTATTGTGGAGGATAATGGTGAATATGGCATATTGCAAATAGATCTGTATATTGGAGACTGTGTCTTTTTAGTTAGGTCATAAAAGTGTCGCAATATAAAGGATATCGGGTATGCGCAGTCCCTGAGGTTAGCTAATATGTTCTGTGTTTCGAGGTTCTTGTACATCTGGAGGGAGCAGTGGGTATGAACTCGTTTTTATAGAGCAATGACTGTGTTGATTTTGTGACTGATAGGACAGAAGGACGAGTATTGAACATAATTAGGACGGAAGGATGGTTTATAATAAACGGCGGTGTGCAATTCATGTTGGTGCCGGATGATTTTAACGTCGAGAAATGGAAGAGTATTATTGGTTTCTTTTTCAACGGTAAAGTGAAGATCAGGGTGATAATTGTTTAGATTGTAGAGGATGTCATCGGTTTTGGTGGTGGTGCAAATGCAAAAGATGTCATCGATGTACCTGCGCCAAAAGAATATATCATGGGGGAAATTGGCGGTAATCCTTCGGTCTATTGCGCGCATAGAGATCTCAGCAATTGTGGTCGATAGAGGGCTTCCCATTGGGGACCCTTTTGCCTGCCTGAATGATTCGGAGTTATATGTGAATATGCAGTTATCTAGACATATGGAAATTAGTTGTGTGATTTTTTGGATGATATCTGTATCAATATGCTGTTCCTGCAGAAGTTCTATTGTATCACTTATGATCAGAGGATGTGGAAGGCTGGAGTATAAGGCTTGCACGTCAAAAGACACCATGATGCGGTCAGATTCAGGTTTGATCTTTAGTACTTCTCCTATAAAGGTTTGGGTGTTGGATATGGGGAATGGGTCATTCTGTAATTGGAGGAACGGTTTTAGGAAGTTGGCTATAAATCTGGAAAGAGGGGCTGTTGGAGAAGAGAAAAAGGCCACTATAGGACGCAAGGGAGTTTCAGGTTTGTGTGTTTTTGGGAGACCATAAATATAGGGCTCATTGTGTGGGCTGGACAGGTTAGATAGGAATTCTTTAAGTTCATCGTCTGAGATCTTGTGGTCGGTATTAATCTTTTTCAGTTCTTTTTTGAATGATTTATAAGCAGATTTTTTTTTTATCACTTTCGGATATGGGATGGAAAGCGGTTCGGTCTTCTAGGATTTTGAGCATTTATAAGCAGATTTTTTATCACTTTCGGATATGGGATGGAAAGCGGTTCGGTCTTCTAGGATTTTGAGCATTATAAGCAGATTTGCAATATGCCATATTCACCATTATCCTCCACAATAGCGAGATTCTTATTAAAATTTGGAATCAAAACCTACTTCACCTGCGCACCTACCTTTGGATCTCTTCTCCGAAACCAGATCATGAAACTCAATGAACCTAGCAGCACACCACGAAACGCTATTTACTCCATAGAATGTTTGAACTGCCCAAAAATCTACGTAGGCGAAACCGGGAGACATGTCAATATTAGAATTCAAGAACACAAAAGAAATATTGATAACTTAGACCATAGATCCTTAATAGTACAGCACATAAACGAAACTGGCCATTCCTTCAACATTACAACACCGAAAATTCACTATTCCAATATTGCCAAAAAACACCAAAGACTAATCATTGAATCTATCCTATCAAGAAAATTCCATAGCCTCAATAGAAAAATTGATTTACCTGAAATTTACAATGTAATATTCCCTGCAGCCACCAAGCCCCCCTCGGTATCATGAACTCTGCGATTCAATAAATAATCTTTTATTTCCGATATTTCAAGGGGCTAAACGGCCATCTTTTTCAAAGATCTCATCCCCTCCCCGGGCAAGCCTCGCATTACACTCGAGACACAGGCGTCTCACAAATGTATTTATAGATTAGATTCAAAAACTTCAGTAGCTAATATAATGTTTCCTGTCGAAGGGCGGTTGAGCCCGAAAGCTTGAAATAAATGTATTTAAAAGAGACTTATCCCTCAAGCATATTGATTTGAACATAAATGACAACTATACATTTGTAGGTATAAATGGTCAAATATTAGAAATTTACACCGTTTAGCAGCCAATAGACACTATACCTATATAAAGGAACTCTATCTAATGTTAGGTACAGATTTTATCAAATATCTCGTAAGATACACCATAGATACCATAGCAATCATTGAACACTAGACCTATATAAACGATCTCTAACCTATGGCAGGAAGAAATGGTCAAAATATTCTCAAGGTACAAAATAAATACCATAGCAAATATTATATACTAAACCTATAAAAAGGACCAATATCCAATTGTACTACAAATTGTCAAATATCTCTGAAGGTACACCATAAATACCATAGCAACCAATGGACACTATACCTATATGAAGGAACTCTATCTAAGGTTAGGTACAGATAATCAATTATCTCGAAAGGTACACCATAAGTTATATAGCAAATTGTACCCTAGACCTATATAATGGACATTTATATAATGTTAGGTACAGATTATCAAATATCCCGAAAGGTACACCATTGATACCATAACAACCATTTCACACTGAACCAAAAAAACATTATAAATACCATAGAAAATATTATACACTACAACTATATAAAGGACCTATGACCAGTGGTAGGGACAAATGTTCAAATATCAAGAAATGTTCACCATAAATACCATAGGAACCATTTAACACTAAACTAATATAGAGAATCTCTAACAAATGGAAGTTAAAAATGGTCAAATATCTCGATGGGACATTATAAATACCATAGAAACAATTTTACACTGAACCTATATAAATGACATCTATAAATTGTAGGTACAAATAGTCAAATATTAGAAAGGCTACACCATAAAAACCATAGCAACCATTGAACACTATACCTATATGAAGGAACTGTATACTTGGTAGATACAAATGGTCAAATATCTCTAAGGTTGCACCATAAATACCATAGAAATCATTTTACACTAAAGCTATATGAAGGACTTCTAAGGAATGGAAGGTACAAATGGTCTAATAACTCGAAGATACATTATAAATGCCATATCAACCATTATACACTGAACCTATATAGAGGACTACAATCCAATGATAGGTATAAATAGTCAAATATAAGAAAAAGAACATCATAAATACAAGTGCAACCATCGAACACTATATTCCTATATGAAGGGACTCTATCCTTTGTAGGTTCAAATGGTCAAATATCTCTAAAGGGACACCATAAATACCATAGTAACCATTGTACAATAGATCTATATAAAGAACCTTCAACCGATGGAAGTTACAAATGGACAAATATTCGAAGGGACATCATAAATACCATTGCAACAAATGAACACTGAACCTATATAAAAGTGTACTATCAAATGGTAGGTACAAATTGTTAAATATCAGGAAAGGTACCCCATAAATAGCATAACAACCATTGAACACTAGACCTATATGAGGAATCTCTAACCAATAAAAGATTAAGATGATCCAAAATCTCGAAGGACATCATAAATACCATATAAACGATTGTACACTGAACCTATATAAATGTCAACCATACAATTGTAGGTACTAATGCTCAAATATCAGATATCTTACACCATAAAACCATAGCAACCATTGGACACTATACCTATATAAAGGAAATCTATTCTTGGTAGGTACAAATGGTTAAATATCTATAAAGGTACATCATAAAGTTCATAGCAACCATCGAACACTAGACCTATATAAACAACCTCTAACCAAATGGAGGTACAAATGGTCTAATAACTCATAAATACATTATAAAAACCATAGCAACAATTATACATTGAACCTATATAAAGGACCAAATGGTTGAAAATCGGGAAAGGTAAAGCATAAATACTATAGCAACCATAGAACACTAGACCTATATAAAGAAACTCTAACAAATTGAAAAGTTACGAATGGTCAAATATCTTGATGGGACACTAAAATACCATAGAAACAATTGTTCACTGAATCTATATAAAGTATAGCAACCATTGAACACTAGACCTATATAAACGATCTCTAACCAGGGGAAGGTACAAATAGTCAAATACCTCGAAAGGAATCATAAATTCCATAGCAACAATTGTACACTGAACCTATATAAAAGACCAATATCAAATGGTAAAAATAAATGGTCAAATGTTATGAAAGGTACACCATAAATACCATAGCAACCATTGGACTTTATCCCTATATAAAGGAACTCTATTCTCAGTAGGAACAAATGATCAAATATCTCTAAAGGTACACCTTTCATATCATAGCAACCATTGTACACTAGGCCTATATAAAATACCTTTATCTAATGTTAGATACAGATTATCATATATCTCGAAAGGTACACTATATATACCATAACAACACTTTTACACTAACCTATATAGAGGATCTCTAACCAATAGAAGGTACAAATTGTCTAATAACTCGAAGTGACCTTATAAATAATATAGCAAAAATTATAAACTGAACCTTTATAAAAGACTATTATCCAATGGTTGGTACAAATGGTCAAATATCAGGAAAGGTACATCTTAAATACCATAGCAAATATTAGACACTAGACCTTAATAAAGGACTCTATCTTTTGGGAGGTACAATTAATCAATTATCTATAAGAATACAACATAGATACCATAGCAACCATTTTACACTGAAAATATGGATATTGCGTTTTCACCGCCACTCTGTGTTGTGACGACGATCTAAATTCTATAGAGGTAGTCACTCACCTCTATTCTTGGTCGGCGGGGTTGAAGGTTCAAAATTAAGGTGTCGCTGCTTATAGCACTTTTAAAATATACGACGGAAACAGGAGAGAAAATTATATTTATTATAATTTAAGAAAATAAGTAAAGTATTATTTAATTAATTATATATTTAAATAACTAGCGGATGTGCCCGGCTTCGCCCGGGATTTACCCGAGTGAATGTTTGTCTAACGAACATTTGTTAAAACTATTCTCTATCCCTATATATAGTCACGACCGTCTTTCCTCATCGCTGTCCTCAATTCCTCATGTCACGGATGCGCGCGCATCATCATTATGATCATTATCATTATCTAATGATAATAATAATAATAATTATTATTATATTATTATTATTATTATCAATCCCTATCCTTATATATATAAAAATGAAATGCGAAATCGATGTTTGTTATCGCATCACGCAAAATCTACTGACTCATCATTATGGAATTTCGCATGTAGGTAGCTGAAGATTTCGTTTAACATATAGGCTATTCAAAAAACTAAAAAAGTTAATGTGCTTTTTTTAAAAAATAAAAAACCAAAAAGCGTTAGTTCCAGTCTTTTACCGCTAGGGCGCAGCACTGGTCGCGACGATAAATGAATTTGATTTTTTTAAAGCATCGGTGGTTCAGTGGTAGAATGCTCGCCTGCCACGCGGGCGGCCAGGGTTCGATTCCCGGCCGATGCATTTTTTAAACAATTTTTAAAACTCATTTATATTATATCTATATTAATAAAATGCAATCTTCTATTTAAATGGAAATTTCATAAGTGGTGTTCGCTAAAAACTTTCGTTACAATGCATCAATTTCGACCAAATTTTCAACATTTATGTAAAACGAGATGGAGCAGGTTTTGCTTAACATCAAAATATTTTTCCTAACTTTAAAATACATAACTTTGCTGTTATCGATAAAATACCAAAAAAAATTCAACAGAGTTAATTTTATTTATATATAAATACAAAAAAAAATTCAGCAATTCATTCAACTCAATCTAAAAAAATATTCAAAACAAGCAATTTTAAGATAACACCATATGTAAAACAGTCGGCCAAGAAAACAACAACGATATTACATCTTTCTCACATATTCACACACAATCTTGATTAATAATTAAAACTAATCTTTAGCATTGTTTATTATACTTCATAATATATAATATTCGTTAGGCAAACTTTCACTCGGATAAAACCCGGGCGAAGCCGGGTACACATCCGCTAGTATCCCTATATATAGTCACGACCGTCTTTCCTCATCGCTGTCCTCAATTCCTCATGTCACGGATGCGCGCGCATCATCATTATGATCATTATCATTATCTATGATAATAATAATAATAATAATTATTATTATTATATTATTATTATCCCCATATATAGTCACGACCGTCTTTCCTCATCGCTGTCCTCAATTCCTCATGTCACGGATGCGCGCGCATCATCATTATGATCATTATCATTATCTAATGATGATAATAATAATAATAATAATAATAATTATTATTATTAATATATATAGTCACGACAGTCTTTCCTCAATTCCTCAATTCCTCATGTCACGGATGCGCGCGCATCATCATTATGATCATTATTTTCTATAGAAGCTTCTATCTTTATAATTATGTATATTTACAAAAAGTCAATTTGCTCGCGCCTCTAGCGGTGAAAATGAGGGGTAATACCAGCTGACCTAATGTACATGTAAAGTTTGGAGCGGGACGTTTCACAAGAGTGACATCCACGGCTCCAATTTATAATTGTAACAAATAGTATTTAAATAAAAACATTCAATCGGGTAAAACACGGGCGTTGCCCGGGCCATTCGTCTAGTAAACTTATAAAACGTACTCGGCTTCGCCCGGGGTTTTACCCGAGTAAAGGTTTGTTTAGCGAACATTTTTTAAAACAATTCTCTAAAAACTTATTTAAAAAAAAAGATATATTTTCATAATTTGAAACTCGTAAATTTGAATCTCTCGAAAAAGTGAACATTTTTTTCCCGGTCCCTGTGTGCCGTGTCATCCTGAATTTTGTCTTTCCTAATTTTCTACATTAGAAAATCATAGTTTTATCTAGTGAACATTTTTTCCCGTGTCACATTGCCGTGTCATCCTGAGATAATCTTACTTTTGATAAATAATATTTAAGATAACAAACTTAGTGATAAGAAAACTTGTTAACATCGTCACAATGGGGGCGCTGCTTGCGAGTTAAATCTACAAATCTGCAAATAACTCTAAGGATATTCAAGATATTCAGGAAATTATTTTTCAAAAACCTTCCCGGTGATATACCTAATAATATCCCAAAATTTCACGGCGATTGGATGTATGGTTTTTGAATCTATAGAGTACAGACAAACAGACAGACAGACATTCAATTTTATATATATAGATTACACTAAAAGAATCGGAGATCAGGGCAAATTCTCGTGTTCGAAAGTTGTTTACAGGTTCTTCTGTTATTGTTTTCTCATTGGCTGCTTCGAACTCGTTCTTTTCCACATTTCTCCCACCTTTGAGTTGGCGCCTCGACGACTCAAACATGGAAAGGAAAAGTTCAGTAGATCCAATCGGTTGGGTCTCTTGATGGGCCTTCCGTAACTTGACACAACATTCGGGGTTTCAATGTAATGTTGCTCTTGTTGTGAAGTCAAAGGGTCCTCTTCAGTTGTCAATCGAACCTCTTGTGTGGGAGATCGCTCCGTTAGAGGGTCTCGACATCTTATCTCGGGCGTTATCTCTAAATTGTAGAGTTTTTGAATAGGTCGTATTTTATCACCTGATGAAGTTTTCACTTTCGCAACCCTCACAAGTCCATCTTTTCCTGGATAGAGTTGGATTATTCTGGCTAACGGCCAGTGTCGTCTCTTTAAACTCTCTTGTCCAATGAGCACCATGTCTCCCACCTTGAATGGTATGGTAGTCTTCCGGCGTCTCGTCTCTTGTCTCAGGAATCCAAAATATTCGATACGAAATCGTTCTCTAAGATCTTCTCGTACACGTTTGATATATTGATATTTGCGGGAGAGGGTCTGGTTATCAATCGAGTCCAAGTCTGGAACGCCAACCTCTCTGACCTCATGTAAGAACAACGAAGGTGTCAATGGAGCGAGATCCTCACTTTCTTCCGTTAGGTAGGTCAGAGGGCGTGTGTTAATCAAGCTTTCGACGTCACACATTACCGTGGAAAGTTCTTTATATCCCAAGGAGGTTTGACCGAGAATCCTAAAGAGCAATTGTTTCATCATTCCAATCAAACGCTCCCACCATCCACCCCACCAAGGAGCACCAGGCGGTATGAATTTCCAGGTGATGTTTTTCAATGTGGGATCACATTTTAATCTCGAAAAATCAATCTTCTTTAAAGTATTAGCCATGTCTTTGAAATTAGTCCCATTATCCGAATACACAATCAATGGTCGGCCTCTTCGAGCAATAAATCGGCGGAAAGCTTGGAGGAAGGCTTACATAGACAAAGATGTCACAAGTTCCAGATGAACTCCTCTATACACTGCGCATGTGAAAATGACAATCCATGCTTTCTTCTTATTCTTTAAGATAAGATGCCCAGTTAGATCAACTCCTGCTATTTCGAAAACTGCAGCATCTCGGTCTTCTTCCTTTATTCCAATTTGTAAAAATGCTTTCTCAATATCGGAAGAGACACCTACTTCATATTTCCGGAATTTATTTAAAAGTATTGGTATAATTTCTATCAAATTGGGTCCCTTATCCAGACAGTCATTCAGGGAAAGTTTATCTCTCTTCCGGGCCGACGCATTAAATACTGGCCTTATTTTAGAAGTTTGACTGTTTCTTTTATACACTGGTCGATGTGGCAGGTTGTGTATACCATCTAGTTTATCCTCTCTGGAATACTCTATTATCCCCTGATTTATACATTCTTCAAAGATTTGTCCATACTCTTTCATGTCTCCAACTTCTTCAAGTTTTCTTCTCACAGAACTTAGTTGGTTTTCGGCTAGTTCTCTATTCGAAGGAATCCTTTCCTTGTCTTGCACCCAGGGTAGAGCTACCTCATAGCGCCCCTCGATATCTCGCGTCGTGGTGTGGGCGAAATGTTCCTCCATTTCAGCTTGTAATGACTGATTCTTCTTCTCAACCTCCGCGTCAGAGACTCCAATTGCATCTAATTTCCACAAGTTTTCTAGATCCAAAGATAGAAGTGTGGTCACGCAAAGGGAGCTGGTGTCATCTCTCACCTCCGTTGGAGGAATCTTTCCCATCACAGTCCATCCTAGTTTGGTACGGATTGCCACCAGTCCAGATAAGATTCTTCTCTGAGCATCGGTCAGCAATCTCCCGGCGATGTCCGCCCCTATAAGGACTTCTATACGGTCTCTCATCAAATCTGACACGTCGAGTTCTTCACTCCCTTCTAAAAATGATATAGGACACACCGGAGGTATGCTTCCACAGATAAGGGGTTGACCTAGTGCTTCAAACTCACAGCGATAGGAATTATTGATGTCCGATAAATGAATGGTATAGACCTTATGTTCAACTGCGTCGGTACTCGTTCCTCCAAACAAGAAATGCCGGAAGAACTCTCTCCTTGATTGTTCGTATTCCATTTCCATTGCTGTGCTATGTAAAATATATGATCTTTGGGATCCGGTGTCTATTATAGCCCGTGCCGTCTTCTCCGTTCTGTTCCCTTTGAGGGTCACTCTCAAAGTAGGTAACAAGACGTCTGGGGAGGTTGATAAGTTGGCGAGAGTTTCATCTTGCACCGTTGGAGACTTGGAAGATCCACCTCTATCTAAAATCAGTTTTGTGCACATGACATCCAGGTGGGAAGACATGTTGCAGATCGAACAACGGACTACATTTCTGCGAAATTTACTTAAATGAGAAGGCCGAAGACATTTATAACAAATGCCTTTTTTCCTCATGAGTGATCTCTTTTCGTTTAAACTCATATTAGCTGCAAAGTCACACTTAGGGCTTCCATGGTTGTCTTTACCACAAAATACACATTCATTCGATTTGTGAACTGAATTCAAAAGTTCTGAAGCTGTCGCAATTGGTTTTTCATTGTAGAATCTTGTCTTTGGATGTTTGTTTACTAAATTAGGTTTAGAAGTTGATTCATTCCCGGTACCGATTTCGTTTCTAAAACTCCTCTCCCGTGCAGTTAATTGTCTTTCTAGAAAGGTAATCAAGTCATTAATTACGTTACCTGTCGGGAGTTCTTTGTTCAATTCCAAATTAAGGTCTGCAGGTAGAAGCTTTATTATTATCGGGCACAACAGTTGTCCGTAAACATCAATGGACACGTTTAGTGACTCGAGACTTCTTATTTCAACAGAAAGGTTGTCAAAAAGTTCGCGGAAGGTTCTTACATCGCTTGACGTTTTGAGTGGTCTCATTGACAACAAATTGTTCATAAGTCGGCTAATCAAAATGTCTTCCCGCCCAAATCTGTCTTTAAGCAATTTTATAGCTTTCTCATAATTGTCCGCAGATAAAGCGAAACCTTCGACTGTGTTTAGTGCAGTTCCGCCGAGATGTGACTTCAGATAGTTAAATTTATCGATCGGGTTCAGTGAGTTGTTCTGGTGGATAGCTGCATCAGCCATTCACTAAAGTTTCCATAAAATTTCGATATCATCAATTTCGGAAGTTTCACAGTCGTGCAGGAAGGTACATAATGTCTCATTTCATTTTCATCTATTCGTGAGTTCGAATTCGGTATATTTTCGCCATGAAAATCTGATTGGCGAATCTTTTTATTTGCCCTAAATCTCCAAGTAATATATTTCTCTCGATATTCCTCTACGCCCTGTAATTCCCTCTCTAAATCGTCAGTTTCAAGAAGCGTTTCTATTTCGTGATCCACTAATTTAAGTTCATTAAATGATTCATTCAACTGTTCTAATAATTATTCAAGATCAATTCTAATTAGCGTGTCAAGTCCACTTTCAATCTTATTGGGGGGGGGGGGAGAAGTCCGACCACACCTCCCTGCGGTCCCCCCTGGACCCTTGGAATATTCGACCAAATTCTGGTTCGTTTCCAAGGTGACTAACGTGGCAATGGCACCCATTTTCCAATGAAGAGCAAGATAGTGGATATTGCTGCTGCAGTGATAGAGATGCATGGAGACATCTAAGACTCTTCTTTGGACACGACAACAACAACAACAACAATAGCACGCTTCTTCTTTAAACGTAGAATTAATTATTCCGCCATCGTGTAAACAAAGCGGCAAGTAGGGTTAGCTAGCGAGTTCCAAAATGGTCAGCTCAAAATGATTTTTTTTTTCTAGAATTTACCTTCAACAGTCCCGGCTGGGATGCCAAAAATATGGCGTTTTCACCGCCACTCTGTGTTGTGACGACGGTCTAAATTCTATAGAGGTAGTCACTCACCTCTATTCTTGGTCGGCAGGGTTGAAGGTTCAAAATTAAGGTGTCGCTGCTTATAGCACTTTTAAAATATACGACGAGAACAGGAGGGAAAATTATATTTATTATAATTTAAGAAAATAAGTAAAGTATTATTTAATTAATTATATATTTAAATATTTACACTAAAAGAATCGGAGATCAGGGCAAATTCTCGTGTTCGAATGTTGTTTACAGGTTCTTCTGTTATTGTTTTCTCATTTTAGCCGCTGCATCCCCGTAGCCGATTCCGTCGGCCTCCCATTGGCTGCTTCGAACTCGTTCTTTTCCAACAATGGAGGACCACTATCCAATGGCCATGACCACTATATTCCTATATGAAGGAACTCTAACCAATGGAAGTCACAAATGGTGAAATATTCGAAAGGACATCATAAATTACATAGCATCAATTGTACACTGAACAATATCCAATGGTAACTTCAAATGGTTCAATATCAGGAAAAGTAAACTATTAATACCATTGTAACCATTGTACAATATACCTATATAAACAATCTCTAAACAGGGGAATGTACAACTGGTCAAATATCTCGAAAGGAATCTACCTATATGTAGGAACTCTATCCTTGGTAGGTAAAAATGGTCAAATATCTCTAAAGGTATGCCATAAATACTATAGCAACTATATACCAAAGAATATGAGCAAAATTTACATACCTAAGCCAAGAGATCCAACAATCATTGTCAAGAATAACAGAAATCGCAACTTTTGTAAAAACGGTATGTAAAATGAATCCAGAATTGGAATTGGAAGTTTGGATGGTGAAATGAATGTACTCTTCACTATGAAATCAAATACACCACAACACAACATAGTATTAAGAGTATCACCTAAAGTATACCAAATACTTAAGAAAATAAAAAATACAGTATATACTGAATTTGAAATATGTTATATTCAAGACAAAGTTTTTGTTAGACAATGCCAAAACTGTTTTCAATTTAACCCGAACCACAAACTGAAAGACTGTCAAAATGCTAAAGTATGTAAAAACTGTGGTATTCAGGGTAGTCACAGCTGCACTGGAGAAATAAATTGTTATAATTGTTCTAAACACCCAAAATTCAAAAACCCTTCATTAAATCATAGATCAAATTCCAACGAGTGTCCATTATATAAGATACAACTGGACAGAGTCATACAAAGAACGCAATATACGCCTATTATCGAGGAATCGGTTTTGTCAAATATATAATTTAAATATATATGTCTTACCTATGTAAACAACAATGAATAAAAACTTAAAATGTATTCAACAAAATGTTAGAAAGAGTATTAGGGCAATAAATGAATTACAAGGTTGTATTACAGATAACCCAACCGATATTCTACTGATTCAAGAACCTTATGTTTTACACAACAATATCATGTACGATATGGATTTTCAGATAGTGTGTTCGAATAGGATAGAAGAAAAATACACGGCAATTATTGTATTAAACAAAAAGCTAAAATGCTCCACGATAGAAAATTTCACTAATTCTTTTTGTACAACAATGGCTTTATCTACTTTTAAAGAAAACATAATTATCTCAAATTTCTATATTCATCCTAATTCACTAAACAATTATCATCTGAATTTTATGAGCAGATTACTTGAAACCTATAAAAACCAACCAGTAGTACTCTGTGGCGACTTTAATTCTCGTCACCCATTATGGTTCGACAAAGTAACTAACTTTAATGGATTTGAATTTAAACCAATTATAGATGAAAACGATTTCTATATACATAACCTGAAAACGCCTACCTGTCGCGAAACTAGTATAATCGATCTTACTATTTCCAATAAACAATCATTAAGCTTAATAAATAACTGGCAAACTTCAAAACTAACAAATATTTCGGACCATGTTGCTATAAAATTCGAAATAAAAAAAAAAAAAAAAAACGAATACTCATTCAATAATCAAAAATCCACTCGGAAATTCAAAGAAAAAGATGCTGATTGGTCTCGATTTTCTCATAATATATCTTTAACAGAAATAATAAGACTTAAAAGTAAAGTGGAAAGAGTTAATTCAGATTTAGATATTGATATGATAGTAAATGGACTTACAAACCTTTTAAAAGAAGCTGCCTTTAAATCTTTGGAAGTTATATCCTCCAACTCTAAATATTATTCTAGAAATAACTGGTGGAATAATGAATTGAAAAAATGAAAGATCATTTTCACTATATAAGAAACCTATATTATCGCCACGGAGCAATCAGTTATAACACATTCAAGTTGACTAGGAATCGATACACTAATGCAATTGATAAAGCAAAGAAAATTAACTAGCGATATCTTATAGAAGAAAATTATACAAACAATCCATTTGGTAACGCATATAATTTTTTTAATAAATTAAGAACACTAGATAAACAAAGGGGAATACCCTTAATTGACAATGCCCCAGAACACCTAAAAGAACGATCAATGAGCAATTTGTTAAATGAGTTGGTACCAGATGATAATTTCGATACGGATGATTCTTACCATCAACTAATTAGAAATTACAAACTAAAAATGATTAACAAGAATAAGGTCTGTGTTGAGGAAGGGGAAATAGTGAATCTAATTTCTAACATAGACATCAAAAAAGCCCCTGGGGTTGCCAGTATAAGTAATAACATGATCAAAAGTGCCCTTCCAAAATTTTTCCATATAAATTTTTCCATTTAATAAATGCATTCACTTCGGATATTATCCAGATAGATGGAAAGAGGCAGCTCTCAGGATAATTTCAAAACCTCACAAAACGAATTTAGAATTAGTAAAGAGTTATCGACCTATTTCATTAATTTCTAACTTATCAAAAATATTTGAAAAAATTTGAAAAATAAAATATACGAATACTATGAAAAAAATGATTTACTTAGCCCCAGACAACATGGTTTCTTGAAGAATAAGTCAACAACAACCTGTTTGAAAGAAATCACAAAGATCATAATGGAACATAGACAGAAACAACTAGTTACGCTGATTGCAATTGATATACAAGGAGCGTTTGATAATACATGGTGGCCAGCCTTGTTTAAAAAATTAGACGAAGACAATTTACCAGTTGAATTGATCAAAATTTTACGTTTTTTTTTTTTTTTAAATAGAAAAACGATTTTCAAGTATAATAATATGAAAGTTTCAAAGATATTAACAAAGGGCTGTCCTCAGGGTGAGGGGGAACCATTGTCTCCGTTGTTATGGCTGATATATTTAAATGATCTGCTAACTAATTTGCAATCACCAAACTCTGAAATCATTTGCTATGCTGATTATGTAACTATTATATGTTGGAATAATGGGTTAACAAATCTAAAAAAATCTATTGAGTTTAATTTGGAAAAGATAGATCAATGGCGTAATGATAATAAGCTAAATATCAAACTTGATAAAACTAGTATTTTACACTTGCACAATAAAGACAAAATTTCAATTGATTTTAGAGACAATATTATTGTGCCCGTAGAAGAAATTAAAATTCTTGAAATTACGATTGCGAATCATAGATGGAAAAACAAATTGAATTTTGGCCCTCACCTTAACATTATACTAAACAAAACCCAAAGATTGAAAATCCTTCTTTTTTCAATATGTGGAAAATCTTGGGGTCTTAGCACCCAAAAAAGGCTTACACTTTATAAATCTATAATAAGACCAACGTTAACTTACGGAACAGAAATATGATTTCAATTTATTAGCAAAAAAATATAAGTACAAACTGAACTCAATGCAATATCAAATTCTGCTATGGTGTACCCAAACATATAAAACAACCAGTTATAAATGTGTTCACACCTTAGCCAATATTCCTTTGATCACTGATTATATGGAATCTAGAATTATAGAGGTTATGAGTTTAATAATTTATCAACAGAAGATAAACAATTTTATGATTTGTATATTCCAGGTATACTCAAAGATTTCATTATATCAAGGATTAATTTACTGAAAAAGAGTACTAATCAAACTGTTGGAATAAGCGATCCAAAGATTGGCGTGGAGCCAATGGCGTGGGGGATCCACCAATCAACGGCCACGGCGGCGCTGCGGTCGACGTCACTATCTACTTGCCTTTAAAATGTTGTTACTTTAACATCTTGTTTTAAGTTACTTTGTTTAATAAATAATCCTTTTATTCCTTGATTCAATCTCAAACTTCAACAGGTTATGGGCCCAGCACGCTTCCACTGCGCCTAAAAGGATTTACCGCCAGCAGTGAGTAAGCCTTTTGTTTTGCTCGAAGTTAAGGCGTCAACCGCCAACCATAACCCTAGTTTCTTTTTGTCGTTGGCCGATTCCAAGACAAAGAAGATGAGCGAAGATTGTCTTTCAAGGATTAAAGTTTTTAATGGTGAAAACTTTTCACTATGGAAATTCCAATTCAGGCTTCTTATGGAACAACAAAAATTACTAGAATTATTGGAAGGCTTAGAAATAAAGCCGAATGTTGTTTCCTCCGACAGTAACTCTGAAAGTTCACTACAGAATTGGAAATCAAAGGACGTTAAGGCAAGGATGTTATTATCACAGGCAATCGAATTAAAGTTTCTTCAGCCCCTGATGAACTGTACTTCCGCTTCACAAATGTGGCAGAAATTACTTGCTATTCATGAACAAAAATCCGAATTTACTATTGGCCTACTTTGGCAACAATTCTTCGATGCACGATTGACATCGGAAACAATAAGTGATTACATAGCAAAAATTGAAAATATTTCTGCACAAATTTCACAAATGGGCGGAACCATAACGGAAGATCAAAAGGTAGCAAAAATTTTAAATACTTTGCCTTCGAGTATGCGCTACTTTGTTGCAGCGTGGGAATCGTTAGATCCGAAAGCTCAAACTCTTAACAATTTAACTGCAAGACTTTTGATTGAAGAAACAAGGAATCAACAAAGCGGTTCTTCTAAACAAGATGAGGCCTTATTACACAGGCAAGCACGAACTAAGCCTAAAGATACACAACGTTCTTTTCAAGATGCCAAGAAGAACACTAAATGCCACTATTGTCATAAAATTGGACATTGGAGCCGCGAATGTAGAAAAAGATTAGCTAATGAGAAAAATAAATCCAAAAATCTTCATGATTCAAAAGGAAGTTCAAGTGATTATGGACTTATTTTGTGCGATAATCAAGTAGAGCCCAATGATATTTGGTATGCTGACAGCGGTGCAAGCTGCAGCATGACATTTCGACGAGAGTGGTTCAAGACCTACACGCCGTTCACCAGTGATCATCCAATCTACTTGGAAGACAACTCGACACTACTTGCAGAAGGCATGGGAGACATCGAGATTCAAGCCTACGTCGACGGTGGATGGTACAATACGTACATAAGAAATGTGCTCTACTCGCCGCAACTAAAGAAAAATTTGTATAGCCTTTCTACGTCCACAAGAAGAGGATTCAACGTCATTATCAAACATGAAAAGCTACAGATCTTCATGGATAATGACCTAAAAGCCGTAGGAGTGCGTCATGACGACCTCTACAGGATGCTCTTCAAGGTTACGTCATCATCACAAGGATACATCACCAGCGAGAACAAGCTTCAGTTGTGGCACGAGAGACTTGCGCATCTTCCAGTTGCTACACTTCGAGAGATGGCGACCAAAGGATTGGTGGATGGTCTGCAGCCTCAAGATTTAGAGGGAGAATTTTTCTTCTGTGAAGGATGCCAACTTGGAAAAGCCCATAGAAAGTCGTGCTATCCCTCAGATGGCAAAAACTACCAGCTAGGTGAGTTTATTTATGCTGATATTTGTGGCCCAATGCAGACTCAATCATTAAGTAAATATCTGTATTTCTGCTTATTTAAAGATTACTTTAGTGGTTATCGCCATATTTATTTTATTAAAAACAAATCAGATGTGCTAGATATATTCAAAGAATATGCTACTCTAATCTTTACTCAAACTGGAAATAAGATAAAAGTTCTTAGGACTGATAATGCGCTAGAATTCAAAAGCGATAATTTTGCAGATTTATGTAAAAGATTTGGGATAATTCACGAGTTCACTGCACCTTATGTGCACGAACAGATAGGACGTATAGAAAGAGACAATCGTACGATTGTGGAAGCAGCCAGGTCCATGCTAAATTCACGAAATCTTCCAGGATTTTTTTGGGCTGAGGCCTGTAACACAGCAACCTATATTCTAAATAGAAGTGCGACTAAGCAAACCCCTGGAACGACACCTTATGAACTTTTCTTTGGCACAAAGCCTAATGTAGCTAACTATAAAATATTTGGCTGTAATGCTTATATGCATATTCCCAAAGAAAACCGTAAAAAGTGGGATAATAAATCGATAAAACTTATATTTTTAGGTTATGAGAATACAAGCAAAAATTTTAGATTATGGGATTGGAAAACTAGAAAAATAAGAATTTCTAAAGATGTCACATTCGATGAGAAAGCTACTCCAGATAGAGAATCTACCAAACCGAAAGAAATAATATTTCAGATTAACAGCGCTCCGGATGAATCACCAGTTGCGACACCAAACATTCCAGTGCAGGAAATTCCTCCAGTATCCGATATCAGTTCGCATCCCATGATAACTCGCTCTAAAGTTTCGAATAGCAAATGTAACTTTGCGCTCGCTGATGAACCCAGTAACTATGTGGATGCAATGGCGAGTTCAGATTCAGAAAGATGGAAATTAGCCATGGATGAAGAGATTGATGCATTAAATAAAAATAAAACATGGACTTTAGAACGTTTGGCAGATGGTCATAAACCTATCGGTTGTAAATGGGTTTATAAAATTAAAACGGAGTCCGATGGTACAATTCAACGGTTCAAAGCCAGATTAGTTGCAAAAGGCTATTCTCAAATCAAAAATGTTGACTATTTCGATACGTTTAGCCCAGTAGTCAGGTACGATTCGTTACGCATTCTTTTATCACACGCTGCTTCTGAAAGGATGTTTCTTAAGCAATTCGATGTAAAGACAGCTTTTCTCAATGGCGAATTAGAGGAACTTGTTTATCTTGAACAACCAGAAGGCTACAAGAGAGATGATAATAGCTGCTATAGATTACATAAAAGTCTGTATGGTCTTAAACAATCTTCTAGAAATTGGAATAAGAAATTTACCAATTTTTTGAATAGCCATAATTTCAAAACATCAGACGCCGACCCGTGCATTTTCATTGGAGCACACAATGATTCAAATGTTATCTTAGCTCTCTATGTTGATGATGGAATTATTCTATCTAAAGATAAAGAGGCAATAGCTATTATAATGGATGAGTTAGAACACGCATTTGAAATTACATCTGGAAGTGTTAACTTTTTTGTTGGGCTACAAATAGAGCAGTCAGAAGATAGGGCAAGTATTTTCATTCACCAGTCATCATATATTGACAAAATTTTGAGTAAATTTAATATGGCTGACTGTATTCCTGCTTCGGTGCCTATGGATCCTTCTGTCATTTTAACAAAGCAGGACTGTCCTACTCCAGAACAAAAGGAAAAGATGCCTAAATTCCCTTTTCGAGAAGCTGTTGGATCCCTTATGTTTGCATCATGTGTTTCACGTCCAGATATCACTTATGCAGTTTCACAAGTGAGTAAATTCCTAGAATATCCAGGACCTGCACATTGTACAACAGTGAAGAATATTTTCCGTTATCTGAAAGGCACTCCACACATGGGAATTCTCTTCACTGGACAAGACCAACTTGATGTTCGCTACCACTTCATTAGATCCAAACATGAAGAAGGTGAACTTAAAGTGCATCATGTTTGCAGCTCAGAACAGCTAGCTGATATAATGACTAAACCTCTTCCACGAAACAAATTCCACTACTTAAGAGGTCTACTGAACATTTTGGATCGAGAGGGAGTGTTGGAATAAGCGATCCAAAGATTGGCGTGGAGCCAATGGCGTGGGGGATCCACCAATCAACGGCCACGGCGGCGCTGCGGTCGACGTCACTATCTACTTGCCTTTAAAATGTTGTTACTTTAACATCTTGTTTTAAGTTACTTTGTTTAATAAATAATCCTTTTATTCCTTGATTCAATCTCAAACTTCAACACAAACATTTCAAAGTTTCTTTCCTTATGAAATTCCGAAATATTTTCGACCAAACTATTATAATTCACAATTTATCACAGATCATGGAAATTTCAGGTTTTTCTTAAGAAAATTCAGGCTGTGCAAGATTCGACATGTTTCTGTGGATTGGGGGAACAAACTTCAATACATCTCTTGCTAGATGTCTTTCAAGATTACAGAGTCAACAACGATTTAATAGCTTTAGGTCCTAGTGATTTAATTTCAAATAAGGACACATGTATAAAATTTAATTTCCTTTGTAAATATATTTTGGATTTCATTAAGAAAAATGGTCTTTGATGTAACGATCTCAAGGAAATATTGGACATATTATATGGTTGTAAACAATATATAGGTGTATGCGTATATATGTGTGTATATATGTACATATTTCAAATTTAATGATGTAACTGTAAATAAAATTCAAAGAATATCTCTATATGTAAATAATATTTATGAATCTTTCTAAGTTACTTTCTGTGTATCTTTCCATGTTGAATATTTTCTTTGTTATATTTGTATGTACATTTAGCGCAAGTGTCCCTAGGGGGAAATAACGTTTTGAATTGAAATAAATAAATTGTACGCTAGAGACCTATATAAAGGATCTTTATCTAATGTTAGGTACAAATTATCAAACATCTCGGAAGGTACACCATAGATACCATTGCAACCATTTCACACTTAACCTATATAAAGTATCTCTAACCAATGGAAGGTAAAATGGTCTAATTACTCGAAGACACATTTTAATTACCATAGCAACAATTATACACTGATTCTATATAAGGTACCACTATCCATTGGTAACTACAAATTGTCAAATGTCAGGAAAGGTACACCATAAATACCATAGCAACCATTTAACACTATATTCCTTTATGACGGAACTCTATCCTTGGTTGGTTCAAATAGTCTAATATCTCTAAAGATATACTATAAATACCATAGGAACCATTGTACACTAGACCTATATAGAGAACCTCTAAACAATGGAAGTTACAAAATGTCAAATATTAAAAGAGACATCAAAATACCATTGCAACCATTGTAAACAAGACCTATATAAAGGACCTCTAACCAATGGTAGGTGCATATGTTCAAATGTGAGGATAGGTACACCATAAATACCAGGGCAATCATTGGACACTAGACCTATATAAAAAAATCTCTAAACAATGGAAGGTACAAATCGTCAAATATATCTAAAGGTACACCATAAATACCATAGAAACCATCGTACACTAGACATATATAAATAATCTATGACCAATTGAAGATACACAAATGGTGAATTTTCGTAGGGACTTCATAAATACCTTTGCAACCATTGGACACTGAACCTATATGAAGGACTCGTAACCAATAGTAGGTACAAATGTTCGAATATCAGAAAAGGTACACCATAAATACCATAGCAACCATTGGACCTTCGACCTATATAAAGAATCATTAACCAATGGAAGGTAAAAATCGTCAAAAACTCGAAATGACATATACTATTGGTGGTCCCAAGGCACCTTCGAATGGAAATCCTGAGCGACCTGCATGACGCACCTACCGCTGGACATCTGGGTTTCGCTAAAACCTACGACAGAGTCAAGAGAAGGTTCTACTGGCCAGGGCTGTACAGAAGTGTGAAGTGGTACGTGGGCCATTGTCAGGACTGCCAGCGTCGTAAGGGTGTACTTCAATTGCCACCTGGTTATCTGAAGCCCATTCCGCCTCCGGACAGTCCCTTCCAAAAGGTCGGGATAGATTTATTAAGACGCTTCCCCATATCTCAAGGAAAAGAGAAATGGATATTCGTTTGTACCGACTACCTCACTAAATACGCCGTAACACAAAGTCTAAGATCAGGAGAAGCCCAGGAAATCGCGAAATTTCTTTTAGAAGATGTCATACTTAAACATGGAGCCCCTCGAGAAATAGTAATGGATCGAGGTCGAAATTTCCAATCAAAACTCCTTCAGGAGCTGACAAATAAATGTGGCATCAAAAAGGTGACAACAACGGCATACCATCCCCAAACCAACGGCTTAACAGAAAGATTAAACAGAACAATTGCCGTCATGCTATTAATATATTATATGGACCTTGACCAGAAGAACTGGGACAAGATGTTGCCCTTCATCACGTTTGCCTACAATACGGCCAAACAAGAATCGACTGGCTTCACGCCATTCTTCCTGATCCATGGAAGGGAGGCCGGGACGACCCTCGACACTATCTTCCCCTGCAGTGGCTCGCCCGAGGGAGAGGCATTCATTCAGAATTTGGGAACAAGAGACGAAGAGGCAAGACAAATAGCCCGCCATCACATATTCAAGGCTCAAGAGACGAACAAAACTAACTACGACGATCGACATACAGGAAAGATCTACGAACCAGGAGACCTGGTCTGGATCTTCATTCCTATTCGACGTGTTGGATTTTCTGAAAAACTCCTTGGACGATACTTTGGTCCCTTCAGGGTTACAAAGAAAATATCGGACGTGACCTACGAGGTCGAAGCAGTCAGTGAACAAGGTAGAAAACAAAAGAAGCGCGACACCGTCCATATCCTCAGGATGAAGCCGTACTATGACCCATCAAGACAGGAAGATTCGTCGAGTGTAGATAACTCTACGTCTGGACAAGAGGAGGAACTGAGATAAAGCTGTAGAACAGCTTTTCATGGGAGAGGGAGTAGTGTAGCATAAGCCGACTTCATGTAAATATATCCATTGTCATTTTTTTATTGTAAAAATACACTATATGTAAATTAGGTAGAGAGATATAAAAAAAAATATCTTTTGTTTGTTGAGTTGAGTTAGTTAAACTTGTCTCGCTTATTGAATTGCTTTTGATTGTCATACGACTTGCTAATTATTTCATCACTACAATATGAAGCATCTGTTGACATTTCATAAGGCAATGACTCATCCGGGATTGCCAATATTGGTTTTGACGTGATGATATCAATAAGTTTCAAATATGCCTCTTCACATTCATCAGACCAGATAAAACTAGAATCATTTTTCTTCAGGTTGTCCAACGGTCGAACTATCTTGGCATAGTTTGGTATATAGGCCCGAAAATGACCTGTAAATCCAGTAAAACATTGTAGTGACTTAAGGTTATATGGGGGTCTCATGAGTTTAGCATTTTCGATTACTTCCTCCTTCATTTGCTTCGAGTTACCGTTGATAATTCTACCTAAAGGTTCCACCTCAGATACACAAATTTGGCACTTGCCCACGTTCACTGTCATATTATATTGATTCAGTCTATTGAGAACTTTGTAAGTGAGAAAAGCACATTCTTCAAGGGTTGGGGCGCCACAAGAAATGTCGTCAATGTAAACTACCATTCTGAGTTCAAATAAATCAGCCAACATCTCGCTCATAACCCTTTGAAATCTAGGAAGTGAATTTTTCCTCCCGAACGATAGTCTCTTAAAGGTGTTACAAAAGCAGAAACCTTCTCGTGACTTTAGTCAGACCGACTTGCCAAAACCCATCCTTCAAATCAATTTTTGTAAAGTATCGACAACCCCCAAATTTATTGATGATTGAGTCGGTTCTAGCAAAAGGTTCCAAAAGGTTCTCTTCATTCAACTGTCGATAGTCAATACAGAGTCGGTAGGACGAGTCCTTTTTAGAAACTAGAATACAAGGTGATGCGTACTCAGAAGTAGAAGGAGTAATAATACCCCCATCTAGCATCTCCTTGATTTTTCCATCAGTCCTCTTGTGATCCGACATAGGGTAAGGTTTGCACGCCACGATGTTATTATTGGGCTTCAATAGAAAGTCGATCTCGTGCAATGGTAATTCCTTTTTGGAGACATTGCAAAGCTTGTGAATATAGTGATCAGGTCATCGTTGATAAAATAACTTCTTTTAACCGCAAAGACAAGCACTTAATCTCATTAGTCCCGAGTTTCATTGAATTCGGAGATCCCTCATGGTGGGCTTTCATATTAACAGTTCGAATGGCATCTCCCTCAATATTGTCGCCGTCATCATTATCTGTTGATCGTAAACCAGAAGTTCCACCTCAATATTCTCAGTAGCTCGGACATGACTTCGGTCAATCATTGTTATTAGTGTCTCTGATGGATAATTTTTCCATTATTAATTTGGCCAAAAGGTCTCTCCTCATTAGATTGATAGAAGAATCTGGATCCAAGAAAGCAACAGGTTTTACACCATTTATAATAACGGGCAACATAGAATCGGGACTTTTGCAAGACAAAAATAGGATCGATTTTGTCATCGGGATCGAACAACCCTCTAAATTTATTTTTTTTTTTTTAGAGAGAAGGCACAGAATTATTTTGATTGTTCATTGTGATGCCTCCTCAATTTGATCAAGTTTGGCAAAATAGGCTGGCTTCTTGACCACTGTGTTGCCAGTTGTCTGGTAGGGCTTGGGTTCAAAAGTTTTTTTCTCCAAACTGGGATGGATATTTTTCAGCAGCTGAAGAAGAGTCTCTTTCTTTTCGATTTTCACAGTTGACAACTGATTCTACATATCTGGGGGTAGCTCGTGAATCACTCCAAATATCAATAGCTTTCCATCTAAGCCTGGCATCCCTAATAGCATTTTCCTTTGTTTTTGGTGGAAGTAATCGATCAGAGAGCCGCCTCGATATCTCCACTTGAACGCCCTATCATATTTATCTATGGGGTTATCCTCAAATGAGGATACAAAATCTTCTTCCCATTTTTCCAAGTAAAGTTGCATTCATCAGAAAGTCTGCTGTCGAACCACAATTGTGGAGTTCCCCCTAGGTAGTTTCTCATACCATATATTCTGGATTGATCTTTTACCCAACCATTATTTGCACAGACATTTTCATATAGGGTTATCCAAGTGGCTGGATCTAAGTTATTACCGGAGAATTCGGGTGCTTTCATTTCGGCATGTCTTGGTGCATATTCATGCTGGTTTAAACTTAAAAATTTTAAAGTAAAGAATTAACTAGTTTTTGTTGTTCTGCTACAGTAGTTATCAATTTGCTGAAAATGCCTTCTGTTAATAGAGATTTTGCATCTAATTCCTCCTCATCCATTACGCAAATTTGTATATTTTGTATATTTCATTTATTTTTGATGGAACTATGACAAATCTATTGGAATCCTTTTCTAAGTAGTAAGAAGTTAGATTCTTTCCCCATTTAAACACGAGCGCGTGCTAAATGAGCAATTGAAATTCTTCAGGGATAGATAGAACATTAGCATCAGAGTTAAAGCTATAGCCAATTACCTTTTTATTCTTAAAATGCAGGATGATCGATCCTGTCGGCTGCGCCATTTTTGTGATGTTCATTAGATTAAATAAAAAAATATGCTTTATCAAATTAAGAAACATATTTTTATTATATATCTTTCTAATGTCAAACAAACACTTTTTAATATATTCATAACAACAACAATTACAGTGCTGCCGAATCCAAACAATCAAAATTAAATTAAATAAACAAAGTATATTACACACTGAACATATAAAAGACCACTATTCAAACTAAAAATGCTTCAATGACCCCGATTCTTGCAAAAGTCCAACCCCACCAGCGAGTGCAAGTAACCAAACGGGGTTCTGGCACATTTGTAAGTGCAAAGTCGAACTGCTTTTCACATGCTTAAACATATGGAGCACTTGCAGTAAAAGCAGTCGCCTTCTACCCACCATGATTATCATGGCCTATACCACATTTACAAGGGATAAGCAAAAATAAAGGACCACTATCCTATAGTAACTATGAATGGTCATATGTCAAAAAAGGTACACCATAAATACCATAACAACCATTGAACACTATATTCCTATATTGAGGAACTCTATCCTTGGTAGTTACAAATGGTCAAATATCTCTAAACGTACACCATAAATATCATAACAACCATTGTACACTAAACCTATTAAAACAACCTCTAACCAATGGAAGTTACAAATGGTCAAATATTCGAAGGGACATCATAAATACCATTGAAACTACTGTACACTAGACCTTTATAAGCACCTGTAACCAATGGTAAGGTACAAATGTTCAAATATCAGGAAAGGACATAATAAATACAATAGAAACAATTGTACACTGAACCTATATAAAAGACCACTACCCAATGGTACCTACAAATAGTCAAATATCAGGAAAGGTACACCATAAACATCATAGCAACAATTGGACACTAAACTTCCATAACGGACACTATCCTTGGTAGGTACAAAGAGTCAATTATCTCTGAAGGTACACCATAAATACCATAGCAACCATTGTGAACTAGACCTATATAAATAATCTCTGACAAATCAAAGTTACAAATGGTCAAATATCTCGATGATACATCATATATACCATAGAAACAATTGTACACTGTACCTATATAAATGACAACTATACAATTGTAGCTAAAAATGGTCGAATATCAGAAATATTACACCATAAAAACCATATCCACAATTAAAAACTATACCTATATGAAGGAATTCTATTAATGGTAGGCTTGAATTATCAAATAACTCTAAAGGTACACCATAAATACCATAGCAACCATTGGTCAATATACCTATATGAAGGAACTCTATCCTTGGTAGGTTCAATTGATCTAATAATTCGAAGAGACATTATAAAGACCATAGAAACAATTATACGCAGAACCTATATAAAAGGCCACTACCAATTGTAGGTACAAATGGTTAAATATCAGGAAAGGTACATATTAAATACCATAGGAAATATTAGTCACTAGACCTTAAAAAAGGGCTCTATTATTTTGGTAGGTAGAAATAGTCAATTATCTCTAAAGGTACAACCTAGACACCATAGCAACCATTTTACACTGAAAATATAAAGGACCACTACCAATAATAACTACACATGCTCAAATGTCAGGAAGGGTACACCATAAATACCATAGCAACCATTGAACACTATATTCCCATATAAAGGAACTCTATCTTTGGTAGGTACAAATTGTCATAAATCTTTGAAGGTACACCATATATACCATAGCAACCATTGTACACTAGAACTATATGAAGTATCTCTATCCAATGTTCGGTACATATCATCAAATATCTCGAAAGGAACACCATAGATATCATTGCAACCTTTGAAAACTAGACTTATATGACCTCTATCCAATGATAGGTACAATTTATCAAATTTCTGAAAAGGTACACCATAAATACCATAGCAAGCATTGTACACTATATTCCAATATAAAGGAACTCTATCCTTGGTAGGTACAAATTGTCATAAATCTTTGAAGGTACACCATATATACCATAGCAACCATTGGACAATATACCTATATGAAGGAACTCTATCCTTGGTAGGTACAAATGGTCAATTATCTCTAAAGGTACACCACATATATACCATAGTAACCATTGGACACTCGACCTATATAAACGACCTCCAACCAAGGGAAGGTACAAATGGTCAAATATCTCGTAAGGAATCAAATATTCCATAGCAACAATTGTACACTGAACCTGTATGAAGGACCCATATATAGTTATAACTACAAATGGTCAAATGTCAGGAAAGGTATAATATAAATACCATAGCAACCATTGGACTCTATGCCTATATGAAGGAACTCAATCCAATGTTAGGTACAGATAATCAAATATCTCAGAAAGTACACCATAGATACCATAGCTACCATTGAACACTAGACCTATATAAAGGATCTCTACCCAATGGTAGGTACAAATGGTCAAATATCTCTAAAGGTACACCCTAAATACCATAGCAACTATTGTAACCTAGAACCATATGAGAACATTATCCAATGTTCGGTACAAATCATCAAATATGTCGAAAGGTACACCATAGACACCATAGCAACCATTGAACATTAGACCTATATTAACTATCTATAACCAATGGAAGTTACAAATTGTCGAATATCTAGAATATATTCATAAATTGCATAACAACAATGGCACACTGAACCTATATGAAAGACCAATATCCAATGGTACCTACAAATGGTCTGAAGTCAGGAAAGGTACACCATTAATACATTAGCAACCATTGGAAACTATACCTATATGAAGGAATTCTATCCACTGTTAGGTACAGATTTTCAAATATCTCGGAAGGTAAACCATAGATACCATAGCAACAATTAAACACTAGAGTTATATAAACACCTCTATCCAATGGTATGTACAAATGGTCAAATTGCTCGAAAGAATTCATAAATTCCATATCAACAATGGCACACTGAACCTATATAAAAGACCAATATCCAATGGTAACTACAAATGGTCTAATGTCAGGTAAGGTACACCATTAATACCAAAGTATACCATAAATACCATAGCAAACATTGAACAATATACCTATATAAAGGACCACTATCCAAATATAGGTACAATGGTTGAATATCAGGAAAGGTACACCATTAATACAATAGCAACCATTAAAACACTATACTTATTTGAAGGAACTCTATCCAATGTTAGGTACAATTTATCAAATATCTCGAAAGGTAAACCATCAATACCATAGCAAGCATTGACAATATACCTATATGAAGGAACTCTATTCTTGGTACGTACACTGAATCTATATATAGGACCAATAATCAATGGTAACTACAAATGGTCAAATGTCATGAAAGGTACACAATGAAAACCATAGCAACTATTGGACACCATACCTATATGAAGGAACTCTATACAATGTTAGGCACAGTATATCAAATATCTCGGAAGGTACACCATACATACCATAGCAACCATTGAACACTAGAGCTATATAAAGACCTTTATCCAATGGTAGGTACAAATGGTTAAATACCTCGAAAGAATTCATATATTCCATAACAACAATGGCACAATAAACATATATAAAGGACAAATATCCAATGGTAACTACAAATGTTCAAATTTCAGGAAAGGTACACCATAAATGCCATTTTACAGTAAACCTATATAAAGAACCACTAACCAAAGGAAGATACAAATGGTCAAATATCAGGAAAGGTACACCTTAAATACCATAGCAAACATTTGACAATAGACCATAATAGAAGACTCTATCCTTTGGTAGGTACAGATAGTCAATCATATCTGAAGGTTAAACATAGTAAGCATAGCAACCATTTTACAATTAACATATAAAGGACCAATATCCAATTGTAACAACAAATGGTCAAATGTCAGGAAAGGTACGACATAAATACCATAGCAACCATTGAAAACTATATTCCTATATAAAGAACTCAATCCTTGGTAGGTACAAATGGTCAAATATCTCTAAAGGTACAGCTTTAATACCATTGCAACCATTGTACCCTAGACCTTTTTAAAGAATCTCAAACCAATGGGAGTTACAAATGGTCAAATATTCGAAGGTACACCAAAAATATCATAGCACCAATTTGACACTAAACTTCTATAACTGACTCTATTCTTGGTAGGTACAAATAGTGAATTATCTCAAAAGGTACACCATAAATACCATAGCAACAATTGTGATTAAACCGATATAATGTGAATCTCTAAACAATATAAGATTATAATGGTAAAAAATTCGAAGGACATCATAAATAGCATAGCAACAATTGAACACTGAACCTATATAAAGGACCATTATCCAATGGAAGGTACAATGGTCAAATATCGCGAAAGGAATAAAAAATATCATAGCAACAATTGTGTACTAGACCCATATATAAAGACCTCTATTCAATGGTAGGTACAAATTATCAAATTACTAGAAAGGTACAACTAAAATACCATAGATACCTTTGGACAATTTACATATATGAAGGATCACTATCCACCTGTTTGGTACAAAGGGTTCAATATCGGGAAAGGTACACTATAAATACCATAGCAACCATTGAACACTAAAATATATATAAAGAATCTCCAACAAATAGAAGTTACAAATGGTCAAATATGTCGATAGGACCTTATAAATACAATAGAAACAATTGTAAACTGAACCTATATTAATGACAACTATACAATTGTAGGTACAAATGGTCAAATATCAGAAAGGATACACCATAAAGACCATAGTAACCATTGGACACTATACCTATATGAAGGAACTCTATCCTTGGTAGGTTCAACTGGTCAAATATCTCTGAAGTTACACCATAAATACCATGGCAACAATTGGACAATATACCTATATGAAGAAACTCTATCCTTTAAGGTACAAATGGTCAAATATCTCTAAAGGTACACCGTAAATACCATAGCAACAATTGTACACTTGACCTATATAAAGGATCTCTACCCAATGGTAGGTACAATTAATTCAATAGACCTTCATAAAGGACCTCTATCGTTTTCAGGTTCTAATGATCAAATATCTCTGAAGATACACCATTAATATCATAGCAAACATCTTACACTAGACCAATATGAAGGACCCTTTTACATAAATACTATAGAAAATATTGTACATTGAATCTATATAAAGGAAAAATATACTACTATTTTCTATATGGTAACTACATATGGTCATATGTCAGTAAAGTTACACCATAAATACAATAGCAACCATTGGACACTGAAACTATACCTTTCCTATGGTATTTTTGGTGTATCTTTCGAGATAATTGACTATTTGTACCTGCACGAATAGAGGCCTTCATATAGGTCTATGTGTTCAATGGTAGCTCCGGTATTCAGGGTGTACCATTCCTTTAAATTGACCATTTGTACCTACCATTGGATAGTGGTCCTTCATAGACCTTGAGTGTACAATTCTTGCTAAGGTATTTATGATGTCCTTTCGTAATATTAGACCATTTGTGCCTTCCATTGGTAGAGGTCCTTAATATGGTTTAATGTACAATGGTTTGCTGTGTTATATATGGTATACCTTCACTGAAATTTACCATTTGTACCTACCATTGGATGGAGTTCTACCATATAGCTCTAGTGTAACATGGTTTCTATGGTATATATGTTGTCAATTTCGTGATATTTGATAATTTTTACCTACCAAGGATAGTGTTTTTTTTTTATATAGGTCTAATTTCCAATTGTTGCTAAGGTATTTATTGTGTACCTTTTCTGATATATGACAATGTGTAGTTACCATTGTAAAGTGGTCCTACTATAGATTCAGTGTACAATTGTTGCTATGTTATTGTCAAATATCAGAAAAGATGCACCATAAATACCTCAGCTAGTTATATATAAAAGTTCTCTTTCAAATTAAAGGAACAAATAGTCGAATATTTCGAAAGGAAGTCATTAATTCCATAGCAACAATTGTACACTCAACCTATATAAAGTATCGTTAACCATTGCGAGGTACAATTGTTCGAATATTCGAAGGGACATCATGAATACCATAACGACAATTGTACACTGAACCTATATAAAGGACCACTATCCAATGGTTGATACCAAATGATCAAATATCAGAAAAGGTACACCATGAATGCCTCAGCAACCATTGGACACTAGACCTATTAAAATAATATATAACCAAGGGAAAGTACAAATTATCAAATATCTCTAAAGGTAAACCATTAATAACATAGCACAACCATTTTACACTAGACCTATATAAAGGACCTCTATCCAATAGTAGGTAAATATTATCGAATATCTCGAAATTGACACCATATATACCATAGCAACCATTTTACTCTTGAAATAGTGGACCTCCATCCAAGGGTAGGTACAAATGGTCAAATTTGAAGAAAGGTATGCCATAAATACCACAGCAACCATTGTACACTACACCAATGTAAAGGACCTCTAACCAATGGAGGGCACAAATGGTCTAATATTACAAATGAACATCATAAATACCATAGCAAGAATTGTACAATCAACCTATATGAAGCCCACTATCCAATGGTAGGTACGAATAGTAAAATAAAAGGAATGGTACACCATAAATACCATAGCAACCATTGTACACTATTCCTATATAAAGGTTCTCTAACCAATGGTAGGTACAATTATTTAAATATCTCGAAACGATATAATATAATAAATACCATAGCAACCATTGTACACTAGACCAGTATAAAGGTCCTCTATCAAATCGAAGATACAAATGGTCAAATATCACGAAAGGTATCATAAATACCAGAGTAAACATTGTACAATAGACCTATATAAAGCATCTCTAACAAATGATAGGTACAAATGGTCTAATTTTTCAAAGAAACATTATAAATACCATGGTAAACATTTGACACTAGACCTTAATAAAGGACTCTATTCTTTGGTGAGTAAAAATAGACAATTATCTCTAAAGGTACAACATAGAAACCATAGCAATCATTTTAGAATAAACATATAAAGGACTACTATCCAATGGTAACTACAAATGGTCAAATGTCAGTAATGTTACACCATAAATACCATAGCAACGATTTAACACTATATTCCTATATGAATTCTTGGTAGGTACAAATGGTCAAATACCTCTAAAGGTACATCATAAATACCATAAAAACCATTGTACACTAGACCTATATAATGAATCTCAAACCAATGGAAGTTATAAATGGTCATATATTCAAAGGGACATCAAAAATACCATTGCAACCATTGTACACTAGACCTTTATAACGGACCTGTAACAAATAGTAGGTACAAATGTTCTAATATCAGGAAAGGTACACCATATATACTATAGAAACCATTGGTACTCAACCTATATAGATAATCTCTAACAAATGGAATTTACAAATGGTCAAATATCTCGTTGGGACACAATAAATACCATAGAAACAATTGTACACTGAACCTATATAAATGACAACTTTCCAATGGTAGGTACAAATAATTAAATATCAGGAAAGTTACACCATAAATAACATAGCAACCATTGAAAACTACACCTATATAAAGAGTCTCTAACAAATCGAAGTTACAAATGGTAAACTATCTCGTTGGGACACCATAAATGCCATAGAAACAATTGTACACACACATATATACACATATATAAAGGCCCACTACCCAATGTTAGGTTCAAATAGTCAAAAATCAGGATAGGTACACCATAAATATCAATGCAACAATTACTCAAACTTCTATAACGGACTCTATCCTAGGTAGGTACAAATAGTATATTTTCTCTAAATTTACATTATAAATAACATAGGAACCATTGTGCGCTAGATCTATATAAAGGCCCTCTATCCAATGGTAGGGGAATAATTATCAACCAATTCGAAAGTTACACCATAAATACTATATAAACCATTATATACTAGACCAATATAAAGGACATCTAACAAATGGAAGGTACAATTGGTCAAATATCTCGAAGGGACAATATAAATACCATTGCAACCATTGTACACTGAACTTGAATAAAGGATCACTATCCAATGGTAGGTACAAATTTTCACAAATCAGGAAAGTTTCACCATAAATACAATAGCAAATATTGGACACTAGACCTTCATAGAAGACTCTAACTTTGGGTAGGTTCAAATAGTCAATTATCTCTGAAGTTACAACATAAATAGCATAGCATCCATTGTATACTAGATGAATATAAAGGACCTCTAACAAATGAAAGGTACAAATGGAAAATATATTGAAAGGTACATCATAGATACCATAGCAACCAATGTACAAAGACTTATTGTACCCTGAACCATCATAAAAGCCAACTATCTAATGGTAAGTACAAATGGTCAAATATCAGGAAAGGTACACCATATATACCAGAGTAACAATTATACATTAAACCTATATGAATGAATCTAACATTGGTAGGTACAAATAGTTTATTATCTCTGAAGAATATCCAATGGGAGGTACAGATGGTCAGATATCAAGTAAGGTACACCATTAAAAACCATAGCAACCATTAGACACTATGCCTTTATAAAGGAACTCTATCCTTGGGTAGATACAAATGATCGAATATCCCTGAATATCTCTATATATATAAATATGAATGTTTGTATGTTTGTCTGTCTGTACGTCCGGTATACAAATTCGCAATAGTTCACTAATTCAAACCAAAATTTCCATACATAGGTAAAAGAATACGGGGAAGACGATAGGCTATTTTAAAAAATATATAAATCAATTATTAAAACTATATATTTTTAGTCAGAAAATGATGATGACGATATTGCTGTATCATGTTTGTTTATCAGATACAAAATTATATCGGAAAAAATTCCAAAGAGCAGAGACCACGGGTGAAACCAGTTCATTATTTTGTATGCAGGAACAAAATTCTAACAGAAAAACATTCATTCGAGCAGAAAACAAAAGCCAGATCATCTTTCTATAAAAATATCGCTTCTCAGACACAAAGTTTGGAGCGGGACGTTTCACAAGAGTGACATCCACGGCGCCAATTTATAATTGTAACGAATAGTATTTGAATAGGGTACATTTAATAGGGTAAAACCCGGACGTTGCCCGGGTCATTCGGCTAGTACACTATAAATACCATAGCAACCATTTGACACTAGACTTAAATAAACGGCCTCTATCCAATTGTAGGTTCAAAATTTAAATATCAGGAAAGGTACAAGATGAATTTAATAGCAACCATTGGACACTAGACCTTTATAAAGGACTTATATCCAATTATAGGTACAAATTATCAAATATCCCGAAAGTTACACCATAATACCCTAGGAAACCATTGAACAATAGACCTATATGAAGGACAACTATCAAAGTACAAAGGGTCAAATATCATTAAATGTACACCACAGATAACATCGCATCCATTGAACAATACAAAATATTATATCATTGGAAGGTACAAATAGTCAATTATTTCTGAAGGTATATCATAAATACCATAGCCACCATTGTACACTAGACCTATTTTAAGGATATCTAATCAAAATAAGGTACAAATGGTGAAATATCTCAAAGAGACATCAAAAATACCATAGCAACCATTGAACTAAAGACCTAAATAAAGTTACACCATCCAATGGTAAGTACATTTGACCATTATACCTATATGAAGGAATCTACCTTGGTAGGTACAAATAGACAATTATCACTGAAGATACACCATGAATACCATGCAATTATTGTATACTAGACCTATATAAAGGATCTCTAACCAATAAAAGGTTTGAATGGCTAAATATCACGAAACGATATCATAAATACCTTAGCAACCATTGTACACTAGACCTATTTAAAAACTTCTATTCAATGGTAGTTACAAACAAATAGTCAAATATCAGTAAAGATAGACCATGAATACCATAGAAGCCATTGTGCACCAGATCTATCTCAACTACAAATATTTTCGGTAGGTACAAATGGTCAAATATCTCTAAAGATATACCATAAATACCATAGAAACCATTGTGCACTAGACCTATATACAGGTGATCCAAAAGTCCCGCACTATTTTAAAAATTAATAACTCCGCGAATATTTGCGCTAGAGCAATGCGGTAAACACCATTGTGTTCAGGTTGCAATGGGAATTTTTATGGCAAATAATGAAAAATTCGAAATTGATTTTAGTTACAATTTTATTCGCTAGATGGCGCTCCTACCATAATCAGAGATTAAGCGGCCAAATTGTTTGATAAATTGAAAAAAATAAATGGGCGACACGTTTATTTCCTTTTTTAATACCAGGAAAGAACCTTAATAATATCAAATGATAAATTAATAAAACACCATCATAATTGGATGACAATTTTTAAATGCAATCCGAGATATGTAAAATAGGTAAATGCAAATTAAAACATGTAGCAAAAATATTTATATTTTAGATGGGGTTTTGTGAAATAGATTGAATGTTTGAAAAACACTGCTGATATCAATACACTATTTTTTGAAATGTTAATATAATACCAAAAATTTATGATGGCACTATTAATAGGATTTCTTGCTCTAAGGAATGTGTAGTTTCTTGACTGATTGGCGACACTTGACTATTCAACTGGATATTAGTCATGATCCAACAAATAAAATATAGAGGGTAGTGACAAAATATATTTGTCGTATTTTATTCCAAATATCCTATGGGCTGGTCAAATTTTATCATCACTTATTATATTGTACACAATTTTAAAAATGTTTCCCCTCAAATAAAAATCATTTTTAGATCGACCTTTTGCGTTGAAAAACGTGATAGTAAAATCATTTTGTATTATTTTTGCACAACATTTCTAAAGTTATTGGTGTACAGAAAATATTCCTCATGCTATTTCTTCTAATGAGCGAAAAGCGAAAAACTAAACATAAGGGGTAAGGTTGTGTGTACCAATGCTATTCGAGAAGTTATAACACTTTGGTTTGCACGACATAATATGTGAGCAAATGACAAATAAAAAATTACTGTTCACAAAAAAAAAAGTCAAGATGTTGGTAGATAATGTAATACATGACAGCTTATAAAACACATGAGGTAACTTGCCTTCTCTCTTGTATTAGGTCACAATCCTTTCTCAATTTGGCGCCCTTCATTCTCAAACACTGCCTGCAGACGATAGATGACAGATTGGACTACATTAAATAACATATCTGTTGAAATTGATAAAACGTGCCATCTGATAGAAGCCTTCATAATGGACAATGTGGTAGGCCAGCATCGATAAACACACGATTTAATGTACCCCCATAACCTAAAATCGCAAGGCGTCAAGTCTGGTGATCTTGGAGGCCACTGGTATATAAAGTGGCGACTTATCACACGATTTTCACCGGACGTATCCTTCAGCAATTGTTTGGCACCTCTGGAGATATGAGGAGGTCCTCCATCTTTCATGAATGTTATTTCGCTTAGTGCTTGTCTGCCCTGCAATATGGGAATACTCTTTTCTCTCAAAAGTTGAACATAAAGTTCACCAGTTACAAAAACGGTTTTAAAAGTTCTTCCATTGATTTTTCAAAGAAAAATGGCCCAATAATAAAAGAAGAAGTGAACCCACACAAAACTGTAACTCTAGGCTGATAAAGTGGTATTTCTGTAAAAATCCTAGGGCTTTCTGTTGCCCAAATGCGGCTGTTTTGAATGTTAAATTCTCCGTTTAGAGAAAAGTGAGCATCATCTGTCCACAGAACATTCGACAGCCAGTTTTTATCAATATCAATTTGCCGGAAAACCCATGCAGCGAATTCTTGACGCATCTCAAAATCGCCAACTTTCAGCTCGTGAAATCTTTGAATTTTGTATGGGTACACACAATAGAGACATTACCACAGACCAATTTTAACAACCCTGAACTTCAAAATTGAGAATGTCCAACAGAATAAAAGAACATGGAACTTTAGGAAAGTCGACTTGAAAAGATTCACAGTAAAGCTTGAAGAACTGTGCAACGAAGAATTGAATTACAGAACGCTTGACAAAAAGTTGGAAAAATTCTCTTCGAACATATCCAAAGCTGCAAAAGCATCGATACCTAGAAGGAGACGTAAAGACCTGTGGATACCTTACTGGAAGGACCACAACATCGAGGCAATGATATCAGAGAGAGAGACAATATCAATGAACTTCTTAAAACAAATAAAACAGAAGAAAACAGAAAGGAACTCATTGAAATTAGTCACAAAATAGAACAAGAAATTTGGATATACAAACAAGAATAAAGGCAGAATCCCGCGAAAAAATGGATTCAAGAAAAGACAACCAACATTTGAATATGATTAGAGTGTTAGAAAACAATCAAAACAAACACCAACCCTCCAATACTCTAACCGATATGAATAGAACAGTGAGAACGAGAACAAACAGATGGCTGACATAATTGCTGAATATGTTTCAAGCACTTCCATACTCAACTATACGAATGAAGACAGAACTCTAAAAAAATAATATAAACAAGTTAGTTAAACAAGCAAGAAACTACCATCAACAAGATATTTTCGAAAGGCTTCACACTGAATGAGCTAAACTCATCAATAGAAAAATCCAAGAGGTCACCAGGAGATAATCTAATCTTTGGTCAAATGATTAAATACTTTGGAGACAAAGCTAAAAATCAACTCCTACGAATACTGAACATTTCATGGCAAACTGGTAAACTACCAAAGAATTGGAAGATATCAATTATAGTGCCAATACTGAAACCGAACAAAGATGCCAAGGAATCCAAGAACTATCGGCCAATTGCTCTTATCAGCATACTTTGTAAAATAACAGAACGAATTATCCAATCTAGGCTCATAGTCTGGCTCACTAACAATAATAAAATAAACTACTACCTGTTCTACCGCGTTAGGGTAAAGGTTCGAGCTGCAGTGAGAACTATAAATTAATAATTTATATTTTAATAAGTCCAAAAATTACATACAATTATAAGAAGCAGATGGAGTACAGTTTTTACTCCACCAGCGCCTAGAGTATTATATAATAGAAGGAAACGCCACAGGTTGTAGCGACGCGCGGTAAACAGCCAGCGAGATCAGGCGGTGTTCGAAAAAGTGCGCGTGCAGCCCCCGGTGCGCGCGCAGGCCGGCTGGCCAGCTCGCAGAATTCCCGGCGTCCCGTGCCCGCGTCGCCCGCTGGCATCCTCTTATCTCATGCCCCCCCTGGAGATCGGGACTTGGGACCGATCCAACGTAGTTGCTATAACGCGGGTTCGGTTCTCGGGTTCGAGGGGATAAGGTCTGCTGATGTTGAGCTGAGTTGGGTGGGGTGGTGTACGGTGGAGGCACGAAAGGTCGTAAGAATCTGCGATTACGGCGAAGAAGGCGTCCGGCGTCGGTCCGGATGAGGTAGCTGCGACCGCGCGGAAGTTGTTCGAGAACCTCAGCAAGGAGGGTCCAATGTTTTTGTGCGGTGATCCTGGACAAGGACTATTGCTCCCACTTCCAAATGTGAGAGTGGCTTGGCGTTGCGATTGTATCGCTTCCGGAAGGAATGTTCTCTTACATTTTGCTGCAAGAGGTACTGGGCCATCTGGATCTGCTGGGGCGTGCCAGAGATGGTGATGACCCGTTCGTTGCTACCAGGTTGAGACTCATCTATGGTGATCCCCGCACCAGACTCGCGCCGGATCTTCCTGATGCGTTGACCACCTTTCCCAATGATGGCACCGGCGAGATCATTTGGTATAGTGACTTGTGATGAGCCTTTTTTCGGGACGACTACCATAGGATGGCACCAATCGATGGCTTCGCCGACGGGTACCTGTTCGATTATCCCTTTCGCCAACATGGTATCGAGTTGAGTTTTGACGGGTCTCTCCAGTGAAAGGGAACGTTGTATGCCCGGTAGCGTTTGCAAGGAACGGCATCTTTAACTAGTTCGATAGACATGGGGGGTCCTTGCATGGGTTTTAACACTGTGTCGTCGAACGCTCTAGCATAATGGGTAAGGATAGACTGCTTATCGATCTCATTGGCTCTCACCGGGGTCAGCGGGAACGTTAGAACTTGTCCGTTGGTTATGGCATTGACGATCATTGAATGGGGCCAGTTATCCGGCAGAAGTCCTAAGGCTTTGCATCCGCTCTTGCTCAAGAGAGGGGCGTTCAGGTGCTTGCAGACTCCAACGGTAGTACTGTATGTTTTCCCGTTGAGATGCAGTGCCGCGACGAACGATCCACAAGGACTTAAGCTGATGCCGTTGGCTCCTACGCAAGGGACGTTCTTCGGGTTGAGTGCTGATCGGGTCTGCTCATCCAGTAACAGGAATTCTGATTCTGGGATTATATCCAGATCTGACCCCGGGTCCGCCAGCCAACGGATTTGGTGTAACTTATGGTTGATATCGGTCGGAATGGTTATGAGTTCGTTGCGTACTCCAGCTGCAACAACTGTGTTTGAGGGTCCTGGTTGGGACTGATTGTTTCTGGTTGCAGGTGGCGGGATATTAGGTTTGGTTGTGGGTTTCCGTTTCAGTTGTCGGCAAACCCTTCCGTAATGCCCGGTGATGCCGCATTTGTTACAATCTATGTCTTTTGCTGGGCACTGGTCACGGCGGTGTCTTGGGTTAGCCCCACATCCGGAGCAGGGGTCGTTAGGATCATAGGGTTTCTGAAAGAAACGGTTGGCCTTAGGTGAGGTTTCAGACGAGCTGGCTTGTTGAAGCTTGTAGGTTGATGGTGCACGTCTGGTTGCAATGAAGGCTTCGGGGGAGGTGGTTGGGGAGGGTGAAAGAGTCCGCGCCCACGGCGGTAGCACTCTCATGTGCGATGCAAATTGAGAGGACTCGGTCCAGGGAGAGGTCGGAATTGTACTGCTCCGCCAGTACTTTTCGTTGGAGGTCTTTATCAAACAGGCCACATATTAACCTGTCACGGATACGGAGTTGCTGTTGATAACCAGCAAGGGCAAACGTTTTCCCACAAGCTCTTTTTGTGCATATTGTAATACACGGGTCGCCGCATGTGCTGCACTTAAAATCCAGCTCATGTGCACACGAGTCATCAAGAGCTTTAAGGGCTGCGAAGTAGCGATCCACCGATTCTCCGGTTTGTTGGTCCCTACGATGAAAATCTTGCCGATCAAGGAGGGGGTTTCGCTTCTTGCGTAGGTAGGCCTCGAGAGCATTCACGGCTTCATCGAGGGTGGTGGTGGTAGAAATATGAAGGCGGCCTGATTGCCAAAGGATGGTCCATTTGGAATGGAGGGCGGCACGCAAAGTCACTTGCTGTGTGGATAGCGGGAAGGTGGCTACTTGTTGGGCGTCCACGTAGTCGTTCCAACGTTGTTTCCAATCGCGGAAAAAAGACATCGTTAACTCCTCCGGGGAAGCCAGTTTAGGAAGCTGGATGATTTTTGTGGCGTGGTGAGGAGGAGCTCCTAATGGGACTGTCGGTGTCGGATTCCGAGTAGCCATCTGCTGCAACAGTGCGGCTATGGACCTGAGGATGTCGGTGCTGGTCGGCGAGGCAGGGTTCTCTGGAGGGGTTTGGGATGGTCGGCGATTCCTTCTTGAGGGCATCTTGATTACTAATTGTCACTGAGCTGTCACTTAAAAAACGGCTATAATTAACCGAATGTCGACTGCGCCATGTTCCACCGCGTTAGGGTAAAGGTTCGAGCTGCAGTGAGAACTATAAATTAATAATTTATATTTTAATAAGTCCAAAAATTACATACAATTATAAGAAGCAGATGGAGTACAGTTTTTACTCCACCAGCGCCTAGAGTATTATATAATAGAAGGAAACGCCACAGGTTGTAGCGACGCGCGGTAAACAGCCAGCGAGATCAGGCGGTGTTCGAAAAGTGCGCGCGCAGGCCGGCTGGCCAGCTCGCAGAATTCCCGGCGTCCCGTGCCCGCGTCGCCCGCTGGCATCCTCTTATCTCACTACCAAACTGCCTATAGATCCAAACACTGTACACCTGATCAACTGTTATACCTATGCCAATCAATAATAGATTCTTTCCAGGAAAAACCGCCAAAGAAGACAACGGCCGTATTCCTGGATATGACCTCAGCTTTTGATCGAGTGTGGAGGAAGAAATTACTTAAAATGCTGCACAACATCGGAGTAAGAGGAAAAACCTTAATCTGGATTGCATACTTCTTAAGAGGAAGAAGGATAAAGGTTCGGGTCAATGGAGCATTTTCCAAGGACCGAAGAACATGGGCTGGTGTACCTCAGGGATCTGTGCTCAGTACTCTACTCTTCTCGCTATATATTAACTGTTGTGTATGTAAATAGATGAATATTATTTGTATTCTTCAAAGCCTCATTATGTAAAAATATATGTGTATATAAATTGGACATTTTTTGTTGGACAAACGTGAAGAATAAGAGCTAAATAAAGAGTCATGGTCAGGTTTGAGCTGTTGTACGTCTAATTACGACACAACAAAAGTGGCGACGAGGATGCGGGATCTACAGATCCAGTTGAAGCTGATAAAAACGGCGTCTACGCAAGTATAACTACTACTATAACTACTTTGTGTCTTGGACATAAAAACTAAAAGGAAAGGGATCAAATGGGAACACAAGCTGGCTATCCGGATGGAAGGACGTAGGGTAGCGTTGGTCAATAGGATGACCATCCTGGGGTAGTCATTGATGACAAGATGGGTTGGCAATACCAGGCGGAGGAGATGGTAGCGAGAGGCAGGGAGGCGTTGTGCAGGCCTGTCCTGGTTGGCTCTCAACAGGGGAGGAGGGTATTAGAGGGAACCTCTACCTCTCTTGTGTCGAGCCAATCCTGCTATATGCTTCCGGGGCTTGGTGGCGCCGAAACAGGGATCAGAAGGTGACAACAACTTGTGAATATATATATATATATATATATATATAAATGACCAAAAATGATTTGACAACTCTGTGTTTTGTGTGCTTCTAACTTGTAAATTGCAAACAAGAAGTTTATAATATTTTTTTTTGTTCTTTCCTGTTTTTAAATTGGATCTTAAATAAAATTAATGATATAAAAGGATTATATTTTTTAACTCAACCCAAATTAACACAATTGGCAGCAGAGTCCGTGGTTTATTGAATATTGTAATAAACGGAAATAATAGCAAACGACTTAAGCCTAATCGGCATTTATGCGTAAGGCAAAATAAATTTTGTTGTCTATAGAAAATCTTCAACAAAATATTGTTTTTTCCTTTTAATATTCAATATAAACTAAAAATTGTTGGAAAATAAAATGAACGAAATACCAATTGCAAAATTTGATGGTGATAATTTTCCAAGTTGGAAATATAGGGTTGAATCGATTTTAGAAAGCAAAGATTTGATCATTTTTTTGATTGAAGATCCTCCAGGAGAAGAATCAGAAAGACCTAAATGGAAAATAAAAGACTCACAAGCAAAAGGTATTATAACTTGTGCCATGACAGATTCTCAGGTTTCATTAATTCTCACATGCAAAACATCAAAACAAATATGGGCATCCTTAACCAAAAGATATGAAGGAGACATTAAAAGGAAAAGTATTGAGGCACGGAATAATGTGTTTCGCCTTCGGATGTATCCTGAAGAAAGTTGGGAAGACTACCTTCATAGATCAGAAAAATTATTAGAAAATGCCAGAATTATGGGAGCCACCATAGATGATGAAGAATTTATCTATTCGGTAATTAAAGGCCTGCCACAAAAATACAATATTATTGCCATGCAAATAAATACTATGAATAATCCTACACTTTCTGATATTAAATCACAGTTTTCCCTGTATCAAGAAAGGTACCATGAGATTTTTCATCCTCTTCTGCATATAAAGCATCACAATGTGAATCAAAGAAATTTTATCCAAAAAATAAATTTAAATATAAACCTGAGTGTTATATTTGTAACAAAATAGGACACAAAGCTAATGACTGCTGGCATAATCTAAAAAATAAAGGCAATAATAATAGATAATAATAGAAGAGAAGATCTTAACAAACCCAGCACAAGTGGCTATAAACCTAAATTTGATAATTGATCATCATTTTTGTGTCATTTACTGGGGGCAATTGTGAATATATAAATATAAATGACCAAAAATGATTTGACAACTCTGTGTTTTGTGTGCTTCTAACTTGTAAATTGTAAACAAGAAGTTTATAAAATTTTTTGTTCTTTCCTGTTTTTAAATTGGATCTTAAATAAATAATGATATAAAAAGGATTATCTTTTTTAACTCAACCCAAATTAACACACAACTCTAGAGAGGGTGCAGAGTACAGCGGCACTCAGAATCACAGGGGGATATCGCACTACCAGCAGTGAGGCCTTATTGGTCCTCGCTGGCTTTATTCCCCTGGGATTGAAACTAGAGGAGGAGACCATCAGACAGAAGATCTAGGAGAACAGGGAAGATGCCCTGGGACTTGAAGCGGGTGACCTGGAATGGAAGAGGGACCCAAGGAAGCCTCCGCAGTGGTTGCCAAAGTGGAATTGGAGTCCTGGAAGGCCGACAGGGATTGGCACGGAAGTTTTCACTGATAGGAATAAGTCCCCCCACCATCTCAACTATCACTCAACTTGTCAACATTTGTCTATATATGGGTACTTTCACCTTTAGACAGGACTATTACAAGCAGATTAGGGGATCCCCTATGGGAAGCCCATTATCATCTATAGCTGCAGAAATTGTTATGGCCCGCTTCGATACCTGGATAAACCAAGTTCACCACTCAGACATCCAATTATGACGTCGTTACGTCGACGACGTTTTTTGCATTTGTGTTACCAGCCGGGAAAACACCATTCTTTCATCCCTTAATAGTTACCATCCGGACATTTCTTTCACCATAGAGCTAGAGAAAGAGCGGGCCATCCCTTTCTTGGATGTGCTCGTCATTCGCTCTTATTGCTCATTCAACACTTCAGTATATACAAAAAAGATTGTCCCTCATTACACTCATTTCAATTCTCATTGCCCAATTACCCATAAAATCAATATTGTAAAAACTCTCACAAAATGTGTCTATATACCCACTGCTCCCTTCTCATTTTCAGAAAAATTGAAAATGAATTAATAATTTCCCATCTCACTGCTGCCTCTTTCCCTCTGTCCTATATTGAGAGACATTCATATATTCCTGTTCCTCGGAAACCACCGGATATTTACAGATCAATATGTACTCTTCCCTATTCCTCTCTGTCTGTTGACATTGCCCGTTCCCTTAAATCCTTTGGAATTCGAATTTTTTACAATAATAGCCCTATTCTACTAACTTCTTTAAGGCATCCAATCACTGAGTCCTGTACTCCACCTGACGTCCTTCTCTCTTCTGGCACTGTCTACTCCGTCTCCTGTGAGCATTGCTCTGCCACTTATGTGGGTGAGACGGGTAGAACAGTTGCCACTAGAGTGTTGGAGCATCAGCGCAATATATCTAACTGTGACCCTAGATCCCTAATATACCAGCATATAACCGATACTGGTCACTTCTTCGACTTTCTCCATCCCACTGTTCACTACCTACATATTCACAACCAGCATCAACGATTGGTGCTGGAATCTATTATCTCTAAAAACTCAATAGCATAAATAGGAAAATAGACATTCCTGACATCTATGGTGTTTTCCTTGCTGGTATCTCTTAAAGCTTTAATGTAATAGTTTCCATGCTTATCTCGAGCCTTTTCTCCATATATATTTATTTAATAGCTTTTTTGTCTACTTTGCATCTTTTTCTTTTCACGCTGTTATACAAATTACCTCTGCTATATATATTTGAAAAGCTCTTGCTATTGGTATCCATCTTGCTATGTGATAGCCGCCTGTAGAAGGGTTTTTTACCCGAAAGCTTGTGCTCGTTTTATATAAAAGACACCCATCTTCCTTATCGCCTGGTTAATTTCATCATTGGATAGTGCTAATTGAAATAGGGTTAGAATACTATGGTTACTACAATGTTATTGGTGAAACTTTCCAGATATTCGACCTTTTGAATTAGCCATTGGGTCCTGCTAAATAAAATAAGGCAAAATTACGATGAATCTCAAGGTGTTCATGGTAATAACTTTCAAAAGATATCAACTTTTAAAGTCTAATTTTGAAATAAGGCAATGATAGAATGGTTGCTTAGGTTTTTATTATTTAATATACGCGATATTGTAAATTTTGGACTCACCGTTGATTAGTGCTTATTAAAATACGTTTAACAATACATGAAAGCTACAGTGCTTATTGTAAAGGTTTAGAGAAATTTGAAATGGTTTTATGGTATAATTTTGGATAAATTTTAAATTTTGAAGACGCCATTGGGTTTGACAATTTAAATATTGCACAATACAATGGTTGCCGAGGTGGCCATTGTGTAATTTCAGAGATATTGAATATTCTCGACAATATCGGGTATTTTGCTAAATATAATATGGAAACAATACAATAATTGCTAAGGTATTTATGGCATGATTTAAGAGATATTGACACATTTTAACAGAACATTTTGTATTGTTTTTTGAAAAATGTAGCAATACAATGGTGTTGCTAAGATGTTATGTCATACCTTTCGAAATATTTGACTTTTTAAATCACCGTTTGATTGTTACAATTGCAAAAAGGATAAAATGCAATGGTTGCTAAAATATTATTGTAGAATTTTGAGATATTTGTTGTTTTGATCTCACCAATGAGTAGTGCTAATTGAAATAGTGCAACAACACAATGGTTTTTATAAAATGTTTGTGGTATAATTTTCGAGGTATTGAAACATTTGAACTCACCATTTGGTAGTGTTAATTGGAAAGAAGCAACTATACAATGGTTACAATATTGTTTTTAGTATATATCCAAGATATTCGAACATTCGAACTCACCATTGGGTAGGTATATTACGAAAATATATATCAAAAGTTATTGTTTACTTTACAATAGGAATAATAATAAAAGATCGTAAATAAGAATATATATATAAATGAAAACTCTGTTTAACAGAAACTGTTTCAGTTTTTAGATAAATTTGTAATAAAACTTCATAGTCAGTTGAATAAATACTCCTCCAAATATTGAAACACATATTTTACTAACGTACGCAAGTTGTTCCCAATTATCTCTTAAAATAAAATACAAATTTATTTTGAACATCTCAAATAAATATTGTCAGAGTGATTATTTAGCTTACAAAATATCAGCAAAAACAATGCAATGAGTCAGCTTTGCAAGAGAGAGAGAGATTTTCAGAAAATATATACAAAAATAAGAAAATAAAGTTGGTTGAATATTAAAAATTCAGCTCTTAAAGGTAAATAATCAATGTTTATATATGTGGTGAGCATCCATTCGAATTAATTTACACTCTGGCAACGCCCTGGCAGTTTCCTATTTTTAGACCTTGTTGTGGGACTGCTACATCTCGATCTCTGCTTTAGCTCAACTCTTAATCTATTACAGAGTTATATTTATTTATCCTCAGTTTTTACAAAGTACATTACATATGGTGATGTAATGACACATGTCAATCATGCGTATAATCATTTACAGATGTGTTTCTATTATACAACTTGAAAATCTTGTTATAAGTATTATACAATATGAGGTTGCTGGTTTAAATTACCATAGATGCCTCTCTAACACAGGTAAGTAATTAAAATTTATTTTAATTAATTTAAACTGTGAGGGTAAAAAGGACTATAACAAGATGTTTTGTTTGGATATATCTAAAAATAATAAAAATAAAACTTATGTTTAATTTAAAAGTTATGATATCCATCATATAAAAGTGAAATTTAGATAAAGAGTTGAGCTAAAGCAGAGATCGATATGTAGCAGTTCCACAACAAGGTCTAAAGATAGGAAACTGCCAGGGCGTTGCCAGAGTGTAAAATATCGCTTCCGATCCACGCTCTTGTTGCACACACACCACACACACACACATCCGCTGATATTCAATACTAACTCTTTCGGCAAAGATATATAATACCTCCGCCCTAGCCGAAAATATAGTCACTTCACCATCAGCGTGTGCCCTTGTCGGTTTTGTCCAGGTCCACCTCATCGACCATGTAGAACAGTAAGAACTCTTCTATCTCCATCTTGCTCCTAGCTCGACTCCTATCTGTTCACGGAACTTTCCTACTACAAGGATTACATTCTCTCGACAGGGGGTGGGGCAGCCTATCTCCGTCGCAAGGTGGCGCTGCTTGCGAGTTAAATCTACAAATCTGCAAATAACTCTAAGGATATTCAAGATATTCAAGAATTTATTTTTCAGAAACCTTCCCAGTACTATACTAAATAACTTCCCAAAGTTTCATGGCGTTCCAATGAGTGGTTTGGTCAAGCATAAAGGACACACACACACACACACACACACATTCATTAATTTATATATATATGTTATATTAAAATATTTTATTTGAAATTATTTTATGTTAAAGTATTATTTTATTTAAAATTATATTTCATCGATTCAAATACTCTACTAAATCGACCGCCAGAGGTCATGCTTCCCCTATATAATCTCATTGTTGTTCTTCCCCCTTGGTCGGCTCAAATCTTCGTACATTATGTAAATAATATTTTGTTTTCCTTGTTCTATTCGCTTTAAGCCAGGCGGCACTTTTATCAAATTGTTTTTTATGCATATCCCTTAGCTCAAATAAATAAATCTCTAATATTCAATATTATTATTATTCTTTCAAAATTATTAACCACGACTGCATTGCATTACCATAATCCTCAACATGATCTAAAATTCAAGCATCAAATCTTTTTTTCTTTATTTATATAATATATATATAAGACTAGCGGACGTACCCGGCTTTGCCCGGGTTTTACCCGAGTAAAGGTTTGTCTAACGAACATTTGTTAAAACAATTCTCTATAAACTTATAAAAAAATATATATATTTTTTGATAATTTGAAACTCGTAAATTTGAATCTCTCGATGAAGTGATCATTTTTCCCGGTCCATGTGTGCCGTGTCATCCTGAATTTTGTCTTTCCTAATTTTCTACATTACAAAATCATCGTTTTATCTAGTGAGCATTTTTCCCGGTCCCTTGAAAAATACCCGATAAGTTGAATAAAATCATGGTCGTTTATGGAAGATGGAATAGACGTATGACCCGGCTTCGCCCGAGAATTCCCCCGATTGCAATTTCCTTCATACTGAAAGTACATTAATAATAAATATTAGAAGTGCCATAGAATAGCAATACAGAAGTAACACATAAACTACAGGAAAAAGTGTGTGTGATGGCAAAATTTTTTTATTATATTAGTGTTTAGGTATTTGATTTAATTAATATAGTTCAGTTGCGACGTCTGCTTCCCCGAAGGCTGTTGTTACCCCCTTCAATACCACTTTCAGTGGTTTTTTCCTCCTGTAGTCTGTAGGAATATCCTCCATTATTTTTCTGTACATACTCCCTGATTTTTTTTAAGTCACCTATGTTTTTCGATTTAATTATGTGCTTTTTGCCAGAAATCGTGACTTGGAATGGTTCCGTGCACAAGTCTTTTAGTTCTTGGCAAAAAGCTTCCAATCTGCTACATTTTCTGCAATAACAGGAGGAATTCTCGGTTTTTTCATGTTAGTGACTGTGGTCCATGGGCCATCGTTGTCGTTATTTTCTTCATCGTCTTGCGGTGGGTGAGCTGCGTTCATTTGTTGAGAAATTCCAGTGGCGGGACTTTGTTCGTCGATGTCCATTCTAGGCGTCTTCAGATTACGCTCGCTCCTAGTTGGCGATCTTGAGTCATCCGATTGGGAGCCGCGAGTTCTCTTCTTTGATTGAACCGTTTCCTCAAGTTTATACTCGATTCCACATTTGTCTAGGATCTTCGTTATTAAGGAGGCTTCGATTATGCATAGTTTCTCGCCGGTTGGTCCGATCGTCGATTTAATTACAATCGGTGGCATATTTTTTTTTCACCTGTATTTCAACTTCAATTAGAAAATATTTTACTGTTGCTATTTCGCACGTCATTAGGATTATTTATTTAGTTCATCTCAGTTACATTCGAGCACAGCTCGCGAGTCACCTTGTCCAGATTATTTACACATGGCGAGATGTAATGCTGAAGTGGCCCCCGGAACCTTACAGGAGGGCAGTTGTTGGGTGTTTGGCTGTCAGCTAGCCATTGGGTCCAGGTCGTCGGATTCGGTGGCTGAGGTCACCTTGATTTTGAACAATTTCTTGTATAGTTGGATTTGATGATTTTTGAAATTGCGAGAATAGTCTTGTCGCAGAGTCTTGATAAATCTCTTCTATATTAGGCTGGTTGAGATCTTCTTTGAGAATTTTTTTTGAAAGATTGAATGGGGCTCCTATAGTGGTTTATAGGTGAGGCCATTGGGATAAAACAACAACGAGTTTTTATAGGGGAAGAGTGACCTCTGGCGGTCGATTTAGCAGAGTAATTGAATCTATGAAATTATAATTTAAAATAAAATAATATTTTTATATAACATATATATCTATATATGGAAATTTTGCCGGGAGGAAATTAATCCATGGAAGCAATGGTCGCCTCTCCCGTTAAAATAAACGTCAGAATCTGACGCCATCTATTGACCGTCGCCGCAACTAGCGGCATCGGGTCGGTGACAAAGCCGACCATTGCTTCCATGGATTAATTTCCTCCCGGCAAATTTTCCATCTATGTTTTGCCAATAGATTTGGCCCAGCCACATTGCCAGCAAAACACCTCTTTGGTAGATTGTGAGGATTCCATAAGATCCCTTGTGGATCTCATGGAATAAAGTCCGCCCTAGACTGACGAGGGCCATTAGCCCGAAACCATGGTCTCTAGGCGGACGCTTATCAGTTTGCCAAAGTTGGTGTTGTGGCTTTGTCACCGACCCGATGCGGCTAGTTGCGGCGACGGTCAATAGATGGCGTCAGATTCTGACGTTTATTTTGACGAGAGAGGCGACCATTGCTTCCATATCTATATATATATATATATAAATGAATGTATGTGTGTGTGTGTTTGTGACAATTTTTGACAATTAAAAAATATTTATTGTCATCTTAGACAATATTATACATTTTCAATCACAGGGAGAGAAAAAGAAAAAAGAAGAGAAACATATTTTACAAGATGGTGATGGGAGATGGAGGAAGAAAACCTCGGCGCTGGAGGGTCCTGGACCAGGCGATGAGCGGGTCTTCCACTGCTACTCCGAGCCCAACCTGTACAAAGTAGCGATAAATTCGCAACTTTGCCGACGCCAAGATGGAAAGGGCGTCGTCCTCAAGGCCGGACCCGCCGAAGATCCAAGCCTGCAGGTCAGGGGGCCGCCCTATGATGTTGAAGGCCTCTCTGATGAGAGGCCTGATGGAACGGCAGCACCAGTAACGGTGGCCGAGGGAGCGGTCGATGGACCCGCAGGCAGGACAGGAGGGGCCGACCGAGGCAGGATGGGCCGGATGGGGCAGGGCGTGGAGGGCCAACTTGAGGGCCGCGTCAGCCTCGTGGCCCGAGTGGGCGCAGCGCCGCAGCGAGGCCCAGTCGATCCTGGATGGTGGTGGACCGATGGTGGGCGACCATCTCGAGGTAAACCTTGAGATGGGCGTGGCGGCGAGGCGCGGGCGATCCAGGGCCCGTCGGGCCGAGCGGGTCGTGAGGCCGTTGAGGAACGGCGTAGCCGTCCCTCGCAGCACTACGGCCGCAGCTAAAGAGCTAGATGAGGGTGCAGACTCCGCCCCGAAGCCCACGGCGTTCTCGGAGGTCAGCCTCCGACAGAAGGCGCCCAGGGTCGCGGCGTCAGCTAGGACGGAGCGCGTAGGGCGGGCGATGAGGTGGCCCTCCGCGAGAAGGTCCCGGACTCGGGATCCACGCCAGCGGGCGGGGGGCCAGGAGGTCGGGAGGGCGGAGGAACCGGCAGCCGCCGATGATGGGGAGGTCCAGCAGCTGAGCCGTGGGGAGCGCCCGGTGGTTGAGGCTCAGGATGTTGGAGGCCTCCTCCCAGAGCTTCAGCAGCCGTAGACGGCGGGGCTGGAGACGGGTGCCGTCCGGTGGAGGGTGAATCCAGGCCTCACCGCTTTCTACCAGCCAGCTGAAGGCATTTCTGCCTCCGCGGAGCGCGACCTGCACCCCCTTGAGGCAGGCGAGCTGGAGTTGGGTTTCCAGGTCGAGGAGGCCGAGGCCTCCGATGGCTACGGGCCTCGCCATGACGGCGGCGGGAAGCCACGCCGTATGCTCAGGCCCCCAGACGAACCTCGCTAGTCTGGCCTGCAGTTTGGCGATGGTCGGGGGTGATGGCAGGTACCCGTGCAGGTGATGCTGGATGGTGGAGCTCACCAGCGAGTTCGCCGCTCTAGATCGTCCGACGAGGGATAGGCCGCGGGTGAAGGGCGTCCATCTGCGGCAGGCGGACTCCAGAAGGGCGAGAAGATGCTGCTCCTGATGGGCTACGGAGCTCCTGGGGGCGATGTCGAGCCCGAGGACCCTGATGGAGGTGGTCGACCAGGAGGCGCCGAGAGGGGAGTCGCCGCGGTTGCGCCAGGCTCCGCACCAAAGGCCCGCGCTCTTCCCGAGGTTGACGGCGATACCGGAGGCCCGCTTGAAGTCTTCGAGGACGGTCGCCACCCGCTCGAATTCTTCGTCGCGATGGAAAAGGAGGACGATGTCGTCGGCGTAGGCGATGACGTTGCCCACGCCGAGGGTCAACTCCAGGCGACGTAGCAGCGGCCCCGTAGCGATACTAAAGAGAGCGGCACTCACGGCGCAGCCCTGCCTTAGGCCGTTGAGGAGGGGGAAGGCGGGTGGTGTGAAAGCCTCCAGCCCGGATCGTTGCGTCCGCCCCGGCGTACAAGATGTTGATCCAGCCCATGAAGGCCGGCGGGAGGCGGAGGGACGTCATCAGGGACTCCAGGAAGCCGCGGTCCAGGGAATCGAAGGCGGACTCCAAGTCGATGCCCATGACGGCCAGCGGCGAGCCCATGGCGGTTGCCTCCTCAACAGCATCCGTCACCTTAGCGATGTTCCAGGACGGGGACCTCCCGGGGACGGCGTATGTTTGGCATTCCGGCACCAGGGTCCGCAGGTGGGGCTTGAGGCGCCGGTGAAGGATGGCGGCCAGGACCCTGTAGTCGGCCGAGGGCAGCGCGACAGGCCTGTAGCCATCAAGGCCGCGACCTCCGCGGGCCTTGGGCACGAGGCAGATGGAGCTGCGCCGCGTCGACGGAGGTAGTGCACCGCGGAGCCGTGAAGCCGCGAACACCCGGGCCAGAGCTTCCGCGAAGAAGTCCTCGTTGAAGGCGACGAGGAGCTCGCACGGCAAGCCGTCCCAGCCGGGGGCCTTTCCGCGAGGGAGGTGCTCGATGGCGTGGGCTATCTCGCTGGGGCTGATATCTGGCCGGTGGAGCGGGTCCTCCTCACTCAGCTCGCGGGTGGTGGTGGTGGGCGCGCTGCTGGCGATGAAGGCAGCTCCCGCAGCTGGATCGCTGGTGGGACGGGCGAAGCGGGGCTGGAAGGTCGCGAACGCCCTCCGCCGAAGCTCTGGGCCCTCGATGACGTTGTCCTCCTCGTCCCTGATGACGCTGACCGGGCGACGGAGGCGGATGGCGCGTGCCAGGTCCGGCAGCGATGGGTAGTCTGCCCGGATGGAGGAGGCCTCGAGCTGCGCCGCGATGTAACGTCTCGCCCTGTAGACGTAGCTGTCGCTGGCAGCGTGGCGCGGGTCGTGCAGGGATCTGGCCTCCGCCAGCAGCCCCGCCTTGATGGAGGTCCACCTATCCCAGAAGGTCCCGTCGTCGTCATCGTGCGCTGTGTCTTCCTCCAACTCCCGGATGTAGCCAGCCAAATGTTCGAGCGCAAGGCCCGAGCGGAGCATCGCGGCCAAGCGAGGCTGGGTGGGGGAGGAGACGGCGGTGGTGGGCGGGCCCACCTGGAGCAGCACGAGGCGGTGGTCCGAGAGGTGGTAGTGGCTGGTCGCGTAGATGGACGCGCGATCCAGAACTCCAGCAGGGACGAGGATCCGGTCCAGGCGGTTCGATTCGACTTGGTCGCCGTGCATGGCGACTCTGGTGGGCAGGTGGGCGGCGTCGAACTGGGTGGCCACGTCGACCAGCGCGGCCAGGTCCAGAAGAGCGGCGAGGGCATTCGATGATGATGATGACGAGGGGCCCCGATCCCTGATGTTAAAATCGCCGATGATCCAGCAGGCTCCCTCCTCCTCCTGTGCCGCTGTCGCCGCCAGGAGCTCCAGTTGCCGGTTTCTCTCCCGGGGTTCATGCGCCAGATGAACGGCGATGGCCGTCATCTCCTCGCCGCGGACATCTATGGTTGCCAAGGCGATGTGGCCCGGCCACAGGATGCGTTGATGTAGCACGGCTACGCCTGGTCCGAAGACGCAGGCGAGTCCGGATCCCGAGATGGCTACGGGATGGGCCAACACAACAGCACTGTAGCCGAGGCAGAGGTCTTGGCCGCTACCCAGATGAAAAGCGTTTGTCTCCTGGACAAACGCGATGTCCACGTGATGTTGCCTGAGGAGATGACAAAGGGCAAGGCTCCTCCTCCGAGTGGCGAGCCCTCGCGCGTTGATGGTGGCGACGCGGTAGTTCATTGGCGCTGTGGGCCTCGCAGGAACTTCCTGGTCTTCTGGAGGGTCTTGCGGATGGTGGAGTTGGAGTCTGGGCACGAGGCCTTGAAGGTTTCGTGCAACTTGTCGAGGGTGGCGACCTGTTCCTCTGTCAGCGTGGGCGCTTTCCTCTTCATGGTGGTTTCAGAGGTGAGGAGCTGCTGTGCGTCCTTGCAGTTAAGGCCGGGCAGCTTGTCCCAGTCGATGGATAGGGTGGGGGTCTCCTCGATGTGCTTCAGCAGCTGTTTGAGTGCGGATTCTCCCCGGGCAGGCGTGGAGGGAGGTGAGGTCATCTTCTCCACCGCCATCTTGTGGTCGAGCGAAGGGATGCCAGGCTCGAGGGGCCGCGGGGCAGCCAGGAGAGCAGGGAGGGCGGCAGGGGCGGGCTGGGCGAGATCCATCGGTTCGGCAGGATGGGGCGCCGAGGGGATCGCCGGAGCCTCGGTTGTTGTTTTCGCCGGTTGGACAGGGGACGCCGGTGTTGCGGGCGCCGGTGCCGGCTTCCTTGGCTGCTGAGGAGGAGGAGGAGGGGGGAGGGGCCTTGCGTCGGTGGGAGACGCTGCTTGCCTGGGGCTGCTGTGCTGCCTGGCGAGCGATGGGCAGTTTGCTCTGCGGTGGCCCTGCTTGCCGCACTTGGAACACTTTATTCCAAAGGAGAGGAAGGCTGACAGGGTGTCCTCCTTTGGACCTGATGGTCAGTCGGGTGGGCAGCGTCTCCAGCCTCACGCCCTCGTGGAGCAGGATGAACGCCTCCCGGCGGCCGTCGTTGAAGGTGTATTCCCCCATCTTGATCATGATGGGGGCGATGGAGGTCACGGTGCCGAAGGTGCGCAGGGCCTCCACGATGGTGCTGTCCTCGACGAATCCGGGCAGATTAGCGATGATGATGCGCTCTGCCCTTTTTCGGAAGGGGAAGACCTTCAGGTGGGTGCCCTCGATGTCCAGGCCCACCTCCACCAGACGGCTCGCTAGGTCCTTGGTCGCGAGGCCCACGACGTAGTGGCCGTTCATCCTGTTGAATTGGGTTATTTTCCTTGGCCCTCCGACCAGGTTGCCAATTGCCCGGAGGTAGTAGTAGTCCGGGATGTCAGGGCACAGCTCCACGAAGATGTAGTTCTCGTGGTTGGTAGAGTTCTGCCTCACCTTGGCGTCGGCGATGTTGGCGCGCGTCGCCTTGATTTCCTGGGGCGGCATTGACCTCGGCCCTGTTGGCCGCTTCTGCTGCTGGGAGCCGCGCTTCTCAGCAGGCCTGCTTGGCTGCTTAGCGGCGTGGTCAGGTGACGGTGAATCACGGCGCCTTTTCTTGGTCTTCACGACGGTGAAGCCTTCGTCAGCGTCCATCTCCGCCATCTCGCTGTCGGCCCAGTTGAGCGAGGCCGGGCTGGCTGTTGTAGCGCTGGAAGAAGCAGCAGTCGGCGGCGCGGTGACGTCACGCGCGGCGGCCGGATTTACATGCACGTCGCCTGCCGGCGGATTTGCATATTTTGTTTTTTCTTGATTTTCTTCAGAAGAATTCTTCTGAAAAGCAATTTTCGCTGATAACTCAGCACTGGTTGGAGATTTCGAGCTGAGCCTTTCAGGCTCACGAGCAGCTCGTTCAGGGCTTTCAGCCAATATCACATTCGACACACCTTTCGGCATTTTTACACCTGCCAAAGGTGAAAAACGGCGGAGCTAAAAATTGCGTGGCCGCTCGATAGGTGTGTGTTTGTGTGTGTGTGTGTCCTTTATGCCTACCAAACCACTCATTGGAACACCATGAAACTTTGGGAAGTTATTTAGTATAGTACTGGAAAGGTTTCTAGCAAATAAAATTTTTGAAATAACTTTTCGCCTAAAAATAATCAAGATAAATATTTTAATTTATCTGTTATAATTCAACAATCTGCTCTAAATATTATCATGATTATAAGATGATTTTGTAATGTAGAAAATTAGGAAAGACAAAATTCAGGATGACACGGCAATTTATTTGAGACAAGAATAATGATATAATTCCAAGGCAAAATACTATTCCTTTAACTTCCAATTACCGAGGGAACCAATTAATATTTATTTTATTCAACTTATCGAGTATTTTTCAAGGGACCGGGAAAAAATGTTCACTTTATCGAGAGATTCGTTAGACAAACCTTTACTCGGGTAAAACCTGGGCGAAGCCGGGTACATCCGCTAGTATATTATAAATAAGTAGAGATTTAATGCTGTTTTTTATCAGAGATTTCTTTAATTGAGCTAAGAAATATACATAAAAACAACATAATTTGATAAAGGTATTGCCTGGCTTGAGGCGTAAGAATCTAAAAAATGAAAAACTTATTTACATAATGCACAAAAGATTTGAGCCGGCCATCGTGACATAACAACAATGAGTTTTTATAGGGGAAGCGTGACGTCTGGAAGTCATTTAACAGAGTATTTGAATATGAAATATATTTTTTTTTGAATAAAATAATATTTTAATATAACATATATATATGTGATAACCGAGGGTCAAACTTGTAGTAACCGAGAGGGACAGTCAGGACGTGGATAGTTTTCCAGTACCTCTCTGCACTTTGGACGACCTTTAACAGTTTTCACAGTGTACAGACAGTCGTGGTCGAGGCAGAGTGGAAAGCTTAGGAATGTCCACACACAAAAAAAAACGAAGAGACACAGTTGTAGTAGGAAAGCTCCTTGAACAGATATAAGTCGAGCTAAGAGCAAGATGGAGATGAAAGAGTTCTTACTGTTCTACATGGCGAAGAGGTGGTCTTGGGTACAACCGACGAGGGCTCACGCTGATGGTGAAGTGACTATTTTTCGGCTAGGGCAGAGGCTTTATATATCTTTGCCGAGGGGGGAGACATGCGGGAATTTTGACTTTGAACGGGTGCAAAGGGCGTGGGGCGTCTGCGGTATTCTACACCCAATGACCTTGATGGAACGACCTGCCAAATTCCTCTTTAGGGTTGTTGGATTTCTATCTCGATTTCTTGCTTAGCTCAGCTCTTAATCTTTTACATAGTTTTATTTATTCATCCTCGGTTTGTACAAAGTACATTACATATGGTGATGCAATGACACATGTCAATCATGCGTATAATTATTTATAGATGTGTTTCTATATACAACATGACATATTGTTATAAGTATTATACAATATAGGGTTGTTGGTTCAAATTACCATAGATGGGCCCAGAGAGTGAAAGGGTTTATCCGGGTTTAAACGGGTAAAGCCTCTCTAACACAGGTAAGTAATTCAAATTTATTTTAAATAATTTAAACTGTGAGGGTTAAAAAGGGCTACAACAAGATGTTTTGTTTGGATATATCTGAAAATTATAAAAAATAAAACTTATGTTTAATTTAAAAGTTGTGATATCTATATATATATAAATCAATGTTTGTATGTTTGTTTGTTTGTATGTCCAGTATACAAATTCGCAGTAGTTCACTAATTCAAACTAAAATTTCCATACATAGGTGAAAAAAAGATACGGGGAAGACGATAGGCTATTTTAAAAAATATATATAAATCAATTATTAAAACTATATATTCAAATTACTCTACTTAGGTCACGAACAGCGCCCTCTATCAAAGATTAGATTAAATTATGCTGATGCAAACAAATAGATAATGCTAATAACAAACAATTATAAAAATAATCTTATCTAAATATATATCACTCGGGTAGATATGCACCCGGGTCAATCCCGGGGCGAAGCCCGGGTCACCCGTCTAGTTCATTATAAAAGAGAAATTCAGATAAAACCTTTGTTTGAAAAGAAAAAATAATGATAATAAAAAATTGACATTCTAAGAGATTATTGGCGGGCGTTGGAAAGGGTTAGGGGTTAAAGAATATGCAATTGTAAGTATTACACATGCAACCAAATACTTAGATCCAGGTGCAAAGCGAGGATATAGACTTGAACGTCTTTCTAGGCAATATTTCACTTGTGATCCTGTATAAGGGTTAAAGTGCTTTGTCACAATTGTAGGGTTATTGTGTTGAAAATTTGTTGAAGAAAATGTTGTTCATTAATATGATTAAAGGGGTGAAATGGAGCCATGCGATAAGTAGAATTGTTGTAGCGACAGTAGGTGATCTCTCTTGACTTGAAATCAAAGGTTGATTATGGTCCGCTAGAGCTAAAAAAATTAAGAGTTGTGAACGCTTTTTGTGCATGCGTTGGTGATTGTGCTCTGCGGATGATTGAAATAAACTTTTTTAAACGTGTTCAAGCCAGAAGTTGGGGTTTTTAAATCTGGGGAACTGTGTTCAAAGAGTTTGTTGAAATTACGAAATAAAAAAAAAAAATTGTCAAGCAGTACTGTCGTTTTTCTACATTGATGTGAAGCAATGGCTGAGAGAGAGAAATAGATAGTAGTGAAAAGTACACTGAAGTGGTTAGAGAAATAGATTGTTGTAAACGATTGCTGTGGATGCCCGATAGTTGAAGATAAACATGGTCATATTCTATAAAGGGGTATAAAAACAAATATAATATGAATAAAAATATAGAAATATCATTGTGGTTGAATGAAGTTTAAGTGGACAAAATCAAACATACAATATATAACAGTAATAATAGTGAAGAATTAAAGTGATTTTTGACAACAAATGAATCTTTTGTAATACTAAAATAATATTATGAAAAATAAAAGTAAAATTGTTTTTTTATATAATGGTGGATTAAAAACTGGTAAGGTAAAAGGTAAAAAATAAAAATAAAATATTTTATACAAAAAGAATATAATTAAATATTGTTATAATGATTTCTTCTAAAGTATTTCTTCTAGAAAGAAGTTATCAATGTGGTGTGTAGCTAGTTCATATCCTTTTGGTAAACATCGGTGTTTTTATGACTCTCTGTCTGGGAATTTGTGAAATTTTCGAGGAAATATAAATGGTTGATGTGAAACACGTGTTACCAATGGCGATCATTCCGATAGCGGATATTAAGATGACAGCTTTGTGAGCGTGGAGAGAGGACGTTGTATATACATGAAAGGGGGTCGACTAAAGGGCAATTGCCGCTGTTTATCTTCGGGGATTCTATTACTGGGGTCACTCATCCTCCGCGGGATATTTGTTAGGTTTGTTATTTACTTCTCTCTCTTCTTTTTCTTTTTTTTTTTTTTTTTTTTTTGAGGTTGGAATATTTCTTGCCTATTCGAATATACCGGGATTTAAATGCAAAAAGGGCTGTGAGGTTGTAGGCGATATAATTCGGAATATTTGCGTCTCGAAGATATCTGGAGTCAAATGATTGAATTCACTGAGATATACATATTGAGACAATCGCTGTGGGTTTTGAACAAATCGGGGTTGTGGAGGTGTGATGTACAGAACATTCTCTGTGTAATATTTTAATTTATTGACATGTATGGTGTCACTGTCTCTATTGAGGGGTTGATTGGGCCGATCTATTCGAACAACATTGAGTGAGATTATTTCAATTATTGTATATGGTCCAGTAAAATATGGTGCTAATTTTCCTGTGTCGGGATGTCTATAATTTTTTACCAAAACAAGATCATTCACTTCGAAATATGGTGTTCTGTGCTGCTTGTCAAATGTTTCTTCATCTTTTTTATGCTTATTTTGGGTACGAGAGCTTGCTATCTCTCGAGCTATATTTATTTCGCGATATGGGTTAAGATGAGTTCGTAGATTTGGGGGGATAACATTGAACATAAAGTAGGTGGGTGGAAAACTTGTGACAGAATGGGGTGTGTTATTATACGTCTGAGTGACGCGCTTACCTAGTTGAGTCCAGGAAGCTTTCGGATTTTCTAGATAAGCTAGTCTGAGCTTGCCTGTAATGGTCGCATTTAAGCGTTCTATTAAACCGTTTGCTTGTGGGTTATTGCTTGTGGTGATAGGGGTTGTATACCATGTGTTATTAGAATTTACGGAATTTTTCCGAGTTAAAAGCGGGCGCTCTGTCAGATAACAGACGTTTTGGAAATCCTTGCTGTAGTACAGTTTTGAGGGTCTGAATGTACGTTTGGGTACTGATGGACTTCGATGGAAAGGTCCAAGCATATCGCGTTAAATGATCCACTATTACGTGTAGATATGTCTTGGAGTGTCCATATTTCGAAAATCCAGCTATGTTATCTATAGAGATTAAGTCGAATGGTTGTTGAGGTGGTGGAATTTGTCCGAGAGCACCATAGGGTTTACCTTTGGGCCTTTTAATGATTTGGCAGGTGTGACACGACCTGACAATTTTTTCTATAGATTTAGATATACCTTTCCAGTAGTACTGGGTAGTAATTATGCGGGTCATCTGAGAGATGCCTGGGTGGTTATATTCTTGGCGAACTTTGTTCATTAGAGTATGTTGCAGGGTTTCGGGAATTATTATTTTAGTTACACCTTTTCGGGTAATGGTATGTAAGCCGTTTGTATCAATGTTGAAGGGGGATGCTGTTGGTTGATTCTGTTTAATAATATCAACACTGATAAATCCTACAAAGGGGTTTCGTGATAGTAAATCTGCTTCGTACTGTTGGCTGCTTTTGAGGTAGTGGATTTCGTAATTATAGGTAGATAGTCTCAGGCTCCATCTAAAGAGTCGTCCTGACATTTTTTATAGTTTTAAGCCATTGTAAAGCTTGGTGATCTGTGTATATGGTAAATTTTATACCGGTGAGGTATATTCGGAATTTGTCTACACTTTCGACGATGGCGAGGCACTCGAGTTCGGAAACGGTGTGGTTTCTCTCATATGCTCTAAGGGCGCGGCTGAAATATTGTACAGGATGTACTTGTCCGTCTGGATGTACCTGTTTGAGTATGCCTGCGATCCCTTGGGTGGATGCGTCGCAATAAAGGCGGCATGGCAAACCGACTTGATACAAGTGTAGTACTGGTTTACTGGTTAAACTCTCTTTGAGAGTGGTGAAGGCTTGTTGACAGTCTCGGTTCCAATTCCATTTCACATCTTTTTTAAGTAGTTTATTTAAAGGTGCTCGTAAGTGTTGTGTCTCGACGTTGTTGCGGACTTAGTAAAAATGTTCTTTACGGTGATTAGGTTAGATGTATGAAAGGAGTGACTTTCGACGTGGACACGCTTTTAGGTGAGATGTGTCACAGGCATGAAGGCGTCTTTGGCCTGAAAAGTGAAAATATTTTGTTGTATTGCCATGTGACACGAGTGAATAAATTGTGAATGAAAAGGTGTCACGTGAAGTCGGTGTTTTGGTACAAAATCTAACCTGTTTCACTATGAATAACAAGTTTACTAGAGTCATGGGTGGTGCTTGTTCGAACACATCAATAATCTTTAGATTGTTAGTGGTGTAGTACGTTTAGTGCGAAAAATTTAATTGTGCGTTTAGTGGGGCGACGTTATGGAGCTCGTGGGTCTCGAAATTGAATTTGTTGTTAAGTCGCGCGTTATTAATTGTTACCAATTGGAGAAAGTGATGTGTGAGGTGTCGTAGTGTTTGTTGAGAGGGATTTTTTGATGATTAATAACGCATGTAAAAAGAAAGGACGAGGGAGTGAAACTATGTGTTTGATTTTTAACTTGGTTTGGGGAAGGACAGTTACTTTTCTAGTTGTGATTTTGAAGATATTGTATCTTTCGATTTTTGCAATTTAAAAAAAAAATTCGTTTCACCTATGTTAATTGAAATTTGAATATATTTTTAAATCGCTGATAATGGTAGTGCGAAAAATTTTCTTGTAAAAGGGCAATGGCGTGATATTGACTTATAATTTGATTGGGGCGTTTACATAAAATAGTGAACATAACAATGATTTTTGCAAAGTTTTGAGTATTTGATTAAGAAATTGGTGTTTTGGTATAAAAATAATATATTAATAAAACACACAAATAAGTTTAGAATTATGATTCGAGTAATTAAAAAATATTGCTTTTTTTAAAGTAAAATTGAATGTAATGAATTAAAATTTATAAATTGCTTAAAATAAAGTAAAAATTTATTCAAAATGATTACAGTGAAAATAAACACTAAATTTATGGAGAATCAAGTTGTGAGCATGAGGAGAAAGTTACGTAGGTTTTTAAAACTTACAGTTTTGAGGATTGTTCAGTTAGGACACTTGTCTTTAGTTGTCGTCCTGATGACGCGGAAGACGCTCCATGTAGGGCTTGTAGAAGCTTGTAGCTTCTGTTTGGCGACGGCAGCATGTCGCCTGGAAGGTGGTTGCGTTGTAAGGCCGAAGGTGGGGGAACTTCTCACCGGCTTATTTTGCGGGATCTTCGGCTGTGTCGTTGGGGTGTTGACAGCTTGCTCCTGAAATATAGTCTCTTGTTGGGAGAGAGATTGCTCGTCGTTTTGTTGGAATGGCGGGCTTGTTCCTCCATCTTTGCTCTTTCTCGCTTCTATCTGGACAGGCTTCCTACCTTCTTCGTTGTGGTCTCCTTCGTTGTGGTCATCCTGTCAGCTTATCTGTGATGTGAGATCCTGTCGACTTGTCTGTGATTAGGTATCCTGTCGACTCTCGCTATAGCTGTGATAACCGAAGGTCAAACCTGTAGTAACCGAGAGGGACAGTCAGGGCGTGGAGAGTTTTCCAGTACCTCTCTGCACCTTGAAAGACCTTTAACATTTTTCACAGAGTACAGGCAGTCGTGGTCGAGGCAGAGTGGAAAGCTTGGGAATGTCGACACACAAAAAAAAAAACGAAGAGACACAGTTGTAGTAGGAAAGTTCCGTGAACAGATAAAAGTCGAGCTAAGAGCAAGATCGAGATAAAAGAGTTCTTACTGTTCTGCATGGCGATGAGGTGGTCCTGGGTACAAACGACGAGGGCTCACGCTGATGGTGAAGTGACTATTTTTTCAGCTAGGGCAGAGGCTTTATATATCTTTTACGAATAAATGAACTCAGTAGATTTGGTAAACATATACGAATAAAAGATTACACGAGGAGCTTCTTTTTCGTTTTATTGCTAGCTTTCGAACCTTTCGGTTCTTCAACTGGCGTGGCTAGTACCAAAATACTAACAAGATATAAGTGCGCTTGAGCCATTATATACAACATCCAAATTTACATACGATGTGATATTTCAAATATAATTAAAATAGAAATAAGAATTATGACTATAAAATATAAAACTATGCTAATAAAACTTAAAAATTATTAAAATTAGATAAAATTTGGGAAATACATCTTTGACGAGGGGGGAGACATGCGGGAATTTGGACTTTGAAGGGGTGCAAAGGGCGTGGGGTGTCTGCGGTATTCTACACCCAAAGACCTTGATGGAACGACCTGCTAAATTCCTCTTTAGGGTTGTTAGATTTCTATATCGATTTCTTGCTTAGCTCAGCTCTTAATCTATTACATAGTTTTATTTATTCATACTCGGTTTGCACAAAGTACATTACATATGGTGATGCAATGACACATGTCAATCATGCGTATAATTATTTATAGATGTGTTTCTATATACAACATGACAATCTTGTTATAAGTATTATACAATATAGGGTTGTTGGTTTAAATTACCATATATATATATGTGCTAAGCGAGGGTCAAACCTGTAGTAACCGAGAAGGACAGTCAGGGCGTGGAGAGTTTTCCAGTACCTCTCTGCACCTTGGAAGACCTTCAACAGTTTTCACAGAATACAGGCAGTCGTGGTCGAGGCAGAGTGTAAAGCTTGGGAATGTCCACACACAAAAATCGAAGAGACACAGTTGTAGTAGGAAAGTTCCGTGAACAGATAGGAGTCGAGCTAAGAGCAAGATGGATATAGAAGAGTTCTTACTTCTTGAGCAACTCAGAAATATTCACCCCGGCCACAGTGGAAGAACATACTACCTCGAATTCCAAGTACAAAAAAGAACTTAGGACACTATGTAGGAACAGGATCATAACAACTGATGAACTCCAGGGTTTCCTTTCGAATCTGCATGGTCAGGCCTACATCTACGGCCTCCCTAAGGTACATAAGTTAAATATCCCCCTTAGACCAATAGTAGCTTTTCACCTCTCCCCCACAGCCCCGCTAGCTCAGTACTTAGCTAAGATTATCATACCCAAACTTAAAGAGGGCGCCGCCCCGACGTCCATCTCTTCCACACCAAAATTTTTAGACCATATACAGCAATTACAGGTAGTCCTCAACAGTCTTATGATCTCTTTTGATGTCATCAACCTATACCCCAGTCTCCCCCACTCCCTCATCTTAGAATGCACCAGGGAATTCCTCCGGACGCATGGGTATACAGCAGATTTGATATCTAAGTTTTCCACCTTAATTTCGATCTGTCTTAGCAATAGTATTTTCAATTTTGATAAATGTTACTATAGGCAAACAAAGGGTACTCCCATGGGTAGCCCTTTGTCCTCACCACTCTCCGAAATAGTTATGCGAAAAATTGACAGTTTAATTACAAGTCACTTCCCAGCAGATATTCATACCTGGTTTAGATACATAGACGATATTTTCTGTATAATTAATATAGAATCCTTGGACAGTATTTATACTAAATTAAATTCACTATTTCCGGACATCCAATTTACATTCGAAAAAGAAAACAATGGTTCCTTGGCATTCTTGGATATCATGATCACAAGACAAAATTATAGGTATATTACCAACGTATACTATAAGCCCTCCTTCCATCCCTCCTATATACACTATACCTCATACTGCCCCCTTAGCCATAAAATTAATACGGTCAAAACCCTCTCAAAACGTATTTTTACTCACTGTTCAACATCTGAATTTAAACATACAGAAACCCAGATCGTGATTAATCACCTAATGAACTCAGGATACCCCAGAAACTTCATTCTCCGACACTTTTACAATCCACAACAGCAGCTAAGCAGTCAGACTTATAGATCGACTTGCATCATCCCTTACTCTGCCCATAGTGTCAACATAGCCAGATACTTAAAAAACAAACACGGAATACGTACCTTCTATACCAACAATCCTAAATTAGAAACAATAGTTAGAAACCCCATCACCAGAAATAGTTTTCCCATTACCCTGCCATACTTTACAAACTCCGTATATTCCTTAAAATGCTCAGATTGCAATAGTTTGTATATAGGAGAAACAGGCCGTAGAATTAAAGATAGGATAGATGAACACCATAGAAACATCAGAAATAGTGAACCTAGATCCCTTATAGTACAACACATTAGACAGACAGGACACTCTTTCGATACTTCTCAACCACAGGCATATTACTCAGGAATCACGAACAAATACAGAAGGTTGGTCGTCGAGGCGTTGCTCTCTTTAAGACATAACAGTATTAACAGACATATAGACATCCCCGATATATACAATGCAATATTGCCATAGTGTACCTTAGGTGACCATTGCTAGAGCGTTTTATTTTATTTTATTTTGGATCGTTTTACTATTGCAGTCTTAAATTCAACCGTATCCTTTTGTACAACTATTTTTGATTTTACTTCTTAGCATACTCAGAACACGCAGCTTTCTCTTATTTTTACTTTTTCACCAATTATGTTAATATGTTTATAGTTTTCTTGTATATATGCTAATTTTCTCAATATGGATATGTATATAAGATGCACTTTTACTCAGATATGTTGTCCTGTAGAAGGGTTGATAACCCGAAAGCTCGCCCATATTAAAATCTTTAAGAAACGCATCCTCGCATGCCTTGAACTCTTATACTTATAGAAAAACTGTGCAGATTGTGTTTGGATTTGAACCTTTTCTCGTTTGATGGGCAATGGTTCCAGCAAATTAGAGGTTCCCCCATGGGTAGTCCCTTATCCACGGTAGTAGCAGAATTAGTCATGTCCCGTCTTGACCGCTGGATTAATTTACAACATGCGTCAGACTTAATATTTTGGAGGAGGTACATTGACGATATATTTTGCATTTGCTCGAAGGATAAAGTTAAAAACATTCTCGACACACTCAATAGTTACACCCCTGAAATCTCTTTTACCTTAGAAAGTGAAAACAATAATGTCTTACCCTTCCTAGATATTCTAATCATCAGAACACCAACCAAGTACCATACCACAGTTTTTTACAAAAAGCACATGAACCCGTCCTATACCCACTATACCTCATTTTGCCCCATTAGCCATAAAATCACTGTGGTAAATACTCTCACCAAACGTATTTTCACCCATTGCTCACTACCATGTTTTAAAATGATAGAACAGACCAACATCACCAACCATTTAACAGCGTTAGGTTACCCGATTTCATTCATCCATAGACATTCCTTCAATCCAAACTTCTCCCGCCAACCCAAAACATACCGAACACATTGTACCATTCCTTATTCTAAACTCAATACTACAATAGCTCATAAGTTAAATAAATATGGTATATCCACTTATTTTAGCACCCATGCCAATCTCGGCTCTTTGCTGAGAAACCCAATTACCAAAAATATTAGTTCCAATCCCCTATCTAAATCTAATGCAATATACTCTGTCAAATGTAACCAATGTAATGCCACATATGTAGGAGAAACTAGTAGGACAGTAGAGACCAGACTAAAAGAACACGAAAGAAACATAAGATACAAAGACAATAGATCCTTAATATATCAACACACCAGCACCACTGGACACACATTTAATCTCAAACAAGTAATAGCCCATTATCAAGACATAGAAAGAAAGCAACAACGATTATTTCTAGAAGCACTGGAATCATCAAAAATAAATAGCATTAATAGAAAAATCGACCTTCCAACCCAATATAACAATATCCTTGACAAATAATCTGGATATTAATAATTATTAGAATGTAAATATATTTAATCCCAGAATAATATCTATCACTTTAGCTGGAAACAGTCTGATGCACGCCCGCGAGAGCACATGCTAATAACAAAAAGTTTTCAATTTTACAGTGTATATATTTTATTTAGAGTTTGTACAAAGAATATCCGCCCGTTGAAGAGCAGTATAATTGCTCGAAAGCTTGCAATATAAATAAAAAGAAACTATTTACCTGTTTTTTTTTTATTTTTCAAATAATTCTGGGTAACTATTGCTCACATTAAGAAAGAATGTTGTCTGGAATTGGGGGCCTAAACAGGATGGGGAATTCGATCATATTAAGGAATGCGTTAGGAATGCTCCTTCATTGGCACATTTCGACAAAAGCAAGATGCTTATCTTGCAATGTGACGCCAGCAAAGATGCAATGGGAGCTGCTCTGCTACAGGAAGATCGAGCTCTAGCATTCGCATCCGCGTCATTTAGCGACTCGCAGAAACAGTACTCTCAGATTGAGAAGGAGTTACTGAGTGTTTATTATGGATGCAAAAAGTTTGAATATCTATTATCAGGACACACTTTCGTTGTCCAGACGGATCACCAGCCTTCATTGCCTCTAGTCAAAAAAACGCTGAGTAATATATCTCCGCGTCTACAAAGATTAGTAATGAAGCTTATAGCATTTGACTTCAAATTGCAGCACAAACCAGGAAAATACTTCATTGTGGCTGATACTCTATCCAGGGATACTCACCCCATGGACGAACTACCAACGCCTTTTCTTGAGGACAAAAGAATGGTCAAGATGGTGTGTGTTAATATATCGGACGAAAAACTGGTAACGCTGCAGAAAGATACCCGAGAGGATCCTGCTTTAGTTAAAGTAATGCAAAAGAGACGTCGATGAAAATGCCAAAGCATTTTTCGATTTCAGACACCGTTTATATTTATGGAATGATCTATTATGTATCGGATCGGCAATAGTGATTCCGATGACACAAAGGAATAATATGCTCAATTTGTTGCACCAATCGCACCAAGGGATATCTGCAATTCAGGGTTTGGCGCGAGAGTCTTTGTTTTGGCCGGGAATGTCCATCGACATTGCTGAAAAAGTAAAAAATTGTGAAATTTGTCAAAAATATCAGAAATCGAAAATACGGCAGCCGTTTAAAACCTTTCCCAGTTCCAGATTATCCATGGCAGACAGTATCATTGGACATATTTTATATTCAGAAAAAGCCCTATTTGTTAGTGGTCGACAGATATAGTGGCTACTCGGAGGTATTTGCATTAAACCCACCTACGGCGATTAATGTAAAAAATAAATTGAGAGAAACATTTGCACGATTCGGGATTCCGGAAACCATGATGTCCGACAATGGACCACCGTTTCACTCAGAAATTATGACTGACTTCTGTATAAAATGGGGTATAAAACAGCTATTTTCAAGTCCACACCTTCATAGATCTAATGGTCTGGCCAAAATAAACATTCAAACAATAAAAAATCTATTAATTAAATGTAGAGATGAAGGGTCCGAGAGACCCATATCTGGCTATTCTAGCATATAGGAATACACCAAAAAATGGCCTACCTTCACCCGCACAGCTATGTTTATCGAGGAGCCTTCGATGTCAAATCCCCAGAATTACACCGCTATATAGACCTTATCATACTAATTGGAGAAGTATAGAGAATGCTAAAAGAAAAAGACAGAGCTCAGTGAAAGAACATTATGACAGAAACAGTAAAAGCTTTCCCAAGGTCAATGTAGGAGAGGATGCATGGTGTCAAATGCATCCAAAAGAGACATGGACACCGGTGAAGATTTCAGCGCAGGCTAATTCTCCTCAGAGCTTTGAAGTCGTAACACCATCAGGAAATAGGTAAATAAGATATCAACAATTTATTAGGCCGAAAGATGGAGTCAACGAAAAAAGTCAGTTATCCTTAGAACCAATTCCCGGCTCCCCAGAAGCTCAACATCTGCATTACGACAGCCCAACGATGGAAGAGTCATCCACAACCCCGATACAGCGGTCAAGTGAAGAGAACAATATTAACCAGAAGGAAAACGCGACTGCATCCGCTAGGATTTCACCAGAACCATCCAGAAGGCCCCGGTTTTCAAGGTTCGGAAGAGAATTAAGAAAACCACAAAGATTTTGTTTTTAAGCAGAGGGGAGGCATGTCAACGGCCTTTTGATTTGCCTGATCTGATTATTGATGGTTGTCCAAATTCGTGACATTCTTTAATTGTTATATTGTTGTAGCAGAGGGGAAACATGTTGTGATATGTTAAATAACATATGTTACGCATTATATTTATTATCTATTATTGACACTATGCAAAATCATGCCATTTGTCAATTGTTTTAAACTTATGTAAACTATTTCCTTTTTATCTCTATCTTGTATAAAAGGAGATTACAAGATTAAATAAACATTCAGTTCAACTTGTAAGCCGGAGCGAGTCTTGTTCAGATAACACCTAACCATTACAACAGATTGTGGTGGGGTTACATATTGCTATATACAGATTATCACATATATGAAAAAAGCAATAGAAAAAATAAAAAATAAGTTGGTCAGGTGTTGATATTAAAAATAAAGAAGGCATTTCCTGACCACGAGCACATGTGCTTTTTAGATGGCAGAGCGCCATCTAGTTGAGCAAAAATAAACATTTATTTAGCTTTCTCCGGGATATTTGGCCAACCCAATTTCTTGCTAAATCAAGAAAGCCATCCTCGAACGTTTTTCGCGCTGTTGACGCTCGTCAGCGTGGAGTAGGCTGTAACCACTGCGACCAAAACAAGATTTTTGATCCCAGAGGCTTTTTGAGAAATCAAGAAATGGGTATTTAAGGCCAAATTTGCGTAAATATGCTTAATACATTAAAAAAAAACAATAGAAAATATAAAAGATAAGTGGGTCAGGTGTTGATATTAAAAATAAAGTAGGCATTTCCTGACCACGAGCACATGTGATTTTTAGATGGCAGAGCGCCATCTAGTGGAGCAAAAATAAACTAAACGTTTATTTAGCTTGCTCCGTGATATTTGGCCAACCCAATTTCTTGATAAATCAAGAAAAGCCATCCATGAACGCGTTTCGCGCTGTTGGCGCTCGTCAGTGTGGAGTAGGGTGTAACCACTGTGTTAAGCGTATTTACGCAAATTTGGCCTTAAATACCCACAAAGTCGAACTGCTTTTCACATGTGTAGACATGTGGTGCATTTACAGTAAAAGCAGTCGCCTACTTCTACCCACCATGATTAGCATGGCCTGTACCACGTGTACTAGGGATAAGCAAAAAAAATAAGTTGACAGTAGCCACTTCTAGGCCCCAGAAGTGCAAGTAGGCCTAACTTGTAGTTGGTGGTGGCACGTTGTCAACCTCGATCCTAAAATTAATTTTGAATTCAATTTATATTTAAAATTATTTAAATATAAAAATTAATAGTTAAAAATAAATACGAAAATTTTACAAAAATCAGAGGCAATGATATTTAGTTTGTTGCACATATAAATATATTTTTAATTAAAAAGGCATATATTGGATCAAAATAGCATTTATTTTACCAATATTTCGCCTGGCCGAACGCCAACCTTTTATTTATTGGATATATTTTAAATATTGGTAAAATAAATTATATTTTGATCCATTATATGCTGTTGTATCGTTATTGTTGTATAGTTATTATTTAATTAAACATTACTCACCAGATGAAATTATGATTACTAATTGTTTATTACACTTTATATTTATATTTTTACATTAACACATTGTTTACATTATACATCGTATGTTATTGTTTATGATGATGATCTCTTCTATTATATATTTTAAAACACAGAATACTACATTCCCTCCTTCCTTTAGATGAAAGGAATCATGTCTTTATATCTTGATGATGGCTTGACAACTCTTCCACTCCTGGTGATCACGGGTTCCTTGGTAGTCGGCAAGGGTGGAAAAACCTCTGGTGGCAACTGGTGAAGAGCCTCGGCATCAAGTCTATCTGAAACAACTGGGTTAAGTGTAGACCCTGTTCTACTTGAACTTGGTCGGTTTAAAGAAGTGTCCTTGTCTTGGTTTGAGGTATTATCATCTGGTATTTGTACATCAGAAGAGTTGAGGTGTTCAATTCTTGTCGAATCTGAACTAAGATTTTCCTGGCTCTCTTCTGGAATCAAGTCAGAAATGCCTTGATTGGTCTCTTGAGTAGGAACATGTTTCAAATGTTTAGCATTTCTATGAATTATTTTCCCATTTTTAGTGTTGACTAATTTAAAAGAATTTATTGAAGTGTTTTCAAGAATGACATGATGTTCTGATCTGAAATTTGAATCAAGTTTTCCATTATTTGGATTTGCCACATAAACTAAATTTCCAATTTCAAAATTATGAGGACTAGCTTTCCGAATTATATCATTATATGTTTTCATTTTTCTTTGTAGACCATATTGAATTCATTGATGTTGGATTCATCTTCTTCTGCATCATTAACAAGTGAGCTTAATTTAGTTTTGATTTCTCTTGAAAATAATAGGAATGCTGGAGTCTTTCCTGTAGATCTGTTTGGAGTAGTTCGGTAAGACATTAAAATTCTGGATAAATCTTCTTTCCAATCTTTCCCTTCTTCAGAACTTGAATTGAATTGTTTCTTTAGAAATCTATGGAATCTTTCTATCTTCCCATTACTTTTTGGGTAATAGGGTGAGGCTTTGATGTGCCTGATTCCACATTCTTTTAAAAATCTTTCCATTGATGTACTTACAAACTGTAAGCCATTATCTGTTACAACTTCATGTGGATAACCATGTCTTGCAAAATTCTCCATCAATTTTTTAATAATTGTCTTGCTGGAAATGTCTTCTATTATCATTGCTTCAGGATATGAAGAATAGTAGTCGATCACTGTTAAAACATAATGATGGCCAATTGGACCAACTATGTCAATTCCAAGTTTCATCCAAGGTTTTGATTGTAACGGAACTATTTGCAATGGTTGATCATTTATCAATGGTTGATTCCTTACACAAATTGGACAGTTTCTTATTAAATTTTCAATGTCAAAGTCCATGTTTATCCAAAAATATTTTTCTCTTAACAGTTGTTTGGTTCTTGTCATTCCTTGATGTGTTTCATGTGCAATTCTCAAGACTCTCTTTATTAGTTTTGAAGGTAGCAAAATTCTACTTCCTTTTAAGATAAGATTATCAAAAATTGAGAGTTCATCTTTAAACTTATAAAAACATTTGAATTCTTCATTCAAAGGATATGGCCAAACTCCCTTTTGAACCATATCTTTCAGTTTTTGAAACAAAGGATCCTAAGCCATGGTTTGACAAAAACTGTTACGATATGAAAAAGCTAACAAAAGAAAGTCTGAAGGAATTCCGTAGAACCAACAGGAAGGAAGACCTCGAAAGCTATGCTCTCCATAGAAAGAAATATCTCGGTTTATTAGATGATAAAAGAAGGAAATATATTCAGGAAAAACAAGAAATATTGAGAAATATTAAAGATTCAAAGTCCTTTTGGAAGACCATTGCGCTATTTAAGGGAGCAACAAAAATTCAAGGAGAAATTACTGTACAGGAATGGCACGAATTTTATTGCGAATTAATGAGGATTGAGGAAAAAGAGAAGATCTGTAATATAGAAGTGAGGATCTCGCCGAGCGACCCAATACTTGATCCAGAGATAACTTCTGAAGAGATAGGCAGGGCAATCAGAGATTTGAAAAATAACAAGGCAAGTGGACCTGATGACATCCCCAATGAAATAATAAAAGTACTCCCAGACTCATACATGGGTTTATTAGAACAATTTTACAATAGAGCTCTGATAATGGGACACTATCCTACAATATGGACTAAATCGATCATACATCCAATCTTTAAAAGCGGTGACAAAGACAACCCTTCAAATTACCGTGGTATAGCACTGATAAGTAATTTTCGAAACTTTTTACAACAATACTAAGATCAAGACTGAATGAATGGGTAGAAAGAAGAAACGTCATTCCAGAAAATCAGGCGGGTTTCCGAAGGGGCCGATCGTGTGTGGACCTGATATTCACATTGACCTCTCTAATACAACTTTCACTGAGGAAAAAGAGAGGAAAATTATATGTATTTTTTGTTGATTTGAGAAAAGCATTTGACACAGTTCCTCACTCATTACTCTGGAAGAAATTAACCAATCTGGGCGTAAGCTATCAATTTATACATGCAATTAGAAATTACTACGAACAGGCGACTGTGGCAGTCAGATGGAGGGGTTCAATTACAGAAAATATCAAGATACATTCGGGCGTTTTACAAGGAGAGCCACTATCGCCATTACTTTTTATATTATTCATGACGGACCTGATTAAAATGTATGACAACTCAGATCTGACGAGTGTATACCTTCCGGAATTTGGTGATGTTCACCTGCTGATGTATGCAGATGATATTGCTATTATAGGGGAGTCGAGGGTAAACCTCCAAAAAAAGATTAATTTATTGAAGGAATATCTTGGTGTGAACGAAATGACACTGAATGAGTCCAAATCGAAGATTATGGTATTTCGCAATGGTGGTAAACCCTCAAGAGAAGATAGATGGTACTGGAATGGTAAACCTCTGATGGTAACAGGAAGATATATCTACTTGGGATACCCTCTGGTCAGTACAACTAAAACCACTCAAGCCGCAAACTTTTTCAAAGGAAAAGCACTTGCGGCAATAAATGCTACAACCCCAATATTGGCGAAATCAAAAATTAATTCACTAAACTCTGCAATGAAACTGTTTGACTCAATTGTGATGGCTGTTTTGATGTATGCTGCTCCAATTTGGGCAACAGAGTATAAAGATTTATTAGACCATATACAAGATACATTTATACGTAGGTTTTTGAATTTGCCTAGATATACACCAGGATATATAATAAGACCAGAAACAGGCCGCGTCTCATTAATAATAATAGCTCTGAAATTGACCTTGAAATATTGGCTGAGGGTGCTGAGTATGGATACAAATAGACTGCCTCGAATTTGTTTAACTAGAATGAGGCAATTATCCTGTGCTACAGGTGCGCCCATCGGTTTTATAAAACAATTAAGCAATTTACTTAATAATAACGGATCCTCGTGGCTTACTTATTGTAATGATCCTGACTCACTAAGGAATGCTATCCCTGGAATATTAAGAACTGCGATAGAGCAAACAATACAAAACGACCTAACAAGAATAACCCAATCAAAGTTATATTCCCACTATAGAGACATATATACAACCTTTACCACCGAAGAATACTTCTTAACTGAACTCCCTTTTCCTATCATCAGATTAATTGCACAATTCAGAACCCTTTCAATTTTTTTCAGAGAACACCATTTGATTTTATTGAGGCGTGAAGACCTGAAATGCACTTTCTGTGGATCAGGAATAACAACGGAGATGTTGCATTACTTATTTGACTGTGCTGCTCTGTCTGAGGAAAGACGAAAATTAAATGATAAAACGGGGCAACTTTGTCCTTCATTTCCGGCACTGATTGATGAAATATCAAAGAATAGGTATATAGCGTTGGCGATATTTGGATTTCACAAGACTATATCCCGGAAAAAGACCTCACAGTGTTCTCCCTATCCCTTGTGAACTGGCGAATCCTGTATGGGGCGAGTGGCCCCAATAAAGGCTTTTTGTTGTTGTTGTTGTTGTTGTTGAAACAAAGGATCTTGCTCTGTACAAACTTTTATCTCTTTCAAAGACAGTGCTTGAAGCTCTTCAGAAGTGATGGATAAGACTTTATGAACATAGTCCTCCAGCCATTTTTCATCACTTGTGTTAGAAAGAGGTTGTCTTGAAAATATATCTGCAATATTTTGCTTTCCTTGAATGAATTCAATTTCAAAGTCATATGGTTGTAATCTCCAACTCAATCTTTGAATTCTTGGAGGCAAAACAGCTCCATTTTAAGGATTCAGCATATAGATGAGAGGTTTGTGATCTGTTTTTAACACAAATTTCCTTCCCCAAATATAGGTGTTAAAATGTTCAATTGCCCATACACATCCCAATGTCTCTTTTTCTATTTGTGAATATCTTTTTTCAGTATCAGTTAAGGATCTGCTGGCATATGCAATGGGTCTTTTAATGCCATTTTGTTGTGTTTGTATTAATACTGCTCCAAGACCAATAGGGCTTGCATCTGTGATTAATTCAGTTGGTGAGTTCAAGTTGTAATATGCCAAGCATGGCTCTTTTGTTAGTGACTCTTTAAGATCCTGAAATGCTTTATTTGTTATCAAATCCCAATTCCACCTAACATTTTTTCTAGTCAAATTATTTAAAGGTTCTGCCAATTTAGAAAAATTAGGTATGAATTTTCTTAAAAACCCACAAGTTCCTAAGAATGACCTTAACATCTCAATATTTTTTGGTATTGGAAAATTTAAGACTGCTTCTATTTTCCTATTATCAGGTTTAATACCTTCACTACTAACAATGTGACCTAAAATATCCAATTCTTCCATGGCAAATTTGCACTTATTCCTGTTGAGCCTAATGCCTACTTTATCAAATCTTTGTAAGACTTTTCTAAGCCTTTCTTCTAGTTCTTGTCTATCTTTGGCGTAAACAACGACATCGTCCGAGTAACAAATTACACCTTTCAAATCAAGCAAAATTGAATCCATTCCTTTCTGATATGCCTCTGGAGCACTTGATAGACCAAAAGGAACTTTACAAAATCTGTAACAACCACGGTGCGTGATGAAAGTTGTAAGGGGTCTTGATTGAGGGTCTAAGTCAACCTGCCAAAACCCTTTTTTTGCATCCAGCTTTGCAAATACTTTAGCACCTTTAAGGGCATGTAACATATTGTCAATTGTAGGAATTGGATGTCTTTCTCTCAATATTGCTTTATTCACTTCCCGAAGGTCTATGCATAGTCTAATTTCCTCACTATCCCTTTTTGGAACAACTATTATGTTAGAAACCCATTCAGAACCTTGATGCACTTCTTCAATGATTCCATTCTCTAGCATCTTATCAAGCTCTTGATTTACTGCTTCTACCATTGCATAAGGTATACGACGGCATCTCTGAGCAATGGGCCTATAGTTGTCTTTCAATGTCACTTTATGACTATAGCCTTTTATAGTTCCAAGTCCATGGAAAAGATGTTCATGCTCTTGAACAAGAGTTTCTATATTAGTAGACATTGATTCATTTACATGATTTACCCTTTTAATTATACCTAGTTCAAAACTAGCCTTGCCTCCCAACAAAGATTCAACTTTTTTATCAATCACATAAATTTCTTCTGAAACTGAATTTTCTTTCCAAGAAATCACAGCATTGAAATAACCATAACATGGAAGAGGTCTATCTTGACCATAGGCAAAAAAGGTTCGGGTGGTGTCATGTAATTTTGGCATAATTTTATGGCCATATAATTCAAGCATCTTATTATAGCTTATGAAAGTTCTATCACTCCCTGTATCAATTATCATATTTATTTCACTACCATCTATTTGCACTTTTTCTTTATTTTCAGCACCTGTATAGTAGGTATATTCATCTGAACTTTCACCTACTTCAGTCTTATTTTCTTCTTGTATGGTCTTAACTTTAGTTTGATTGAAACTTTTGTGGTTTCTATTATTATTTTGATTTGGGCGGTTCCTGCAAGCTCTAAAAAGATGTCCTAATTTATTGCAATATGAACAAGCCATTTTTTTAGCACCACATTCTTGTGCTGAATGTGTATCTAATCCACAGCGATAACATTTAGGCTTTGAGGCACCTGAAAATGATGGGGTACCTTGATTAGTGAATCTACCTTTGTTGAAATTATTAGCATTATAGTGCTTTTTAGGTTTATTTTGAACTCTATTTAGTGTTTGATCATTTTGAGGTTCAAGAAGTCTAATTTCTTTTCTAGAAATTTCTAACATTCTAGCAATATCAATGGTTTTTGACAGTGTCAAATTTTCTTGTTGCAACAATTTTTCTTTAAGTTTTTTGTTGTTACATTTTTCAATTATTTGGTCTCTTATCATATCAGCTTCTAAATTGCCAAATTCACAAGATTTAGAAAGCTCTCTTAAAGAAATTAGGTAGTTGTCGATCGATTCATTATCTTTCTGGACTCTTTGTCTAAATTTAAATCTCTCAGTGACCACATTTTTATGAGGTGTGAAATATTTATCTAAAGCCATTTTAGTTTGTTCATAATTTTCCTTTTCATCTGGCAAGTTGAAAAATATACGCTGTACATTTGGCCCTAAACAATGCAATAGAGTTGCTCTCTTAATTTCATCCGATTTTTTTGAAATTCCAGATGCTATTTCAAAAATGGCATAGGATTCCATCCATTGCTTATATTCCGCAAATAAATTGCAAGCATTCATATTCATGGGTAACGGTGGCGTCAGGTTGGCTGCCATACTTGTTTTTTTTTTTTTTTTTTAGGGCTACAGTTATATTTTCAAATTCTCGTCGCCAATTTATGTTGTATCGTTATTGTTGTATAGTTATTATTTAATTAAACATTACTCACCAGATGAAATTATGATTACTAATTGTTTATTACACTTTATATTTATATTTTTACATTAACACATTGTTTACATTATACATCGTATGTTATTGTTTATGATGATGATCTCTTCTATTATATATTTTAAAACACAGAATACTACATATGCCTTTTCAATTGAAGATTTATTTATGGAGATTGCTCTATTTTCAAAAATATTGATCTGCCAAGATGTTTTGAATTAGTAAATTTTGAATGTAGTTTTGAAAGGACTTGCGATTCTGACCGTTATATCATAAGTCTGTTATAAAGAGAGATGCGACTGTATATACCATACACAAATATTACAAAAATATATATTTTTAAGATTTTAATAAAAAAATTTGCAACCCTTTCTGTAACGTCCTCGTATTTGTTGGTTGACGTTAATCAGCAAGAAGTACTTGGAAGTTTAAAAAGAAAGACTATTTCTTTTAGGCCAACATCAGATATAGCATATTAATTATTAGACATATGTTTTACATGTGATATATATTACAACAAATCAAAAGGCAACTGCAACAGAGTATCATCAGTGATAAATATGTGCTCACTGATAATTTACTATATAGGCATGCCAGCTGCCGTTACATCTTGTTTTAATGTCCATCCATACAGAGTTCAAAACAACAACTGACTCACCCGTGCAGGCAAGGTCACGCTCCGCTGCGTCACGTGGGAAAACATACATACATGTTTTCTTGCATGTTCTCAGCACATCCCCCTTTTTAAGACTTGAAATATATATATGCATTACAAACTTTAAATGCATAATATAATTAATAATGAAGGCGATCCACAGGTTTAACAATTCGTCCACTCCGGGTTCTTATCTGGCCGTCTTCTGAGTCGTTAGAGGGATAATCCACAACTGGGGTCTTTTCATTTTCAACCAGTTCCTCCCCCGAAAAGGTCAGCGTCGATGGGTCGACTGGATATTGCACTGTAACTCCTTTTCGTAGATGGAACCTGTTTCGACGTAAAGTCCCAACTGGAGTATCAACCATATATGACCTTGGTGTCGATGCCTTCTGCTTTACAATCCCCCAGGTTCGCATATCTGTAATCCAAACCGTGTCACCTTCGGATAGCTCCTCCATGTCCGTAGCTCCGCAGCGTCGATCATATCTGGATTTCATATCCTTTCTCCTTCTCCCCTCCTTTCTTTTCAGGGTCTGAGAGAGTCCACCAACTTTGGATTAAGATTCTCTGGTGCAATTGGCAAGGTCGTTCGGAGTTTACGTCCCATGAGAAGCTCAGCAGGGCTGTAACCGTTCTCCAAAGGGGTCGATCGATACTCCAGGAGTCCAGGCGATGGGTCTTGATTTTTCTTGAGGATCAACTTAGCAATTTTCACACCTGCTTCTGCCATCCCATTGCTCTGCGGGAATCGAGGACTTAAAGTGACATGTGTGAATCCGTACTGCCTTGCGAAATTTGCAAATTCACGAGCAGCTCCAAATTGCGTCCCATTATCGCTTACAACAGTTTCTGGTATTCCATGTCGGGCAAATATGGATTTGCAACTACGCACTACCACACTGGCTGTGAGCCGATCCAGCTGAATCATTTCAGGAAAGCGAGAATAATAGTCAATGACGACTAGATACCACTTATTCTCGAACTTGAACAAATCCATTCCAATCTTTTGCCACGGTCGTGTAGGAAAGTTGGTTGGTATCAAAGGTTCATGTTTTGAGACGGCTTCCTGGATACAGACACTGCACTTTCTGACCGTTTCCGCGATCTCCTCCGAAATTCCAGGCCACCATACCGTCTCACGTGCGCGAAGTCTTGTTTTTGTAATCCCGAAGTGCCCAGCGTGCAACTTATCTAGGATCTCCAGTTTCATACTTGCTGGAATAACAAGACGAAAGCTACGCATCAGTAGGCCATTTTGAACGCCGAGTTCATCCTTGACATGCCAATAAGAGAGCAGAGCCGGTGACATCTTCTTCTTATCTGGCCAGCCTTGCTCAAGGTAGTTGACTACTGCTTTCAGGGTCGTATCCTCTTGTTGGGCTTCAAAAATCTTCGTCAACATCTCGTCTTTGTCGGTTATACTCGAGAGAACTGCATTTATATGCGCTGAGGTTTGCCGTTCGTTTTCACCTCCCTCGGTTGTAAGAAGTGGTTGTCTGAATAATGCATCGGCGTCGAGCAGCTCCTTTCCAGGGATATGCAATATTTCGAATCCATACCTCATCATACGCATTCGGAAACGTTGCAGTCTTGGGGTCAGCGAACTCAATTCTTTCGTCGAAAATAGAGGAATGAGAGGCTTATGGTCGGTCTCAATTCGGAAACGCTTTACAAGCAGGAAATCTTGAAAACGTTCGCAAGCCCATGTAATTGCGAGAGCCTCTTTCTCGATCTGAGCATATCGTTTTTCGGTAGGTGTCATAGTTCTAGAAGAATAAGCAACAGGTCGCCAGATTCCATTCTTACCTTCTTGCTTCAGTACCTCTCCCAAGCCGTATGAAGATGCGTCGGATGACACCATAGTTGGTTTCCTGACGTCGTATGCTGCCAAGATGGGTTGAGTCGTGAGCAATTCTTTCAACTTTCGGAATGCTCGCTCCTGGCTGCAATCCCAAACGAAGTCTTGACCTTTCACCAACAACTGGTTCAGTGGAGCCACGATTTCATATAAATTTTCCACAAAGCGTCCCAGATGGTTCACCATGCCAATAAATCTTTTTACGCCATGAACATCGGTCGGAGCAGGCATCTTCGCCACTGCTTCGAATTTCGCTGGATCTGGTCGGATACCGTCTTCATCCAGTATGTGCCCAAGAAAATTAATTCTTGGCACGCCGAAGACACACTTGGCCTTGTTTAGTGTAACTTTCGCCTCTTTCAGTTTTCGGAGCACTAAACGAAGAATTCGATCGTGAGTCTTGGAGTCGGAGGCAAATATCAGGATATCGTCCAGGTAACACATTACACCGTCCATGCCTTGCAAGATTATTGACATAACTTTCTGAAAATACTCTGGGGCGAGTGAGATTCCAAATGGCATTCTGTAGTATTTATATCTCCCAAAAGGAGTGATGAAGGTCGTTAAATGCTGGCAGTCCGGGCTCAACGGAATCTGGTGAAAGCCACTGTTCGCGTCCAGTTTCGAAAAGAATCTTGCTTCCCCCAGTTGCCCCAGCATGTGCTCCACCACTGGCATGGGATGCACTTCGCGCTGTACATGTTCGTTCAGCCTTGAGAGATCCACACAGAGTCGTATGTCGCCATTCGGTTTACCAGCAATCACAGTCGGTGCACACCATTCAGTCGCAACGTTAACTTGTGCTATGATTCCCGCCTTCTCGAGCTCTTCCAATCTTGTTTTGAGCTTTTTCATCAAAGGTATTGGTACCCGTCGAGGAGTATGCACAGCATATGGTTTTGCTCCAGGTTTCAATTTGATTTCGTAAGGGTTTCCGATCTGTCCCAGTCCTTCAAATACTTCAGGGAATTCCTTGATTGGGTTAATTCTCGTCGCAACCACTTCAATCCGCCTCGCCAGGTTCAAGAGCTCACATGCCCGGCGACTCAGAAGAGGTTCACTCAAACGACGAATGACATAAATCTTCTCCTTGATTTCATAATTGCCATTTCGCAGCGTTGATATAAACATACCCACAGTCTGAAGTTCGGAAAATTCAGCAGCTCTAAGGTTGATATCACTTTTCACTAGTCATTGCTGTCCCATTATCTTCTTGAAGAGACACAGAGGAACACATGTAACATCCGCCTGGGAGTCGAGCTTGAACTTCACCTTTTTCCCGTTCACTTGGATTTCTGCTGTCCATCGCCTCCTGCACTCGCCTTCATCATCATCGAGATTAGATGAATCCTCCACAGCTGAGACCCCCAGGAGAAAACCAATTTCTTCATCAAGTTTAGAAACAGCTTTGACTTCCGCAGTCTTCGCCTGCTTATCTGGGCAGAAATTTGCAAAATGGCCTGTTTTTGAACACAGGTTACATTTCTGTCCTTCAGCACGGCAAGCCTGTCCTTCCCTGTGGGTGAAACCTCCGCACTTTGGACATCGTGATCTTGTTTTGGCTGACTTCTCCTTCTTCCTCGAAGGCTGCTGTTGTTGTTTCGGTGATTGCTTCTTCGAGTTGAACTTCACCTGATTGACCTTTTGGCTTGTTGAGGGACGCTGCAGGTCGACTTGCTGCTGTCGAACAGCTTCCTGCTGTCGAACCATTTTCACCGCCTTTTCCAAAGTCAGTTCGCTGTCCAACTGCATTCTTTCAGATAAAGCTTTGTCCCTCACTCCAACCACTATTCGGTCACGGATCAACTGCTCATGAAGACCCTCAAATTCGCAACTATCAGCCAATTTGTACAATGAAGTGATGAATTCGTCCACTGGCTCCCGATCCTCTTGGATTCTTGAATTAAATTTCGCACGTTCGTAGATAATATTCTTCCTGACACAGAAGTGGCTGTCGAACGCCTTGAGGACGGAATCAATTTTCGTTGCCTCTTCCTCCTTTTCGAACTTGAAGGTCCTGAATATATCATCCGCGCGGTCACCCATCAAGTACATGAACAAATCGATCTTGTCCGCCTCCTCTTTCTTCTTCATTCCACTGACCACGAGGTATCGTTCGAATCTTTTCCTCCATTTGGGCCATTCGTTGGGAGTCGAGAAGTCGAAAGTTTCTGGAGGTTGAATCTGAGCCATGTTGAATTATCTTCCAAGGTACGCAAAATCGATATTTGCAATATACGGGTTCGTATTTTATCCAGTTATCGCTGCCACCATGTTTTAATGTCCATCCATACAGAGTTCAAAACAACAACTGACTCACCCGTGCAGGCAAGGTCACGCTCCGCTGCGTCACGTGGGAAAACATACGTACATGTTTTCTTACATGTTCTCAGCACACATCTCCCCCTTTGAAGAAATTCATTCTTCAAATCGTTTGGGTGGCTTGATGATCCGCCCGGACCTTGTTGTAATGGGCAGGGTGCCGTTCTTGTTCTCCGCGTTCTGGTGATCACTCCTGGGTTCCTGGCCTGAGAATGGTCTTGTAGAAGTATTGAGTTCTTCAGGAACTTGAGCCTGTTCCTTATCACCGCTCGAGCCAGGTCCTTCCGGTAGAGTTGACTTTGGGATCTCCGGGATTCTCCTTCGCTGTTGCTTTGGACTCTCCAGATTCGTATGTCGCATGAAGGAGCTGTTGCGGCGGTACTCACCAGTAGGTGTTTGCACTTTATATGATCTTGGAGCTATTTCTTGGGTAACTCTGGCAGGGATCCATTCACGGTGATGCTGTTTCAGCATTATCTTTTCACCTTCCTTGAAGCTTCGCGTTGTCTTAGCTGTCTTATCGTGGTGTGTTTTCTGCTTCTCCCGCTTATTTCTTAGGTTTTGTGTATGTCCCTTTTGGATTTCTGGTTCCAACTGATGAGTGCTAGTGGGAAGGAGGGTTCTGGTCCTGCGACTGAACAGAGACTGGGCCGGTGAAGGAAGACCATCTCTAGGAGTGTTGTAAAAGTTCAAAAGTGCTAGTTCCACTTCTTGTCCTGAATCCAAACACTTCCTGATGAGGTTCTTGGCTGTCTGTACCGCTCTCTCTGCTAATCCGTTTGATTTAGGATATAGAGGACTTGATGTCTGGTGGTCGAACAACCACTTCTTTTGAAAGTCTTTAAAGTCTCTGGACGTAAAGTTTGGCCCATTATCAGTTTCCAGGAGTCTGGGAATTCCATGTACGCTAAACCATTTTTAAAGAGATTCAATAGTTTCTGTAGAGTTCATTGTCTTCATTTCTTTGAAATCAATGAATCCAGAGTAGTTATCAGTTATTAACAGGTAATTTTTTCCTTTTATTGAGAAAATGTCAGCTGCGACTATCTCCCAAGGAAGACTCGGTATCTCTTTTATGATCATTGGTTCTTTTGTCTTGTTCCTCTGATTTGCTTGGCAAGTCCTACAATTTTCTACTGTGTTGATGATATCTTGGGACATGCCATGCCAGTATATTGAGTCTCGGGCCCTTCTCAAGCAGCTGTTTGTTCCTTGGTGTCCTTCGTGGATTAACTTGAGTATCTTTGCTTTCCACCTTAGGGGAATGAAGACTCTGCTACCTTTGAAGATTAGGTCTTCGTTTGTCGAGAGTTCATCTCTATATGGCCAGTATTTCTTGCAGCTTTCAGGGACTGCTGATTTGTAGTTTGGCCAGCCATATAAGATTAGGTGTTTTAGTTCTTGTAGTTCTTGGTCCTCTTTTGTAAGAGCTTGAAGTTCCTCATAGGTTGACTTATTTGTCGGGGTGGTCATCAGTACTTCAAAGTTCTCTTCCAAGTAGGTGTCTTCATATGAACAGTCTCTACTTAGTAGATCAGCTGTTAGCAGTTCTTTTCCTTTCTTGTATTTAATCCTGAGATCGTATTGTTGTATCTGTAGAAAAATTATCTGGAGCCTCGGGGGTGCTTTGCTTAACGGCTTCTTGAATATGGTTTCTAAAGGACGGTGGTCCGTCTCGACGTCAACAGTTTTGCCATAAATGAGTTGATGGAGTTTGTCGCATCCAAATTTGATGGCAAGAGCTTCCTTTTCTATCTGAGCGTAGTTCTGCTGAGTGGAGTTGAGAGCTGATGAAGCGTAGGCTATGGGCCTTCCGTTTTGTAACAGAACCGCTCCAAGGGCATATGAACTGGCGTCTACTGAAAGTGTCAGATTTCCGTTGGGATTAAAGAATTTCAGAGTTGGTGCAGTTCTGAGCAAAGTCTTGATCTCTAAGAGATCACAATCGAGGGATTCGTCCCATAGCCAAGGTGTATCTTTTTTCAAAAGTAACCTCATATTTTTGGTTTTCTCTGCAAGGTTAGGGATGAACCTGCTCATGTATTGTACCATTCCTAAGAGACGTTGTAGTTCTTGCTTGTTGCTCGGTGACTTAATTTCTCCTATTGCACGCACTTTCTCAGGGTCAATTTTAATGCCTTCTGTCGTGACAATATGACCTAAAAATTGGACTTCTTGAAGTTGAAATTTGCATTTATCTCTATTCAGTTTGATTCCATTTTCTTTAAGCCTCTGTAGTACAGCTCTTGTCCTTATTTCCAGGGTCTGTGGATCCGGAGCATGAATCAGGATATCGTCCATTGAATTTTCTGTACCCTCAAGGTCTTGGAGTAAGTCTGCCATGATTTTCTGGAATATTTCCGGAGCAGTTTTGATTCCAAAGGGAACTCTCAAGAACATATATCTTCCCCACGGAGTGCTGAAGGTAAAGTAGCGTTGTGAGTTGGGGGCTACTTTGATCTGCCAGTATCCTTTCTTCAGATCCAACTTTGTGAAGTATTTTGAACCATGCAGGTTTACTGCAATCTGATCAAAAGTCCGTAATGGGAAATGGCTTCTTAGAATTACTTTATACTTGATATCCGATGGGTCAATGCATATACGTATTTTTCCTTTCTGTTTTGCTATAACCATCTGACTGGAGATGGGGGTAGGGTAATTTACTTTCTTTATAATCCCATTGTCTTCCATTTCCTCAAGTTCTTTCTTTACTCTTTCTTTAATAGATAGAGGAATAGGTCTGGGTGGTCTTACTTGCATGTTCATGTCCGAAGTCTGAAACTTTGCCTCGTATTCATATCCTTTCAAACATCCTATCCCTTCGAATAATTCTTGGTATTACTGTGTAATTGTTTGACAGGTGTTTACTCGCTTGACAAGACCTAAATTGGAACAGGTTTGTCTGCCTAGGATGGGACAAGTGTTATCTCTGGATATGATGAAACGTATGTAGGCAGTCATGTTTTTCACCATGCACATTGCTAGACTTTGTCCTTCGACAGGAATTCGATGTCCTGAAAAGGAAATTAAACTTTTTACTGGAGACCTTTGGATTTCCAGATTTAATCTCCCTGCCAGGCTGAGTGGCAACACGTTACACTGTGCACCTGTGTCTAGTTTCATGTTTACCTTTTTGCCATTAATTTTTACTTATTCATACCAATCTTCGGTCAGGTTGGTGTTTTCAACTGACTGGATTACAAATTCTTGAATCATTTCAGGTTCTGGTGACCCAACAATTTGTCTGACTTTGCATGAATTTGTGTTCTTGGATCTACAAAGATTAGCAAAATGGTTGAGTTTCTTGCATTTGTTGCATCTCTTTTGATATGCCGGACATTGGTTGATTTTGTGGGATCTACCACAATTTCTGCAGTTTTCTATTATTTTGTGACTTTGGTTAGTGGTGTTTTCTTTCCTCGGCTCTTTTCTATCTTCCCACTTCTTACTGTTCATCTTTGTCACAACAACTTGTTTGTCTGAGTCGGATAGGACAAGTTTCATTTGGTTTGTGGCATTTTCACATGCTATGCAAATTTGTGTGGCTTTTTCCAGATTAAGGTCAGCCTCACTAAGAAGTCTTTCTCTTATTTCATTGTTAATAATTCCTACAACTATTCGATCTTTAAGTAGTTCAACAGACATGACAGCATATTTGCATTTTGCTATCTGTAATTTGATCCTAGTCAGAAAATCATTAAATGATTCATCTTCTTTCTGTTTCATCTGATTGAATTTGAATCTTTCAATTGTAGTGTTCAGCTTTGGAGAAAAATAGTTGTTGAACTTATCTTTTACAATGCTCAGATTATTTTTATCTGCATTATTTAAGTTGAAAGATTTAAAAATATTTTGAGCCTCTCGTCCCATTGCAGCCATAAAGATAGCAACCTGTACCTCTGGTGCTTTACTACTTAATTGGGTAGCAATTTCATACCATTCAAAGCTTTCAAGCCAAGATTACCAGCCCTCTTTGTTTAGTTCATTTAGGCCTATTTGTTTTGGAGGTCGAATAGCATTTTCTGCCATGTTGTTGTTATTGTATTTTTTTTTTATAAAAATACACTTATTTCTTCTTGCTTGTAAATTAAATTATTTTTGTATATATTCTTATTCAATTTGAATTTTATTTGAATATGCAATTAGAGATGTTCTGAAATACTTCAAGAAATTGGAAATTAATAAATTGTTCTTACCACGTGGTGTTGTTTACAAGCGCCGCTGCCACTATGTAACGTCCTCGTATTTGTTGGTTGACGTTAATCAGCAAGAAGTACTTGGAAGTTTAAAAAGAAAGACTATTTCTTTTAGGCCAACATCAGATATAGCATATTAATTATTAGACATATGTTTACATGTGATATATATTACAACAAGTCAAAAGGCAACTGCACAGAGTATCATCAGTGATAAATATGTGCTCACTGATAATTTACTATATAGGCATGCCAGCTGCCGTTACACGTTCCATTCTGTGCACGCCTTTGTTTATGTAGAGGCTGCCGTCTACTGTGCATCTTCCCTTAATATTCCACATATTATCAAATACAGTAAAACCCGCTAATACGAACCCCGGATATAGCGAACCTTCCCTTATAACGAACCTACGGCGATTCCCAATTCCATTCCATTGAAAATACCATCGTTATAACGAACTTTGCGATTTTTAAATAACGAACCACCCCTATAACGAACCTATTTTCGGTCCCAAAATAATAAAATATATTTAAAATACTATGCTTAAGACGAACTTAAAATTGTAATTAAAAAAATTAAACAACAAAATTATGAGCATGTTTCAGCTCGCGGATCGCGATTTGAAAACAAAAAATAGCTGCATTGTTTGTTTTCATTTCCATTCTATTTTTCCTGTATGTTGTATATATTTTTACACATTATACTTTTATTTAATAGAATATTTTTTTATTCGTCAATTTTTAAATAGAAAATACAAATGGCTTCCAAAATAAAGAAAAGAAACAAATAATGGCGTTCTAAACAAAAAGTGGCAGCATGCCCTTTTAGAAGCGTTCTATATCAAGTTTAACCTAGGCTAAATAATAATTCCAAATAATTTTAAAGCCAGAAATGGTTTGAATGACAGGTTAAAATCAAATTTGATATACACTTCAGAAGAATATGTGGAAACTGGAAATGGAAGAAGGAAAAAAAAACAGTTCTTCCGTGTCTCATGGGCCACAAACAAATCGACTTATAAATTCTCAAAACCTACCACTACATTTCTATTTTTAGAATGGAATTATTGTTAGGTATATGACTCATTCAGGGTTGGCGGATATTCCCCCTGTCCGGCCGTTTTACCACCGATTCTTTGTTTGCAAATTGGCGTTTTTTATTCGCAATTTTACCGATCGCGCTATCGTATCAACATGTTTCGAGTCCGATTTTTCTGAATGGGATCCTTTTAATTCATCCTTAATTGATTCAGAATACACGGAGCTTTATTCCTTTGATGGAAATAACGATATTTTAAAACAATTCTGATTTTCAAATTTTACTTTTCACTTTCAAATAACAAGGTATTAGAGGCATTTTTCAAATAAATTTAGTATTATATTATTTGAGAAAGATGTCCTCAAATACTCTTATACCTTTCAAATATATAATTAATAATGTTTTGCCAATGGGATTTGGCTTAATTTTTAAATAATACATAGGTTTATATATAAACATGTATGCTAATGATAAGAAGAACCTATTATCAAATGACTTCTTTTGATATTCAGCATTACTGTGAAGAAATAGGTCAATTTAGATACCATTATTAAGTGGCTGCCTTTTCCTGTTTGTATGGCTGTTTTTAATTATACGGTCAAAATTTAAAAAAAAAGACCAAACCGTGGCTATAGTGAAACGTGGCTATAGTGAACCAAACGCTCTGTCCCATTGGGGTTCACTATAGAGGGGTTTTACTGTATATTGGAAAACATCATATTTTAAAAGTGGATATATATTTATTAGTAAAATCAAAATGCATTTTCTGACCACGTTCACATGAACTTTCTAGATGGCAGAGTGCCATCTAGTGGAACAGAAACCAACTAAACATTGATTTAGCCTGTTCCCTGATATTTGGCCAACTCATTTTCTTGATAAATCACGAAAGTCAACCACGAACGCGTTTTGGGCTGTTGGCCCTCGTCAGCGTGGTGCAGACTATACCTCTACAACCGTAAATATTTTGGTCCTAGAGGCTTCCTGAGAAATCAAGAAAAGGGTATTTAAGTCCAAACCTGCGTAAATATGTTCATGTGAACATGGTCAGGATATGCCTTTTTTGATTTTAATAACAAACACCTGACCTTTTTTATTTTTAAAACTATTTTTTCACTTATTTATTAGTGTATACAATAATAAAAAGCATTAAAAAAAGATATTTAAATTTATATATCAATAAAATATGGTATTTCTGGAAACAATCCCCCAAATGAAGAGCTGGTTTGTCACTACAGGTTTCACTATAAAACCTGTTATTTTTCTATCTACCAGGTATGGATTGGGAACAACAGACCTTGAGCTCTTTGACAGTCTAGATGTTAGCATTGTGGAACCGATTTTCCATCCTTTCCAAGCTTTCTGAAGTTGAAGCTTTCATAGATTTTGGGCATTCATTCTGCCATGGTTCCACAAGCTCTTCCACCAAATATTCTCGATATTTTTCATGTCTGATTGGCCTTAGTCCATTTTTTTCATGTTCTAGGTGTATATGATGTATGAGTTGACAGTAGCCACTTCTTAGCATCAGAAAATAATTTCATCCACCATTTTATAGTTTTTCTGAGAAGTTGTATGCTGTACATTAGTGGCCAGCAACATCCACACCTCCCATATTCAAGTTCTGTCTATAATGGCATTTGGATTATGAATTTCTTCTAAACCACGTCTAGTTTTCCTGATGACTAGATGTGTTGAATCTATGTGAAATGAAGAGGCAAAAAGAATCACATGTTTGTCCTTCCAACAGAGTGCAAATACGTTTTTCTTTCTAAAGGCAGGAGCTTGCCACACACCAAAAGGCACTTTTTTTCAGTTTCTGTGGCATTCTCCTTGTTGGTTTGGCATTATGGTATCAAATAGGTAACTATGAATTCTAGAAAGTTCTTCAATATGGGTGAAATTTGTATAGAATCTCTCTCTCTCTCTCTATACAAGATAAGCTAGATAGACTCTTCAAATTCGTAAATTTCAGTAGCTTGGGAACTAAATATCAGCATTAAATCTTAAGGAACACTTTCAGTTGATAAAGAATCATCCAAAAAAGGAGATTTGGAACGAGCGAACAAAGTAGAAACAACGTGAAAAAATTGATAAAATGCAAGAAAAATAAGTTACAAATCGAGATGAGAGGGAATGGAGGATGATTCAGCAAGATTCCCATGCGATTTCCAGGAAACGCGACATCAGTGCCAGCTTCCCCCATTCCCTACCCCTTGTTTACACAGAAGCCACTGAGAGTGACTTGCGGACTAGTAAGGGTTCATTTAACGCTTACTGTTAAAGTGTTATTTTTCCTGATATCTAAAATAAAATATGAAAGTTTTCCTTAATATTGATACGTGCTGTAAACATCTCAAAATTATTATTCTCATATTTAATTTTTCATAGAACTTTATTCCAATAATCATCATCACTTAGCATTGTTGACATGACGACTTTGTAAAAATGAGACGTTGGTTAAAAATAAAAACTAACGAGACATACATTCTTGATTATTTATTTCCTTTACATTAAAAATAGCTATAAAAGAAAAACTTACATACATCCGCTACATACTTGGCGCAGCCGACAGGATACGAAAGAAAATTAAAAAGGTAAATTTTTAATCAAAAGATTATATATTTCAAATTTAAATAACTCATTTAGAAACATCTTTATTTTTATAATGGCAAATATACATAGATTTGAAAAATATTCTGGCAGTAAGAATAATATAAAAATTGAAAGTTGGATTAAGTTGTATGAAGTAGAAAATTTAAAAGCAAACGATGAAGAAAAAATACACAATCTTATCTACTATTTAGCAGTTGAAGCCTTAGAATTTTTTGCTGATGAAATTCTTACAAATGCACATACACTGCGTGACATTGAAAATGGAACACCAAGAAATAGTGGCCAGAAAGTGATGAAACTCTGCATACAGAGAGAGACAGGGACGAACAATAAGTGATCTTTATTTCAAAATGATAGTCATAATACAGAGCGAGAACGGCGTCGGCTTAGTAGCAAGTAGGACCACCGCGGACGGCGATGCACGCAGCAACACGTCTAGGTAGAGAGTCAATCAGAGTACAGATGGCGTCCTGAGGGATGGCTCTCCATTCCCTCTCAACCATTTGCCACAGTTCGTCTTCTGAACGCGGCTGTGGCAAGGCATGCAAACTGCGTCCAATGATGTCCCAGACGTGCTCGATTGGTGAGAGACCAGGAGAGTACGGTGGCCAGGGAAGCATCTGTACATCTTGCAGAGCTTGTTGGCTAATGCGAGCAGTGTGCGGTCGGGCGTTATCCTGCTGATAAAGGGCAATGGGTGCCCCCTGAAGATAGGGGAGTGTCACCGGTCGCAGCATATCATCAACGTATCGTTGGGCCGTCATAGTGCCCTGAATACGAAGTAAAGGTGACCTGGAATCATACGCGATTGCGCCCCAAACCATGATTCCACGTTGTCGCACGGTGGGGCGTTCCACAATTGCTGCCGGATTGGACCTTTCTCCACGTCGACGCCACACGCGTACACGGCGACTATCACTGGACAAGCAGAAACGCGACTCATCTGAGAACACGACCCTGTGCCATTCCGTCATCCACGTCGATCTAGCCCGGCACCATTCCAAACGTTGGCGCCTATTCGGTGGGGTCAATGGCAGTCTTCTTAGCGGACGGCATGAGTGCAAGCCATTAGCAACCAATCGACGGGAAATGGTTCTGGTCGAGATGGAATGATCTAGGGTGTCTTGCACATGTTGCAGGATGGCGGTACAAGTGGCTTGTGGGGCCACCACTGCTTGTCGAAGGATACGCCGATCCACACGTGCTGACGTCACTCTGGTTGCACCGACATTCCTATAAATTGCCACATTTCCTTGTTCCAACCATCTTCTCCACAGTCGGTGCACCGTGGACGCACCAAGGTGTGTATCAGCTGCGATTTGACGTATGGACCAACCTGCCCTTTTCAGTCTGATCACCGTGCCCCTCGTAAAAGCGTCTGTCTGCTTGAACTGCCTCCGTTTACGATGACCTGGCATTCTCTGTTATTACACGTGTCTTTTGACACAAGAACAAAATTTCTACAATGATTTTCCTTGAAGAAATAACGACACGAATACTTTCCTTTCTGCAAGTTCCTTCCCTTATATCTTACTCCATGTGCGCACGAGAGCTGCGCATTTTACATCATTTGCATAACTCGGTTAGGCGCGTCTACCCTGAAATTTGCATAATTTTCTGTCCACTATTTCTTGGTGTTCCATTTTCAATGTCACGCAGTGTATAAAAAAAAATGGGAAACTGTAAAAGATAAACTCAATGCCAGATTTAAGCCTTGCACATATAGTCCCATTGTATTAGCATCTAGCAGAAAGCTCCTTGCAAGTGAAACTGTGGAGACTTATTTTAAAGAAAAAATGGACTTACTGAATCAAACATCCTTGAAAAGGGAAGAGAAAATACAGCTACTAACAGATGGAGTTGGAGGGATGTGTTTGCAGCAGCACAACCTGCTGATCCAACCAAATGGATACAAGTTGCACTTTCTGTTGAGCATAACAGGCAACAAAGTAAGCTAAGAAATTTGTTTAAACCCAAAGTATGCACTCTATCTCAACAGGAAAGATCAGCTTCAAATTGCCCATTTTTCTGCCCAAATGCATGAAGAAAAGAATTAAAGTGAAACATTGGTTGAATGAATGTCCTGATTATGACCCAAATTATAAAACAGAGAGATCATCTAAAAATACACAACCAAAACAATTCATTGCAACAGTCACCGAATCAACCACAAGTAATGAAACAAACAAAGTAGCTTGCTTATCAACTAACAATCCTCCTTATAAATTGATAGACTTTAAAATTTGTGTCAACAAACATCCTTTACAAGCCTTCATGGAAACAGGTGCTACCATATCTTTAATAAGTCAAAATTTAATAAAAAGTTTGAATTTACATCCTTTAATAGATTCTCCCATGCAAATTAAACAAGCTAACTCATTAACCTTAACTTTGGGATATGTTCATGTAAATTTGCAAATTCATAATAAAACTAGAAAGGTCAAACTTCATGTAATACCTATCTTAAAATTCCAGCTACTCATTGGCTTGGATATTGCAGAAGACTTTGAACTTATTGTTGACACTAAAGATAAAACAGTGTACACTAAGCAATCAGCAGAAATGGCACTTGTTTGCACAACCTTTAATCATTTGCCAAAACCTAACCAGGATGAATTGAATAAATTATTACAGCAAAATGAGCAAATTTTCAGTCAACATCAAACAGATATAGGAAGAATCTCCATTCAACACAATATAGTCACCAAAGAACATTTGCCTATAAGTTTAAGATCATATAGAAGACCCATCTCTGAATATGAGAAAATTTCCGAACAAGTCAAAGAAATGATTAAGAAAGGATTAATTAAAGAGTCATCCTCCCCATGGTCTTTTCCAGTTGTTTTAGTGCAAAAAAAGATGGGACCAATAGACTTTGTGTAGACTGCAGGGGATATGTTCATGTAAATTTGCAAATTCATAATAAAACTAGAAAGGTCAAACTTCATGTAATACCTAATTTAAAATTCCAGCTACTCATTGGCTTGGATATTGCAGAAGACTTTGAACTTATTGTTGACACTAAAGATAAAACAGTGTACACTAAGCAATCAGCAGAAATGGCACTTGTTTGCACAACCTTTAATCATTTGCAAAAACCTAACCAGGATGAATTGAATAAATTATTACAGCAAAATGAGCAAATTTTCAGTCAACATCAAACAGATATAGGAAGAATCTCCATTCAACACAATATAGTCACCAAAGAACATTTGCCTATAAGTTTAAGATCATTTAGAAGACCCATCTCTGAATATGAGAAAATTTCCGAACAAGTCAAAGAAATGATTAAGAAAGGATTAATTAAAGAGTCATCCTCCCCATGGTCTTTTCCAGTTGTTTTAGTGCAAAAAAAAAGATGGGACCAATAGACTTTGTGTAGACTGCAGGGAACTCAATAAAATTACAATTGATGATAAACAACCCTTACCACTTTTGCAAGATATTTTTGATAGACTTCATGGAGCAAAGTATTTCACAACACTACATGTGGCTTGGGGATACTGGCATGTTCAAATGCACCCTGAGTCAGTTCCCAAAACAGCCTTTGTCACCAATGATGGACATTATGAATTTTTGGTTATGCCCTTTGGACTCAAAAATGCAGCATCAACATTTCAGAAAATCATCCAGCAAGTGATAGGAACTCTTTTATGGAAAGGAGTATGTGTTTTCCAAGATGATATCATCATTTATTCCTCATCCTTTTCCCAGCATATGAACCTGATAAAGCATGTATTTGAAAAATTGCTTGAATATAACATCAAGCTTAAGTTCAACAAATGCTCATTTGCACAGTCAGAGGTCAAATACTTAGGCCATATCATTGGTCACAATAAAGTAAAACCTGATCCTGATAAAATCAAAGCTGTTCAAGACGTTCCGCAACCAACAACAGTTAAAGGAATCAGAAGATTCATTGGCTTGGCAAATTTCTACCGGAAATTCATTCCAAGATTTGCAGAGATTGCCACCCCTCTTACAAACCTGACACAGAAAAATAAATTATTCTCGTGGACACCTCAAGTTGATAAATCCTTTATAGAATTAAAAGCAGCTTTAACATCAGAACCACTAACTTACAACCCAGAAGTACCTTGCAAACTATATACAGACGCATCAGCAATTGGAATAGCAGGAATACTAAGTCAAGAAATTGATTCAACAGAACATTTAATATCATACTATTCCAAAAAGCTTCTTAAACACCAACAGAACTACTCAGCTTATGAACTGGAATGCTATGCTGTCATCCAAGCAATAGATTATTTTGAGGTGTATCTGGAAAACAAGCCCTTCCAAGTTATTACGGATCACTCAGCCTTACAGTGGCTACTCAATCTCAAAAATCCAAAATCTAAATTTTTCAGGTGGCTAGTCAATTTATCAACTAAAACCTTTACAATCACACACAGATCTGGAAATAAACTGACTCATGTAGATGCATTATCAAGAGTCCCAGTACTAAGTATTTCCATTTCGAGCTACAACAACATCAAAGACAGGCAGATCTCAGTTTCATTGAAGACCCTCAAGATCATCAAAACACAGTGATGGTCAAGAAGAGAGGACTACTCAGGGCTGTGGTGCCTGCTTCTTTTAAAGAACATATTCTGAAGGAATATCATGATAACATGAGTCACCCATCCATGAACAAGACAGTCAAATTAATAGTTCCTTTATTTTGGTGGTCAGACATGGTACAGGAAATTAAATCTTATGTGAGATCATGCAAGACATGTCAACTGACCAAATCATCTAACCAACCAACTCTAGGACAACTAATAATTCCAGACACAGAATTACAACCAGCTCAAGTAATAAGTGCAGATACAATAGTTATGGGAACATCAGCTGAAAAGACAAAGCAAAAGTACATCCAAGTGTTCATTGATCATCTTACAAGATATGTTTGGGCATTTCCCACTATCAAAAACACAGCTCAAGCAACGCTACAATGTTTCAACAGAATCCTTCAAGTCTCGCTACCCATAAAACATATTGTCACTGACAACGGAAAGAACCTTAATTCCAAGGAATTCAAAAGGTGTTTGAAAGTTCATAACATCAAACAAACTTTCACCACACCATACTACCCCCAGAGTAATGGAATGTGCGAAAAGGTTAACGGAACAATCATGACCAAGTTAAGAGCGGCCTTGCTTGATAAACCGAAAGTGAAATGGAGCACACTTTTGCCCAAGGTTATTACTGACTACAACAACACCCCTCATGACGTAACAGGTTTTCCGCCATCTTTTCTACTTTTTGGTTACAATGTGCAGCCACTATTTGCTGATAACCCCTTAACCTCGGTAGAAGATGCTAGAAAACTGGCTATAAAAAGAACTCAACATCATCGTGATATTTCTAAAAGAAGACATAATTCAAGGCATCCCGACATTGAATTTAAAGTTGGAGATCTCGTTCTTAAAAGAATTCCCTACAATGATCCGAGGCTAATTAAAACAGCTCCCAAATACGAAGGACCATTCCAAGTTTTGAGAAATTGTCTAAAGTGACTTACGAACTCTCTACAACGGATCAAGACAACCCACCAAGAAATCCCACAGGAGATCCTATAAAGGCTCACATCTCTCAATTAAAGTCATTTATTTTCCGTGAATAAATGCATCAAAGCGGGGGTAAATGATACGTGCTGTAAACATCTCAAAAATATTATTCTCATATTCAATTTTTCATAGAACTTTATTCCAATAATCATCATCACTTAGCATTGTTGACATGACGACTTTGTAAAAACGAGACGTTGGTTAAAAATAAAAACTAACGAGACATACATTCTTGATTATTTATTTCCTTTACATTAAAAATAGCTATAAAAGAAAAACTTACATACATCCGCTACAATATATTTCTCTAAATCATAATCAGATCACTTTATATCATAAAAACCTTAATCATCCACAGAAAGTATATACAAAAAATCATTAAAAGAAAAAAGCAAGCAATATTAAAAATATGAATATTACTAGAGTATATCAATTAATCAATTATTTTATTTCCAAAGCGCTATATCCTTGCGCCAAACGATGAGAAATGTTTATTTACATAAGTTATTTACATTATTCAACATATGAAAACACTAGATATCCAGATTTTGTAGAAGGTTTAGAATGTATTTACAAAATGAATTAAATTTTAAATATGATGTTTTATCGGAAATCAAATCGTTAAGTTCACAAACAACTAGTTCATTCTTCATTCTATAATCTTAAAATGCTGGGCATTCGATCAGTAGATGTCTTGAAGGTTGTTCCTCAATACCACAAAAACAACTTGAATCCTCCACTGCCTTTATTCTATTTAAAAAACTTTTGAATTTCCGTGGTTTGTAACAAATTGTGTATTATAAAAATTTGGACGAAAGTATTTAGGGATTTCTAGGGGAAAAAAGCTTAAGAAAATATTATTTGCTTCGTTTTTCAGAACATTCATTCTTGATTTGAGATAGGTATCTATAATTCCCTGGAATAAATGGGTCATAAATTTGTTGATCAACTGTGGATAAGTTTCTCAGATCAGATATCATGATTCTGGATTCGATAAAGTCTGAGATCAGAGGAATGTTGGCCTGACTATGAACACAACTATATGATATGAATTTATAGGCTTGTATACACCATGTTAGTATTTGATATTGGGTTGAATTTAATTTTTGTAAACATTTTTTATTCAAATATTTGAACCAAATTTCGGCTCCATATGTAAGTATTGGTCTGAAAATGGATTTATATAAAGTTAACCTTTTCTGGGTGCTTAGACCCCAAGATTTCCCACAAATTGAGAAGAGATAATTTTTAAAACGTTTTGTACGATTTACTATTTCTTCTATGTGGTATGTAAAATTTAATTAGTTTCTTCTTCTGTGATTTGCAATTATATAATTCCTAAAATTTTGGTCTTCAAAGTTGGTATGATTATTTCATTATTAAATTTGATTGGGATTTTTTCTTTGTTATGTAAATAAAGTATATTAGTTTTTTCTAGACTTATTTCATGATTGTTACTCTTACACCATACATCAATCGTATTTAATGCTTTTTCTATAACTAATTTCAGGTCTTTATCATATGATAAATATGATTTTGGGAATAAAATACATTTTTTTTACGATACACCAGTATGAGCAATCACCGACATTCAGGCAAAGGGGAAACAAACAAACAGACCAGGGTACCTAGAACAGGTTATCTTATGGTAGCATTAAAAGGAAATTTTACCCTACCATTTAGTGGGCAATATACTAAGCCCATTTTCACTGCCTGTATGCCGGGGATTTTGGTCTGGCTGTGAAGTGACTCCATACATTCCCTGCTGCAGTCCTTATAGGGGGGGGGGGGGGTAAATGGGGAAGTGGTCTATGCCCAAGTTCTGTATAAACAGACATTTAGACCATTCCAGATAAAACATAGTTATATGGGCGCCAAGGAATTGTGAGTGTTAACGTAGATATGCACAATTCCTAAAACATATATTGTAAGTTCTTTATTAACTATAAGCAATAAGGTACATGGGGTAATGTTAGAATACGAATGACAAGGACATGATTATATATGGTTACATAAGGCAAAAAAAATTAAAATGGTATATAAGATTAATAATAATAACAATATGATAAGTAACGAGGAGAATGATATATGCCAAAAGAAAATGAATGAATATGATATATATAGAAAAGAAATGACGTTGATATAGAAGATATCCAATGACAAACAAAAATAAATGCTGTGGTTAAATTTCTCATTCAGTACTTTTGTCTGGAGATGGTAACAACGCTGTTACCGAAATTTATTTGGATTTGGTCCCATTACCTTGTGTTTATAAACTATAATCCAAATTGTGTCTTACCTATATATATATACATAAATATAATGAGAAAAAAAAATATATGGAAATGGTGTACTAATGAATAAATACTATATCAAAAGAATAAATATGCACTGAGGATCATGGGTATTCACGAGTATTTTAAAATATACATGTACTAATTAAAAGTTTGTTCTCACTAATTTGTCACTGGGAGTGTGTGTCTGGCGTGTTCTTCGCCTCTCTCAACCATGATGGTAGTCAATAGAAAAAGAAATCCTAGTAGTCAATGGTTCTCTAAACCAGATTATTCCAAATTTTCCCTGTCTAGGGTGACAACCTTATTTCTCTATGTTTTTAATTGATCACTGTTGCCAACCGCTATTATCCCATTGTTCAACTTATCTATAGAATGTGTACTTATATATTTGAACTAATAAAATCACTTTAATAAAATATATATTGTTATCCTCAAAGAGGATAAATGCTGATAACTAGCAACCTATGTCTTACTTCTACCTTATGATATATCTTCCCACACTTGACTTCTTAATATCTCTTCAGTATTTTACCTTTTGTTATAAAAACTTACTGTTCTGGGCTACTTCTCAGCCCCAAAAAAAAAATTGATACTCAATCTCCCCTTTAATTTCCTCTTCTTCGAGTCTGGTATACTGGCCTGTTCTGGCAATCTGCTCTAAAGTTCGTTTTTGTTTTCCTACTAGTTTAAATTTTATCTTATCATAGAATGAGTCACTCTCATTAAAAACAAAATTTCTACTTACTAATTGGTATTTAGACTAGAACTCATTCTAACTAAACGTACGGCAGACAATAGTCTTTACTAGGTAATTACCTTTGCTAGCCTGGGGCGATAAAAAACACAAAGAATCTGGACAGCCCATCTGTCACTTTGTTATCTGGTACCTAAATTCGTAGACGGAATCGTCTCGTCTAATCGTAACTTGCCTCTCGTTCGCTCTCATTGTTAACTTTCATTAGAAACCCCCTTTGGACTTTGACTTAGAAACAAGGAATTATAGGGAATTCAAATTTACCCACCGCATGTTCCAAGTTTGTCCATAGAGCATTGGTTCCAAGCTGCGCAATATAGAAGAGCATCTAACGTGCCAATTTCTCCCAACCTCCTGTCTGAATCACCCTCATCCCAGCCACGCTTAAAGCGTCGAAAACTACGATGTCAGATCGGTTACCCGAGGTTTGTCGCTATGCCCCTGGCTTTACGACATTGGCAACTAAATCCCCCACCTAGCACAAAGTTCACCTGATACCTCTCCGTTCCCTCTCGTGAGGAGAAGATTTGTAGGCTTTTTGGCCTGACCGTGACCTCCCACAATCTCCTAGTCTGAGGTTCGAGACATGGTCATTATCTACGACCCTTAGAATTCAAGTTGATTATAATGAAATAAAGTAATTACTTACACAAATAAAAAAAATTATACTTATACTCCTTTAAAAGGAGGCCTAACAAAAAGGAGCGGATATCTTCCTATTAATAGAGTTGTATAGTCCTGTGAGGCTATCGATCCTAACAAATAAAGAAATCAAAATTAAAAATCGAACCTATTAAATTCCTTAACACTATTCTAATGTACCTTTGGTCTAACAGTATAAGAGTTTTTAACTTTGACAACAATCACTAGTCATTCCATTCATACATATCATATTCACAGACTGCATACATACTATAGTTAAAAATTGCTACAAATGCCAAAGTACTATAATTAATATTATCAATAGACCCTGATAATAATAAAATCTTTCAGGACAAAATGTGAAATCATATAAAATTAACAAATTAAAACAAATTGGGGACTAAAGCCCTAGTTTACTCAAACAAAATGCCTCATACAAACTCTATATATAATACTTATACTTAACAAATTAATAAAATTGATTGTCAACAATCAAATACTGAAATCTAACCTATCATTAAAATTGTGCATCTAACGGTTTGAAATTCTTCTTCTTGCCTTGACACTTGGTGACTAAACAAATGAATCATCAAAACTAGCACTTAAATTGGAGCGAATTGAACTTCAAGCATTTACCTCATTGCCATGTAGGATAAATCCCCAAGTGTTTGCCGACCTTACTTCCTGTTCAAGGTTATTGGCGTCTTCCTTTCCCTGCTCTTCAGCTAAACTCCCCCCCCCCCCCCCCCCCCCCCCCCCGATACTGGAATCATAGGGCTTTTAATACCCAACCCGTTTTGGAGTTTAACAACAGAGATCACTTGTTACCCTACTCATCAACTCTTAGATCACAACTGCCCTTCATACTCTCATTAGAAATTCTCCTTGGACTGCATTCTGGACACAAGGGATTATAGGGTGTCAATTTACCCAACGCATGTTCCAAGCCTGCCCATAGGGAATTGGTTACAAGCACAGCAGTTATCTAGTGCATCTAAGTTCCCTTACCTATAATTAAAGTTGAACCAGAGTTCAGATATTATTTACCCCCAAAAAAAGGAAAAAACATTATGATCAAAAATTTTACTATTAAAAAAAAATAGGTTCAGTACACATTCTATAATTTACTATTGGCAGCCTGGGCAGAATTTACACCCTGTAGGCTTCTTGACCCTGGTTGAACGGCGTATTTCAAGGTCGCCTACATTGTCTCCAATCACTCCTCCATCCACTATCCCTAGTGGATTTCTTATGGTTGTCATCTCTTGTGGTTCTTCGGGTTCTAAAGGTCTAGGGGAATATATAGGAAATGTTGGATGTACACACCCAGTGATCTTCATCATTGATGATATCATTTATTTGATCTTGCATATTTTTATCTCCCATAGGGTAAGTCTTTACTGGGGCATGATAGGCCTTCATCCTGTCTATGTGGATTTTATCTAAATTCCCAGTCCCCAAGTCCTTCAAAAGATAAACAGTGTCGCCCGCCCTTTGTAATACCTCATATGGCCCTCTGTACCTCGGCTCAAATTTATGACGTCCTTTCGTCTCGTGCATTCTCTCCACCAGAACTAGATCCCCTGTCCCGAAGGTCCTCAACTCTCTAGTTTCGAATTTAGCCCTGGCTTCTTGTTGCTCATTCAAGTAAGTTTGCCTCACCATCTCTCTCATCCTCTCAACCTCCTCTATCAATTCCCGCTCATAGAAGACCGCCATCTCGGTAATTGAATCTTCACATACAGGATTAAGTTCCTCTTCCTGGAAAGGATGTGGAAGCCTCAGCTCATTTCCGAAGACCAGTTTCGCTGGAGTAAATCCTGTACTAGCATGTACAGTGGTCCTGATAGCGAAAGCTACCAGGTGGTATCCCAATTGTTCCCCGCTGTACACCTGCGCAAAGATTCTATCACCGTCCTATTGAGTCTTTCCACGGTGCCATTACTCTGAGGTCTCCAGGCTGTGGTATTCACTGCACCAACTCCCATGGCTTTGCAAACTCCCTTGAATACCCAACTCATGAATGCTGAACCTCGGTCAGAAAGTATTGTTTTCGGTACTCCAAAGGTAGTAATTACCCTCTCCAATAAGGCTCTAACTACTGTGCTGGCACACTGATCCTTAGTAGAAATTAGAATTGGGAACTTAGTAAACAGATCCACGATAGTCAGGATACTCGAATAACCTCTTGGGGTTGTCTCTAAAGGTCCTATGAAGTCAAGAGCTAGATGTTCAAAGGGTTTTTTGGGGCTAAAGTGGGGAGCACTAGCGGCTTTGGCTACGCCTTGATTTGATAGCTGACAACTCTCGCATCTGCGTATATATTTCCGGACTTGAGTCCTCATACCAGGCCAGTAATAGTCACCCTTTAGCCTTCTCATAACCTTTTTGACTCCGAAATGACCCCCAGTAGGGATATCATGATGATAACTGATAACTGCTTCCCTAAAACCTGTAGGAACCACCTTCACCAAGGTACCCCTTTCGTTTTTTGTAACAAGGTATTTATTTTGTAACTTGTATTCCCTATTATTATATTTTTCTGTGTTACCCGTTTTTGATTTCGCTAACCTATTTAGTAATGGGGCCCACCCTTTTTCTTGAAGCAAACCTTCCCATATCTGATTACTATCTAATAAGGGGGGTCGATGGTCCTTTACCACCGCGGCCACTACTCTCGCATCTTGTGATAGGTTTGGATCATCCTCACACGGGAACCTACTAGAAAGTCGGCTACCGTGTTTTCCTTCCCCGGGACATAAATGAATGTAACGTTGAAGTCCTGGAAGATCTCTGCCCACCTAGACAGTCGAGCGTTCTTATAATCAGACCCCTTATTATAAGTAATCGGTTTATGGTCGGTGTTAAGAACGGGATAATTAAAAAAGCTCGTGGAGGAAAAGAAAAATTCGAAACGCTCCACAAACCCCCTTTTTAACAAAATAAAAACTTTAACCTAAAGTTTGATATTGTTTTGGGCTGCCTTGGGTGTTCAAGCAAGAAAAAAAGGAAGACAACAAAAGGTTACACATATAAAGTTCTGTTTAATGTTAGCTATAAAATGAAGGATAAAAAATATATGAAAAACTTATTATTTTTGTGTATTCCAAAATTTGCATGCAACTTAAATGTTTTTTTAACAAAAGAAAATATATAAAATGATGATATTGACGAAATATAAAAAAAACTTAGTAAAGATAAGAAAAGAAAAATACAAAAAAATATGCTAGATTAACATAAAAACATATATCAATTTTAGGAAATAAAAGCATGTGAGAGAGTGCTCACCAAAAACAGTTCCTCTCAGTTGTTAGGTCGGCTTGCCCGAGCCCCCCTGCCTTGGAAGCACAATTCGTCTGTCCTCGACGAACTTCCTGGTATCTTCAGATGAAGCACAATTCGTCGCTCTTGACGTACTCCAACCACTATGCGAATCTCTCAACGATTCGTCTCGGCTTCACCTTTCTTTGAGATATCAGCCACTCAGTCCCTTCTCAGACCGCTTGTATGGTCGTTTTATGGAAGATGGACGAAGATCCCGGAGGTCCTCTTGGGCAAGCCCCCGCGAGGATATTTTCTTGTCTTGTCGGCACAGCTGTGACACCAACTCTGGCCCCCGCGCCCTGACCTTTTTGACCCCTCCGCCCCTCCAATTGGTCGGTGGGTACTTTGGACGGTCCATCCGGCGGGCGGGCGACTACATTCTCTCGGCAGGGGGGGGCCGGTGTGTGAAAAGAGGAGAAGAAACAGCAAAAAATAGATTCCCCTTCGCTGAGGGGTCACACACACAAAAACCAAAAATATGAAAATAGTTGTAATATTTACATATAAAATACAAAATGCCATGAGTTCTAACATACCCCCACCTTTTCTTTGTGTGAAAACACAAAAAAAAAAACAAGGAAATGTGCTCTCCCTTTCTTTTGTCACTGATTCAAAACATCAGGAGCAAACCTTATTGGTTTGCGGACTTCACGTCCGGATCTTGTTTTGATCGTTAGAGGTTTTTTTATCCCCAGACACCTTTTCAGGAGTTTCCTCAGAGGAAATCTCAAGGGGAAACAGTCTCTGTACAGGGCGTAGCCATTCGCCTGTTGATGTCTTGACTCTGGCAACCCTGTTCACCCCATCTTTCCACCAAGTAAAGTTTTATTATTTTTCCAACAGGCCAGAGAATTCTTTTAGTGTTGTCCTGGCCTATAAGGACTAAATCCCCTTCTTTTATGCATCGCTCCCTTTTATTTTCGGCCCGTTGCATCAGTACCCCCAAATATTCCTTGCGGAATCTCTGTTTAAGTTCCTCATTTAGTTTACTCAAAATCTTGTATTTTCTGGTGAAAGAATTCACTCTTGTTTTTTTCTAGCTCCGGAAACTCATTGTTTGCGTTAGTCTGCAGAAACATTTGAGGGGTCAAGGGAATGATGTCTTGGTCATCTTCCGATATATATGAAAGAGCTCTATTGTTGATAATACTCTCTACCTCACATAAAGCAGTTTCAAGTTGTACATAATTCAATTTACTAAATCCGAGCATACGAACCAATAAACTCTTAACAACCCTTACCAACCTCTACCAAAAACCTCCCCACCAAGGCGCTGAGGGAGGGATAAAAATCCATTGGATTCTTTTTACACTCGATTCCCTTTCAATCTCCCCCCAATCCAAGCGCTTAAGTAATTCGTTTGTTTTTGAGAAATTTGTCCGGTTATCACTATATATTTTTCCGGGACGTCCACGCCGACAAATGAATCTTTTTAGAGCTAACTAAAAAGTGTTTGCCTCTAATGTTCTCACAATCTCTAGGTGGACAGCTCTGTAAACAGCGCAAGTAAACAAGGCCACCCAAACCTTGCTGCCACCTTTAAGATATAGCGGTCCCAACAGATCCACACCTGTCACCTCGAAGGGTTTGCCTAACCCTATTCTATTAGTCGGCAAAGCCGCGCCAGGAGTCTGAATAGGTTTATGATTATGCCTCCTACATGTCACACATTTTCCAATTATTTGTTTAATCAATCTGCGACCACCAATGATCCAGAATTTCTCTCTCAATTGTGAAAGAATGAATTGGGCCCCTCCATGCCCATTTTGTTGGTGTATTTCACGAACCATCTGTTCCACCAAAGGATGATTACGAGGTAGTAAATTAGGTCGTTTAAACACTTATGAATCTTGTCCATGTAGCAGTTTCGTCTCAACGCACCACAAACCTTCGACGGATTTAATAGTCTTTAATCCATTTTTCGGAGCCTGTTTTCCTGGGAAAGTCTCTTGTTGAACTAATTTCAACAGTTTCCTTTCGGCCCTTTCTAACTCTATTACTTTCAAATTTTCCCTTTCAGTGGGTATTCTTCTCGCATTGTCCAAGAATCTTAAAACCCAAGCCATAATCCTAATGTTTAGGCTATACTTGGATCTTCTATCTAGGAACCATCGATTTGCCTCGACAATGAGAGTGATGTGGGCCTGTAAGGTTTTTCTTTTTCTTTGATGATCTCTTCCTCATCAATAGTCGGTTCAAAACTAGGCCAACTCTCCTTTTCCCCTTTGAGCCATTCAGGACCCTCCCACCAGTTGGTCGAGACAAATTGTACGATAGAGCACCCTCGAGAAGGCAAATCTGCTGGATTTAATTTTCCGTAAACAAACTTTCCAGTTCTCATTATTGACAGTGTATCGTATTTCCTGTACTCGGTTTCTTACAAACACATTACACTCATTTTTTCTCTTGAGCCAAGCCATAACGGTTGAGGAATCTGTCCATAAAGTAACAGGGCAACTATTTGTTAAGGCAGTCGAAATAGATTTAACAAGTCTAGCTCCTAAAACGCAAGCCAAAAGTTCTAACCGAGGAATGGTTACACTCTTGGTTGGCGCAAGCCTAGATTTGCTCCAAAACAGAGACAAATGTACTCCCCCCTGCACTTCACTTCTCATATATGCCACTGCTGCATAAGCTGATTTACTAGCATCGCAGAAGACGTGTATTTCATTCTTATTAGTTTGATCAAACCAAATATGCCTGGGAATTTTTATTTGACTTAATAGACCAATTTGGGAGTACCATGTTCTAAACTCCCGATCCATATCTTCGGGTAATTGAGAATCCCATCCAATTTTCAACTCCCAGGACCTCTGTAATAATAGTTTAGGAGGCAAAAAATATAGGACTATAAACTCCCAAAGGATCAAAAACTTGCTGAATTCTAGAAAGGATAATCCTCTTGGTTAGTCTTCGGGGGAGATCCTTTTCAATAGAAACATCACAATTAAGTACATCTTCTACTTTGTCCCACACAAGTCCCAACACCTTGGTAGTAGTTCCTTTTTCCTCCTTTGAATTACTCACTGGTAAATTAAATTCCCACTCACGCAAGTCTATTTTTGCCATTTCCATGATATAGACAGCTGTATTCTGGAATTGTTGGACCTCTTCCTGAGAGGAGAGGGATGTTACCAATTTATCTAGGCCCTTTCTCCCTCCCCCTAACCATCTTGAAAACACCATTACACTTAAAAAACTCAAACTTCGTAAATCAATAGTTATTACTAGGTCAGATAAAGGTGCTAACACAGTTATATTGAATCAGGAAAGTTACATTTCAAAAATGCACAATTTACTTAGCGATGACTCCACTTCTTACCCATCACAGACCAAACCAGCCTCTCTGTCGTAAAGATTTCAGAACCTCACTTCTCCGACTCAAGAAATCTAAAAGCATCTCACCTGAAGAATACACCTCGTTTACCTCAAACCTCCACAGTTCAGCCTATATTTACGGCCCTCCCCAAAATACATAAACCTGAAGTACCCCTCCGCCCCATCATAGCCTATCACTTGTCGCCCGCTTACCCTCTGGCTAAATATCTTTCCAGCTTCCTCTCCCCTCTATTAACCAATTATAATAATACCCTTTCTATTAACAGCACCCCACACTTCATTAATGAATCAACAGCTCTTAAACCAGACCCCGCCTACATTATGTGCTCCTTCGACGTCACCTCCCTCTACCTCTGTCTTCCTCATCAGCTCATCACAGATGGCTTGACTCATTTCCTTCAATCTCAAAATGTCGATACCCACACTTCCTCAACCAAAGTCCAACTTACCAAAACATGCTTAAGCATGAACACATTCTCATTCCTACAGCACCATTACAGACAGTTCAGGGGCTCCCCAATGGGCAGCCCTCTATCTACCATTATTGCCGAAATTGTCATGACTAGAATAGATAATTGGATTACTCATACCCTCCCAACAGATATCCAGTTCTGGCGCAGGTACATTGATGATGTCTTCTGTGTATGCAAAAAAAGGTCAGGAGAGCTTCATACTATCAACCCTTAATAATTACAACCAAGATATTTCCTTCACTCTAGAAACTGAAACTAACCATGTTCTCCCATTCCTAGACATCTTAATTATCCGCACCCCATCCTCATTTCACACTACAGTTTATCATAAAAAAACAATGCCCCCCCTGCTACACTCATTACAATTCTCACTGCCCCACCTCCCATAAAATCAATATTGTTAGAACTCTTACAAAAAGAATATCCACCCATTGTTCCATAGACATCTTTAAAATAATAGAAAGAAATCGCATTATAACCCAGCTCTCCATGGCTTCTTTTCCACTCTGGTTCATTAACAAATATACTTACACACCTGCAACCTCCAATCCTTCCATGACATACAGATCATTGTGTTTTCTCCCTTACTCCCCCTCCTCTGTTGATATAGCCAGAAAACTCAAATCCTATGGCATCCGTACCATATATAAAAACTCCCCGAACCTTCTTTCATCCCTCCGTCACCCTCATACTAAGTCCTCAGCTCCTCCTGCCCCCCCTTCGTTCTGTGGGTGCAGTCTACTCCGTCTCATGCGAACAGTGCCCTGCCACTTACGTCGGTGAGACGGGTAGATCTGTATCCATCAGGATGACTGAACATTCCCGCAATATTTCCCCGTCAAGATACCAAGTCCCTCATTTACCCAACATATGCAGACCACGGGCCACACGTTCAACATCAACAACCCCACCATACATTACAGCCACATACATATCTTACACCAAAGACTCATTTTAGAATCAATAGTATCCCACAAACTAAATAGCATCAATAGAAAAATAGAACTTCCAGAAGCCTATCATCCTCTCCTGTCCTTTATTTAAACCTCCCCCTTGTATTTAACTGTAAAATATTGACCTCCCAGAAGCATGTCAAGCTCTCCTGGCCTTTATGTATAAATTTCTCTTTTATATACTTGATATCCCATTGCAACCATATATTATGCCTCATTAATATTTCTTTCCTTCAGCTAATGTTCTGGCATCTCTTCTATTACCCTATAGGATTTTCTATTTCATTTTTTCCATTTTTATTTTTTACCTCTCATTTTACAAATAGTTAAATTGCCCATTTGCATGCTTGTCGTTCATAGTGTCGTTATATCTTGCCAGTCGAAGGGGCTTTTGCCCGAAAGCCTCGCTCTTATGCACCAATAAAGATACTCGTCTTCCTTCGCCTTGTTATTATCGTATAAAAGGATCTCGCCATAGTCTTTGCGATTTCAGCTGCCGGACCTTGTACAGAATTCAGATGATGATCAATAACTGCACCCAAGATGAATGGACTACAGTTAAGCCCAAATACCACACGTTTATGTCTAAAAACGGTTAACTTCATAGGGTCAGTTTGATCCCACCAAAGGAAGCGAAGAAAGTCCTGGTCTTGAAGCTGCACTGTAATCATCTGAAATGCCTTTCGAATATCGGCTAGAACACCAATACCCTTTTCTCTAACCTAATTATTATTTCAGGTATTTTTTCCAAAAGGTTAGGTCCCTCCAATACCCTTTTCTCTAAACCTAATTAATATTTCAGGTATTTTTTCCAAAAGGTTAGGTCCCTTTTCTAGATAGTCATTCAGAGAAAGACCATTATACGACCTGCAGGAGGCATCGAAAACAGGACGAAGAGGCGTCGTCCTACTTTCAGCCTTGAACACCGGCCTATGCGGTAAATAATGGCCCTTCTTTTGAGGCCTATTCTCCTCTATCCTCTCAATTAGGCCCTCTCTCTCCCATTCTTGAAGAATAGTAGAATATTCAATAACCATTTTTTTCCTTCCCTTAACTTACTCGTGCATGCTTCCAATCTCCTCTGCGCTATTTCTAAATTCGAGGGTATATAATTTCTTTCGCATTTCCATGGTAGCGCGACTGAATATCGTTGATCTTGATCCCTCTTTATATTTTTTATGAAATGTATTCCTTTAGTTCAGTTTCCCTTTTCTTTGTTGAGACAACTTCGATGGGATCTTGGATTTCCAAGACATCCAGCTCCCAAAGATCCTTCAAGTTGTTTCTTGCAACAACATATTCAATGCAATTTGGACCTTATCCTCCTTACACACCACCGGAGATTGCCCCATAAGTGTCCATCCTAATTTGGTCTCTACGGCAGTTAGGTCCTCTCCTAGATGGACGACATTCCCGGTCAGTAATTGTCCAAAGTAGTCACTACCTATTAAAATATCTATTTCCTCATTTCTAAAATTTGACGGGTGAATATAGATCTTTTTCCGTTTTAATTTGTATAACATACGTCCTCTTGGAAATCGGCCGGTATCCTTGCACAAATTTCTGGTTGATCGAGGGCGACTATGTCTACATCATTTTTTATTGGTTAGACTTCCCAGTTTCAAAACATATTTTCCGTGCAACGCCTCCTTCATATTCCTCCCCCGAAAAAGAGATTTTTCCAACTTTATCTCTCCTATTTTGTTTTAAACCCAGTTTTTCGACAATTGATCTCTTTATAAGGAGTAGTGGCTTCCAGTGTCAAATAACACTTTTACTTCTTTAGTCTCTTTAGCCTCTTTTCAATTTCGCCACGAAGTCATGATAAGATGTCATTGGCGCATGTTCGCGCAGACATATTAACACCCCGTGCATGTTGCATTTCCTTCATTAACAACCTTAGATTTTTCACCTTTAAAACTATTGTTCCCTCCTTGCTTACAAAGCAATTTTATTGCAAAAGATATCTAGATGATCTTTTCCGCAATTTCTACATTTTGTCTGCTCGGCATTCCCTTTTCAGATGGTTACCCTTTAGACACTTAAAGCAGACTCTAGCCTCCTTTATCCTTTGATCCCTCTCGCTAGGTGTAAGCCGCGAGGCAACAAAACATTCACTACTCAGGTGATTATCTCTCTGGCAGAATATACATTTTATCTTAAATGCGCTGCCGAATAAATTGGAGACAGTGGGCGGTGTCTTCCGAGGAGTCTTTAGTTGAGAACCTGTAGCCCTCATTGAGCTATTACCCTCAAAATTCTCCTTAGCAAATGCCATTCGCTCAGCACCCTTCACCTCATCCCGAAGGAAGTCCATCAGAGCCTGAAGTCTACCGCTGGCATCGCTCTTATCTCCATTCTCCGCTCCTTCTTCTTTTATCCCATAGCCCACAGCAGGATTCCTCTGCCACACCTGAATAATGTCCAATGGCAGACTCGACTCAACCAATGGGTAGAGAAACACTCCTGCCATCTCCGTGTTAACACCCAGTGATTCTAGGTTTTTTAAGTGAGCCGTTAGATCATCGTAGATCTCGTCAAGAGGAAGGTTTTCTTTCCTTGCATTAGAAACAACCAGTTTCAACAGTCTCCTTATGTAGTGTTCTATGAGAAGGTTCTTATCTCCGAATCGAATCGATAGAGGTACCAGAAGCGCTGAAAGCACATGATTCATATGAAATCGGAGATAATTCATCTGTTAGGATTCTTGGAATAAATTGGAATCCATCACGGATAATTTCACAATTACAGTCAATTCACTAAAAGACGTATATTCTAAAAGAAAATTGTTATCGGACATTTCTCGAATTTATGACCCTTTGGGATGGTTATCACCGGTGATCATTAGCTTCAAGATTCTGTTCCAAACTTTGTGGAAACAGGATTTGGATTGGGATGATCCCCTTGTCTGAATCGTTGTGTTCTCATTGGGGGAGAGTGAAAATGGATTTGGCCATGCTAAATTATATTAAAATTCCTAGATATATTTCCTGCAAGGGACTTATACATTTTTTAGAACTCCATGGATTTTGTGATGCTTCCGAATCTGCATATTCATCAGTTGTTTATATGAAATATCGTTTTAATCTGGTCATGTTCAAGTCACATTGATTGCTGCCAAGACAAAAGTCGCTCCCTTGAAGGCAACGTCAATACCTCGTCTGGAGCTTTGTGCTGCTCTTCTCCTTTCTAATTTATATGATTCCATTTGCAGCTCATTGCTGTTGCAGATTGACCGAGTAATTTGTGGACAGATTCCCAGATTGTTTTATGTTGGATAAAATCTGAATCAAAACATTGGAAACCTTTTATTGGTAAACGGATTGCAGAAATTCAGCGATTAACTCTGCAATCTTCTTGGTACTATGTGTCTACAAAGGATAATCCTGCAGATTGCGCCTCCAGAGGTATAACTTCTTCAGAACTAGTAAACCATTCACTTTGGTGGAATGGTCCTGATTGGCTATCAAACTCAAGTTTACAAGATCCGCTACCAATCACATATGAACTTCCAAAAGAAGTTTGTCATGAAAAAAGAAAGACTGTTCCGATTATTCATTTCACTACTTGTCCTATTCTAGACTTTATTTTTAAATTCTCAACATTCAGGAAGCTGAGCAGAGTTACGGCATGGCTCCTAAGATTTATCCACAATGCTAGACACAGCAGCGACAAAATAAAACACAAAGAATTGTCCTCTAATGAGCTCGATAATTCAATTCGAACTCTTATTCAAATCATTCAAAGTTTAGAATTTAAAACTGAAATTCAATGTTGTAACCAAAGCAAAGTACTACCATCAAACTCAAAACATTTATCCTTAAACCCATTTATTGATTCATCAGGAATTCTACGTGTAGGAGGTCGACTGCGCAAATCCAACCTGCAATTCAATGAGAAGCATCCAATAATTCTTCCTCACAACCATTTTGTTACAGAATTGATTGTTCAACAATTCCACGTAGAGCATCTTCATTCTGGTCTCCAATTAACTCTGTGTGCCATCCGACAAAAGTACTGGATTCCATCTGGTAGAATTCAGGTAAAAAAGCTCATTAATCGTTGCATGACATGTTTCAAGACGAAACGCCAAGTGTCAAAACAAATCATGGGAGATCTGCCTATCCATAGAATCATACCCTAAAGCCCTTTTAGAAAAACAGGAATAGACTTCGCAGGACCATTTATAACTAAACCTAATGTCATAAGAACAAAAGTAACATTAAAATCATATATAGCATTATTCATTTGTTTCTCAACGAAGGCTATTCACCTTGAGATAGTTCAGATCTGTCAACCCCTGCCTTCCTCGCTGCTTTTAGAAGATTCATCTCTCGTCGAGGAAAATCCTCTGATATTTTCACCGACAACGCTACTAACTTTAAAGGAGCTAAGAATATTTTGATTAATATACATCAACTTGTAAAGGATTCTTCAATTCAAAATTATGTCGCTAATGAACACAATCACTTGGCATTTTATACCTCCATCTGCTCCAAACTTCGGCGGCATTTGGGAAGCAGGAATTAAATCATTGAAGTATCATCTCCTAAGGTGTTTAAAATCTGCTGTTTTAAATTTTGAAGAACTCAATACTCTGACAAGTCAAATTGAAGCGTGCTTGAATTCTCGCCCGTTGTATCCGATGAGTTCGGATCCAAATGATTTCAACCCTCTCACTCCAGGACATTTTTTGATTGGAAGACCATTAACAGCACTCCCAGAGCCCAGTTATCACCCTAATGACAACTACTTAACTAGATGGAAATTAATTCAAAAGGCCAGAGATGTTTTCTGGCAAAGATGGTCCAGGGAATATCTAAACAATCTGCAACAACGGTCCAAATGGAAAAAACCCTCTTCCAACCTGAAGGTTGGAGATTTGGTGTTGGTAAAAGACATTCCTATGCCTTCAATGCAGTGGAGCCTTGGCCGCATCACCAAGGTGTCACCTGGAGCGGATGGCATTGTCCGAGTTGTGGAACTTCAAACAGAGAAACAACATCATCTAATAAGACCCATCTCGAAGATTGCACTTCTGCCATTCTAATTCTTCTTCTTCAAAAAAAAAAAAACTTTCTACACTATGTGATCATTTTCTTTTGCCTTGTGTGTGGACTACGTCCACAGGAGGGGAGTATGTTAGTTTTATTCTGAACATAGGTGGCAGAAGGCGGCGCGCGGCGGAGAGAGAAAGAAGAGCTACGTCATCGCTGACCAATGGGAGGCCACCAGCTGCACCACCAGAGGGAGCTCGCCACCTTCTCGAACATTCTTAGGACGCTCGCCACTAAAGAACAATGCCTTAAGCTGCGGCTTTAAATCTATTGTAAAATTCTTTAAATATTTATTGTAAAGAAAATTAAAATAAATTCATTTGTAAAGCTTGGGATAATTGCCTGACCAAAGATAAGTACATTTGTTTCTTTAAGCTATTATAAAACATTCTATTCAATTAAAACCAAACGATAACAAATTGTTTTGTAAACAATCATTCTGCTTTTCCTCCTTGCGTATTTGCCAAGTGGGAAACAAAACACTCATACATATATCATGACAAGGGCAATCCTTTCCCGTTAGTGTTGAAACAAATACTCAACTCGTCTTGTATGATTTCTAGGGAATTCTCATTGAACGAATAACCACACCTGTGCCAAATTATAGCAAAGGAATAGGCTAAATATATACGGGCTTAAATTTCATGGCATCTGATCAGACCTTCTGCTGGCAATTATTTATTGTAATTAAATGCTAATAAGATGCCTTTATTTGTCCTTATCCAAGGAAAGGTGTTTCAGGAAAGGGGGTAGAATCGTTTGAAATTTCATCTAGGAAACTTAAAAAAATAAATTTCACATTTATAACACTTAAAGGTGACCTCCTCATGCCAGTGTCTATAGGCATATCATATCCGTACAATATAAAAAAAATTGAAAATATGCTTGTCTAGATGTGAAGGAAGTTAAGTTAAAATAATGTATACTCATTAAACGCTAGTAAAATATATAAATAAATGAATACTGCTGTATCATTTAATGATTATATTGGGCATGACTGTAGAAATAATTTGATAAAATATATATATTATATATATAATAAAAAATGAAAATATGCTTATCTTAGTAAACTAAAGATCCTCGTGATAACAAGGGGTTTCAAGATAAACAACTGGATTATCAAGAAAAAAATAAAAATTTAAAATTAATAGGCCCGTGAAAGAAAATAGTAGAAAAGTTCCGAAATTATGCTTATCCTAGTAAAACTAAATATCCTCGGGATAACAAAAATAAAAAAATAATAATAAACAATTGGATTATCAAAAAAAAAATTATAAGTAATAGGTGCTTAAATATGTCAAGTGAAATACTGTCAGACGAATAAAAATTTAAAAATATATATAAAAGATTATTATACTTTGGTACAATCTAAATAAAAAATTATATGGCCTATACATTTTAAAAGAAATAGCAGAAAAGTTTAAAAGAGGATAAAACATTTTAAGAGTGAAACCCTCTCGCAGACGCGAGAGGCAGAGGGAGTAAACCCACCTTTTCGGTTCGGAAGCCATGTACCGACTGACCCTATTGGCTCTCAGAAATTCCCGCCTAGAGTCTTCACATGTGTTGTTTTTCTCAAGTCCATCTATTTTCATCCCCTACAGATGTGGCCACTTTCCCCCAGCGCGTCCCTAGGGGCTCTAAATTTGGATTTTTGTGGGAAGCTCTGAAGTGTGGGAAAACACTGTTTTAAGCCTAACTTCATGTCCCAATATTTCAAGATCTATATAAAAAGGAAGAAAATATTTCTTTAACACGTGAAATTAGAATTAAAATAACGCACACACTAAAGCATTAAATATTTCTTTAACACGTGAAATTAGAATTAAAATAACGCACACACTAAAGCATTAAATATTTCTTTAACACGTGAAATTAGAATTAAAATAACGCACACACTAAAGCATTAAATATTTCTTTAACACGTGAAATTAAAAAATTAAAATAACACATACAAATGTTAAGTCGGATTTCGTACGTGTCGAAATACGTTGTATTGATAACTAATTGATAAACTAAACTCACCAAAAACTCGCCGCGGCAAACACACAAACAAAAAATACAATATACGATTAATATAAACACTTAAATATATATAGGATGGAGAATTTCATTCAAATCCTATATTAACACACTTTCATCAGTCCTTGCAGCTGGATTATGTAAGAATAAGAAAATCAGTGCTCTACTCTCACTATAAATACTTTCATTCATCACCTACAATGGAATGCTATCTTAATTACAATATCCCCTAACCTTAAAGAGAATCATTGCACAAGTAAGAAGCCTTTTTGCAGTACAGAGAATTAATCATGTTTCACTTTTGAAAACTAAGACCATAAAATGCACCTTATGCAACGGTGAATTTAGTCTCGATTTTCCACACTACATGTTTTACTGTACGGCAATGGAAGAAGAGAGAGAAATTCTTCGTCAAGAGACCGGCTATAATAGCAATTCGCCTTATGTTTTAATGGCAAAAGTCGTAAAATCCAGACCCTTTGCATTCTCTTTTTATAAATACTGGAAATCAGCTCAATCAAAATATTTAGCACAGACACCGGATCCAACTCGATAATTGGTCGAGGTCAATACCCAATATTTGTATATAACTATGATGCTAATTTGTTATTTATTTATTTATTTTGTCCTACCGGGAGAATCCTGTATGGCACGTGTGCCTAATAAAGGCTTTTGTTGTTTGTTGATTAACACACTTTCAAGTTTAAAAAATTATTTAGTATATCAAATCCTTCTATGTAAAGTCCAACCTCCATATTACAACATGGTACCAAGGGTAAACCTCAAAGTGGGTTAGCGAAAAGAAATTCTTAATACAACAATATTGTTGGGTCAATTTCTATAATGATGGAATGTACAAACGTCACCTCTACGATTTGAATAACATACACCTTATTCCGATACACTTTATGGGAATCTACATATATGTTAGACCATTAGAAACCTGTCCAAAATGCAAACACACCAAAGCATGATACACACAAACACAGATTCGATTCCCAATGGGATGGGTATAGATCAACACATTTTTTAAAGTTTAAACAGTATATATATGCATACGTAGAAATTTTAAGGGAATGAAATTGACGCGAATGTTAACATGAGTTATATAATGTATGTAGATGAGCATATGTAACTGTCTATTGATAGAATTTACCATGGAGGATACCATTGTATGTCTAGTCTGGTATAAAACACAAAAAAATACAAATTGATAAAATGAAATACATATGAAATTTTATTATAACTAAAACTATCTATATTTTGAGACAAAGAGAAGATTATATGCAAGATAAAAGATCCTTTCTTTGTAAATGGTTCTTTACTTCTAATTTCATCGAAATAAATAAAAACAACCAATTTTTTTAATTTGGTATATACTGTATAGTAGAGATTGCGACCTTATAAAAAAAATAACTTACTAAATGTGATATGATATTTCTATTCTATAAACGGGCCTTTTTGGCCCACAAAATAAATTTATAGGGTAGTTGACTCACCATTTTATCTATTCTTGCCATCCATCGCTCGGCCCGATCCTTTCCACCCTCGCTCTTTGGCTACTCGACTCCAACTGACAAAAATTTCAAATCTCGCGTGCCTCAAAAATTTTTTATCTTCTTTTTACAGAGTAAAAAGAAAAGGTATTTATTTCGTAGAATATATTCGGAAAATGAAATTTTAAAAAATATTCTTTGAAATAAAATTAATTTTAAATTAATAATAAAATATATCAGGTCGATTCCCTGAGATTTTAATTTAGTGTTTCTTCTAAAAAAATGTATTGTTATCTTTAAAATACCTCATCTATCTAGAGTATATATTTAATTTATTTACTCTATGTATTTAAATTTCAATGTGGTAATACATTTTAGACCTTTCATCTTGCATATAAAGGAAGGGATTGGTTATAATACATATTATTACATATGTACATCCTTCATCTGGGCCTTACTGCAGCGGGCCTCGGGATACAAGCCCAGAGCTAGTCCAGGTCCTCCATCTGGACAGCAAACACTTCGACAAGACACTGTACATATATGATGTAAAATGTTTACATCATTGTTGGGTTCGTTTTGTGAAAAATGGCCCAACAGATATTTGATCAAAAGATTGTTTAGTAATATTATCCATAGTAGTGGAGATAGCGGGCCACCCTGCGGACATCCCTTTGTAATTTGTTTATTTATTGTTAAATTCTCATATGTAAATTTTGTTTTCCTCGATTTGAAATATGATTGAATAGTCCTTATTAAACTTTTTGGCAAATTATCTTCATCTATTCTTTTTTAAATCGCAGGCCATCTGCGTTATCAAAGGCTCCCGCAATATCTATTGTGACCATAGCTGTCAGTTCTTTGGTTTTGTGTTCCATTATTATATTGATTATATTATTAAGGGCTGTAATAGTTGATGAATCCATGCTGTTTGGGACTTAATAAATTATTTTGCATATAATATTCATAAATTTTATTTTAATAACTTTTTCGTAGATCTTGTTGTCGTTGTTTCTTATCCCCTTGTGTAAAGATTACACAAATTCCATGAGTTCATGCTCCTCGAGCTGTTTTATGATGAGCAGCGGCCTCTCCCAAATGTCCTGTTTAGTATGCAAGCCAAAATATGTTCTGGAGCTGCAGGTACCAAACTACATTTTGGGCAAGTGGGATAAATTTTGTTATTATTATTCGTAGATCTTAGACAGATTAGATGTTAACGAAATAGGCCAATAGCTTTTTATTGATTCGTAGTTAGATTTGTTTGGTTTCATTAGAATTTTTAATACTGTCGTTTTCCATTCCCTTGGAAAATATCCCATCTGAATATATTTATTTAATAACGAATGTAGCACCGCGCGAAAGTATCAGAGTCTTTGCGTATTTTATCATGTTATTACTGATATTATATTGACCTGGTGACTTTTTAACATTGCTATTGTCAATTAGATATTATATTTCTTCAATATAAATATGGATAGCGCTTGAATTCCTTAGAAAAGGTTCGTAACTTCTAACCAATTCTTGTAAATGGTTGTCTTGATCAATTCTGTCATCAACAATTAATACATTTATAAGGTCTGTAATGCGTTTTTCTTTTTCTGATTCGTGATTGTTGTCGATTATGGGAAGTCCTTTTTGCTTGTTTGAGGATTTGAGCTTTTTGAAAATTTTATATGCGTTACCAAAAGGATCATTTGATTCATTTTCTTCGATGAAAATTTTCAAACTATTTCTCTTTGATTTCTTTATCATATTATAAAATTTGTTTCTGACTTGTTTAAATCTTTTTGCATCGATAGTCTTACTGTGATAAAATAAGTTTCTTACATAATGAAAATGTGTTTTCATTTGCTCAAGTTCCTTATTCCACCATTTTATACCTGTATCGTATGTGTAGTTGTTTGATTTTACTTTTAATGATGTGTAAGCTGCTTCTCTATTATGTTATCCGTGAGTTTGTTCACAACTTTATCAATGTGAAAAATAGTACAAATGTGATATTGTACTGGGATAAGGTGCATAAATTAAGAAAAAGGCATCTCCTTATAGTGCAACTGAAAGTTGCTGATGGCTTGCGCCATCTAACGGAATAAATATCAACTATTCTCGTTGATTTTTAATTATTCCAGAATTGGCCAAATACCCATTCTTGATTAATCAAGAAAAGCTAACCACGGATTTTTGGTCGTTGAGGTACAGCTTGCACCACGCTGATGAGGGCCAACAGCCCGAAACACGTCCGTGGTTAGCTTTTCTTGATTAATCAAGAATGGGTATTTGGCCAATTCTGGAAAAATTAAAAATCAACGAGAATAGTTTATATTTATTCCGATAGATGGCGCAAGCCATCAGCAACTTTCAGTTTCACGATAAGGAGATACCTTTTTTCTTAATTTATGCACCTTATCCCAATACAATATCACATTTGTACTATTTTTTTCACATTGTGTAGCGTTCTCACGCAATTCTGGCCTTAACAACCCGTTTCATGATTTCTCAGGATGCTTTAATGACCAATTTTTTGGTCGTTGAGATACAGCTTGCACCACGCTGATGAGGGCCAACAGCCCGAAACGCTTCCGAGGTTAGCTTTTCTTGATTAATCAAGATTGGATATTTGGCCAATTCTGGAATAATTAAAAATCAACGAGAATAGTTGATATTTATTCCGATAGATGGCGCAAGCCATCAGCAACTTTCAGTTGCATGATAAGGAGATGCCTTTTTCTTAACTTTATCAATATCCATGCAATTTTCCACCATATCTGCCTCGTTCTTTAATTTGATAAATTCTTGATATTTGAGATTTTTGGAAAAATTTGTCCAGTTGGCGTGTTTTTCATTGAATTTCCATGTTTGTCTTTTATATGATTGAATTTTGAGTGAATTTCAAATTGAATTGCCAAATGATCAGAAATATTCGTCAGTGATGAGGTGGTCCAATCTCTGATCATATTTATTGAAATTTATTGATCATATTAATTAAAAATATCTTCAGACCCCTAAGGTGCCTGATAAGCTCTTTTCACTACACTGTTCAGTTTTAATAGATGCAGGAAAATTATGAGAAATGGCTGGTTGGCGAGATGGTTTCTCTAAACCATTTTTGCCAGCCCTTGCTGTTCCAAGTGTTGGATGGTTAATTTTATTTTATACTTTGCTTCTATTTTGATGATAAACTTAATATTGTACATATGATTATTGAAAGATATATGAATTTGATTTAGAGACTTAATAAATACCTGTGTTCTAAATTTTATTTTCAAAAAATTATATTCATTTTTCAACATAGTCTCCCCTTCTTCCAGTGTCCCCCTGTCATCTTTTCAACCCTCTAATAAATAGGAATTGTCGAGGCTTCCAAAATACGCCTCTGTTCAAAATTTCCTCCCCATTTGAGCCAATTTATTTTCTACTATCCATTTCTTCATGTTTAATAAAAGTAAAAATCACATAGGGGCCAGTTCAGGTGAATAGGGGTGTGACAACCATTTGTAAGTTGGATTCAATAACTATGAATGAATGTGTTGATGTATAGCATTGGTTTATCTTATAGATCAAATGTGGCTGTGTATCCTTCAATTTCTTGACGAAGTAATTACTTTAGCACTATTAAGTATAAAAGTCTATGAGAGTGATGTCTTTGGTAATATAAAATTCGCTAACATAAATTTTGCGGCGGATGGGACCATCTTCTTTTTTGGAGCAGAATTCCCAGAAGAAATACTGTTTTGTTTTTGGGTATGATAAGGTATCATCAATGGTCAAAACTTGACACAAAAATCCTATTGATAATGGTTAAATTGCTACAAAAATAGATTTAAAGTTCAAAGTTGTACTGCTTGTTGTCCACTGTGAGCAATTGCAGCACCCATCGCATCCCTTTCATGTAAATTATTAAACACCGTTCGCATTGACACACCTCAGCCTCTGCTACTTCATGCTCTTTCATTCATTGAGAGATCGTAGAGAATCAGGTTTACAGTTGATACATTCCTATTATAGGTTGAATATTAATAGTGAAAGTTATTTTATAAGAAATTGCACTTTATATATATTTAGATATATTTAAAGATAAATGAAAGATACACCATTTTTATGCTACTATAATTATTTTATTCTTTTTACAATTCTTGCACACGTGCTCATTATATAACAAACATTTTGTTGTCTACAAGATGATGATAAAAATGTTCGATTCGTTTCGAATCAAAACAGAGTAAAGTAATAATATACCACTGACATATTATCTTTAAACAAAACAGATCATTTCTCCTTCCTTATATCGTACATAGTTGGAGAAAACCGGCAAGGAGGGCATCGAGGTCGGGTTGATCTCCTAGGCGGAGGTGACGTGGAAACTTGAGGGTCTTGTTCCAGTCGAGGTCGGATAGATCTCCTAGGCGGAGGTGACGACGTGGAAACTTGAGGGTCTTGTTCCAGTCGGTGAGGTCCTGCTCCAGCGTTGTCCAAGGTCCAATCAGAATCTTCAGCATATTTGGAATCTGAACCTGTCCTCATCTGATTGACATGCACCTTAAATGTGCCTTTTAGGTTCTTTACTAGATAAACATTGTAACCTAGTCGTCGTATCACCTGGGCCTTGAACCATTTGCGACTATTATGTATTACTCTTGTAAACAGCACTTTATCTCCAACTTGAAAATGTCGCCTTCCACACTCATTCCACCCAAAGGTCCTCTGGATAAATTCAGAGTTCAAACAATTTACAAATGTTCTAGGCACATAACTTAGGAGACGTTCTACAGGAGGCTTATCTAAAGAGGTAGGGGTATTTCTATAATTAAACAGAACATTTGGTAAAATACAGTCCATATTTGAGTTTGGAGATTCCTCTAACGACTTTTCCAGAGATTTTTTATTATTCTTACCGAAACTTCAGCAATTCCGTTGGACGAGGGGTTATATGCTGGCGAGGTTAAGTGGTATACATTATTTTTCCGTAAGAACTCCTTAAATTCAAGCGAATTGAAGGGGGGGCCATTGTCAGACATTAAGCATTGCGGTAATCCATACCTGGCGAAACACTCCCGTAGAAGCTTAATATTTTCTTGCGAAGTAGTACCTCTAACTGGGAATACTTCAACCCAATTTGAATTTGCATCTACTACCAATAAATAACAATCACCTCTGAAATAGAAATGGTCAACATGAACTCGCTGCCATGGTTGGTTAGTCCTGGGCCAAGGTGTGTTCTCAGCAGGAGGAGCTGTCTGATGATGCATACAGGGAGAACATTCCTTCACAAACTCTTCAATTTGACTATCCATTTTTGGCCACCAAACCGAAGATCTGGCTAGAGATTTCATGCGATTGATTCCTATATGACCTTGATGAAGTAACTTCAACATTTGATCTTGACAGGTTCTCGGAATCACTGCCCTAGAATCAACAAAAATGCATCCCTGCAGTATAGAAACTTTTTCCAATTTTGAAAGGAAAGGTTTAAATGTTTCATCCTTTTTTGCTAACTGAGGGTCTTCTAATAGATATTCCTTGAGCTTATTTAAAACCAGATCTTTATTGGTTTCTTCTTCAATAATGAGGTGGTCCAATGGAGTTACATTTAAAAGTGATATATCATGTGTCACAAAATCAATGTTGTTTTCCCTTGAATTTATTTCCTCAAGTGGAAGTGTTGAAAATGCATCCGCACAGAGCATGGTATCCTAATTTGTATATCTAACTAACCGAATGACCCGGGCAACGCCCGGGTTTTACCCGATTAAATGTTTTTATTCAAATATTATTCGTTACAATTATAAATTGGCGCCGTGGATGTCACTCTTGTGAAATGTCCCGCTCCAAACTTTGTGTCTGAGAAGCGATATTTTTATAGAAAGATGATTTGGCTTTTGTTTTCTGCTCGAATGAATGTTTTTCTGTTAGAATTTTGTTCCTGCGTACAAAATAATGAACTGGTTTCACCCGTGGTCTCTGCTTTTGGAATTTTTCCCGATATAATTTTGTATCTGATAATCAAATACAGCAATATTGTTTTAATGTCCACTCATACAGAGTTCAAAATAACAACTGACTCACCCGTGCAGCCAAGGCCACGCTCCGCTGCGTCACGTGGGAAAACATAGGTAGATGTTTTCTTACATGTTCTCAGCACATTCCCCTTTTTAAGACTTGAAATATATATATACATTACAAACTTTAAATGCATAATATAATTAATAATGAAGGCGATCCACAGGTTTAACAATTCGTCCACTCCGGGTTCTTGTCTGGCCGTCTTCTGAGTCGTTAGAGGGATAATCCACAACTGGGTTCTTTTCATTTTCAACCAGTTCCTCTCCCGAAAAGGTCGGCGTCGATGGGTCGGCTGGATATTGCACTGTATATCCTTTTCGTAGATGGAACCTGTTTCGACGTAAAGTCCCAACTGGAGTATCAACCATATATGACCTTGGTGTCGATGCTTTCTGCTTTACAATCCCCCAGGTTCGCATATCTGTAATCCAAACAGTGTCACCTTCGGATAGCTCCTCCATGTCCGTAGCTCCGCAGCGTCGATCATATCTGGATTTCATATCCTTTCTCCTTCTCCCCTCCTTTCTTTTCAGGGTCTGAGAGTCCACCAACTTTGGATTAAGATTCTCTGGTGCAATTGGCAAGGTCGTTCGGAGTTTACGTCCCAGATGGTTCACCATGCCAAGAAATCTTCTTACGCCATGAATATCGGTCGGAGCAGGCATCTTCGCCACTGCTTCGATTTTCGCTGGATCTGGTCGAATACCGTCTTCATCCAGTATGTGCCCAAGAAAATTAATTCTTGGCACGCCGAAGACACACTTGGCCTTGTTTAGTGTAACTTTCGCCTCTTTCAGTTTTCGGAGCACTAAACGAAGAATTCGATCGTGAGTCTTGGAGTCGGAGGCAAATATCAGGATATCGTCCAGGTAACACATTACACCGTCCATGCCTTGCAAGATTATTGACATAACTCTCTGAAAATACTCTGGGGCGAGTGAGATTCCAAATGGCATTCTGCAGTATTTATATCTCCCAAAAGGAGTGATGAAGGTCGTTAAATGCTGGCAGTCCGGGCTCAACGGAATCTGGTGAAAGCCACTGTTCGCGTCCAGTTTCGAAAATAATCTTGCTTCCCCCAGTTGCCCCAGCATGTGCTCCACCACTGGCATGGGATGCACTTCGTGCTGAACATGTTCGTTCAGCCTTGAGAGATCCACACAGAGTCGTATGTCGCCATTCGGTCTACCAGCAATCACAGTCGGTGCACACCATTCAGTCGTAACGTTAACTTGTGCTATGATTCCCGCCTTCTCGAGCTCTTCCAATCTTGTTTTGAGCTTTTCCATCAAAGGTATTGGTACCCGTCGAGGAGTATGCACAGCATATGGTTTTGCTCCAGGTTTCAATTTGATTTCGTAAGGGTTTCCGATCTGTCCCAGTCCTTCAAATACTTCAGGGAATTCCTTGATCGGGTTAATTCTCGTCGCAACCACTTCAATCCGCCTTGCCAGGTTCAAGAGCTCACATGCCCGGCGACTCAGAAGAGGCTCACTCAAACGACGAATAACATAAATCTTCTCCTTGATTTCATAACTGCCATTTCGCAGCGTTGATATAAACATACCCACAGTCTGAAGTTCGGAGAATTCAGCAGCTCTAATGTTGATATCACTTTCCACTAGTCGTTGTTGTCCCATTATCTTCTTGAAGAGACACAGAGGAACACATGTAACATCCGCCTGGGAGTCGAGCTTGAACTTCACCTTTTTCCCGTTCACTTGGATTTCTGCTGTCCATCGCCTCCTGCACTCGCCTTCATCATCATCGAGATTAGATGAATCCTCCACAGCTGAGACCTCCAGGAGAAAACCAATTTCTTCATCAAGTTCAGAAACAGCTTTGACTTCCGCAGTCTTCGCCTGCTTATCTGGGCAGCAATTTGCAAAATGGCCTGTTTTTGAACACAGGTTACATTTTTGTCCTTCAGCACGGCAAGCCTGTCCTTCCCTGTGGGTGAAACCTCCGCATTTTGGACATCGTGATCTTGTTTTGGCTGACTTCTCCTTCTTCCTCGAAGGCTGTTGTTGTTGTTTCGGTGATTGTTTCTTCGAGTTGAACTTCACCTGATTGACCTTTTGGCTTGTTGAGGGACGCTGCAGGTCGACTTGCTGCTGTCGAACGGCTTCCTGCTGTCTAACCATTTTCACCGCCTTTTCCAAAGTCAGTTCGCTGTCCAACTGCATTCTTTCAGATAAAGCTTTGTCCCTCACTCCAACCACAATTCGGTCACGGATCAACTGCTCATGAAGACCCTCAAATTCGCAACTATCAGCCAATTTGTACAATGAAGTGATGAATTCGTCCACTGGCTCCCGATCCTCTTGGATTCTTGAATTAAATTTCGCACGTTCGTAGATAATATTCTTTCTGACACAGAAGTGGCTGTCGAACGCCTTGAGGACGGAATCAATTTTCGTTGCCTCTTCCTCCTTTTCGAACTTGAAGGTCCTGAATATATCATCCGCGCGGTCACCCATCAAGTACATGAACAAATCGATTTTGTCCGCCTCCTCTTTCTTCTTCATTCCACTGACCACGAGGTATCGTTCGAATCTCTTCCTCCATTTGGGCCATTCGTTGGGAGTCGAGAAGTCGAAAGTTTCTGGAGGTTGAATCTGAGCCATGTTGAATTATCTTCCAAGGTACGCAAAAAATCGATATTTTGCAATATACGGGTTCGTATTTTATCCAGTTATCGCTGCCACCATGTTTTAATGTCCACTCATACAGAGTTCAAAATAACAACTGACTCACCCGTGCAGCCAAGGCCACGCTCCGCTGCGTCACGTGGGAAAACATAGGTAGATGTTTTCTTACATGTTCTCAGCACAAATATCGTCATCATTTTCTGACTAAAAATATATAGTTTTAATAATTGATTTATATATATTTTTTAAATAGCCTATCGTCTTCCCCGTATTTTTTTACCTATGTATGGAAATTTTGGTTTGAATTAGTGAACTACTGCGAATTTGTATACCGGACATACAAACCAACAAACAAACAAACAGACAAACATACAAACATTCATTTTTATATATATAGAGATATCGAAATCGAAATTTGACAACTCTAAAGCCCACCTATGCAAGCAATTAGCAATTAATGGCGGAAGAAGTCTTTTGTTTCCAAAAACAGTCGTTAAAGCTTTATGATCACTCTTTAACACAAATTTTCTTCCAAACAAGTATTGTCTCAGTTTGGAAGTTGCAAACACAATAGTAAGTGCTTCTTTCTCAGTCTGAGAGTATTTAGCTTCTGCACTTGACAATGTTCTGGAAACAAAGGTGATTGGCTTCTCTTCCCCTTCCACAATATGGCACAAGACCCCACTTATGCCATAGGCAGATGCATCGCAGGTTAAAGTTAATGGAAGCTTCATTGAATAGTGAATAAGCGCCTGGGAATTTGATAGAGTTAACTTCAAATTCAGAAATGCCTTTTCGCATTGGCTAGACCATTTCCAACGATTGTCCTTCTTTAGGAGTTGATAAAGAGGACCAGCCCAAGTTGACATATTAGGTTTGTATTTTGAATAGAAGCTCAACATCCCTAGAAAACTCTTCAATGATGTTTTGTCGAAAGACTTTTTACACCTTTCTAATGCTTCCAATTTCTTTGAATCTGGTCTAACACCATCTTCATTTATAATATGACCTAGAAAACAAATGTATTTTTTTAAAAATAAGCATTTTTCTTTATTAAGGGTGAAATTTAGCTCTTTCAATTTATCGAAGATCATTTTTAAAATTCTGTAATGTTCTTGTTCATCTTTAGAACCAATGAAAATATCATCTAAGTATATCACCCTGTTGGGAACATCATGAAAAAGGCTGTCCATACACCTCTCAAAAATGGCTGAAGCTGGACTGATACCAAAAGGCAATCTATTATATCGGTAAAGTCCTCTATGGGTAGATACCACTAGCAGATTTTTTTATGCTTCATCCATTTCAATTTGATGATATGCAGAGGAGAGTTCCAATTTGGTGAAAATCTTGTTTCCTCCTAGATTTCCCAACATAGTTTCTATAGTAGGTAATGTATATTTCTCATCTTCAATGCAATTATTCAAAGTATTTTTAAAATCACCACACAAACGTAGTTCTCCATTTGACTTTATTACCGTTACTAAAGGCATAGACAAATCACTAGCATTAACCTTTTCAATTATTTGACTTTGTTCAAGTCTGTCTAGTTCTTCTTGTAGGGGTGTAGACAAGGTACTTGGTTACACTTAGGACAAGAGCCTTGCACTAACTAATTTATTAAAGCATAGGTTATATAAAGATTAAAAAAGGAAAGAGAGAAAACAATCCTCCGTAGAAGGTAAACAAGCAACAGCGTCGTTAGGCTAAACTTTACAGTCAGTAGGAGGGGGGGGGGGGGGGGCGACGTCATCCTTCCGGTCACGTGTTATACTTGAGTGGCGGTGCTGGTGTCCAACATATCCCCTCCTGGAATAACTTCAGCTGGACGTTTATTCCGATAGTCCATCAGCGCTCTACAGTACTTTTCATGCTGGCTTCTAGCAAGAGGCTTGGTAAGGAAGTCAGCAGGGTTCTCAGCACTCGGAGTGTAGAAAAGTTCGATTGCTTCTTCTGAGATCTTTTCTCGAACAAAATGGTACTTTACGGCAAAATGTCTAGTTTTCGATTTGTCGATGTAATTTTCCGCATGGGAAATTGCAGCTTGGTTGTCGCAGAATACTTTTTTCTCCACAAATTAAACTTGACATTTTCAGCTGTTCCATCAGATTCCGTACCCATGTGATGTCCTTCACAGCTGATGACAGTGCAATGTATTCCGATTCCATAGTACTCAAAGCGGTAACTGTTTGTTTGGTGCTTCTCCAAATTATTGGTGCTCCAGCTAAAATGATGAGATGTCCAGATACTCCTTTTCGGTCTACAATGTCTGAGGCCCAACTTGCATCCGAAAAGGCAATCAAAGGTTTGCCAGTGGATCTGTAAGTTATGCCAAAGTCCTTGGTGCTCTTCAGATAACGCAGCATGCGTTTCCCAGCTTTCCAGTGTTTTCTTGTGTAGTTATTACAGTATCTGGATAGGATCCCGACTGCGTAGGCGATGTCGGGCCTGGTTCTCTGAGAAAGGTATGACAGTCCTCCGATCAGTTCACAGTATGGAAACCGCTCATTGGAATTTCCATTTTTCCTTACACTCAGGTCAAGATTGGTTTCCATTGGAGTCGAGACACCTTTTGCATCCTGTAGTCTGAAACGTTGAAGCAGTTCTTCTATGTAGTTACTTTGAGAAAGAGTCATACTTCCATCTTCTGATTTCTTGAAGGATACTCCAAGCATATGAGAAATTGGTCCTAGATACTTCACTTCAAAACTGGAATTTAAGAGTTCTCTGCATTTGTTTCTCGCTGCTTGATTCTCTGAAATGGCTAAGATGTCATCCACATAGATTGAGAGAATGATCCTTCCTTCTTCAAGTTCAACTTCATAGATGCTCAGATCAATTGGGTTACGTTGGAATCCTATTTCGTGAAGTTGTTTGTTTAAGAATTTATTCCAGCATCTTCCGCTCTGTTTTAATCCATAGATTGATTTCTTAAGCTTTCAGAACAAGTTTTCTTCTCCTGGTTTCTTGAAGCATTCAGGTTGTTCCATGTAAATAGTCTCATTGAGTGTCCCATGAAGATAAGAACTCTTCACGTCGAATTGGTCAATGAACCAGTCCTTTTCTGTTGCTATCGCCGTTAATAGCCTTATAGTTTCAAAACTGGAAACAGGAGTATAGACTTCGTTGTAGTCAATTCCTCTACGTTGAGTGAAGCCTTTGGCGACTAGACGTGCTTTGTATCTAGTGGTACCATCCACTGCATTGATTTTCTTATTTAGTACCCATCTACATTTAAAGGTTTGATACCTTTCGGCAATTCCTGCAGTTGCCATACATCATGTCTTTCGAGCGATTCCCTTTCTTCTTCAATGGCTTCTATCCAATTAACTACCTCAGGGCTGTTCATGGCTTCTTCATAAGTGGGGTTATTGTCCTCTGCACTTGTGGCATTTATCTGTCCACCACTATTATCCTCTTCCGGAGATTCTGCCGTCTTTCCATGACTTCGGAGTGTAATAGGATGGCTTCTCAGGTTCTCTGGGAGAGTCTCAGATAGCTGATCTATTCCACCTGTAGTTCCAATCAGTTCTTCAGTTTCTCGGTCTACTGGTTGATCTGCATTACTTTCTTCTTGAAAGGAGGCCTCTTTCGAGGAGAAATGGACAGATGGTAGAGTATCCCTTTCTCTTTTGGGCTGTTTATAGAGGATTTCTTCTTTGAATACACAATTTCTAGATTCCACCTCTTGGCGTATTTCAGGAATCCAGATTCTCCAACCTCGTCCCTGTAGAGAATAACCCACGAGAATTCCTTTAGTGGCTCTTGGCTGAAGCTTCGAATTCCTTCTTTGTTTTGGAACATGAACAAAGGTTTTGCAGCCGATAGCTCTCAGATGTTGCAGAGCAGGTCTTTTTCCAAACCACAATTCAAAAGGCGTTTTCTCTTCATTGTGTCTGTTTGTAACACGATTTCTCAAGTATGCTGCTGTGTTGGTGAGCTCTGTCCAAGAGGCGGTTGACAGATTGCAACTGTTCACAGTACTCCTCACTAAGTTCAGCAAAGTCCTATTCATGCGTTCGGCGACACCATTCTGTTCAGGTGTGTAGACCATGGTGCGTTCATGTACTATACCATGGACCTTCGTGAAAATATCCCAAGGAGATGAACAGAACTCTAGTCCGTTATCTGTACGGATCCTCTTGAGAGAAAATCCCGTCTGATTTTCAGCTTCTTTCATCCATTCCTTGAATTTTTCTAGAGTATCGCCCTTCCTTTTGAGGAAATATACCCTTGTATATCTTGATGCGTCATCAATGATGGTCAAGACAAATCTTGATCCACCCCAGCTCTCAATGTTGAACGGTCCCATTAGATCACAGTGAACAAGGGCTAGTGTCTGAGTTTCCTTGGTAGATCTCAAATTCAGGAAAGGTCTTTTTGTCGATTTTCCAATCATACAATCAGAGCACTTATCAGGTTTTCCAGCCTGACAGTTCAAACCAATGACAACTTCTCTTTTCATCATGTCTACTATGGTGTCATAGTTGATATGCATGAGTCTCTGATGCCATAAATTTAGTGGGAATTTACGAAAATTGTTGGTTTGAGCAATGGAATTTGAACATTCTCCTGATTCTGGAAATCTGGACGGAGCAGTCCTGACGAGATAGAGCCTTCCTCTCTTCTCTGATCATCAAGTTATGATCATTGTCGTAGATATGACATCCCTTCTTGTCGAAGATAACCTCATGACCATTTTCCACAATTTGTAGAACAGAGAGTACACCATGTCTGGTCCCAGGTACGAACATTGCATTCTGAGCAACTATGCTTCTAAGTTGTCCAGATCTACTTGAGCATTACCTCTTCCTATGTTTGAATGTGATGTACCATCAATGGTGGTCACTTGTCCTACATTCTCGTCATTCAACGTGGAAAAAATACCTTCTGTTCGGAGTCATATGATGCGTGGCACCTGAGTCAATTACCCACGTATCCTCTTCTGATACAACTGCTGCATTATACATCACATTCAAGTTCTTTGCTTCGTGATGTTGATGTATCGCTCCCTTTTCCTGTTGTTTACCGTTATTCTTTTTCAGTTTGAAACAGTCCCGTGCAATATGCCCTGTTTTCCCACATCCGAAACATTTTCTAACAGTTTTAGAACCTTGATGTTCATGAGGGAATTGTTTCTTGTTAGAGTTCCTGACTGACAGTGCACCCATCCCTTCATTTGTTGTAGCATACCGGCGCTCTGCCTCAGCTAACAATTTACGTCTGATGTTGGCACTGGTGAACTCTGACTCTGGTAAGTTACACATTGTTGATATAACATTATCCCAGTCCTCGGGCATTCCACAAAGAATTAGCATGCTTAGATCACCGTCTTCAATTTTATCCCCTACACCTGTGAGTTCACTCACTATTAGATTTATGCTTCCCAAATAGGCATTCATGTTCGCATGTTGACAGAATTTCTGGGAGTACAACTTTCGACGCAGTTGGAGAATTCTGTGTTTGCTATCCCTGGGTGCATAAAGTCTTTGTAATTCATCCCAAACTTCTTTGGGGGAATTTAGATGTCTGATATGGTTCTGCTGCTCCTCACCAATAGAGAGACATATCTTTGCTAAAGCCTTATTCTGCCTCGTATTAAATTTGTTGATTAGACCAACATCCCCTCCCTCGGGTTTGACTTCGCCTGGGTCAACAATTGACCATAAGTCATTGTCCATCAGAATGAGCTTAATTTGGAAGCTCCATGAGGAATAGTTTAATCCATTTAGCTTGGTAATTTTCGTTAAACTTTCGTTAGATTCCATTATAAGATGGCGTCCACTGAAGGGGGGGAGAGAGAACAAAAAATAGGCTTACCGTTCAATGCTTCAGGCAGCTCCAATCAGTCTCATAATCTTTTCTTGTAGGGTTGTAGACAAGGTACTTGGTTACACTTAGGACAAGAGCCTTGCACTAATTTATTAAAGCATAGGTTATATAAAGATTAAAAAAGGAAAGAGAGGAAACAAAGAGGTTACATCCTCCGTAGAAGGTAAACAAGCAACAGCGTCGTTATGCTAAACTTTACAGTCAGTAGGAGGGGGGGGGGGCGACGTCATCCTTCCGGTCACGTGTTATACTTGAGGGGCAGCGCTGGTGTCCAACAGTTCTTTGTCTATCTTCTCTTTAATGGAAAAGGGTACTGGTCTAAATTTAAAAAATTTGGGCTTTGCATTTGGCCTCAATGATATTGAACCTTCAATGCCCTGAATTGGTAAATCTTTATTTTCAAATACTCTTTTATATGCTTCTAAAAACAGTTCTAAATTTGAAATTATATTTATACTATTACAGATATCAAAAACGCAATTGGGCCAATCAGCTTTTAAAATTCTTATCCAATTTCTACCCAGTAACGGCGTTTGGTTATTAAACTGGCCTGTCGCAATTAGAGGTAGTTTTTCCTGATAGTTTTTGTAACTAACATTTACCAAGCATTTTCCAAAAACTGGAATCAAATTTCCCGAAAAACTTTTCAAATGTCCACTGTATTTCTCTAGAGTGACATTTTTGAGATTTGTACGAAAAAATTTCTTTGAAACTACAGACACGTCTGCACCAGTGTCAACCTCCATTATAGTGGCTGCATCTTCAATTTTAACTTTACCAATATTTTTGGTGCGTTTTCTAATGTGTTGCACTGAATAGTATTCAATTTATTCAGATTGGGTTTATTCATTCCAGAATTTTGGGCCGATTTTTTATTCCAACATACTGATGCAATGTGCCCTTTCTTATTGCAAATATAACATTGAGCATTTTTAAATTTGCATAACTTCGTATCGTGGTTAGACTTTCCACAAATTTTGCAAGGATTATTGTATTTACATGGGAATATAAAATTATTAGATCTGGCTTTCAACTTATCAATATCATGACCAGGATTTTTCATCAAATTTACTTGTGACTTCGCTGCGCGCGCGCGCCTCTACAGAATTTGCAATATTTATTGCACTATCAAACGTTAAAAAAGGTTCACTTAGCAGCCTTTTAAGCGTAGCTTCATCGTAGCAACCACTTACAAATTGGTCACACAAAATTTCATTTATGTCAGTAAATTTGCACTTGCCTGCCTGAGATTTAAGCCTCAAAACAAATTTTCCCACAGGCTCATTTTCTTTTTGTACAATCTTGTGAAATAAATATCTTTCATAGTGCTTATTTTTTATTGGATATAAATGGTTGGTTAAAACCTCTACTAAATCTTTATATTTAAGGTCACTTGGCCTACTGGGTACCAACAAATCGCGCAAAGTCTTATAAACATTAACATCAATAGACGTTAATAACACAGATACTTTGTCTGCTTCTAATGTTTTGTTCAATTTAAAACATTCTTCTAATTGTTCCGAATAACAATTTAGATCTTCACCTTCACGAAACCTTGGATAATTTGAATTAGTGGTGGCCATACTTACATTAATTCTTCGTCGCCATTTGATACATTTCTATTATAGGTTGAATATTAATAGTGAAAGTTATTTTATAAGAAATTTTACTTTATATATATTTAGATATATTTAAAGATGAATGAAAGATACACCATTTTTATGCTACTATAATTATTTTATTCTTTTTACAATTCTTGCACACGTGCTCATTATATAACAAACATTTTGTCTACAAGATGATGATAAAAATGTTCGATTCGTTTCGAATCAAAACAGAGTAAAGTAATAATATATCACTTATATATTATCTTTAAACAAAACAGATCAACAGTTTCTTTTGATCTCCTGTACATCTGCAGGGCGATCCACATCAAATACTGATGTGTGTTAGATCTCTTATCAATTGGTTTAAACTACAGATAAACCTGTCTATAGCGCCCCCTCTTGGCACTCGCCAAAATAGGGTGTATAGACAGGTCACTTTTAATATAAAATTTTTACATTTTAATGTTTTAAAATCGGGCGCTATAGAGAGGAAGACGCTATTTAGAGGGGGCGCTATAGAAAGGTTTAACTGTTTTTCTAACTGTAGTCCTAAATGGAGAATGATTGGTATCTTTAATTCTCTATACAGTTTCCCATTCAAAAGCCAAAACTGAACAACACTGCACTTTCTTCAGCTACATTGTGGGATGACTTACTGATGGCTGCCAAATCAAAAAATCCAACAAATGAAACTTGGCACATGCTCGTTGAAAGTATGCCATGCATGGTGGTAACAACAAAAACTTGCTTTAGCAACGCCGTCTCTAAAAACAGGTACTTATTAAACTACCCTTGTATTGAGCATTTTCCAGCCAGCAATTTCAGCCAATTTTAAAGGATTTTTTTTATATTTAACTCTATTTTAGTTCAAGTATATGTATACAGTAGAACGTCCCTGTAAAGGACACCTAATTACAGAGCCAAAGTGTCCTTTAGAGAGAGGTATCCTCTTACCAGAGAGTTACGAAATTGTAAAAATGGTAATTTTGCTGATGAAAATTGTCCTTTGTAGAGAGGTGTCCTCTAGTGCGAGTGTCCTCTCATGGAGGTTCTACTGTATTAAAAAAATGCATATGCTTATCATCTAATTAGTATTTTATAGTTGCACCAGCCTTCAAAAATATCAAATTACCTTGTTTGGTTCATAGTAGCACTCAGTTTCAATAATTGTCATAGTACTAAACTAATAATTTGAATATTAAAAAAAAAATACATAATCAAAAAAATATAATTTATTTATAAGCATTCCAGCTTTCAGTGATTATGAAAATAAACAACTATTCTTTATATATAGAAAAGCTGTGTGAAGTATATATATATTATAATAATACACAAACATTTAAATTATATTAAAAATACTAGATATATATGTATAGGGGGGTATTAACATTCAACACTAAAAGATGTCATCAGTTGGAAAAAGCATTGATAAGTTGCCGTTCATTCTCAGCTTGAGACAAGAGATGTTTGAAGGTGGAGGTGAACTTGTTGGGACTGGTGTAGAACTGGACGTAGAGCTGTCTCTCCAGCTCCCGCAGTTTGTCTTCTGCCAGGTCCTGGAACAGCCAAGGATTGGCACTTTTACAACACTCCAAGACTATACTCAGACGACTCACCTACCATCTCGACACAAGAAATCTCTTACCAGAAGAACAATATGGATTTAGGAAAGGACATGGGACAATAGACCAACTCTTTATTTTTCACACAAAAGGTAAAAGATGCACAAAACAGAAAACCAACTAACCACACCATAGCTGCTTTTTTAGATCTTACACAAGCTTTTGATAAGGTATGGAAAAACAAGTTGATTACAAAATTATACAAACATTTCAAAATTGATGGAAAAGCTATCACTTGGATAAATGATTTCCTTAAAAATAGATGCATCAGGGTCAAATATAATGGCACTCTATCTAAAACCTTCAAATTGTACCAAGGATTACCAGAAGGATCAGTCCTTAGCCCAACTCTCTTCACCCTATTTATTGCAGGCATAGAAGAAAAAAATTTCACATAAAACCAATATTGGACTTTTCACTGATGACATTATTCTACGGAGCAGCAACACTAACTGGAAAAAAGCTGAAAGGGATTTGAACAAGACTCTTTTCCACCTAGAAAAATTTGCTAATAAACATAAATTATAATTTAACCCCCAAAAATCTAAACCTGTCTTTTTACTACCGATAAGAAACTATACAAAGTAAGACCAAAAATTATTCTGAAAGAACAATTACAATATAATAGACATCCTAAATATCTCGGCTACACCCTGGATCCAGAAATTAACTCCAGTAAACATATTGAAGAAGTTATTAGAAAAGGAAGAGACCGACAAAAAATCCTGAAATATATTTCAGGAAGAGAGTGGGGAGCTGATGCAACCACACTAAAATTAACTTACACATCTCTAATTATACCTATCTTGGAATATGGATATCAAATCTATGGTACAGCATCTGAAACAAATCTAAAATCACTGGAAAGGATAAAACTAAGTGCAGCTAGAATTATTACAGGTCTTCGAAATACCTGCCCTAATGATATTGTACTTTACGAAGCAGACATTATGCCCTTAAAGGATAGAAGAAACTACAATCTGCCAAAATATATAAATAAAATCAAGAGTTATAGAAACAAACACAGAACTTCCAATTACATACTTAATTGGAAATCCAATATAAGACTCAAAAAAGAAGGCCCTCTCCACCTGGCCAAAAGAAATGGATTTTTAAAATATAAAGTGGAAAAAAATTATTTAGCAGAAAAAATATCTCAATGCGAACCATTACAAAATGTTATTTTTAATGCCACTTTAAATGAACCCACCAACAAACAATACCAAAATCCAGAATACTCAAAACAATTATCATTAGAAATAATTAATAAAATTCCTAAAAATGCTATAACTATCTATACCGATGGTAGCAGAGACGAGTTGGGACACACTGGCAGTGGCTGTCTCATCAAAACCACAAATGGCATTGAGAAAAATGAACAGAAGAAACCCAGATTTTTGCTCAGTCTTCACATCAGAACTTATAGCCATCTATGAAGCCTTAAAAAATCCATCAGAAATACTAATTATCAAGATATCTGGATTCTTACTGATAGTAGAAGTGCCATACAACACTTGAGTCACACAGGAGAACTTTAGACAAAGTAAGCAGGAACATAATTGGTTATCTTCAAAAACTCTCAAAAACCTCACAAATTCACCTTCAATGGATACCCTCACACATTGGCATTGAAGGAAATGAAGCTGCTGATGTGCTAGCGAAAAAGGCACAAAAGAACCCTTGCCACAGAAAAATAAACTTACTTTAAGAGAAATAGAAACAGTAGCCAAAACAAAAATAAACAAGAACTGGAGGATCCCACCTAAGCACAGTTGGTACAGTGGAGTGAACCCAGGAGGAGCTCTGAACATCAGAAATAGACAGCATCAAACAACACTAACAAGATTTAGAACAGGCCATCTCAAGCCATTGAAGATAGAAAATAATAACAAAATTTATCCCACTTGCCCAAAATGTAGTTTGGTACCTGCAGCTCCAGAACACATTTTGGCTTGCATTAGATGCACTAAACAGGACCTTTGGGAGAGGCTGCTGCTCATCATAAAACAGCTCGAGGAGCATGAACTCATGGAATCCGTGTAAACTTTACACAAGGGGATAAGAAACAAGAACAACAACAACAAAATAATTAAATTGATTGGGGTACAAAAAAAAATGGTTGAATTATAGTGAGTCTTGAATTAAAGAAGTTATATTTTAGACTGTGAAATAATTGCAAAGGATTTAAAATTATATATCAAAATCGGAATAATTTCAAAACGTTTCTTTATTCAATAAAAATGGCAAGCTTTCAAGCTCATCATCAGGCCAAAATAAACTTTTTGCAATTATTCCGATTGATATATCGTTTTGAGTTATATTTTAGTTAATTTTTACATTCTGCAAGATCATCTCCCTCATAGACATTAGTTGACACAGGGGGAATGGAAAAAAAGTCAAATAAAAAAAGAGAAGGGGTAATATTTAAATGAAATATATCAAATGGAAGAGAAAAATGCTGAGGATAAAGATGTGAGATAGAGTTATATCATCCTTTAGAAAATAAATAAATATATGAAACTAAAGGGAAAATTTAATTAATACATTAACAAAAATTTGCTTTAAGCAGCTGCTCAAGGTAACAAGGCAAAAATTCTTGTAGCAAAGGTCACCTCTTAACTAGTTCAATTAAATCCTGGTAGAAGAAGTTTGAGTTTATGAAAGATTTACCACCTTTGCCGAGCTAATAAATTTTATTGACTTTTACGAAAGGGAACTGCACTCAAACTACCCAGAAGAACACGATATTACAAAAGTTCCCGCGAAGCGCCCAAGAGAAAAATCACCAGTAGCCGCAAAAGAAACAACAATGCAAATAACAACCTGGTGCTCCAGCCAAGGGTCACAAGGTAATCCTGAACCAACATTACAAAAAAAAAAACAGCCTGAAAAACCTCATGAAGCAGAAACAGTCGAAATGGAAATTGAAGTGACACCAGAGAAAATGCCAAATCATGAACAAAACCATAAAAACTTGAACCTATCAAAGAAACTTAACAAACATTGAATAACGGACCCACAACCCCACCCCTAACCCCAAGATCAGAATACCACCAATTAAAATAAGCGGGGTAAAGGAATGGTCAGGCCTTAGAGTTGGTCTTGTTAATTGTACAAAACAAAAGCCAGAATTTTACACATCAGGCCGACACATCAACGCTCAGACTCACACAATATCAGACTACCGGACAGCTACCAAGTGGTTGGAAGATCGCCACTACACCTTCCACTTCAAGATCTTAGACGACGAAAAGAGCCTTAGTTGTCGTCAGAGGTCTCGACCGCTGTATCACCATCCCCGAAATACAAGAGGATCTGGAAAACAAGGGATTTGAGACGTCCAAACTTGTAAGACTACGAAAATCAGGAACAAAGGAGGAGCTCCCACTAATCCAGGTAACCTTTCCTAAGAGGGCAAAGAATAAAGAAATATATAATATCACAGATCTCTGTGACATGAAGTGCAAAGTCGAGGCTTATAGGGCTCCTAAAGGCCCCGGACAATGCCACAGGCGCCAAAACTTTGGACATTCCCAGTTTGAATGTAGGGAAACTCCCAAATGTGTAAAATGTGGAGAAAATCATTTCACATCCGAATGCACCAAAGAAAAAGAAGTCCCACCTAAATGTGCAAACTGCCAGGGACAGCATACAGCAAGTTGGCGTGGTTGCCCACTATACAGAAAGATATGAGTGCCCCAAACCCAAAATAATAAGAAACCAAACCCCAATACAGAAAAAGAAAAATCCATCCCTAGAGGTCCAAACCCTTCTGAAATTCCCCAACCCACTCAAAACAAGAACAAAACTCCATATGTCAATAAAGAATGTCCCAATCCTCCTACAGCGACTAAGGTCAACCAACTAGAGAGTGCTATCAAAAAGGCTCTCAGTGACCCCACAATAATAGCCAATATTATGAAGAATGTTGTAGACACCATTAGATGTAAATGTCCTGCACGAACTAACCTCTGATCATCTTTCAGTACTACTAGTGCTACAGGATTTCAAAATCTCCTACTCAAATACAAAAATCAAAATTACAGATTGGGCCCTTTTCAAGTACAAAATGGAAATCGCTGAACCTCCTGAACTGATCCTAGACACATCTTTAAAAATAGACGAGGCCATTACATACATTGAAGAACAAATGGTGCAAAATTTGAGAGAATCAACAAAATATAAGGACCCGAAATTAGAACGAAGATATCCACCATACAATAAAGAAAAAATACGATCCACCAACAGATTAAGAAAAAAAATTTTAAATCTGTGAACCCCGAGATAAATCAGCCTACATGATGGCCCGGAGAGAATCACAGAAACTTACAAGAGAGCACGATAACACTAGCTGGGACTACTTTATGAAAAACTTGAAAGTCACGGCCCAAACCATATGGAAAGCCATCAAACGATTATCCAACTCTGAAAAACAAGAAATAACATTGAAGACAAACAATGGGCAGACACTAACCACAGAAGAAGCAGCTGAATCATTTGCCAACAACTTTGAAAAACAGTTCACCCCCAATCCCTATACATCCTACTCCAAACCTACTCGCACATACATCAAATGTGTGAATTCATATATGAAAAAAAACAAAGAAACAGGACTAGAACCAACAAACATTGGTGAAATAAAAGCGATTACTGAACATCTACCAAATAAAAAAGCTCCCGGAATCGACGAATTGCCTAATGAAGCTCTCAAACTGCTCCCTAATCACATACTAGCATCAATAACCGAAATCTTTAACGCATCACTGCAGCTTGCCCACTTCCCTGACAGATGGAAAACGTCCATTATCTTTCTCATAATTAAAAAAGGGAAATCCATGCATGAACCAACAAGCTACAGGCTCATCTCACTGCTACCTGCCATCTAAACATCTCGAAGAAAAGAATCCACTCAGACCTGAACAATTTGGCTACCAAGCCAAGCACTCAACATAGCACCAGCTAGTTGTTGTCACTGAAAAAATAAGAAAAGCCATGGGCCTAGGCCAAATAACAGGAGTCGTGTTCTTCGATATCGCCAAAGTGTTCGACAAAGTCTGGCATGAGGCTCCTCTCTACAAAATGGGCAAAAAGCACCTTCCTGGAGACATCATAAAAATAACGCAAAACTTTTTAACAAATAGAACATTCAAGGTACAAGTCAAAGACAAACTGTCAACAACTAGGAACATCCTTGCTGGGGTCCCTCAAGGATCAGTCACAGGACCAAACTTATTCGACATATATATATAGACGACTTCCCCTGTATTGAAGACACCTCTTTACACCTATTTGCCAATGATATCGCCATTTTGGCCTCGACATACACCTTCGACAGACTCCACATGAAACTCCAAGAGGCCTGTATCTTTTCCACGATTTAGGTGTAAAAAATGGTGAGTCACAATGAACCCCCAAAAAAGTGAAGCAATAATTTTCTCCATAAAAAAAGATAAAATTAAGAAACCTTCGCACAAACTCTTCGTCTTCAAAGACAATATTAAATGGAAAGAGAATATCCGATACCTAGGGATGACCCTAGACGAGCACCTAACCTTCAAAAAACACATTGAAAACAGAATCAATTTGGCGAAAGCTCCCCAACACCGACTATCCCTACTTCTAGGACCGAAAAGCAAATTATCCCTTCATTGCAAAAGAACCATTTACACGTCAATAATAAGACCAATACTTATATACGGCCACCCCATTTTTATGACAGCACATAAGACCATCCTTAAAAAGTTAGAAGTCTTTGAAAATAAAATGATCAGAAAAAACATGTCTCCACCCTGGTTCGTTCGGAACACAATCCTCAGAAACGCTCTAAATATTGTAAACATCAATAACTACATTATTAGACAATCATTTAAATTCTACGAAAAATCTGAAAATTAGAAAACCCCACCTTCAAGGAAGCCACAAACTACAAATGCGGAAAAAGGAAAATAAGAAATTTAAAACCTAGACAAATTCCCCATCAATTAAGCCAGAATGACAAAAAGTGAAAAAAAAGGAAAAATAAACCCACCTTGAATATCAAACAAGCCAGACAAAACCTTCTCAAGAACAATATCCCCAAGGACCTGAGAATCCAGACCCAACGACATCAATATAAAGTATAATTGTAAATGAACCCCTGTACATAACCATCCCCCACACTATATTGTACATATGATGATCTAGGTTGCTCTTTTTGAGTGGCACCTAATAAATAAAATTTGGAACTTGGATGAAAGATTTCATTAGAGAAAGAAGAGAATATCAGAATCAACAACAAGTCTCCAAGGATAAGTGTCTTCTTTTATCACCAACAAGAAGATACTTATATCATTGGAGACTTGGTGATTCTGATTGTGATCAAAGGATTCTAACCGCTTAAAGAAGAGAATAGAAAATATGAGTAAGAACAAGTATTTAGAAAAAAGAAAAACAAATAATTTATAAAATAATAATATACAGTAAAATCTTCATAGAACAAACTGGGAATATAATGAACCTGAGGTAATCCCCAATTTCTTTCCATTTAAAAATACTATTGTTGTAATAATATATTTAATGATCTTTTAAAACTAAAGAATTACCCCTATAATGAACCTAATTTTAAGTGTATCAAAAGAATATGTGATAGAACAGCTGCCGACATCGGTCAGCAACCCTGTGGCGGAAGCCCCGCCTGACCCTCAGCTTGGCAGCGTGCCAACCAATCAGGTGGCACGCGCGAAAGACGCCAGTTTTGTACTACGGCTCGATAAATAAATTTGATTTAATTTTAAAGGAATGTTCGAATATTAATTTATTGGGAACATAACAGAATATATTCTAATTAAAATACTAGGGGAATAATGAAATCTTAACAGATTTTTTAAAAATGGCAAAATTTTAAGCAAGTTTCAGCTTACAGACAAAACAATAAATTTGGTTTCTTCAAATAAAAGACACTTCGGCCAGTAAATCTTTTTAAAAAGATTTACTGGCCGAAGTGTCTTTTATTTGAAGAAATATGAATGCCGGCCAGGCAGCCTCTATCTTTACGATAATAAATTTAGTAGTATTATCTGTTTACACCCACGTTCAATTGTTGTCATAAGTTATATTAATCTTTTTGCATTGAAATAATTAATTGATAGAATATCTTTACATTCATCAAATTTAAAGTGGAATTAAAATTTGAAAATGTGGCTTATAAAATTAAAAAAGATGGCAAAGAAAAATTCTTATTAAAAAAGACAATAAAAATGAGAGGGCTTGGCTTATCAGTGGTGAACCCTCTCAAAGGTTTCTCTAAATTTATCTCCAGACCAATCTACTATTGTATTGAATTGTTTCTCTTATATACCCTGCACATTTGCTAAGGAAGGCAGCCTAGGGGTGTTTAGGGAACCTATGGACGAAGACTTATAGGTTTGTAGAGGTACATATATATAATTACAAGAAATTGTATTTATTGACTAATGCTCTTCCACAAATATTGTTTCACATTGAAGTTATTATTAGAAAATTGCAATTATGAATTCAATTGCCATCCATTGATAAAATTTGCAATAATTTTTTGGGGAAAGGGTTTTTTTATGATAAATATTATTAAATATCCTCTCAGCAGACCTTACTGTAATGATTATATTTATTAAATGAGAGAGATTGGCTCATCATTAGTGAACCCTCTCAGCGGTTTTGCCAATCCCCAGGCCACTCATCTATTGTATTGGTCTATACACCCTGCATTAGCTAAGTCCTTTCGTTTAATAACTAATCATTGCAGTGTGTGCCTGGATCATGGTGCCATGATCAAATGAAAGCTATACCCCTACACCCCATTCCATGAAATCACTAAACTCAGGAGATAAGAAACAACAACAATTATTGCAGTAAAGTCTGTAGAGATTTTATCTGATAATATTTATCATAAGAAACACATTTTTCCACAAAAAAAAAAGTTATTCTTCAGAAGGTAGAACTGGAATTACAAGAGAAATAACCTATTCACTTTATTTGAAAGGAAATTCTTTTAGAGTGCTTTCACACAAAACAAATTATTACAGACTTTTTATTATAGAGTGTAAAATAATAAACTTGTCTTAAATTTTTAAAATATATTTTGATTAAAAAATTGATAAAACTCTGCCAACAACTATATATATTTAAATAGACATTTATACTAATTAAAGGATCAGAAGAATCTTTGATCAAGGGACATCTTTCACAACATTTTTGTGAACCTCATTTTGATATACAGCATTTATTGTATGGAAAAAGGCCAATTCATGGAATTAAAAAAAAAAAAAAAGAGCATTATTAAAGGCGGCCTTTTTTTCAAGTGCAACTGACCTAAATGTTTTTAAAGTTTAAAAATAGCCAAAATGTGGTTGAAGTGAACAAAAGTTGTTCCATTGGAGTTATATATTGAAAGGTTTTTCTGTATAAAGTGAAAATTTTTTAAATTATTTTTTTCACATGAAAAGCATATTTACGCAAATTTGGCCTTAAATACCCATTTCTTGATTTCTCAGGAAGCCTCTGGGACCAAATTATGGTTGTAGAGGTACAGCCCCAGGCTGATGAGGATCAACAGCCCGAAACGCATTCATGGTTGACTTTTTCTTGATTTACCAAGAAATTGAGTTGGCCAAATATCACAGAACAAGTTAAATAAATGTTTAGTTTATTTTTGTTCCACTAGATGGTGCTCTGCCATCTAGAAATGCTCATGTGAGCCTGGTCAGGATATGCCATTTTAATTTTTAAAGTAAATATTATGAATAAAATAAAATGACAATAAGATCTGAAATAGAGAATAACTTATCAAATTAAGAGTTTCAAGTACACGCAAGCAATGGCTGAAATTGTAAGAAAATAACTTCCAGACAAAGTGGTAGCAGACCTTTTTCTTCATCTCCAAGTCCTTCACCAGGCTGCGGATCTGGGCCTGGAGAAGGTCGTAGTCCTGCTGGAGGGAGGTGAGGGTGGCAAGGTAATTGTGGGCTTGGTCGTGTCGGGATATATTCAGAGCCTCCTTACATAGCTTCTCTCTGCACAACAACATCTCTGTAAACATTGATTGTAGTCATGAACACCAGTTTTAAATGGTGTCGAGCTACTTTCAGAGCCTCCTTACATCGCTTCTCTCTGCACAACAACACCTCTGTAAACATTGATTGTAGTCATGAACACCAGTTTTAAATGGTGTCAAAATACATTCAGAGCCTCCTTACATCGCTTCTCTCTGCACAACAGCATCTCTGTAAACATTGATTGTAGTCATGAACACCAGTTTTAAATGGTGTCGAGCTACTTTCAGAGCCTCCTTACATCGCTTCTCTCTGCACAACAACACCTCTGTAAACATTGATTGTAGTCATGAACACCAGTTTTAAATGGTGTCAAAATACATTCAGAGCCTCCTTACATCGCTTCTCTCTGCACAACAGCATCTCTGTAAACATTAATTGTAGTCATGAACACCAGTTTTAAATGGTGTCAAGCTACATTCAGAGCCTCCTTGTGTCGCATCTTTCTGCACAACAGCACCTCTGTAAACATTGATTGTAGTCATGAACACCAGTTTTAAATGGTGTCAAAATACATTCAGAGCCTTCTTACATTGCTTCTCTCTGCACAACAGCATCTCTGTAAACATTGATTGTAGTCATGAACACCAGTTTTAAATGGTGTCAAGCTACATTCAGAGCCTCCTTGTGTCGCATCTTTCTGCACAACAGCACCTCTGTAAACATTGATTGTAGTCATGAACACCAGTTTTAAATGGTGTCAAGCTACATTCAGAGCCTCCTTGTGTCGCTTCTCTCTGCACAACAGCACCTCTGTAAACATTGATTGTAGTCATGAACACCAGTTTTAAATGGTGTCAAGCTACATTCAGAGCCTCCTTGTGTCGCATCTTTCTGCACAACAGCACCTCTGTAAACATTGATTGTAGTCATGAACACCAGTTTTAAATGGTGTCAAGCTACATTCAGAGCCTCCTTGTGTCGCTTCTCTCTGCACAACAGCACCTGTCTTCTTCTTCTCTCTTATCTCCACTTGATAATATTAGGGTAAAGAGCCTGTGGAGTTTGATGGTATCTGCTTGGGATGAAAAGAGCTAATCAATGGATGAGCTAATATAGACAATGATATAGTTGGAGTTGCAGGTTGAGAATTAGACTTAGTTGTCATCGTTCATCAAGTCGAGTTAGACTTTTGATAACTATAGGGACAAATATTCTTTAATGGGATCTGTTAGTGACCATCACTCTCAGCTCATCTATTTACCTTCTAGTGGTTTCCTTGTCCCCTTCTAGCCAAATCATTGCAGGTCTTCCTCTCTTCCTTCAATTTTCTAAACCATTTGCTCTCATTAAGTGTGCGCCTAGGTGATAGTAGGAAAAACCTTGCAACCATTCTGGAAGGTCATTGGTCGTGGATGACCAGACTTAAGTTTGGAAATCAAGGCCTGCTGTTCCCTTGGGAGGACTGAATTGATGCTAGTACCTTTCACTCTATACCAGTTAGGTAGATTTCCACTCTTGTTGGCATTGGGCCTAGATTCTATAGAAGAGGTATTTTTCATCTATAAGGTGATATATTGTCTGGCCTTATGATGGCCAAATTTTTCCAGAGACTCTGCCAGTTCAATTCCAAGAATTCCAACATGGGCTGGAAGCTATTGTACTGTGACAGAGCTGTTGGCTGGGAGTCGGTTTATAGATGGCAATGCTCTTGAGAAGAGGTTCTTGACTGGAGAAACAGGTTTGAAGGGTGTAAATGGCTGCTCTTGAGCAAGAGTAGATGATTATTTTACTATGTTGATTTGATGTTGATATTTTAAACGAGGTATCTATTGCCAAGGGTTCTTATTTGTAAACTGAAAAGGTGCCTAAGGTGGGAAAGGGAGATATTTTCAAGGACTTCAGCTTTGCAAATAGCAATAACACTGGTAGACAGTTCAGTTCCAATGTAAAGTGTAAATGGTGATGTCAAAGAGGGAGTTATTTTCCTCTATGATTTGATTTGGAGGTCAAAAGCTTTGAGTAATTATGGCTGATTTTATGTTTGTGGGGATTGGTTGAGGGGGGGGGGGATGAGGTATAGGTATTATTTTTATATTAAAATAACTTTTCCAAAACAACTATTTTCTCAATGAATCAACAAAAGCCAACCACACGTGTTTCTGACTGTTGACAGAGTGGTGCAAGGGGCTGTGTGAAACATCCAAGGAGATCATCTTTGAGACACACAGTACTTACAAGACGGCAACATTGGTGGCTAGAGACTTTAGCCCAGCCTGGAATGCTGACTTGTGTTTGCTACGCTGAAGCTGAGCTTGTTGAACAACAGCCACCAGGTCTGGATAGGTGTTGAACAGAGCCTCACGTAGCGACTTGTTTCCTGTATAACAAGCAAGGTAAAACCTTTTTACAGAAAAAACTGAGGATAGCAACTACTTCTGTAGCAACAGTGAACACAAAGCTAAGTAAACAATGTGGTAACTACATTTTTGTAAAAGTGATGAAGGAACACAAAACTAAGTAGGTATAAATGTAACAACTACTTCTGTAACAAGATTGATCCAGAAGCACAAAACTAAATAAGCAACAAATTTAACAACTACTTCTATAGCAAGAGTGAACACAAAATTAAGGAGGTAAACAGCATAGCAATTACTTCTATAACAACAATGAACACATTGTTGCCATCATTGTTCAAACATCTTAGCAACTACTTCTGTAGCAACAGTGACACAGAAACACATAAAATGAAGTGAAAAAACAATGTAAAACAACTACTTCTGTAGCAACAGTGACACAGAAACACATAAAATGAAGTAAATAAACAATGTAAAACAACTTCTGTACCAACAATCATCAGGATAGAATTATCTAAACACTTTAAGTTTGTGGTTCCTGAGCTTGAAATTACTAAGCTGAGGCAATCATGGATAATAAAAATCAAAAAGCTACAATTTTTTTTGCTGTTATTGTTTCTTATTCCCCTTGTGAAAAGATTACACAAATTCAATGAGTCCATGCTCTTCAAGCTATACATTTTTGTTATGTGAGTATTAATAAAACCAGGCACACACTTTAAAATTAAAAAATATCTAAATGAAGATATAAATTCAAACAGCTCCAAATATTTTAATTATATAATGGCTAGTAACTTATCAGATGAAGAACAATTGCAAGGATTCTAGCAGCAGACTCCACAAATATCAATGGCAGGGTTTCCTAGTGGACTAAATTTTAATTGAAATTCTTATATACATTTATTAAGAACATTAGAATGAATGACAGCCAGTTCTAGGCCTTATTAAAGTTTATCTTAATAAATCTAAAAATAGGTAAGTGTGATACTACAGTAAAACCCCTCTATAGTGAACCCCAATGGAGCAGAGCTTTTGGTTCACTATAGCCATGGTTCACTATAGCCACGGTTTGGCCTTTTTTTTTTTACTTTTCTAAATTTTAGACTGTATAATTAAAAAACAGCCATACAAACAGGAAAAGGCAGCCACTTAATAATGGTCACTTTGTTTTAATTCCCTAAATTGACTTATTTCTTTACAGTAATGCTGAATATCAAAAGAAGTCATTTGATAATAGGTTCTTCTTATCATTAGCATACATGTTTATATATAAACCTATGTATTATTTAAAAATTAAGCCAAATCCCCTAGGCAAAACATTATTAATTATATATTTAAAAGGTATAAGAGTATTTTAGAACATCTTTCTCAAATAATATAATGCTAAATTTATTTGAAAAAATGCCTCTAATACCTTGTTGTTTGAAAGTGAAAAGTAAAATTTGAAAATCAGAATTGTCATAAAATATCGTTATTTCCATCAAAGGAATAAAGCTCCGTGTATTCTGAATCCATTGAGGATGAATCAAAAGGATCCCATTCAGAAAAATCGGACACGAAACATGTTGATACGATAGCGCAATCAGTAAAATTGCGAATAAAAAATGGCAATTTGCAAACACAAAATAGGTGGTAAAAACAGCCGGCCAGGGGGAATATTCGCGAACCCTGAATGAGTCATATACCTAACAAGAATTCCATTCTAAAAATAGAACTGTAGTGGTAGTTTTGAGAATTTATAAGTCGATTTGTTTGTGGCCCATGAGACACAGGGAACTTGGGGGAACTGTTTTTTTTTCCCCTTCTTCTTCCAATTCCAGTTTCCACATATTCTTTTGAATGTATATTAAATTTTGTTTTTAACCTGTTATTCAAACCATTTCTGGCTTTAAAATTATTTGGAATTATTTTTTAGCCTAGGTTAAACTTGATATAGAACGCTTCTAAAAGGGCATACTGCCACTGTTTTTTTTTAGAACGCCGTTCTTTGTTTATTTTCTTTATTTTGGAAGCCATTTGTATTTTTCTTCTATTTCAAATTGTCGAATGCAAAGATATTCTATTAAATAAAAGTATAATGTGTAAAAATGTATACAACATACAGCAAAAATAAAATGTAAATGAAAACAAACAATGCCGCAATTTTTTTGTTTTAAAATCGCGATCTGTGAGCTGAAACATGCTCAAAATTTTGTTGTTTTAAAAATTTTTTAAATCACAATTTAAAGTTTGTTATAACCCTAGTATTTTTAATACATTTTATCATTTTGGGAACGAAAATAGGTTCTTTATAGGGGTAGTTCGTTATTTTAAAAATCGCAAAGTTTGTTATAACGATGGTATTTTCAATGGAATGGAATTGGGAATCGCCGTGGGTTCGTTATATGGGAAGGTTCGCTATATCCAAGGTTCGCATTAGCGGGGTTTTACGGTATATGTTTCACTAATAGATGTTTAATTCTATCTAATGTAATTTCAAACTATTTTAGACGCGTATGATTCTTTTAAAAATTAAATAATTTCTACTGCCCTTACTGCAATGTAAAAATTAAACTGGTGGTAGATGAATCTGGTGAACCCGCTGGGAGGGTCCACCACTGATGAGGCAGGCCCTATTAATTTTTCCATTGCAGTAAGGGCAGTAGAAATTGTTTAATTTTTAAAAGAATCATACGCATCTATAATAGTTTTGAAATTTCATAACAGATGGCGTGCTAACGCATGATAATATAATCTATCTAACGTAAATAAATAGGAAAAAACAGATTGTCGAGATATAGTGAGTGTTTCATGAGTTATCTTTTTATATGCTGACGTCAGCCATCTAATACCCTCATTTTTATTTAGGTTATATAAAAGTGTTTTTGAAATGTAAATTTGACTATTTCAGCATTTTCTACTTGCTCACTCACGATGAGTATTGAATTATTTAAGACATTTTTTAATTGGGTCATATTTAAATAACTGAACCATGACCCATTTGAGATTAAAATATGTGGAATTATTAAAGGCGGACAAGAGCCTCCTTTTTTTAAAACAATAAAAAAAAAAACGTGAATTTTTAAAAACTTGTAAATATTTATTATAGATATTGTGAAGACATAATCAATATAAATGTAGGCATGATGATATTTTTAAAAGATTACTTAATTATATAACAGATAATAGATTATATAATAGATAAATTAATATTCATTATATGATTTTTTCCCAGGTTCACCATGCTCTGCAGAATTCTCTCCTAATTCCAGACCATTCTTTAAAACAATCCAACCAACCATTCCTTGTCTCCCTCCATTCTTCAGAGTGTTTCCCTTTATATATAATTTGCTGTTTATCCTAAAAAAAAATGTTTTGTGTTTGAAATATAAATAGGGTAATGGGCAATTTGATATTGCAGAAGATTTTTTTTAAGGTTTCTTACCTAGGGGCAGTCGTTATGGAGAAGGTTAAAAAAAAAAATATTTTCACTTTTAATCACATGCACAAGAACTTTAAATTCAACTATTGATAAAAAATATACAATGTTAAATCAATTTTAATATAGAACTTGTAAATACGAGGTCTGCTAGAAAAGTATCCAGACCTATTATTTATAAAAAAAACCTGGTGGATTTCATTGAAGCGTGCTTGCATGAGGCGACCTTGAACCTTCATACGCATATGTGAATTTTTCCTGCCTGTTAATTTGTCGTCAGTTGAAGGCAAGCAGAATGTGAGTGTTTAGTGCCCTCATCGGATTTTCATTGTAAGGAAAATGAAGAAATGACTGGAGCAGTGCTACTGCATCAAATTTTCCCAGAAATTGGGCAACAGCCAGGTGGAAGCTATTCGGAAGATTCAGATGGCTTTTGCTGACGATGCTATGGGCATCACACAGATTAAGGAGTGATACACTGGTTTAAAGATGGACGTATATTGGTCAATAGCGAGTCATGCTTCGGCCGGCCTTCAACAATCCAAAATGACCAGGTCATTGCCAAAGTGAACGTTGTGATGATGCAGGAATTTCGTATAACTATCTGAGAAATTGCGGAATAGGTGGACATCAGCACTTTTTGACACATTCCCTTCTGACCGAAGATTTGGCCATGAGGTGAATGGCAACTAAATTCGTGCTAAAGCTAGACAGCGGAGAAAAAACAGCTTCATGTTGAAGCCACATAGGACATGCTGGACTCCCCAAACAGTGACCCTGACTTCATGAACACCATAATTACTGGTGACGAATCTTGGGTGTACGGGTACAACCCGGAAACCAAAACCCATTTGCCACAGTGGAAGCATTCCACGTCATCGAAACCAAAGAAGGCCCGCCAAGTGCACAGCGTCAAAGTGATGCTGATTGCTTTGACTCCGGCAGTGTGGTATATCACGAGTACACACCACAGGTAGAGTCAAGTCACTTTTGGAATTTACAAAGGTATGTTTTTATCTGATGGGTAGTTCATTGGAGGGTATGTTGTTATCTGAATTGTAGGTGGAAATTAAAAAATTGGAACATGGCCAAATTTAATAATTATGACAAATTGTTGGGAGAATGCATTCTTAGAGGTTCAGGCCGAATAGAATAACTATAATTGATTCTTGGGGAACTACTATATTTACTGGACCAGAGTCCTAAGCAACAAGACCAAATAGAATCAATAGGGGAGATTATTTTTATTGTTGTGGTTTATGTCCTTCAAGTCTAGGCCAACTTTTGGTGACTATATTGACAAATATTCTGAAATTTGAATTGTTAGTGGCCACTCACAGCTCATCGTGTGGCCTTCCAGTAGCTTTCCTGACCCCTTCTAGCCAGGTCTTGGCAGGTCTTCCTTTCTCTTCCTTCTTTTTCAAATTTTCTTAACATGAATATCTTTTTTAATCCATTTTCTCTTATTATGTGTCCAAAGTAGGTCAATCTTTGTTTGCATATATGGGATCCTAGGGATCTACCAGGATTAATTCTTTTAAGATTAAAACATTTGTTCTTTTTCTGACCATGGCACTCTGAGTACATATTTACATATATATTACAACATACATATTTTAAAACCTTAAATTATTTTTATTTCATCTTTTCTGAAGGTCCAACTCTCCATAGGGAATACCAATGCCTCGACAATTCTCTTCTTTGACTTGAAATTTCTTCATAAGGAACCATTCTTTAGGAACCAGTATTATTTGGGGACCAGAGTCCTAAGCAACAAATAAAATCTGCCTAATGTTCATTGTCACTCATCAGAAGAGTCACCTCCATTTCTGTAATAGTGATTGGTAAGATATGACCAACCTAAGATGGAGACTAGGAACTGTGCTAGACGATCCTCTCTCTCTATCAGCTGAGTGGCTGAATCCTGGAGGAGGCCTGGCTGGTTGGCGGAGTCAACTTCTGTCTTTACCTGGAACACTTTCCAAGTTTTACTTTATATATTCACTCAAGGAGCCACAAACCTAATTCAACATAGAGTACTAAAAAACAAAGAAAGTTGTATAAGATCAGGATAATAATATATAACCTGCAGCTCCAGAACACATTTTGGCTTGCAATAGATGCACTAAACAGGAGCTTTGGGAGAGGCCGCTACTTATCATAAAACAGCTCGAGGAGCATGAACTCATGGAATTTGTGTAATCTTTACACAAAGAGATAAGAAACAACAACAACAGGATAATAATGACCAAGAGCACCTAATATACATTTATAAGAGATGTTGTAATCAATATGGAGGCATAAAGTATAGGCAACTGAGAACTTTTCTATTGAATAAATTACTTTAATGATCCCATGTCCTTTAAACAAGTCCAACCCTATCAATGATTACAAGTGATCCAACTGTTTCTACCACATGGGGTATACTTCCACCAAGATGTGATGTTGTTGTTGTTGTTGTTTCTTATCCCCTTGTGTAAAGATTACACGAATTCCATGAGTTCATGCTCCTCGAGCTGTTTTATGATGAGCAGCGGCCTCTCCCAAAGGTCCTGTTTAGTGCATCTAATGCAAGCCAAAATGTGTTCTGGAGCTGCAGGTACCAAACTACATTTTGGGCAAGTGGGATAAATTTTGTTATTATTTTCTATCTTCAATGGCTTGAGATGGCCTGTTCTAAATCTTGTTAGTGTTGTTTGATGCTGTCTATTTCTGATCTTCAGAGCTTCTCCTGGGTTCACTCCACTGTACCAACTGTGCTTAGGTGGGATCCTCCAGTTCTTGTTTATTTTTGTTTTGGCTATTGTTTCTATTTCTTTAAAAGTAAGTTTATTTTTCTGTGGCAAGGGTTCTTTTGTGCCTTTTTTCGCTAGCACATCAGCAGCTTCATTGCCTTCAATGCCAACGTGTGAGGGTATCCATTGAAGGTGAATTTTTGAGGTTTTTGAGAGTTTTTGGAGATAACCAATTATGTTCCTGCTTACTTTGTCTCTGAGTTCCCCTGTGTGACTCAAGTGTTGTATGGCACTTCTACTATCAGTAAGAATCCAGATATTTTGATAATTAGTATTTCTGATGGATTTTAAGGCTTCATAGATGGCTATAAGTTCTGATCTGAAGACTGAGCAAAAATCTGGGTTTCTTCTGTTCATTTTTTCAATGCCATTTGTGGTTTTGATGAGACAGCCACTGCCAGTGTGTCCTAGCTCGTCTCTGCTACCATCGGTATAGATAGTTATTGCATTTTTAGGAATGTTATTAATTATTTCTAATGATAATTGTTTTAAGTATTCTGGATTTTGGTATTGTTTGTTGGTGGGTTCATTTAAAGTGGCATTAAAAATAACATTTTGTAGTGGTTTGCATGGAGAAATTTTTTCTGCTAAATAATTTTTTTCCACTTTATATTTTAAAAATTCATTTCTTTTGGCCAGGTGTAGAGGGCCTTCTTTTTTGAGTCTTAAATTGGATTCCCAATTAAGTATGTACTTGGAAGTTCTGTGTTTGTTTCCATAACTCTTGATTTTGTTTATATATTTTGGCAGATTGTAGCTTCTTCTATCCTTTAAGGGCATAATGTCTGCCTCGTAAAGTACAATATCATTAGGGCAGGTATTTCGAAGACCTGTAATAATTCTAGCTGCACTTAGTTGTATCCTTTCCAGTGATTTTAGATTTGTTTCAGATGCTGTACCATAGATTTGATATCCATATTCCAGGATAGGTCTAATTAGAGATGTGTAAGTTAATTTTAGTGTGGTTGCATCGGCTCCCCACTCTCTTCCTGAAATATATTTCAGGATTTTTAGTCGGTCTCTTCCTTTTCTAATAACTTCTTCAATATGTTTACTGGAGTTAATTTCTGGATCCAGGGTGTAGCCAAGATATTTAGGATGTTTATTATATTGCAATTGTTGTTCTTTCAGAATAATTTTTGGTCTTATTTTGTATAGTTTCTTATCGGTAGTAAAAAGACAGGTTTCAGATTTTTGAGGGTTAAATTCTAATTTATGTTTATTAGCAAATTTTTCTAGGTGGAAAAGAGTCTTGTTCAAATCTCTTTCAGCCTTTTTCCAGTTAGTATTGCTGCTCCATAGAATTATGTCATCAGCGAAAAGTCCAATATTGGTTTTATGTAAAATTTTTTCTTCTATGCCTGCAATAAATAGGGTGAAGAGAGTTGGGCTAAGGACTGATCCTTGTGGTAATCCTTGGTACAATTTGAAGGTTTTAGATAGAGTGCCATTATATTTGACCCTGATGTATCTATTTTTAAGGAAATCATTTATCCAAGTGATAGCTTTTCCATCAATTTTGAAATGTTTGTATAATTTTGTAATTAACTTGTTTTTCCATACCTTATCAAAAGCTTGTGTAAGGTCTAAAATAGCAGCTATTGTGTGGTTAGTTGGTTTTCTGTTTTGTGCATCTTTTACCTTTTGTGTGAAAAATAAGAGTTGGTCTATTGTCCCATGTCCTTTCCTAAATCCATATTGTTCTTTTGGTAAGAGATTTCTTGTGTCGAGGTGGTAGGTGAGTCGTCTGAGTATAATTTTTTCCATTAATTTGCAGCAAATACTTGTGAGGGAGATAGGTCGGTAGTTTTTTGGGTCATCAGCAGATTTGTCAAGTTTTTTAATAGGAATTATTGTTGCAGTTTTCCAGTCTTGAGGCAATTTTCCAGTTTTCCAGGAGTTATTGAAAATATCAAGAAGTTTTTCTTTGCCATTTTTGCCCAAGTTTGATATCATTTGGCCATGGATTCCATCTGGCCCAGGAGTCTTGTTCAGGTCAGTGTTTTCTAATGCATAATCTAGCTCTTTCATATTGATTTTTTCATGAAAAATATTATGAGTGCTAGTGACGTTTTTACAGTCATGGATAATCTTTCGGGCCTTTTTTTCAACTTTCTTATCTTTTATTTCAAATTTGATTTTACTACTTATTTGATATGAATTACCTAAAAGATTAGCAGCATTTTTGTCATTAGTTGCTGGGGTACCATCTGTATTCTTAATCATATTTGTGTTTTCAGTTTGTGGCTGGGCTCTGTCAATTTGTTTTGCCAAATGCCAAAGTTTTGTATTTGGGTTTCTTGGGTTCAGGTTTTCACAAGTTTGTTTCCATTTTTCCCTTTTCATATTTACGTATAATCTTTTTATTTTTGCATTCACAATGTTCAGCTCAGTTCTACAATTTGTTTGGTTTTGGGTGCACTTTTTTTGTAGTTCATTTCTTTTGGTTATAAGTATTTGAATATCTTTTGCCTGGTGTGTATAATTTGGAATCTATTTCTTAATATTACCTCTTGGTATTGAAACTTTGGCTGCTTTAATAATGGTGTTTTTGAAAGATATCCAATTTTGTTCCAGATCTTTTATCCTAGTGGGTGCTTTTCTAAAGTCTTCATTGGTGTTTTGCTGGTAAAGATTCCAATTAGCCTTTTTGAAGTTCCAGAATTTTTCTTTAATTGAGCTGGTTTTGGTCTTGGTGCTAATTTCTATCAAAATAGGCAAATGATCACTTCCAATACTTTTTAATATTTGCCATTTGCATTTGTGGAAAATGTCAGGACTGGAGAAACTTATATCAAGGGCTTGTGCGGTATTATAACTGTAGGAATGGTGGGTAGGATTCCCATCATTTAAGCACATGAAGGCATTGTCGTCAAATAAGTTTGAAAGTATTTTGCCTCTTGGGTTTGGCGTGGAACATCCCCATAGTTGATGTTTGGCATTAAGGTCACCTACAATAATAGTGTTGTCTGTAAGAAATTGAGCCATTGTTCCATCGTCAATAAGTTTATTGTTTGGTGGGTGATACATATTGAATATGTTGATGGTTTTATTTTGATTTAGGTAGACTTTGATACCTTGGGCTTCGAGGTCTGATGTGTTTGGAATATTAATGGCTATGTCTTCATAGTACAAATTCTTGATTAAAAATGCAAGGCCACCCCCTTCTTTATTTCTGTCTTTTCTGAGGATATTGTAGTTTTTAAATTTGAGATTGTACTTTTCATTTAATTTGGTTTCCTGTAGGGCTATAATTTGTATCTTTTGTTTTTCAGCTATTTCCATTATTTCTTCTAATTTAATTTTTGTTGCTGTTGAGCACAATCCATTTATGTTGCACTGCAGAATGCTCAATTGCTTGGAAGTTGCAAAGTGTGAAGTTTGTGGAGACTGTATTATACTTATCGGACAGAACCCTCTACCTAAGTCCTGAACGCGCCCCTGTTTATTCTGCGCGACGGGCGATGCAGCATGCAAATCAACATCTGATCTCATGGAATGGGGTATAGGGGTGCAGCTTTCGTTGATCATGGCACCATGATCCAGGCACACCTTGGTGAAAGTCTGACTTTGCCTGTAGTTTGAGGCCGTTCCTAACATGGAAGCAGACGCCTTTGCTGCCGACTCTAACATGAGTACAGACACAGCTCCTCCGTATCCCTGGAGTGGGACCCTTGCTGAGGTCTATCAACCGGGTCAGTTGAAGTCAGGATTTTTAAAGAGATCTACTCCTCTTCTAACAATGCTGCTGTTGGTCCGCGACTGCTTATTTGTCAGAGTTATTCTGCATGTTTCGCAGCTGGCCTTCATATCTGAAGGTCGTTCCCCTATCCGCCACCTGGGGACGCGCCCTATAGCAGTCAGCTCTGCCAAGGGAAGATGTGATGAAGATGTGAAGGGAAGATGTGATGTACTTGTGATAATGATACACTAGTAGTTATACTGACATTTAATACCTGGAACTGATTTGTGGGAATATATATCACTCACTTAGGAAAATACACAAAAATAACAAAAAACTGATAACCAGTGTGAAAAGGCAACTGGTAAGGCATCACAAAAGATAAACCAAAATTATTTTTACAATAAAATAAGACCTAATCCAAATAATTTAATAGTGTTTGACATTTCGCTAACAGCATTGTTACCGAAATGTCACACACTATTAAATTATTTGGTTTAGGTCTTATTTTCTTGTATCTATAATCCAAATTATGCTTTATCAAAAACTAGCGGATGTACCCGGCTTCGTCCGGGTTTTACCCTAGTGAAAGTTTACTTAACCAGTACTTGATAAAAATTATTTTTTGAGCATACATCCACTCTCTACTTAAACTTTTTTTATAAAGATAAGCTGTACCCGTTCACACGTTGCTGTGTTTGTACAAAAAGGCAGTTTTGATACCTCAAACATAATTTATTAATGATAAAATGTATACAATACATCAAAAAGAAAATTAATAATGAAATTATCCCTACATATAAGTCATTTGAATATAACATATGTACAAAGCATGGATATACATAGTTAATGGTAGAATAAACATGCTTCTTCATTTGTCATATTAAACAATATTGCAAACGAATTTCAATTGAACAACAATTTTGTAATTATTAAATATCATCATGAAATGAATGATATTTGATGATTGATGGTGAACTTTATCTTAGTAGTGCTTGTAAATATACAACATTTTTTGTTTTCCTATCTGGTGCAAGAACAAATAAATTTGATGGTTTTCCAACTCGTGAACACCCAACGTACAGCTGTCCATGTGAGAAGCATGGATTTATCAAATTTAATCCACATACTTGCAATGATTGTCCCTGTGCTTTGTTAATGGTCATTGCAAAGGCTAGTAGTACAGGAAACTGTAAACGTTGGAATTCAAATGGAGTATCCGTTGGTATCATGGGAATGCGTGGTAGTAGTACATGTTCCACTTGATATTTTCCATTTAAAATGGTTGCCTCAATTATGTTATTCATTAATTTTTTTACTGATAGCCTAGTCCCATTGCATAGTCGCGGTAGATTTATATTTCGTAGAAGGATGATTGGGGAACCAATTTTCAAAGATAAAATATACGGTGGCATTCCTGGTAGATCCAATGAATTTAAAAATTCTATTGGATAATTAACTGATTCATCAGGATTGACAACAGTATCTATGGATTTATATGTTGTTTCTTCTTCAGGTATTTCATTTTGAATTGTGCAGTTAATTAAATTCACATCAATGTTTTTGGCTGACAATATAGCACGCTCACTAATCCAATGATTATTTTTATAATTCTGCGATAAATTTGGAAAAACTTTGGCAATCAATTCATCAGTGGATTTTACAAAGTGACAAAAGTTTTCTGGTAATGTAATACAGTGTGTGGATTCGTCCATTTCCATTTTACCATTCCCAATACCTAACAATTGTTTATGAAATAAACTTTTAAATCGGTAACCTTTATGAGTACCTTTAATTATATATATGTATTTAATTATATATAAGTACCTTTAATCGATAATCTTTATAAGAATGAAATATTTAATTCATTAAATAGAAATTTAATTTTTAGTATCGCATTTATATTTATTCGAATTTTATATTTAAACGATACTCATTATTTCCTTTGATTTTTATATATCGTATATATTGTCTTGCACAATTATTTAAACTTTTTTAAATAAAGTACAATACTTAAAATAAAAATGTTTCTTATACAATCTAAAATTAGAAAATAAACTTTTAAATCGGTAACCTCAAGGAGATAGCCATTATAAAGCACTAATATTTGAATTAGTTTTACTTAATATATTAGCCCTGAAAGACCCAAGGTCATCAGGCGTGGAGCAGACTTCCTGCCAAAACCTAAGGCTATCTCCGTTGCAATGGGGGCACTGCTTGCGAGTTAAATCTACAAATCTGCAAATAACTCTAAGGATATTCAATATATTCAAGAAATTATTTTTCAAAAACCTTCCCGGAGATATACCTAATAATATCCCAAAATTTCACGGCGATTGGATGTATAGTTTTTGAATATATAGAGTACAAACATACAGACAGACATATATTCAATTTTATATATATTGATAGATTATATTATTTATGTAATTTAAAAAAATTGTTCTTTATTATTTTTCATTAAATCCACTAAAAAGGAGAAAAGAACTAGTTCAACTACCGCCATTATAAATTTATATGAGTAAAAATATATATAGAAGTGGATAAGAGATCAAATATAATATATAGTTGTGAAGTGGTAAAATATTTGGTGAAACATGAAAAACTTGTTAATCAGGTACTTTTTTTTTTTTTTTCATATTAAGTCACATTAAGTTCAAAATAATCATCCGCTGCCACTATTGATTTGTATAAACCTAATTCTTCAATGGCAGTAGCTGATCTATTTATTTACTCCTTTAGTGCATTTTATTATGAAGGCTTTTAAAAAATATATGTATTAATATTTAAGTCATGAATTCTGAATTTTTACAAATTTATCATAGGCAAATAATTTTGAAATTTACAAAAGGTCAGAGAATCACATTAAAATATTTACATAAAAAGTGTGCTCCACCATAACAATGATGCACCTGCTTATGTAGTGGCCATTTCAGCCACTTCAATCAATGACAACAGGTTCAACATCATCTTCAGATATCTATAGCGACTATTACTAATTCAGACATTTACAAAATATTTGAAAAGAAAGAAATTTGAAGCTAATAATAAAGTGATTGATGACATTGTAGTCTTTCTTGAGGACTAAGACAAAGCATTCTACAAAAAGGCACAGTCATTAAAAATTCTGTGGAAAAAATGTATAGATTTGAGCAAGTAAATGGTATGTTTTACTTATATATATTATAGGCATGGGGGCTAGGTAGATATTGTAAAATGGGCTCACCATGTCATGTAGGATAGTGAGTGCACATATATACCTGGTTCGGTTCAACTAAGCTGCTAACACTGGCTATGGTGGTCTGCACAGCCCGCAGACTGCGCCACTCCATGTTGTGGCCAAGGAAGAGGAGCTGAAGTCTGGCAGCTTGGGAAAAAGCCTGGTTCAGCATCTGCACAGCCCAAGTTTATTGAAATGTGCCGATCAAAAACAATTATGAACCTTTCAACATCAAATAATAGAGAGGCAATATAAGAGAAATATGCCGAGGTCAAATTTTCAATTCATGATTTGCTGATTAAAAAAATATTCTGTTACAAGAGATGTGCAAGAATTATATTGATGGGAAAAATAGAAATCACAAGGTAATATAACCAAATCTAAATAAGTAATTTTTATGTGGCATTTCATAAATAGATTCATTACCAAAGCCTCAGTCTTGTTACTTTGTGATACTTGAAATATAGTAATTAAAAATACAAAACAAAGTTTTATGAAGTTTCATTCATCATAATTTTTTATTAGTATATATAGTATAAGGTTATATAAGAATTATAATTCATGGGATATTGTTAGCATCTTTTCACAGACTTGTGAATGGTGCGGGATGCCAGGAATCATAACAAACCAGTGTGCAGTGGCATATCAGTTACGGAGCAATGCCCTAGTCTGAAAGGATCCTGTTGATCATAGCACAAGAGAAATACTTGAAATCAACAAGCACCAATTGTCATTGCATTGAAGCATTTAGCCAAGGACGAATAACTCCCACTAAGTACAAGCTCATGCCAAATGTGTGATGATTATATTGACAAGTCATGTTTGGCATCAATTGGGAAAATTATTTGTGAAGAGATACAGCAAGCATTAGGCTCTTCTCAGGAGAAGCACAAAATTGCTGCCATTGAGGATGTGGTGAGGGAGGAGATAGGAAAAATCCTGGCACCCATATATAAAACTACAAGACCTCATGCACCCATATCTATATATATAAAAATGAATGTTTGTATGTTTGTTGGTCTGTATGTCCGGTATACAAATTCGCAGTAGTTCACTAATTCAAACCAAAATTTCCATACATAGGTAAAAAATAACGAGGATGACAATAGGCTATTTTAAAAAATATATAAATCAATTATTAAAACTATATATTCAAATTATTCTACTTAGCTCACGAGCAGCGCCCTCTATCAAGTATTAAAAGGTTATAAATACGTTTAAAATCTAAATCTTCTCAATATTTTATTAATAATAGTTCGCTTAATAAAACACATATAATATAAATATATAATAACCGCTCTAATTTTAAATATTTGGTAGGTTTTATTTATTTATATATTTTCATTTTTAGATATAACTGATCTAATTCGCCGTTTAAAATAGTTCGCTTAATAACACATATAATATTAATATTTATATAATAACTGCTCTAATTTGAAATATTTGGTAGGTTTTATTTATTTATATATTTTCAATTTTAGATATAACTGATCTAATTCGCCGTTTAAAATAACTAATTATAGTTCGCTTAATAACACATATAATATAAATATTTATATAATAACTGCTCTAATTTGAAATATTTGGTAGGTTTTATTTATTTATATATTTTCATTTTTAGATATAACTGATCTAATTCGCCTTTTAAAATAACTAATAATAGTTCGCTTAATAACACATATAATATAAATATTTATATAATAACTGCTCTAATTTGAAATATTTGGTATGTTTTATTTATTTATATATTTTCATTTTTAGATATAACTTATCTAATTCGCCGTTTAAAATGCCTGCTCTAATTCGAAATATTTGGTATTTTTTATTTGTGTTCACTCTATTTCTATTTATTTGAAGTATTATAATTTCCATGTTTCAAAAAACTATTTCAAAAAGGTCGTTAGGAATATGTAAGGCCTGAAATAGCTTTACATGCGAATATTTTTGATGCCAAGCGTAGCTTAAAGGTTAGGTGTACGGCTTCGTATTTCCGCAACCTTGGTTCGAAAACTTAGCCTGGGTGGTTTTTTTTTTATATATATATTATTGAAGCAAAGTTTTTTTTTTTACAGTACCTAAATTTCCATACATAGGTAAAAAAAAAATACGAGGAAAACGATAGGCTATTTTAAATTATATATAAATTAAATATTAAAACTGTATATTCAAATTATTCTACTTAACTCACGAACAGCGCCCTCTATCAAGGTTATAAATACGTTTAAAATTGATATCTTCTAAAAAAGTTTCTTAATAATAGTTCGCTTAATATTTAGAATAGTTGATCTAAATCGAAATATTTATAGACGCTCGCTTGATTTGAAGATTTATATTGTAACTAATCTGACTGAAATTTTAACAGTATATAGAGTAGAATCTGGAAAAACTTATAGTGAAATTTTCAGGTCTCTTTCCCGAATATTCGTCGAGTTTGCCCTTTTGCTCGCGAGAAGCGCCTCTATCGGTGAAGATGGGAGGTAATATCAGCTGACCTAATATACATGTAAAGTTTGGACGGGACGTTTCACAAGGCGCCTAATTTATAATTATAACGCATAGAGTGTTTGAATAAAACATTTAATCGGGTAATCCCGGGCGTTGCCCAGGTCATTCGTCTAGTCAAATATATATAAGGCCCAACCCCTAGAGCTCCCCTTCCTAAAATTCAGTACCCAAATCAAAGAGGAAGTCATGATACCAATGATAGAAAGCCAATTTGTTTCCACTATGGGCATTCTGGACACTTTGTGTACGATACTGCCATGACCAAAGAAGACAGAATGAAGTAAGAAGAAGTGGATATTTCCAAAAGAAGCAAGACCCAATAGTATTAAACAACTCTAGAGCCGAATCTCAGGAGCCTAATGATGATTTGCTGAGGAATGTTTTAGGTCACTACTGAGCCTACTCCATACCCTGGTTGAAACAGATAACATTTGCCACCTGCTAGAAGATCTAGCTAGGCACCCATATCTATATGATATGCCCACATTGGAGTTGAGGTGGCAAAATAAGAAAATCCTCCTTTGTCGACCAGACTTTTTATAAAAAGCTTTTATTAAAATGCACTAAAAAAGAAAGAATAAATGTTTTAGCATCTAAAATGGGGAATTGATATCATATAAGTAAAAATAAAAGTGACAGGGGTGTGATGTAATTGTAAATAATTCGGTGAATTTAAAAGAAAGAGTAGTTATCATCATGTTTGTTTATGGTTTTGCATAGAGATAGCTCGAGTTAGGCTATATAATATTAATTGGAAAATAAGCCAGAGGTCAGGAAGTTCCGGCTCTTAAAATAAATAATTGTTCATCTTTGTATCCTGATTTTTTAAAGAAACAAAACATGGTGGCAGCGGTAAAAGGAAAAGAAGCCTAAAGCGTAATTTTATAACGTGCTAAGCTAAGCATAACCGCATGGAAAAGGAAGCATAAAAGCAATTATTAAAATTATAAAGTTGAAATATAAGTAAATTATTTTTTTTTAAGAAAAAAAAAGGCTAATTATATGCAAATTGCTGCTCCAGAAGGGTTTAATTTTGGTAAACCTAATGAATGGCCGATATGGTTCAAAAGATTTCAAAGATATACAATCGCTTCAAGACTTTCAGAGAAAAGTGAGAATGAGCAAGTAAATGCTCTAGTTTACATTATGGGCGATAAGGCAGAAGAAATTTTGATTTTATTTAATTTAAGTGAAGCACAAAATAATGACTATAAACTTGTAGTGTCCAAATTCCAAAACTATTTTATAGGAAAAAGAAACGCTATATATGAAAGAGCAAAATTTAATAGAAGAAGTCAAGGGGAGAGTGAGCCCATAGAGGAATTTATAACCAATCTCTACGTCCTGGCAGAGAACTGCAACTATGGTATCTTAAAAGAAGAGATGATCAGGGATCGGTTAGTAGTTGGAGTGAAAAACTTTAATCTTTCTGAAAAATTACAGATGGAATTGGAACTAACCTTGGAGAAGGCAATCCAGATAGTGTGCCAATCAGAAAGTGTAAAAAATCAACAAAAAGAAATTAGACAGGACACTGAAAATCGGAACATGGATGCGATATACAAGAAAGGAGGGAGAAATGGCACATTTTTTTCGGAAAACAAGAATGAAAGGTACAAAAACGTACAAATCTAATTTTCCAAAGAATCATCAAGGATAGTCTTCTAATGAGAAACGTAAATGTCTCCGATGTGGATATTACCAAGGACATTCGAAGGAACAATGTCCTGCTAAGGATGCTATTTGCAACAAGTGCAGAAAGAAAGGTCATTTTGCCAAGGTTTGTCACACTAAAACCATACAAGAAGTATCAAGCTCCCAAAATAATGCATTCATTGGAATAGTGGGAAAGCAGGAGAATGCGAAAGATAAGTGGTGTGAAGTGAAAAAGGTGAAAGACCAGCCAATAAAATTTAAATTCGATACAGGAGCAGAGGTTTCGGTTATGCCAGAAGAGATTTACTTACAACATTTTGGATACCTTAAGACGGAGAAGGCCGATAAGAATATTTTTGCTGTTTCCAAGAAGATAGAGGTAAATGGAATGTTCCAGGCTTTTTTGGAATCAAAAAGGCAAAAGTGCGAAGAGAGCATCTACATCGTAAAAGGGGTTGCCCGACCTTTACTAAGCTGTAGGGCTAGCGAGATCCTAGGTCTCGTTAGGAGGATGAATATTGTCGAAGATCATGCTCCTACCAAGCTAGACCCAATGCTCAAATTTCCTAAGTTATTTACTGGACTGGGAAAAATAGATATTCCGTACGAAATAAAGTTGAAAGAAGGGGCAAAACCTTATTCGATATATACACCAAGAAGAGTACCTATACCGCTAATGAAAGAACTTCAAATGGAACTGGAGAGAATGACATCAAATGGCGTAATTGAAAAAGTTGAGGGTTCTTCTGAATGGTGTTCGCCCATGGTTCTCGTTGCAAAACCTTCGGGAAAATTAAGAATATGTGTCGATCTCTCGATACTCAATCAAAACATTCTAAGGGAAATACACCCGATCCCGGTGGTAGAACATACGCTAGCCCAGTTGAAAGGAGCTAAATTATTCACAAAGTTGGATGCCAATAGTGGATTCTGGCAAATACCACTGTCTTCAGAGTCGTCAGCACTTACCACATTTAACACTCCATTTGGGAGATTTCGGTTTAAGAGTTTACCTTTCAGTATCTCTTCCGCTCCGGAAATTTTTCAGAAAAGAATGGGTCAAATATTGGAAGGACTGGAAGGAACTCTATGCCATATGGATGATATCTTGGTTTATGATTCATGCCAAGAAGAACATGATAAAAGACTCGAAACAGTATTAACAAGACTTTTTAAATCGGGACTTACCTTGAACAAGGATGAATGCAAATTTGCAGTTACAACTATTAAGTTTTTAGGTCATCAAATTGATCCTAACGGGATTCAAGTAGACCCCAAAAGAAAACGAGCTATACTGGAGTTTCCCAAACCGAGATCTGTCAAGGAAGTAAAACAATTTTTAGGAATGGTAAATTTTTCAGCTAGATTTGTCCCTAACTTAGCGGAGATATCGCATCCATTGAACAAGTTACTGTCAAAGAAAGAAGAATGGATTTGGGAAGATGATCAAGATCGGGCATTTGACCAAATAAAGAAAAGTCTTACTTCTGCGCAAGGGCTAGCCCTGTATGATCCTTCTTTGCCTATCACAGTATCAGCCGATGCTTCATCTTTTGGGCTAGGCACAGTAATATGGCAAACCAAAGATGGACTGAGACAAGTCATCGCATATGCTTCTAGAACGCTCTCTGAAATAGAAAAGCGTTATGCTCAAATCGAAAAAGAGGCGCTGGCTATCACCTGGGCTTGTGAGAAATTCAAGCAATACATCCAAGGCCTGGTGATCACTCTTGAAACCGACCACAAACCACTAGTACCGATCTTTACTTCCAAAAACATCGATGATCTCACACCTAGGATTCAGATATTGAGACTACGGATTATGAGATATTCGTATAAGATCGTACATATGCCAGGAAAGACTTGATAGTGGCGGATGTGCTATCTAGATCACCTAGGATAAAAGTTGGGACTCAGGAATTGGAGGAGGAGTTATGTGCCTACGTTCAACAAGTTGTCTCATTTATGCCCATATCTGATGTCCGAGCAAAAGAAATAAAAGAAAGTCAAGACAAAGACCAGGTTATACAAAATATTATTAAATACACCCAGGAAGGATGGCCAGAGAGAACAAATGTCTCCATGTCCGAAAGTCAATATTGGCCAGCAAAGGATGATTTCTCCGTTGAGAATGGTATTCTCCTGAAAGGGTCAAGATACGTTATCCCAGAGAATATCAGGAAAGGGTTACTCCAGAGAATCCATGAAGGACACCTTGGGATAGTAAAATGTCGCGAAAGGGCCAAAAGATCCGTCTGGTGGCCCCGGATCACAAGCAAAATTGAGGAGTGGTCCGAACATGTCCTATGTGTATTGAGGAAAGAACAAATCGACATCAGCCACTATTACCCTCAGAGCTTCCAAGTTGTCCTTGGGAGAAAGTTGGGGTTGACCTCTTTACAATATAGGGCCAAAACAATTTGTTAATAGCTGACTATTATTCAAGATACCCGGAAATTGCAAGATTAGAGGACATGTGTGACATCAGCTTCTGTAATAGTCCACTGTAAGTCCATCTTTGCAAGGCACAGAATTCCTTTGGAGGTGTGGAGTGACAATGGTCCCCAGTTCGGATCACTATTTAAAGAATTTGCCCAAGATTACGGATTTACTCATGTCACCTCCAGTCCAAGATACCCGCAGAGTAATGGCTTCATAGAATCTTTTGTAAAAATTGTTAAAGAAAGAAATGGAAAGTCAAAAGATCCCTATCTGGCTTTGCTGGCATATCGAGCTACACCACTTGCAAATGGCTTCAGCCCAGCAGAACTTAGCATGGGACGGCGGATTCGCACCACCATTCCAACACCAACGAAACAACACCAACCACCCAATCTAAAGAATTTGAAAAATCAAGAGGCTATTCAAAGGGAAAAACAAAAATACTACTTTGATCGAGCGAAAGGAGTACGAGAACTGCCTCCATTGGATGTAAATGATCGAGTTTGGCTGACGGACCTTAAAACTCCTGGAGTCATCATTTCCAAAGCAGACACTCCTAGATCATATATGGTTGATACACAGAGAGGAAGAGTTGGAGTAAATCGCTTCCATCTACTTCCTACTGGTCAGAGGTCTCCAGGGTCTCCACACTTCGAGCCAGACGAAGAGCCATATATAAATTACCCAGAAGCCAACACACACACTTCAGATGCTCCTACGGATGTGACTGATTCATCAACATCTCCTAAAGAAGCACTTTATAGGACTCGCTCAGGAAGAATAGTTCGTCCGCCCAGACATTTTGGAGATGACTAGAGCTAATCTCTAAGAGGGGAGATGTGATGTAATTGTAAATAATTCAGTGAATTTAAAAGAAAGAGTAGTTATCATCATGTTTGTTTATGGTTTTGCATAAAGGCAGCTCGAGTTAGGCTATATAATATTAATTGGAAAATAAGCCAGAGGTCAGGAAGTTCCGGCTCTTAAAATAAATAATTGTTCATCTTCGTATCCTGATTTTTTAAAGAAACAAAACAAGGGGATTATTATTAGCAAAGAGGTAAAAAATTTAGGAAACATAAAAACTCACTAATCACTTGCTTCATATTAAATCACATCAAGTTTGAAATTCATGTTGATCGTCCTTCACCTCTTTTATTTGTACACATATAAATTTGAATTTTTCAATGGCAGAAACTAAAATATTTACTTTTCCTTTTTAAAACACTTTAATGAAAGCATTTTTTTTTTAAAATGGTATTTTTATTTAATTAATCTGGCTTCACTTATTTTGTTTACCCAACAATGAAATATTCCTTTATTATTTTCTGGCTTCAATTCTTTTGTTTGACCAACAATGGATTATTTTTCCCTTTTTCCTGGTTTCATTTTTTTTTTTTTTTTTGCTGACAAAAAATGACACTAAAGAATGAAGTAGATAATATTGAAAATTTTCAAATTATCAAATTTGTATTAATTGATAATGTTGGACCACTATCTTTTACACTCTATAGGATCGCCCCAATGATACAATAGTCTTTCCTTAAACCCCAGTTCCCCACTGTAGCAAACTTCTACAGAGAACTGTATGGGCAATTTCTTGAGAACTTCTTTGCTGACTTTCCAAAGGTCTTCTGTATATTCTCCCATGGAAAATTAGGAAAGACAACCTCAGGAGAACACAGCAATTTATTTAAGGCAAGAACAAACTATGAATGATAAACAAAAGATAAGCAATGAGGGAAGTTTACAGAGTAACAAAATATAAACATGAAAAATGATACTCTGTTAAAATAATAAATACTTTGCTACAATATGTTGGAAGCCCATTAGAAATTCTTCTTTTGAGCAACAATCCAAAGTGAAGTCCATTGGAAAAGCATCTGGTGATTTGATTAGTATAGAGGCAATGGCAGGGACTTCCCATCTGTAGGTACCAGACCTCAAGGGCCTGGAAATAGGGCATGAGGCCATGTGAATCTGCTTTTTTGATGCTCTGTTACCATTCAAACTAGAAATGTCTTAAATGGTTTTCAAAACAGAAAACAAAATAAGATCTTCCCGATTTCATTTTTCTTTATAGAAAATGGTCTGGAATTTGTTGATATCATTCAGGTAGCCCCATGTAACTACCAATTTATCATGTAACAAGCATCTTTCAATTTTCTGGCATGATTGTCATTGAGGCAATGTCCCAGAGTTTTGTTTTTAAAAGTTTAAATTATTGCTAATGCCTCGCAACCCTCTTCAATTATTTTTTGTTTTCTTGAACAATGATTAACTTAATACTTGGGGCAACATTTTTTTAAATGAAATTTTCTTGAGTTGTCTAAATAAATATTTTCCAATAAAAAAAGAAGTGTTGAACCTATTATCTATAGAAAAGGCATTAAATAGTTTGTTCTTTCAAAAAGCTCATCAAAAAGATTAGGAGGAATTGCTAACAGTGGATGTTTCCATCTAAATACAGTCGAACTTGGATAATTCGAACCCCAAGGGACCATAAAAAATTCGAATTATCCAAAAATTCGAATTAAAAACGGAAATTTTATTTATTTCAAATTCTAGGGACCAAGATAAATATTCGAATTAAAGAGGTTTTCGAATTAAAGAAGTTCGAATTATCCAAGTTCTACTGTATTAACTAAGGTTAGGTGATACAAACCATGTGAGTCCAGTCAAGTAGAGCTTTCTTTAGCCGGTTGTTCTGTCCTTTGTTCTGTGCCAGGTCTAGCTGAGTCCGTGCCACTTGGCCACTGAGCTGGAAGGACTTATGGACCTCTGTCTCCCACACTTTCTGGAGTCTCTGTGCGGAGTAGTGGGCGGAGGTCTTGGCCTGCTCCATCTCCAGACTGCACAGATACTTCTTTCTCTCTTCACACATTTCCAAATATATATTATTCAAAGTTGTTTTAACTGAGGAACAGATTCAATTATATTTATCTTGTAGAGAATTTTTGGTTGTTAAATACATGTTGTATAAAGAGCCTGTAAACATTTTATAAGAGATGAATAAACTGCTAAAGAGGAAAAATCCCACAAAAATGAAGCTTAATTTTTAAAAATATGTTTCCTACAAATTCAGAGACACACAATTTTTATCAATTGCAGTAAACTCTATGTGGCAGCTAAGTCCATCATAAACAGATTAATTTTTAAATTCCCAAAATGTTTCTGTCATCAGAATATCTACCTAGTACTGAAGAGTTTACCTACAACTTATATATTGTTGTGTGCCAAGCAATCAAAATATTTCAAACCCTCATTCTGAATAGGTGAAACTCTACGAAAAATAAAATATTTGGTTGATGCAAGAAATCTTTTTGTGAACTTTCAAATCTCAAAAAAAAAAAATGGTTTTCTCAATATCAGGGATGTTATAAGATACACAAAGCCAACTGATTTGAGATCTGAAACTGTGTTGTCCCAGAAATTGGGGAAACGTTATCATGGTATAAAACCAACTTGTTTGAGTCAAAGACTATGTTGTTTCAGACATTTCCTGGTGTAAAATCAACTTGCTTGAGAACTAAGACTGTGTTCCAGACATTGGGGTAAAATTATCTATGATGAGATTGGTAGAGACACTAACCATTTCTACAAGAACCTTTTATAAACAGCCACTGAGACAAGCAACCCAATGTAGAGATGATGGCAGTATAGGCTGCTTCTTTCTTTACACAGATTGAATATTTAGAAATGAAAGTCCTAGAAGCTTATGTCCATAGTTCCTTACAATGTATTCCTTAACAAATGCAGACTATATGAGACAATCAAATTAATACAATGGTAGAGTGGTCAGGAGAAATCAATGGGAGGGTTCACCACTGATGAGCCTGACCCTCCCAATTCAATTTTTATTACTGCAAAAAGAGAGAGAGAGAAATAGTTTTTAATTTTATTTTTGAAAATATTTACATATACAGTAGAACCTCCATGAGAGGACACTCACGCTAGAGGACACCTCTCTATAAAGGACACTTTGGCTCTGCAGTTAGGTGTCCTTTACAGGGAGGTTCTACTATACAGCCAATTCTAATTTTAAAAACTAAATGTACTCACTTTTAAGACTAACTGCCTTTAAAGCTAAGAACTTCAACTTGGTAGTTGAGAGGTATACACATTTGATTTCAACAGCCATAACCCAGGCATAGCGTCATCTAAAAATGCTCATGTGAGCAGTCAGGAGATATGCCTTTTTTGTCTTTAATATTAAAAGATAGAAAATTAATTTAAAACAACTTTACCATATTACACTCCATTCAAATTTACTTGAAAAAATGTCTATAATAGTTTGTTGCTTGAAAGCACTCTTCAAGTATTGCTTTTAAATAAAGTTAATAAGTATTTTTCCTTTTTTTCCAGTTTCCAAAATTCTTCTGAAGTCTAGATTTCATTTTGTTTCGAACCTGTCATGCAAACCATTGCTAGTTTTAAAATTTCCATAATGCATAACATAAAAAAATAAACCATTTGTTGCATATCATGGGCCTGCTTATTCATTCATTCATTATTAGCCTAGGTTAAACCTGCTAGATTAAGAATACTTCTGAAAGGAGATGATAACATGCACGATTTATGGTTCATTGTAATTAATTCTTTATATATTATTTATATTTCTATACTTATCCATACCTAATTTTGCTGCTCTTGTTACCTAACTGATACCAGTACCAACTATTTAAGACCATATGCCATGATTTTTTTCTTATCTATACTTCTGTTTGAAGGTGGTAGCAACGCAATCGCTGAAATGTTATGTATAATTTACTTATTTGTTCTTGTTAGCTTGTGATTTTTCCTGGATAATTGGTGTGCATATTTTTTTCAATTGATACAATATATGCAATTTTATATAAGCAACTTATAACAGAGATGATATGGCTAAAGGGTTAATACATCTGACTATTGATATAAAAATTCTTTCCAATTTTGAATCCTTTGTTTTTTTTTTTTTATTGTAGAGCTATCTTCCGTGAATGCATTTTCGCAACAAAGTTGGCAACAATTTTGTGACCTAATAACATGTATCAAATTTTGAGTCAAAAGGTGATCCATTGAATATATTTATATAAAAAGGGCATACCTGGATCCGAGAAAGAAAAAAATAACATGTTTTTCTTTCACAGATCCAGGTACACCCTTTTTATATAAATATATCATTGTTGTTGTTTCTTATCCGCTGTGTAAAGATTACAAGCATGAGTTCATACTCCTCGAGCTGTTTGATGATAAGCAGCTGTCTCTCCCAAAGGTCCTGTTTAGAGCATCTAATGCAATGTATCATAATAGTTAAATTGAAATTTACTAATATTTACAAAGATAAAATTGATTATACATACAAGGTACTAAAATCAAAAAAGGCATATCCTGACCGCATTCACATGAACTTTTTAGATAGCAGAGCGCCATCTAGTGGAACAGAAATCAACTAAACATACAAGGTACTAAGAAGAAAAAGGCAAGAGCATCAATTTATTTTTTTATTTAATTTTTTTTTTTTTTTTGCTATCCCTAGTACACGTGGTGCAGGCCATGATTATCATGGGTGGTAGAGGTTGACGAGTGCTTTTATTGTAAGTGCACCACATGTCTACACATGTGAAAAGCAGTTCAACTTTGCAGTTACAAATGTGCCAGAGCCCCGTTTGGTTACTTGCACTCGCTGGTGGGGTTGCACTTTTACAAGAATCGGGGGCCATTGGAGCATTTTTTTTTTAATCAGAAAAAAGTGCCCAATGTGGGAATCGAACCCTGGTCTTAGCGGTCGAAAACCAACGATTTAGACCATCCTTCCACTGAACCCCGCATCAATTTATAAGGAGAGGCAGTCAAGGGTCAAGATGCGACTGCAGACCTACCTGAGACGATGGGAAGCTAGAAGTGTGGAGAGGTCTGGATGCTGGAGCAGAGCTTCATAGAACTTGAGGACTTTCTGCAGAGCTTCAAACTCCAGGGTGGACTTGAGGTGGAAGCCTTCTGTATCCTGGACTCTGCAACCATGATGACGACATCAGTTCAAGGAGCTTCATAACAGAAAAGTGGGAGGCAGACTCTAATACAGAGAGGGCAACAAATAAATTAATATAAGGATGAAAAAATGTCATGGTGGTACAATTTGAATTATAAATTAGCATGTGATGCTGTTACAGAAAGGTGACATATTGAAAACTTAATTTTATTGCTACTGATTAAGCACAATTTGGATTATAGATTATAACTGCCAGAAAATAAGACCTAATCCAAATAAATTAATAGTGTGTGACATTTCGGTAACAGCGTTACGATCATCAGATAAAAAAAATAAAACTATTATTCTTTTATATTATTTATTCTTTTGTCTGATGATGGTAACAACGCTGTTAACAAAACGTCACAGACTATTAATTTATTTGGATTAGGTCTTATTTTCTTGTATTTATATTGCTACCTTATGAGGAATGACACAATGACATAGCAAAGAGAGACAAATGTGGACCTTCCCTATCTAACAAGCTGTGGATTGTCTCTATAGAACACGGTTCAACCCAACACAAGAGAGGAAAATACATCTTATTTTCTTGTAGCTATAATTTATAATCCAAATTGTGCTTTATCCTGTACAAATGTAATTTGAAGATACAAAAAAAATGTTAATGTGTCTTACCTGTTCTCTATAGCTTCAAATTCATTTTCAACTTGTGTAGGTATTTTAAGATTATATGGCTGAAACAATCAAACAATCAATTATCATAAAGAAATGATTATCTAAACATGTGAGAATAAATAAAAGTATTGTTACCTATATTTTGATTTAAACATGGTGTATAGGGGCTTGTAACTGCTTGTACACAAAGTACACCACATATTGACAAATGTTGTACCAGACCATGATAATCATGGTGAGTAAAGGGTTGTGACTGCTTGTAATCTAGGTACGCCACATGTCGACAAAGGTTGTACCAGGCTATGATGGGGGTAGAGGATTGTGGCTCTTTGTATTTTAATTATATCACAGGTAATACCAGACCAGGATAATCATGGTGAGTAAAGGGTTGTGACTGCTTGTAATCTAGGTACGCCACATGTCGACAAAGGTTGTACCAGGCTATGATGGGGGTAGAGGATTGTGGCTGTTTGTATTTTCATTATATCACAGGTAATACCAGACCAGGATAATCATGGTGAGTAAAGGGTTGTGACTGCTTGTAATCTAGGTACGCCACATGTCGACAAATGTTATACCAGGCTATGATGGGGGTAGAGGATTGTGGCTGTTTGTATTTTAATTATATCACAGGTAATACCAGGCCATGATAATCATGATGTGTAGAGGATTATGATAGCTTGTATGTGTGAATTTTGACAGATAATTGCAAAAGTATATTGCATGTGTACACATGTAGTGGTGGTGGTGTCTTGTCCGTGGAGCAGATCAGATCGGTCCGTGCCCCCTGATCACAATACCGGCCAACTGAGGTGCTTGTCCGTATAGATGTCCTCTTCTGGATTGATGTCTGCCATATAGAGGGCTGCAAGGATGGCCGTGCAACTGTATATATGGCCCGGAGTGAGTTGGGTGTTGTGACAGTTATTGCAGTTCCTGTAGGATCTAGTCAGGTCTGGGTTTATCTTCATTTCTTTAAAATGTCCTGTTCTGATTCTTGAAATTGTACACATGTAGTAACAGGCATGGTGGGTAGGGGGTTTTAGGTTAAAAACACAAGAATATTTGCCCATATAATCCCCAAAAGTAAAACTCAACTAGATGGACACTAACAACAACAGGGATATCTCTACTGTAAACACATCACATGTACACACACACACACCACAGTTGGACTATTTACATTTACAAGGTGCCAGATCCTGGATTGGTTACTTGCACTCACTGATACTTTTTTAAAACTGCTTCAACGGGAGGTTACCTACTCTGATATTAATAAATGACCATTTAACAATATAATTTCAGTGTTGCAATTCAAACATAACATGGATAGAGAAAACACACATAGTATTTCTTTATCAAAAACAAATTGGAAAACATGTTTGCTCTTATTAACTTTTACAATTCAACACTAATTGAGCTGCAGGGCAGAAACAACACATTTATATATATATATGGTAATAAGACCAAATCCAAATAAATAGTGTGATGTTTTGGTAACAGCGTTGTTACCGAAATGTCACACACTATTTTGAGTAAAATCAATCATTCCTCCATGGAAAGTGTCTTTTCAAAAACATTTTTATTGTTCTCTAGCTTATTTATTTGGATTTGTTCTTATTACCTTGTGTTTCTAATCTATAATCTAAATTGCACCTATCAAAATTCATATATATTAAGCAAAATATTTATAACTACAAAATATCTCTGTTTCCCATGTATTAGGTTTTCAAAATATATATCTAGATATACCAAAAATAGACTTGAATTTATAAAAAAAAAATTGCAAATATCAGTTCAACCCCAACAATAAAAATAATAAATTCTTCAATATATTTGCCCAATGGAATTTAGATATTTTCATAATGATTCTATTTTTGCAAAGAAATAAAACAACAGTGGAACCTTGTTATAACAGTCTGTTTCATAATGGTTACCATATTATAATTCCCTAGTTTGAAGTCTTAATTATTTTATTTAGAGCGATGGTTATAACAATAGAAATATAGTGATGTTGCTATAGCGAGGTTTAATTGTAAATCATTTTATAAAATATTAGAAATACCTGACAAGATTTGGAGGAAAAAGGGTTGACTGGGGAAGTTCAGGAAAAATGTAAAAGGAAGACCCAGCTGTGGAACTGTGAGTGGACAGAGAGAGAAAGGGTCACAAATTAAATACAAGGGTGTCTGAAATGATAAGGCACAATTTGGATTATAAACACAAGGTAATAAGATTAAATGGTTAGAATCCTTTGATCAGAATCAACAACAAGTCTCCAAGTGTCTTCTTTTATTACCAACACTTCAAGGGTATAACAACCCTTCTACAGGAATATCGATATTCCTGTAGAAGGGTTGTTATACCCTTGAAGTGTTGGTAATAAAAGAATACAATTATCCTTGGAGACTTGTTGATTCTGACAAGGTAATAAGACCAAATCCAAATAAATAAATAATGTGTGACGTTTCGGTAACATCGTTGTTACTGAAACGTCACACACTATTTATTTATTTGGATTTGGTCTTATTACCTTGGGTGTCTGAAATATTGAAGGAAAAAGCAGTAAAATGTAATTTAATCTAAATAAAGACAAATGTTTTTAAAGTTGGATTCCCCAGAGGTTAGAGAAGAGCACATACTAGATGTATTGGCAACCTATTATGTTGCACATATATTAGCCTAATATATTACTTAATGTTATATCAATTCCTTATACCAGGCTGTATCCAAAGTTTGTTCCCAAAGTGGGAAGCCCAATGTAAAATCAAATTATTTAAATATATAACAATATATAAATAAAGTGTGAATAAATAATGGTTAGAGCCATATTTTCAATTAAACATTGTATTATATAATGTGATAAAGATGTTTTAAAATCATTTTATATCTTTGAATATATATTTAATAAAACTTTGCCTAGGATTTGTCTTGATTTTTAAATTAGACATAGAGGTACATGTATGTTAATGATAAGAAGAACCTATCATCTAATGATTTCTATTATTATTCAGTATTAATGTAAGGAAATTGGTCAATTAAGGGAATTAAAACAAAGTGACCACTATTAAGAGGAAGCCTCTTCTTGTGTGTATGGCAGTCCTTTAATTATACGGTCAAAAAATTTGAAATGTAAAAAAAAAAAAATAGCCAAACCGTGGCTATAGTGAACCAAAAGCTCTGTCCCATTGGGGTTCACTATAGAGGGGTTTTACTGTATATATATTCCCTTTATTAACACAAGGTAATAAGACCAAATAAATACAAAGTAATAAGACCAAATCCAATTAAATAATTAAGTATGACGTTTTGGTAACAGCCTTCAGAAAAAGTACTGAATGAGAAATTATACCAAAGCATGTTTTAAATAGCTACTGTTATCGAGTGTATAAAAAAGATAGCAGATAAGAAGAAGATGCTGTGGTATAATTTCTCATTCAGTATTTTTGTCTGAAGATGGTAGCAATGCTGTTACTAAAAGATCACACACAAATTATTTATTTGGATCTTATTACCTTGTGTTTATAATCCAAATTGTGCCTTATTATTCTCTTTATTGTTTGGCCACCACTGAAGTGATAGAATTATATTGGGGTAAAGACCAACCGGAACTTTGGCTTCCAACATGGAGCTGAGGAGATGGGCTTCATAGGCACGCTGGCGCGCACCATCCAAACACACCCAGGTCTGGTTGGACGCAGCCTTGCAACAGGTCAGCAGGGAGTTGAGGGACTTGTCGAGACGTTCTCCACTCTGCAGCGCTTGTTCCCGCTCCATTTTCTCTTCTCTATGGATATGTTTGAGGGCTGTGGACATTTGTTTTGACTCCTCCTCCAGCCTCTCAGACTGGCGGCTGCCACACAACATCTGTGGAGTCAGTTGTCAAACAACATGTAACAGTTGAAATCTTGATTAACCCAGGCCAACACAAATTTCTGGTCTTAAATCTGATTCAGCATTTATTCCAATTAGTTATCTTTAGATGAAAAAAATGATTGAGCTAAATTTGGGTTATATTTTCAAAATAATATGGCTTCTATAAAATTTGAAAAGATAAAAAATAATTTTGCACAAAAATTATACACATTTCCTGCCTTGTTATACTCTATTAGTTTTTATTATCTATATAGATAATACCGTAACAGAGTTTGCCATTGTAAAGTCCTGAGCTATCTCCTCCGAAGATTCTGAACTACACATAACGATCTATATACCAAAATTTTCGTTATTTTTTTCTTCGTATGATAGGCCTGTTTTTATTTTCCTAATGTTAACAGTTATTTTTATTTTTTAATTTAATCTATTTTACAATCGTAGATTTTTTGCATTTATCATCATCAATTCCTTTGTTTTGAAATGCGTTCTTTTGTCTATATATACTATTTGTGTATATTTACTATCTATACATTTGATTATGATTATAATTTGTAAGTACTTTGTTATAGTTTTTCGAATTGTAGATTGAAATATTTATTTATGTCTTTCTTTTGCTCAATTATTTCTTCTTTATTCTTTTTTTTACTCTTTCACAATCAAATTTTGAAAATGGCTAAATGGCTCGCTCCACTTCTCCCTATTTGCTTTTGCAGCTTTTCTTATAAAAAAAATATTAAAACTTAGAATTAAGCTTTGCTTTTTTATATACATGTTTATTACACATTTAGCAATACTTTTTCTTTATATTTGCTCTTATTTACTCATTTTTTTACTCTTTCACAATCAAATTTTGAAAATGGCTAAATGGCTCCACTTCTCCCTATTTGCTTTTGTAGCTTTTCTTATAAAAAAAAATTAAAACTTAGAATTAGGCATTGCTTTTTTATAGACATGTTTGTTACACATTTAGCAATACTTTCTCTTTATATTTGTCCTTATTTATTCATTTATTTACTCTTTCACAATCAGATTTTGAAAATGGCTAAATGGCTCCACTTCTTCCTATTTGCTTTTGTAGCTTTTATTTTTAAAAAAATATTAAAACTTAGAATTGAGCATTGCTTTTTTATATACATGTTTGTTACACATTTAGCAATACTTTCTCTTTATATCTGTCCTTATTTACACATTTATTTACTCTTTCATAATCAAATTTTGAAAATGGCTAAATGGCTCCACTTCTCCCTATTTGCTTTTGTAGCTTTTCTTATAAAAAAAATATTAAAACTTAGAATTAAGCTTTGCTTTTTTATATACATGTTTGTTACACATTTAGCAATATATATACCAAAATATTTTTTTGAATACTTAACTCTTTTAGTGAATTTTTGTCAGGGGGGCTGCAAAAGTGCCGTACTTATGCAGTATTTTGATGCTTTTCCTGTGAAAAGGATAATGAAATTTAAAATTAAGCTTTGCTTTTTTATATACATGTTATTTACACATTTAGCAATATATACACAGAAATATTTTGGAATATTTAACTTTTTTGGTGAATTTTTGTCAGGGAAGCTATGGACTGCCGTAATCATGCATTATGTTGATGTTCTTCACATAAAAAAAATATTTGGGTTTGGAATTGGGCTTTGCTTTTTTGTATACATGTTTTTTACATATTTAGCTCCATTTTTGTGTCTTATTTTCTTTTTTGCAGTATCTTTCATAATGCCTGATTTGATTACTTGATCTGTTATAGTTTTTCATTTGAATTTAGCTCCATTTTTGTGTCTGTCCTTTTTCTTCTTCTCATAAATAGGCTGATGCTGTATTTGTGTACTCAATTGTTGCTTTTTGTGTCTGGTTTCTTTTTTGCAGTATTTTTTTGGAATCCTTTTTTTTTTTTCATCAATTGTTTCCTCACATGCTTGGAATTTTCTTTTTATGCCTGTCCTGGCTTTCAGTTTTATAGTTTTCCTCTGCTTGGTTCTTATTTTACCTTTTTTTTTTCAGCGTCTTCTGTCATGCCTCGAAAAGGCCGTGGAAGACTCACTCCCCTAACCGCTAGGCGTGCTAATATGACTCGCCGCAGACACAAAACCCCAATTGCTATTTCTCTTGTTTACTTTTTTACCAATGCCTATAATTTTTCACCTGAAAGATTTTTTATTTTATTTGTTATTCAATAAACTATTATCACTTATTTTTGGTCTTCTTTTTATTTACTTATTTTACTGGGGGTTGGTGGAAGGATGGTCTAAGCCGCTGGTTTTCGACCGCTACGACCCGGGTTCGATTCCCGCATTGGGCACTTTTTTCTGAAAAAATAAAAAAAAATGCTCTAATGGCTTCCGATTCTTGCAAAAGTCCAACCCCACCAGCAAGCGCAAGTAATCAAACGGGGCTCTGGCACATTTGTAAATGCAAAGTCGAACTGCTTTTCACATGTTTAGACATGTTGTGTACTTACAGTAAAAGCAGTCGCCTACTCTACCCACCATGATTATCAAGGCCTGTACCACATGTACTAGCGATAAGCAAAAAAAAAATATATTTTACTCATTGATCTATACATACAATTATTTGCATACAATTATATACATACAAATATATGCATACAATTATATACATACAATTTTCTACATTTTTGCACTCTGCAGTCTAATATGTTGTTAATAATAGGGGTTTTAGACAAATATCAACTGTTGAAATTTGAATTTCCAAAATAGTTGAATTATCGAAAGTGTCGAATTAGTTTGTCATATGATAGGCCGTAGGTCGAGACATCAAAAATGGTCGAATTATCGTGTGTTGAATTAATTTGATTATATTGTATATATAAAATTATAGAATTGTTGTTTTTAATGAGGTCTTTTAAATGAATTTATTCCTTTAATATGTTGTCATATCTGAAATTTTTTTTCATTTCCAAAATATTTATTTACACTTTCACCAATGCCTATAGGATCTTTGCGATGGAACAGGTATGGTGTTCTAGCGCATGTGCTCTCATGTCCTTGAGGCACATATACTGACAGTACCCAAAGTTGAACACACTGTATAATGTCTGACATATATGACTATAAAGAGGGCTCAAGGCCAAACCTTTGCTACAAGAGCCTGTGTTTACGCACAGACGACTTTATGTGACTTTTTCAAGTGTGCGAACTTTGGATAGCATACATGTAAAGTTTAACCCAAATATATATAAAATGTAGTTTTTAATGTGAGGTCATTTAAATGAATTCCTATTATAAATCGTCTCCTCTGAAATATAGTTTGTAAATTTATATTCTGATTTATTTTATCCTTTTTTTCATTTCCAAAATATATATTTACACTTTTCACCAATGCCTAAAGTTTCTCACCTGAAAGAAAAAAAAACTCCGCCTTTGCCGGTCCCAAGCCAGGATGAAAAAGGAGGAGGGGGAACAGTAACAAGCTCACTAAAAAAACCTGGGCTCAGCTGATAGTACCTTGTAAGGGCTCCTAATCCAGGGATACATTCTTTTGGAGCTAAGTCAGTGGCCTGCCACTGAGTAGTGCTCCCAGTCTTGATGACAAAGGCAGACGCATTCTACTTCACCCAATCATGATGGTTGTTAATTTCAAGCTTTACAAGCTTGACACTCTAATATGATTGAGTGAAGATAAGAAAGGAGAAAAAAATATTTTTTCTATTTTTTTTTTTGGCAATAATCTATTTATTATCAATTAATTTGATTTTGGTCTTTATTTATTATTCCCCTGCTCTATACATACATTTTGTACATTTACAATGTCAGCCGTTTTCTCTGTAATACCTTTTTAGCAGTGAGGTTATATTTGAGCAACAAACAATTGTTGAAATTTATAATGGTCGAATTACAGTTGAATTACAGTTTGTTATATGATAGGCTGTAGGTCAGGACAACAAAACATGGTCGAATTATCGAGGTTATATTGTATATATAAAACTAGAAATGTAGTTTTAATGAGGTCCTTTAAATATTTTCATTCCTTTTAGATGTTGTCTTATCTGCGATATAGTAGCATTTTTTGCAATTTTATTTGCTGATTTGTGTCATTTTTTCACTCTAAATATATTTATTTAAACTCTTCAACTAATGCCTATAGTTTCTTTCCTGAAATTGCTTACCAAACATGAGTTGGTTGTATTGTTATGCTTCGGAAATATTTTAATCCTAAACAGGGTCTTTACGAATGGTACACGTATGGTGACACAGTGCATGTGCTCTCATGTTCTTGAAGTAGTGTAGATGTGTTGTTTGCACTTTTATTTTCTGATTTGTTAGTATTTTTCTTCTTTTTTCATTTTAAATAATTTTTTAGGCATAGGAACCAATGCCTATAGTTTCTCACCTGCGGGCCCTTCGAGTAAACCCGGGGCGTTGCCCGGGTCACTCGGCTAGTATTATATATAAACACACTAATTTTTTTTTAGTTCACTAAGTAATTTAGGCACACATGTTCAATCTCTATCTATATACATATATATTTAATTAAAAAGGCATATATTGGATCAAAATATCATTTATTTTACCAATATTTCAGTTGGATGAACGCCAACCTTTATCAAGGTGTTATAACATTTTAAAGTATGTCAACATCAAACTCAGCGCCACATAACGTACATACTGTACATATATATATATACAGTAGAACCTACCTCACCTAATTTCAGAGCCAAAGTGTCTTTAGGGAGAGGTGTCCTCTTACCGGAGAGTTGCTAAATTGTAAAAATGGTAATTTTGCAAATGAAAACTGTCCTTTATAGAGAGGTGTCCTCTAGCGTGAGTGTCCATTAAAGGAAGGTTCTACTGTATATGTGAAAAAATAATAGAAAAAATAAAAAGGTTAGGTACAGAGAAGGGATCGCAAGACATCATCTTGAAGAAGGAATCAAAGTTTACAGCGATGGCTATAAGTCATAGCGGTCGATAACCAATGGTGTAGACCACCCTTCCACCGACCCCCTCATCTACAGGGTGTACCAGGTAAATTGGGACTAACTTTGACAGTCCATAAAACAAAAACTACTTGAGATTAAAAACTTGTTTTTTTTTTTCATTACGTAGCCATATTCATGTAAAATGCAACAGTACATGTGTGCGCAGTGTAGTGGTGAACAGTAACCGAGAATTTGAAAATCGAGCTGCCATCATCGTTGCTCTGCGCGCCGGAAGGAGCCCCAAAGAGATAGTGGATTTTCTTAAGTTGCCCAAAACCACTATTTATCGTGTCAAGAAGCAGTTTGATGAGGCCGACAGTAACAAAGAGGGGATAGCTACAAGGAAAAAGCACTCGCGTCGATCGGACAGGGTAAGAGGCGAAGAATTTGTCAAAAATGTCAAGGAGAAGATTGATGGAAACCCTGGGAAGAGCATGAGGGCCATAGCCAAGGAAATGGACGTTGGCTCTATGACAATTGTCAGAACTATCCATGAGGACCTTGGTCTCAAGTCTTATGCCCTTTGGAAAGGTCAGTTGCTGACTGAGAATATGAAGAATAACAGAAAAGGAAAGGCTGCTGCCCTCCTCAACAACCTGAAACACGACTCTTTTGGCATGCTAAGGTTCTTCTCTGACGAAAAGAACTTTGACGTGGACCAAAAGGTAAATCCCAGGAATGATCGCTGGATCTGTAAAGACCCCTCAGAGATACCTGTCGTGATGCACACGAAATTTCCTGCCTCCGTAATGGTCCTTGGCGTTATCAGCAGTGAAGGTGATGTCATGCCTCCCCATTTCTTTGAGAAGGGCCTTAGGATGAACGCTGACACCTACATCAATGTTCTGGAGACCGTTGTGAAGCCTTGGATGGACATGGTGGCCGCAGGAAGGAAGTATGTCTTCCAACAGGACTCAGCTCCAGCCCATAAGGCAAAAAATACACAATCGTGGCTGACACTTAACGTCCCTAGTCACTGGGGTCCTGATATTTGGCCCCCTAATTCTCCAGATTGCAATCCCCTCGACTACTATGTATGGGGCGTTGTTGAGAGAGATGTCAACAAAGCTTCTCATACCACCATCCAGTCTGTCAAGAAAGCAGTTCACACGGTGATGACCCAAATGGACAAGGTCATCGTCGCCAAGGCCTGTGCTTCATTCCGCACTCGCCTCGAGACTGTTGTAGCTAATAATGGAAACTACATTGAATAAATAAAAACTATATCCTTTTATCTACTACTGTGTCAAATTTCATTCGGATATTTTAATTTTTACTTGCAAAAAATTTCAGTTAAAATACCATTGTTGAAATTCCCAATTTACCTGGTACACCCTGTATATATATATACTAGCCGAATGACCCGGGCAACACCAGTGTTTTACCCGATTGAATGTTTTGATTCAAATACTATTTGTTATAATTATAAATTGGCGCCTTAAATAAATGCATATATTAGTTAATAACTATAGCCTATGTGCTTTATCTGTCTATGTACTGTTGGCTTCCGTAGGCGTCTCTTACTGGGAAAAAGAAAGAGAGGATTCCATTTAGTTATTAACTAATATATGCATTTATTTATTTATATAAACCAAAAAGCGAGTGGGGGGGGGCAAAGTCAAAAACAAAGTGTCTCGCGTAGTGGCGGCGCCATCGTAGCTACGTGATCGTAGCCAACCAATAGGAGAGCGCCATTCCAAAGAAAAAGCAAACGGTGACAGAGATGACGCATGACGCTCGTAACTGTATCTATATTAATAAAATGCAAATTTCATAAGTGTTGTTCGCTAAAAACTTTCGTTACAATGCATCAATTTCGACCAAATTTTCAACATTTATGTAAAACGAGATGGAGCAGGTTTTGCTTAACATTAAAATATTTTTCCTAACATTAACATGCGTAACTTCGCTGTTATCGATTAAATACAAAAAAATCAACAGAGTTAATTTTATTTATATATAAATACAAAAAAAAAATTCAACAGAGTTAATTTTTTTACATACTAGCTAATACTCTCAATCTAAAAAAATATTCAAAACAAGCAATTTTAAGATAACACCATATGTAAAACAGTCGGCCAAGAAAACAACAACGATATTACATCTTTCTCACATATTCACACACAATCTTGATTAATAATTAAAACTAATCTTTAACATTGTTTATTATACTTCATAATATATAATATTCGTTAGGCAAACTTTCACTCGGATAAAACCCGGGCGAAGCCGGGTACACATCCGCTAGTATAGAATATATAAAGGTCAACATATATATATGAATCATTTGCTGCAGAGTTCAAGAAGCTTATTGTTTCCAAGTGTTACCTGCCACATTACGATGAAACATTACTTTTTGGAAAAAGATGCCAAAGAGGACCAAAATTATAGACAAAGGGAATGCTTGTTCACAAGTCCGTGAAAGATTGTCTAACTATCTTGCTGTGGGCTATATATATATATATATAAAACAAAATTGGCATCTCTTGACCGCCCACACGAGCATTTTAGATGGCAGAGCGTCATCTAGTGGAACAAAAATCAACTAAATGTTGATTTAGCTTGTTCCAAAGATATTCGATCAATCCAATTTCTTGATAAATCAAGAAAGTCAACCACATATGTGTTTCAGGCTGTTGGCCCTTGTCAGCATGGGGCAGACTGTACCTCTACAACCAAAAATTTGGTCTCAGAGACTTTCTGAGAAATCAAGAAATGGGTATTTAAGACCAAGATTGTGTAAAAAGGCCTTTCATGTGAAAAAAATAAGAAAAAATAGAAAAATGGTCAGGTGTTGATATTAAAAACAAAATTGGGATTTCCTGACCGCCCACATGAGCATTTTAGATGGCAGAGCACCATCTACTGGAACAAAAATCAATTAAACATTGATTTAGCTTGTACCATATATATCCAAAAAGATGTTTTGTTTATTTTTGTTCCACTATATGTCGCTCTGCAACCTAAAATGTTCATGTTATCCTGTGTATATCCTTTTAATATATAGAGATATTTCAAGTGGAGATTTGAAAGTAAGACATTGCTCATGCATCATTCTGATAATCCACGAGCTTTCAAGAAATCCAAAGTGCAAAAGAGTCAGTTGGACATTTTGTGGAGGTCTAATTCAAATGCTTAGGTCACATGTTTGTTGAGTAGATGAAAGAAGTCCTGCAGTAAAGAAATGCCTTTTAGAAAAGAATATGACACTTAAAACCTTGCTGGTTATGGACAATGCATCTGCTCATTTCTCAAGCCTTGAGAGCCACTCACTGGAAGAATTCAAATGTATTGAGTTCTTCCCTCCTAACACCATTGCAGTCTATTGATAGGCAGCTCATTTCCAAGTTTAGGAAGATAAACATCAAAGAACTATTTTAACAATTTTTCTAAATGACTGAAGGAACAAACCTTACCCTCCAAGAGTATGGCAAAATCATTTCAACGTTACCCACTGCTTCCAGATCATTAATAAAGCATGGAAAAGATTCTCACTTCTACTTGACAGAATTGTGACCTCACATTGTTCTTAAATATGATTTTAAGGACTTTGCTGGTTAAGAGCATCCAATTATCAATAATACTGTGTCATTGGGGAGGATTTCGGGACTGGAGATGAATGAACCAATAATTCAAGAGCTTGTGGAAGAAGATGACCAGGAGCTTACCACCAATGAAATGATAAATCTGCATCATGAGGTTATGGAAACATAAAGTAATAAGACCAAATCCAAATAAATAAAAAGTGTGTTGTTTCAGTAACAACACTGCTACCATCATCAGACAAAAGTATTTAATGAATACCAAATCCAAATAAACAAACAGTATGACGTTTTGATAACAACGTTGTTACCGAACCATCACACATTATTTTTTTAATTTGGATTTGGTCTTATTACTTTGTGTTTCTAATCTATAATCCAAATTGTACTTTGTCAAGAGGTTATTTCATCTGGGGAACAGAGGAGGAATCCCCCACTATAAATCACTTTGGGAGATGTGTAGAATGTAGGTAACAGTGCTTTTTTTTTTTTTGTGAAAACGCCCCTTGAATATGTCAGTAGCTTTGCTGGCAACATCTGTTCAACAACAATGCAATGTCACATTTTTGTAAAGTCATAAAAAAGAGGCAAAATTAACAGTCAATGGTTCAGTTCCTCAATAGAGTTGGGAAAAAAAATATTAAAAAATAACCCATCAATGTAATTTTTGCCTCCAAAAAACCCACAACAATCTTAAGGTATGAAAAGTGAAGTTTAATTTATGTATTTCATTATATTTTGCATAAATATAATTTGAAATCATCCCATCTGCACACTTGAATATGTTTTGTATTAAAAACTATATAAAAAATAATCTATAATAATCTCTATCACCATGCATATTGAACTTTCTGGCATTTTTTTTTTAACACATTGCATCAGCCATAATCCTACTGTAACATTATAGTTTTTTTTTTGTTTTTTTTAATCTACTTATCAACAATTGGTTACCAACATTAATACTCCATTGTATCTATAGTTGTACACCTTAGAAAGAATTTTCTGAACACAAAAGCTTGTGTGCCTCATATTGTATAAATAAATTTAACACTCCCATGAATATTTTTGAACTCTATACAATTAACAGGATTATTCAAACATCAACTAAATAATTGAAAATTGTTGGGAAAAAGGATAGATATGTAGAAGAGAAAGAACGCTGATAATTATGAAGATCCTTTATTACTTAAAGGTATAAACAATAAGGAAGGACAAGAGATCAAATTAGGTACACCAACAATGTACCTGTTCATCAGACACTGTAAATCATTCACACCCCCCAGGTTACCGAGTGAAGTCACATTGAGAGAGTGCTCGAATTTGGAGGCAGTCACCTGTCGTCCTTGGAGCGCCTCAATGCTGCAGCATTCTGCGATAAACTGATCCATCGTCACTATGTCCCAGGACATAAGATACCGGTAAACTTCCTCTGCTACTCGCTTTATCAGATGAGATAGTCTTTCTTCTTATGCCATATGAGCATCCACTTCCCTGCAGAGTGCACAACATCTTGTATAAAACTCCGTGCTTTCACCTTTTAGCTGTTCCTGAGTTTGAGTTTCCTCAGCCTGCATTTTCAAACTTTCTTTTTCCCAAATATGCTTTCTAATAGGGATGAGAACTCTTCCTAAGTATTGAACCAAGTATTAAGATCAGTTCCGTTGAGGTAGAAGTTGGCAAGACAAAGGTCCCAATTATTTATCACATAATCCTGGGGGTCTTCCACACACTCCCCAAAGAAAATGAAGAGTTAATTGGCAGGTGTTGAACATAGTAGTTGCTCACCTGGGTAGCAGCTTCAGTATTTAAATTCATGGTGATTTCTTCTTTTTTGCCTGTATACATTTTTTTTTTCACTTTCTGGCAACAAGCCATGAGAAGGTTCTAAACCACAGAGTCTCAAACTTTTCCTTTGAACGTAAGTATCCAGCTTCTCTCCACCAGTTGTGGAGTAGAGAATGAGATTACTCAGTCTCTCTGAGAACAAAACTTTAACCTATCTCCATCGAAGAAATACAAAATCTAACTCAATCACAAAAAAAAAACGATGTTGCCAATTTTCCTATTCTTTTATAATGGCCATCATTTGCATACTCTTTATTTACATCTCGCAATATCTAAAAATGTAGGGTTTTTTCCACTTCCAATTCTAATAATAGTATTTTAGGATTTTTAGAAAACTAATTTCTTCCTATATGCCATCTTTTTTTTTTTGTTTATCCCTAGTACACTTGGTACAGGCCGTGATAATCATGGTGGGTAGAAAAAGGCAACTGCTTTTACTATAAGTGTACCACATGTCTACACTTGTGAAAATCAGTTCGACTTTGCACTTACAAATGTGCCAGAGCCCCGTTTGGTTACTTGCACTTGCTGGTGGGGTTGGACTTTTGCAAGAATCGGGGACCATTGAAGCATTTTTTTTAAATAAATAAAAAAGTGCCTAATGTGGGAATTGAACCCAGGTAGTAGCGGTCCAAAACCAATGGTTCACACCATCCTTCCACCAACCCCCCTGTATGCCATCTTGTTTACCCAACTGAGAAAAGTACTATTTAAAAACATGCTGTGATATTTTCCCTCATCAAGTACTTTTGTCTAATGATGGTAACATTGCTGTTACAAAAAAACGTCACACACTATTTATTTATTGGGATTTGGTCTTATTACCTTGTGTAACACCAATCAAATGCAGATGTCTGCTATAAGGCTTATATCATCACCAGGCGCTGCCTCTGGAAGTCATAGTTACATTTTTCTCAATCCTGGGCCTATCTATCAGCATGAGGCTGAAAATAAGGCCCAGGAGGAAGGTTCACAAACAAACCAAGCATTGTGATTAAAGTGCTGCAGACACTGCCCAGATGAGAATTGGAGATGTAGACAGCAAGGATATCTACCTGTACTCCTCATCTTGGCCCAGAAGTGTTTCCTCATAGATCCGTAGCTGCTCAGTCTCCTGGTTCAAAGCAGCCAGCTCTCTCCTGGAACACGCCATCAAAGAGTCAATTGTATAAAATTGGCCACAACTTTGTTTATAACACCTCTTTGTCTAATATTCATTTATTCCTAATGGATCACATAAAGCCATCCTGGACTCTCACAGTCTGATAACATGGTCCTCGGGGGGGCATTTTGAATTTACTAAAGCTGGCTTTTTCACTGACCCCAATCTGTCAGATTGCAAGAATGGTCAATAGGAAGAATTATTATCTTGAGCATATATTTTGGTGGGAAGAGTCTTTTCATTTTTTAAAAGAGTCAGTTAAGTGAATTAACCCTTTCCACTTCACTAGTTACACACTAAGCCTTAAGTGCAGCCAGAGCCAAGCTAAAGCAAGCAAGAAACATGAATAGTAAAAATCCATTAATAAAAAGTTATTGAAATGTAGAAAAATGGGAAGAGTTCATCATATAGTGAATGAAATGCAAGATATGTACGATGCAAATTTCCAACATTTTAAAAGATAAAAAATATTGTTTAAATATTCCAAAATATTGACACAGCACAAAGTATTAAATTATACGGAAAATGCCCAATTGAATAACTTAATGTGGAAATGGTTTTGTAATGCACATGTAAAGCAAATGCTGATATATTACTAATGTCATTTTGATATCAAACCTTATATTTCCCTGTAAATAAATAATAGAACCTTGATCTTATTGACTCCCTATTATAATTAAGGAATTACATGATGTAGATGCAAGAAGAAAGTGAAGCCAAAGTTTAGAAACTGCAAAAGATATTCCATTCAGAAAATGGAACAAATATTATTTTTTAGATATTAAAATTTATTTTCAACGTTTAATGATATTTAACTAGTTTACAAAATTAAGTTTACAAAGGGTTAAACAAGGATATAATATGTTATAATAATAATTAAGAAATTACATGATGTAGATGCAAGAAGAAAGTGAAGCCAAAGTTTAGAAACTGCAAAAGATATTCCATTCAGAAAATGGAACAAATATTATTTTTTAGATATTAAAATTTATTTTCAACGTTTAATGATATTTAACTAGTTTACAAAGGGTTAAACAAGGATATAATATGTTATAATAATAAATAAATATAATATGTTATTAATATAATCCCTTCGGTAAAATTATAAATAAAAGACAATTCGCTAAGGGAAGAGTTTATTTTATATATATATCAGCAATACAAGCATTCGGGTGTAACAGCCATTCGACAGGTATAACTACACTGCTGAGGTTTTTCAAAAATTGTCTTTTATTTATAAATATAACTAGCCGAATGACCCGGGCAACGCCCGTGTTTTACCCGATTGAATGTTTTGATTCAAATACTATTATAATTTGGTGCCTTAAATAAATGCATATGTTAGTTAATAACTATAGCCTATGTGCTTTATCTGTCTATGTACTGTTGGCTTCCGTAGGCGTCTCTTACTGGGAAAAAGAAAGAGAGGATTCCATTTGGTTATTAACTAATATATGCATTTATTTAAGGAGCGACCCGCTCCAACACAATAGTTACAAAATTGGGGGGGGGCAAAGGTGGCGTGATCGTAGCCGACCAATAGGAGGGCGCCATTCCAAAAAAAAAGCAAACCGTGACAGAGGCGACGAAGAATGACGCTCGTAACTGTATATAGAATATTGTCGCGTATAAGGCCTGAAACTACCTACAACCTACGCCAATAGATGGCGCTTTCGCCTGTTTACGATCTGAAACTGGTGTGGGAATCGCCAACTGCTGTGGTCCTGTTTCCTGGGGAAAATGTATGTAAATAGATGTTCATATTGGCCCCAGGAGGTGGCGTAATGTAAATATACCCATTGTTTATTATTCAAGTTATATGTAATGTTTAGTAGAAATGACAATAAAAGGAGGAGTGTTTGAAGTCTCGGTGCCGCTTGCTGTTGTTACTCTCTCCATTGCCACATCGCTGCTACTACTCTTCTGGTAAGTCTCTCGTGTCCCCCCACCAGTGGTAAGGCCGAGAGATACTGCCAGTGAAAAAGAGTTCCACTTGAGCGGTGGTTCTCGGACGTCCTTGGGTACTCTGCAGGGTACAGCTGCAGAGGGAGAGCAATGGGAGCCCGGGTAGGTGATCCACGAAGGAAGAAGCGTCGTCGTCGCAAGAACCGGAGGGGTCAAGCACGACAATATGCTTATAAATATTTTCTTAGAAACTCTTCGGTAAGAGGACACTTTGGCTCTGCAAACTAGGTGTTCTTTACAAGAAGGTTCTACTGTATTCATTTTTCAACATAGCCTGCTTTTAGGGAAATAACTTCTCCCAAAGTCCCAGTCATTTTTTCAACACCTCCAAAAATAGGAATTGTGTTGAGGAATCCAAAATATACCTCAGTCTCAACAATGAAGAAAGTCTCCTTTGAGCCAAATTTGTTACCTTGGAAACAAGTAGAAATCAGAGCTAGGTCAGGCAGTAGTGCAGCAAGAATTACTCACACATTTCATACAGTTTAGCTGCAACAACTCTATATGAATGTGTCATGATGAGAGTCCGACTGGAATTACTAGAGAAAGTCAGCATAACCTTCAATTGCTTGAAGTATACAGAGCGCACCAACAAGGAACTTTAGAGAAATCAAAAATAAATTGACCTAGCCTCCAATGAGAGACCACCTCCAGGATAGACTACAGGAGAATATAAATGTTTTCAGACTATGGTCTCTCATGGAAGGCTCTATGTGTATTCTAGGGATCTACCTACTCCAACTCTTGAATCTGGCTGCTTTCCTCCTCCATAGAGTTCAGGACTTCATTGTCAGACTGGCCATTCTGTAGCTTTCCATCCAAGCTGGCCAACCTGAAACAGCAGCCCCAAATTGTCTTAAGATTAGGTATGAGAACATCTCTGTCAGAAGTTTGAAGTCAACAAATGAGAAATATATTGTAGCAAAATATTATTTTATGAACAGATTATTAATTTTGTTATTTATTTTTTGCTACTCTGTAAACTTCCCTTATTGCCTCTCTGGTATATATATATATGTTTTCAACTTTTAATTAGACATTTTAAATTTATGTTTAGACATTTTTCATTTTAATTTAGACACTTTCAATTTTATTTAGACATTTTAAATTTTAATTTAGACATTTTTCATTTTAATTTAGACACATGGACTTTTCTATATATTCCTTTTATTTAGGAGCATTTTAAACAACTAAAAATATTGAATATACAGTAGACTCTCCTATAACGCGAGTTTTTACAACGCGATTTCGTACAACGCGATAAAAAAATTGCGACAAATTTATTTATACAATGCCAATTTTCGTATAACGCGTTATAAAATAAAACAATTTACCCTAACAACATTCGCGTTATACAAGTTTTATTTCGTACAACGCGAATTCCTATAACGCGATTTCATACAACATGGAACACATTAATCACGTTATAGGAGAGTTTACTGTAGTTTTTATTATAAGAAAGAAGGGCTTGAAATGGAAATAGCGATATTTGACATCATTTTTAAAGCAGATGAATTATTAATAAACAATTTCACATCTTATTTTCTTTTTCGCTTAGTTTCATCTGATTTTATGTTGATCAACTCATAAGATGCCTTTTTCAGTTATTTTAAAATCCTTTATTGCATTGATTATTGTTGTTTGCGACACTTCTAGATTTAAAATATTTTTCAATTCATCTCTTAATTTTTTTAAAAGTTATACTAGAATTATTTTTATTAAGAAAAAGGCTTCTTCTTATCGAGCAACTGAAAGTTGCTGATGGCTTGCGCCATCTATCGGAATAAATATCAACTATTCTCGTTGATTTTTAATTATTCCAGAATTGGCCAAATACCCATTCTTGATTAATCAAGAAAAGCTAACCACGGACGCGTTTCGGGCTGTTGGCCCTCATCAGCGTGGTGCAAGCTGTACCTCAACGACCAAAGAATTGGTCATTAAGGCATCCTGAAAAATCATGGAACGGGTAGTTAAGGCCAGAATTGCGTGAGAACGCCACACAATGTGAAAAAATAGTACAAATGTAATATTGTACTGGGATAAGGTGCATAAATTAAGAAAAAGGCTTCTTCTTATCGAGCAACTGAAAGTTGCTTATGGCTTGCGCCATCTATCGGGATAAATATCAACTATTCTCGTTGATTTTTAATTATTCCAGAATTGGCCAAATACCCATTCTTGATTAAACGCGTCCGTGGTTAGCTTTTCTTGATTAATCAAGAATGGATATTTGGCCAATTCTGGAATAATTAAAAATCAACGAGAATAGTTGATATTTATTCCGATAGATGGCGCAAGCCATCAGCAACTTTCAGTTGCTCGATAAGAAGAAGCCTTTTTCTTAATTTATGCACCTTATCCCAGTACAATATTACATTTGTACTATTTTTTCACATTGTGTAGCGTTCTCACGCAATTCTGGCCTTAACTACCCGTTCCATGATTTTTCAGGATGCCTTAATGACCAATTCTTTGGTCGTTGAGGTACAGCTTGCACCACGCTGATGAGGGCCAACAGCCCAAAACGCGTCCGTGGTTAGCTTTTCTTGATTAATCAAGAATGGGTATTTGGCCAATTCTGGAATAATTAAAAATCAACGAGAATAGTTGATATTTATTCCGATAGATGGCGCAAGCCATCAGCAACTTTCCGGGTTCAATTCCCGGCCGATGCAATTTTTTTTACAATTCTTAAAACTCATTTATATATTATACAAGAATGACATCCACGGCGCCAATATATAATTGTAACGAATAGTATTTTAATAAAAGCATTTAATCGGGTAAACCCCGGGCGTTGCCCGGGTCATTCGGCTAGTTCCCTTATAACAACAAAAAACCTAGTGTAATATCCAACTCTATCATTGTTATAAAAATGTTGAGATTTTTGAAATAACAAACTACCCCGATAATCAAACTTACTTCTAAGTCCTAAAATAGAAATGTTACATCTTAATTTTTAAACTAGTTCTGAAGTTTTGTCTGCATTGTTTCACTTTGGAAAGCTTTGATAATGTTTTTTTTTTTTTTTTCTAATGATATCATGGTTTCATTTGCTTTAATTTGGAAACCATTTACATTTTTTAAAATATTTTAAATTTGATGAATGCAAAACTATTCTATTAAATAATAAATAAGCATTATGCAAATATTTTTATAACTTACAACAAAAATTGAATTTGAATGTAAACAAACAATGCCACCAAATTTATTGTTTTAAAAACACAATCTTGAACTTTTTAAAAATCGATTAAGTTACTTTCCATTATAAGTCTTTTTAGACTTATTTTGTGATTGTGTTTTTAAAACTATAAATTTGGTGGCATTGTTTGTTTGCATCCAAATTTAATTTTTGTCGTAAGTTATAAAAATATTTGCATAATGCTTATTTATTATTTAATAGAATAGTTTTGCATTCATCAAATTTAAAATTTTGAAAAAATGTAAATGGTTTCCAAATTAAAGCAAATGAAACCACGATATCATTAGAAAAAAAATGACATTATCAAAGCTTTCCAAAGTGAAACAATGCAGACAAAACTTCAGAACTTGTTTAAAAATATGATGTAACATTTCTACTATGAGAGATTAAAAAAAAGGTTATAAAAATGTCTACAAAGAAGAATCAAACCCAACTTTTGCTGTGAATGTACATGTTAGCATCCGCTTTCAGCAGTCTCCATGTAGCTAGTTTAACCTGTGTTAAAATGGTCCAAATAAATGAGCTCTTGATGCAAAAAAATGCTATTTTTAATGCCATGCACTATTATGATTTTGAAGCTAGAAATGGTTTGCATGACAGGCTTAAACAAAATGAAATCTAGTCTTCAGAAGAATATGTGGAAACTGGAAATGGAAGAAAAATTCTCATTAACTTCGTTTGAAAGGCAATACTTGAGTGAAGAGTGCTTTCAAGAAACAAAGTATTATTGAGTGTAATACGATAAAATTATTTTAAATAAATTTATTTATTTTGATATACAGTAGAACCTCCCTTTAGCGGACACCCCGCTAGAGGGCACCTCTCTACAAAGGACAGTTTTCATTTGCAAAATTACTATTTTTACAATTTAGCAACTCTCCGGTAAGAGGACACCTCTCCCTAAAAGACACTTTGGCTCTGCAATTAGGTGTCCTTTACAGGAAGGTTCTACTGTATATTTTAAAAAGCTTTGTCTATAACACATATTATTGATACTTAGACACAAAGGTACATATAGGCTAATGACAAGAAGTACCTATCATCAAAGGATTTCTTTTCACAAGAATTTTTTGTAACCATTTTGATATACAGCATTAATGTATGAAAATAGGACAATTTAGGGAAATAAAATAAAGTGACCGTTATTAAGTAGAAGCCTTTTTTTCTGTGGATATGACTGTCTTTTATACGATCTAAAATTTTTGAAAAAGTTTTCAAAAGGCAAATTGTGGCAATAGTGAATCAAAAGTTAGGTCCCATTGGAGAATTCACTAAAGAGGGGTTTTACTGTATATGAAATATTTTTATAGCATTGTCACAAGATGAGATTCTGCACAGTTGGCATTTGTTGGATGTAAAACTTGCATACAGCAAAAAAAAACAAGTACTACACCTAAAGTGTGTAGCCATTGTAAGTTGGCTTTCTGATTGGCTGCTAAGACAGGCTTGACTGAATTCAGTGATCTGAAAATTTTAATTCTTTATATATTTGAGTACTGTACTTTAAAAGGCATTGATAAGGCACAATTTGGATAATAGATTATAAACACAAGGTAATAAGACCAAATCCAAATAAAGTGTGAATTAACACACGATTAATTTGAATTTGGTCTTATTACCTTGTGGTTAAAAGGCATAGAGATTGTATGTGACTGACAACTTACTCCTGGAGCTCAGTGTCTGAGAGAACGTAGCGGGAATCTAGCATGCAGAACCATTTGAGGAATGGTGATGCCTCTGTTTGCCAAAGCCAATCAAAATCCAGTGGTGAGAGGCGAGTCCCCTCTGGAAACCCTGCCTCCACGAGGGTCTGTATCAGCTCCAAGCTGCTCATACTCTGCCACAATTCCAACAGTCATTGCAACATTGATTCAAGTCAAATATCATTAATACACAGCAATAACGTGCCATCTATAACAAATTAAAACATTAAGACGCGAAGGTTTCTTTCACAAATATCATTATTAACTTGAAAATCCGCCTAACCAGTCCCAAGCCTGGATGAAAAAGGAGGAGGGGGAGCAGTAACAAGCTCGTTAAAAAACCTGGGCTCAGCTGGCCCGGCTGATAGTACCCTGTAAGGGCTCCTAATCCAGGGATACAGGATGAGAAGAGTTTGTACTCCATGTTAGGAGAGGCTGCGTATGGCATCTGTTCCTCATGTCAGAAGCGGCCATTTCTTTTGGAGCTGAGTCGGCCTGCCACTGAGTAGTGCACCCAGTCTTAATGACAAAGGCAGATGGTTTCTACTTCACCCAGTCATGATGGTTATCAATTATTAACTTGTCACCATCACTGAAAATTAGAACTATATTTTTTAACCCTTAGTTACTCGCGCCTATTTTACTGACGTTAGTACTCGCGCGGGGTCTCGCAGACCCCAATATTATACAATGGATAAAATCCTTAAAAAATAAAATATGGAAAAAAATTTTGCTTGCAGCCAAAAGAATACAGTCTCTAGTTTACAAATATATCAATTTATTATAAAAATTACACTATTAATTATTTTTATCTGATAAAATTGGTAATACAGCAAAAATTATAAACTATCAATATATACAAACAATTTCCTTAAAATTATAAATTAAAATCAAAATTATTCCTGTGCACACTTACTGCAAAGTGTAGTTGAGTGTTCAGTATGATTGTGTTTAACGCATTTAGCACATATAATTTTGGATTTTCGGTCTTTGTATCGATCACAAAATCGGTAACCCCTCAGTTTCGCTGACGATGACTGGCTTATTTTCTTCCTGAAGAAACAAGAAATTAATATCTCTCAATTAAGTATAGCATTTCATGACTTTGCTTGCTGTGACTCATCTGTAGAAGTATATGCAGATATACTAGTTTTGATATCTTTTGGCAGGAACAATTTATTTTCCCGTTTTGTTAGGTTCGGGTCAATTAGCCCAAAAGCAATCTCTTCAATAAACAATCTTCTTTCAAATATTTCCAATTTTTGTTCCTTTTATGAAATAAAAAGAGACACAATGGCCACCTCCTTGTCCTCCTACTTACTGTGGTATTTTACACAATTGATCAACTACATCAACACCTTATTTTGTTTCATTACAATATTTCCACCAGATTCAGAATCTATTTGTTTTGTGGAGTGATTATTGAAATTAAAATAACTGCTTTAGACTTTTTTGTGGTACATACGAAACCAGTCTACTCTCTCTTTCCTTAACTCCAAAAATGAAAGTGTGGGTTGAACGTTGCTTTTGCAGCAAAAAATTGGGAGGAATTTCCGTTTTAATTTTATTCAATGTTCCTAAAAAACTAAGTAAAGTCATAGATAAAGGATATAAATTATTGAAGAGCTATAAGGTAGCTTACCTATTTCCCCATGCTTGAAAATTAAAGTTACGTTATTACTCACGCGGGGTCCAATGGACCCCAACTCCATTGTATTGTATATTATAGCTCAACAAAATTAAGTTAATATATGTCATAATTTGTATATAACTATATGCACCTCCGACCTACTATGTATGTACAATGTATGTTTTAAAAAGATTTAATAAAAGAACAAAGGTAACTGGAGGATAGAACGCCTTAGAGAAAAACCTAGGAAGTAGGCTTAGAAGAGAACACAACTATTAATAAAGTCACAGTCAACCTTCTGACCCTGGAAATCATAAAAGCTAAGTTTAACGACCAGTATTTCCTGGGCAAGGCCGGATATATCTTCCGCCAAAGAGATTGGCAAGGGCCAATTAGAAAGTATCACCTAAATAGGTCAACCAATAGAAAACGGTCATGTGACATCTTTCGACCAATGGGAAAGAAGATAAGTCTTGGTGTTAAATCGAGAAGCAAGAATTGTCAGTAGCGCTTTCGCTCCCATCGGAACAACACCTATAGTAGTGGCTTCGCTCCCACCGAGTTCGGATCAGCCTTCGACTTGCTCACCAAGGTAACATCTGCTCTAGAGATCTCTCTCTCAACTCATCCCATAGTCAAGTCGGTCATCACCATGTGATCCGATAGTTCTTAGTCAAAATCGCTCCGCTTTCTCAAGCTTTCTTTCCTCCAAACCAGTTGCCTTTTATTTTCAAACCCCATCACGTGTCCTGATTATTCCTAACTGTATGCTTCACTTGCCACTCAAACGACTGCGTTTCAACCAATCCTCACCATTCTCACCGAACAACAAGAAATTCCGCAACGATATTGTCACATATATGTTTGCATATTCATTGTCATATAAATTTAAGCTACTAAAGTTTTGATCTCCAAATGTTTTATAGAATTCTAGATATTTAATGAAATAAGTCTGTCTGGGGTCTATCAGACCCCGCCGCGAGTACTTAAGGGTTAAAGCTACTTTTTTTGTAAAAATATGTCATATTTTACATACAATGTTATACATTACAAAAATCAAATAACAGCGCAACTTTTTTTTTATTCACCTGATCGAAAGGAAGTTTTCGGGAAAGCCCTTCTTCAGCTAACTAGAATGTATAAACAAGGCAATAGAGACAGAGACAGAGAAACACTATAGTATTTTTAAAGAGGAATCTATGTGAATATGGTACATAACCTTTTTTAAGAATTTATATAATTGAATAAATTTGAAGAATTAATTATGAGCAGGTTAATGAATTTAGTAAATAGTAAAAAATGGAATGACTATTGTTTATATGCCTTTTAAAGTTTTTAAGATAGAAGGGGAATGTAATTATGATGGTAACTGGATACTTTTGTTTATTGCTTGAGGGTGCTTCATGGTTTCTATTGCATCAATAATGAGTCTTCGAGTTTTTGTTATGGAAATTTTATGAAGGATCCTGGTATTATTGAAGACTGGAGTATGTCCTGTTTCTCTGATGTGGTGAACTATTGAGGAGTTATACATAGCAATACAAAGCATATGATGCAACATGGCGTCAAAAAAAGAAGACTCAGTAAAAGGCAGTAAATCTGTGTAAGTTCGTTAACCGTCCAAGGGATGATTTAAGGATATTGGCCATTGTCAGTCCTTGATTGGACAAGAAAGGTTATAAAAATCCTTCCCCTCTGACACCACCATCTACATATAAGCTGGGTTTTTCTGAGCCCAAGAAAAGTCAGGTAGAGTTATGTCACCATGCTGCCAGATCCACCAGCCACCTCTGGGACCTTAGTCCAGCTCACCTTCCCCGGTGCCACCCCCCTAAACCAAGGTGACTATGCTCCTATATGTTTGGTCTTCTGTTGTCACACATACATATAAAACCTTTATTAAGACACACTGGTCTTATTGAAGATTCTCCTTGGAAAAAGATGGGAAAAACTATGGAGAATAGGAAATATACATATTAAAAAAAAAGCTTATGTACACATGATAAATATATAGAATTGTTAATCATACAGATTATAAATTATGGGCAGTGGGAGTTTCTTGATTCTTTTCAACTCCAACTTACAAACCTAACCTTATTTTTGACACAGCCTTGTAAAATTAAAAGTATTCAAAGACATATGTTCTGTTAGACAGGGCAGTAGTGAAGATTGTATAAGTTATGATAAAGCACAATTTGGATTATAGATTATAGATACAAGAAAATAAGACCTAATCCAAATAATTTAATAGTTTGTGACGTTTCGGTAACAGCATTGTTACCATCATCAGACAAATTGTCATTTATTCTTTTGTCTGATGATGGTAACAATACCATTACCGAAACGCAACACACTATTAAATTATTTGGATTAGGTCTTATTTTCTTGTAATTGTATAAGTTACTGGGTGGCATGTTTGGAATACTGCAAGATTTTAATACAAGAAAATAAGACCTAATCCAAATAATTTATTAGTGTGGTCTTATTTTCTTATATTATAATCTATAATCCAAATTGTGCTTTATTACTGCAAGATTTGTTTCTTAATTCTTGGGGTGGAGATCAGTGGAAAAGAATGTGAGATATCCTATCTTGGGATTTGACTTTGCAAAGTTCGGATACTCAGGCGCCAACATCCTTCCAGAAACCTGAGTGATCTTCGGGCAAAAAAGGCCAAATAATCCTCCACTGTGCTAAGAGTCTCTTAATAGGAACTGGAAGTTTGGAGAGCAGATATTCTTCATTCAAAAATGAATGGTTTAAATGTTCTAGTGGCTATTGTGAACAGAGTTTTATATTCTTGTATGAACTTTTTGAATAGATTGCTTGATTGAAATGCATAAGATGCTAGGGATTTCTCTTTGCAGAGTGAAATAATCTTTGAGTGACACAATATTTTGTTTTCAGGCTATGTGTTCCCACTCCATGCCAATGACTGCAAGTTGGACGAGGAGCTACATCAATGTCAGCGCCTCTCATTCCACATATAGATAATCAAAATCTACAGTATAACCTCGTTAATTCGACACACCCCAATTCGACACTCGGCGATAATTCGACCATGTTCCGATGTCCCGACCTCCGGCCTATCAAATAACAAACCGTAATTCGACAGTATCGATAATACGACAGTTCCGATAGTTCGACCATTTTAAAATTCGAATTTCGACAGTTGAATGTTATTTTACATGCAACTTTACCGCTAAACGGTATTACGGCGGCGACGATCGGCATCGGCGGGCGGCGACGATCGTCATCGGCGGGCGCCGATACGATCGCGCCTGCGCACTTTTGGTTTCTGGTTAGTTTAAGTTTCACTTTGCAGTGCCGTTGCGCAATTTCGCGGATGTTATTGTTTTTTTTTTTACGCGGGAATTTCGGCATCATGCGCTAACTAATAATAATTTTTATTTTTAACATTGAAATATTTTAGCTATTTTTAAATTTATAAATAATTTCTTTTTAAATAAATAAATCTTTATAAAATGATCCAACAATGATTATGATAACATTTTATTTCAATATTCCATTTCTGTGTTATTATAAAAGATTTAAACACAAAATCAATAACACCTGCAGCAGCAGTGGATGCCTTTAATACATTAAAATTTATTTATTAAAAGACATTTCAGAGGAAGAAAGGCATGCATGTTTTTTCAAAATGCCATCTGGAATACATCCTGAATAGGATTTCAGTGCAAAAACAGATATCTATAAAGGAATTTTTTTTTAAATCTCTTCATGATTATTTTAAAATAATATTTTTTAAAATTTTCTTTTTATATATTCACCATATTTATTTCCTTTCAACTGCTATATTTTTCAATTAGAATAAAATATTATTTAATATATTATATTTAATATTTTAATGTCTGTAGAGTTAATATTTGATTATATTACTGAAAAAACACATTGCCAATAAATTTATTTGTTACAATTATTTATGTTTCTAAAATATGTATTAATGCCATTTTGTCACTGATACTAAAAGTTAATCATGAAAATAATATAAAAACACACAATGGTTTCAATTAATATCATTAATTTATATTACAAAGCTATTTTAAAAAAATGTTATTTTAGCGAGTTAGATGATAACCTAATCATATAACCTTAATTCAACACTTCCTTTAATTCAACCGAAAGCTCTGATCCCTTGGGGTGTTGAATTAAAGAGGTTCGACTGTATTTTGAAAGACCTTATACTACAATGAATATGTTTCCTGTGATGATCCTGAAATGCTGAGGAGCGCGATTACAGGGCTCTTAAAAACAGCGGCAGACCAATCTATACAAAACGACCTTACAAGAATGGATAAATCTAAGCTATACTCTCACTACAAAGACATTCACATATCTTTCATGACGGAGGGATACCTTTTAGGGGATTTTCCTTTCCCGGTTGTAAGACTACTCGCACAAGTTAGAATACTTTCAAGTTATTTTAGAGAAAACCACACCAAGATGCTCTGCGGTGAGGACCCGATTTGTACCTTCTCTAATTCAAAACTAAAAAATGAAATCACTCACTATATTTTTGATTGCTCTGCTCTGAAAGAAGAAAGAAGAACCCTTATGCTCAAAACTGGGCAACTCTGTGCTTCACTCCCATCAATAATTGACAATATGACCCAGAATAAGTATATTGCTACGGCGTTTTATGGTTTCCACAAGTCCATATCTCAGAAGAAGGCCAAGTGACACTCACTCCTCACTTTCTTACTGCTACTCTTTTTGTGTTGCTTTTCTTGCTTCCCTCTTTCTCTTTCTTGTTTTTTTTTTCTTTTTCTTCTGTCTATATCGTTGTTACCTTTGTCTCACTGCTTTGTTCTTATGCATACCTCTGGTGAATCCTGTATATGGTCAGTGACCCTAAATAAAGGCTTTTTGTTGTTGTACTACAATGAATATATGATAAAGCACAATTTGAATTATAGATTATAGATACAAGAAAAAAAATAAGATGCTGGTAACAATGCTGTTGCCGAAGCGTCACACACTATTAAATTATTTGGATTAGGTCTTATTTTCTTGTATCTACAATGAATATAAATTGAAAGATGGAAGGCATGGCTTATCAGCGGTGAATCTTCCCAGAAGTTTCACCAGTTTATTGTGTTAAACTGAATTTCTTATATACAGTCGAACCTCTTTAATTCAACACCCCAAGGGATCAGAGCTTTCGGTTGAATTAAAGAAAGTGTTGAATTAAGGTTAGATGATTAGCTAATCATCTAACTCGCTAAAATAATATTTTTTAAAATTGCTTTGTAATATAAATTGATCATATTAATTGAAACCACTGTGTGTGTCCTTTTTTGTATTATTTTTTATTTTCATGATTAACTTTAGTATCAGGGACAAAATGGCAATACTACATATTTTTGAAACAGAAAATAATTACAAATAATAGCTTACTCTAATTGAAGAATATAGCAGTTGAAAGGAAATAAATATGGAAAATAAAAAGAAAATTTAAAAATAATATTTAAAAAAAATCATGATCTTTCTAAAAATCCCTTTATAGATGTATGTTTTTGCACTGAAATCCTATTCAGGATATATTCCAGATGGTCTATTTAAAAAAAAACATGCATGTCTTTCTTCCTCTGGAATGTGTTTAAAATAACTATTGTATTAAAGACATCCACTGCTGCTGCTGGTGTTATTGATTTTGTGTTTAAATCTTTTATAATAATATGGAAATGGAATATTGAAATAAAATGTTATCATAATCATTGTGGCTACATTTAATGAAGATTTATTTATTTGAAAGGAAATTATTTGTAAATTTTAAAATAACTTAAATATTTCAATGCTGAAATTTAAGAAGAAAATAATATTATTAATTAGCGCGCGATTCTTAACCCTTAGTTACTCGCGCTCACTTTTGAGACGTAACTACTCGCGCTGGGTGTAATACACCCGGTGTTTTAACCTGTGGAAATATCACTTAAAACAAAATAATTTTTGAACATTTTTGTATGATGCCATTATTTTATTAACAATAAAGATATTTTAATCGAAAATGAGTAATATTTATATTTTAAAATATTTTTAAAACTAAAATGCTAATTTAAGCACCAAATCAATTTTTTTTTTAATTTGGGATACAATTTTCAAAATATTTACATACATTGCCTACACATTATAATAGAATGTTCTTTACAGACATTTTTTGGCACTTCTGGGATAGTGTTTTGGTCTTACGATCTTTTTTATAAGAACAAAGATGGATCTTTTCTGGGCCTTTGAAAGAGGTTCAGGGATGTCTTCTTCCTACATTATAAAACGATTAGAGATAAAATTTTCAGTTATATTTTGACATAAAACTTACCATAGTTTCTGGTGACTGACCAGCATGTTTCCGGACAATACTTTGAAGTGGTTTCAAAAAGGATTTGGTAGTAGACCTGATATGATGATACTCTGTTACCTGATAGAGCTTTTAGGAAATCCTTCTTCTTTTGTAAATGTTTGGGGTTGTTTCCCACCAAAAAGAAGTTTGTAATTAACTCCAGAAATATTTAAAAGTTCAAAAAATATACACAGGGGCCTTCTTTTGGTACGTCGTCCCACGGAATAGAGTGACGCCTTTTGATCGAATAGGTCCACCCCTCATTTTGTCATGTTGTAAAAAGTAATCATTTCTGGCTTCTTCTTTTCATTTGTCTCTTCATCAATTGTTGCTTTCGAGTGCATTGTAGATAAAAGAATGACACTTTTGCCCCTTTTAGGAACATATGATACAAGGCGGACATTTTTTGAAAACCAAAAATTTAGCTAAACACTTGTTGTGGCGATTTGGCATAAATTCAGGTGGCATTTCTTTTTTGTTCTTTTTGAGTGTTCCTGCTAAGGTCAATTTATGGTCATTCAAAAGAGTTACTGCAAGAGGATAGCTGGTATACCTGTTGTCAGTAGTTATGTTTTGACCCGGAAATTGGAAGTACAAGAGAGTCTTTCAACTACATTGTTGGGAGAGTTACTTATTTGATAAGGGCCTTCAGGTTGCTTTCCAGCGTATATTTCAAGATTCACCACATAGCTTGTGCGGGAACAACATAACACATAAGTCTTCATGCCATATTTTACGGGTTTATTGGAAAGGTACTTCTTGAAACTACATCGGCCTTTGAATGGAATAATCTTTTCATCTACTGTCAAATATTCTCCAGGATGTGATACATAGTTTTGCAGTTTGTAACGAATTCTTCAAATATTTCTCTAATTGGTGCTAATTTGTCAATTTTCCCCCTTATTTCACGTATGGGCAAATCATCGAAACGCAAACACCTGAGTAAAAAGAAAAATCGCTCGCGATTCATTACAGACCGGAAAAATTTGAATCCGGTTCCATCATCTGCCCATATTTCTTGAAAGGAAAGATGGCAGGCGTTTTTTGTCCCAGAAAGTAACAAAAGTCCAATGAGAGCCCAAATTTCTACAACATTAGTATCTTTTGTGTGAGCAATAGTTACCCAGAATTTTTTTTTTTTTTTTTAAGTATCTTTTGTATCCCTTTCTTGAGAAAAATTTCCTCGAATCCTTGAGATATATTGATTGGTGTTACATACTATTTTTTCAACTATTTTATTTGTGATAAATTTTCTGTAAGCTCCAACAGCTCTTGTGATGTTCTTTCCATCTCTTTTCAGTCCAGGAAGGTGAGAAATTATGTTGTACGAGCGAATTCTTACCTTTGTACTTTTCCATTCACTGGGGTTCCACAGCGTTGTCTGGTCTCTCCCCACATAGAAACTGGAAGTTGAAGATGGACAAAATTTTTTGTTTTCAGATTCCAACTCAGATTCAGAATCATAGTAGCTATATATTTCGGTATTTTCATCAGAAGATATATCCGATGTGCCAACAACAACTACATTTTGGATTCAGAATTAGAGAGAGGTGAGGCATCCATGAAATATTTTTAAAATATTAAGAGCAAAGGATAGTTTTTGGCGAGCTAGGAATAAAGAGCAAACAAAGAATATATGTACAAAGCCAAAGGAAATACATCTGGATGAATCTGAAACCTAAAAATTATAGGCGAACTGTCACTCACGGCCTGCCAAAAGTGTTGCCGCCATCGTAATAACTTTTTAGCGGTAAAGTTGTATGTGAAAAAACATTCAACTGTCGAAATTCAAATTTCAAAATGATCGAACTATCGGAACTGTCGTATTATCGTTACTGTTAAATTACGGTTTGTTATTTGATAGGCCGGAGGTCGGGACATCAGAATATGATCGAATTTGCGTGTGTCGAATTAACAAGGTTATATTGTACACTGCATTTGTTGTATAGAGAATACAGTAAATACCCCAAAATTTTGAAATGGAGCCTTCTTCAATATAGTTAAACCTGTCTATAGCGCCCCCTCTTGGGACTCGCCAAAATAATGTGCTGTAGAGAGGGGGTGCTATAGACAGGTCACTTTTAATGTAAATCTCGCATCGTACTACGTATTTAAAATCGAGCGCTATAGAGAGGAAGGCGCTATTTAGAGGGGGCGCTATAGACAGGTTTAACTGTATATGAAACCATCTATATGATGAAAAATAAGCTGCCAACAATGACATAGAGAGAGAAAAATCAAATTAAAACTCTGTAAACTCCCTGAGCACCTACTGTGATGGAGCTTCAAAACCTGGAGGTTCAAGAGACCTCCTTCCATTTATATCCTTAGGTCAAAACTGTCTAGTGGGCAGTAGTCTTACATGGGCAGTGTTGGTCTAGGTCTGGGGTCGGCATCTTTTGAGTCGGAAGAGTCAAAAATTACAATTTACAAAATTTCAAAGTTTTTAAAGAGCCACACATTTTTTTCTTGCCAACAATAAATAGTACTTGCATAAATAAAGTTTTTAATAAAAAAAAACTAATCTATTTATTCACATAAGAAAAAATATCATTTATTCATATATAGTATCATATTTGGAAAAATAAAATAAAATATGTATTTTAAAAATATAATACTTAGTATGTTACCTACCTTTACTTCGTTTTTTATATTGACATTATATGTATAGTTAAACCCCTCTATAGTGAACCCCAATGGGACAGAGCTTTTGGTTCACTATAGCCACGGTTTGACCTTTTTTTTTTTACTTTTCTAAATTTTCAGACTGTATAATTAAAAAACAGCCATGCAAACATGAAAAGGCAGCCACTTAATAATGGTCACTTTGTTTTAATTCCCTAAATTGACCTATTTCTTTACAGTAATGCTGAATATCAAAAGTCCTTTGTTAATAGGTTCTTCTTATTATTAGCATACATGTTTATATATAAACCTCTGTATTATTTTAAAATTTAGCCCAATCCCCTAGGCAAAACATTATTAATTATATATTTAAAAGGTATAAGAGTATTTTAGAACATCTTTCCCGAAAAATGAAAAAATGTCTCTAATACCTTGTTGTTTGAAAGTGAAAAGTGAAATTTGAAAATCAGAATTGTCTTATAATATGGTTATTTCCATCAAAGGAATAAAGCTCTGTGTATTCTGAATCAATTGAGGATGAATCAAAAGGATCCCATTCAGAAAAATCGGACGCGAAACATGTTGATACGATAGCGCGATCGGTAAAATTGCGAATAAAAAAACGCCAATTTGCAAACACAAAATCGGTGGTAAAACGGCCGGCCAGGGGGAATATCCACGAACCCTGAATGATTCATATACCTAACAAGAATTCCATTCTAAAAATAGAACTGTAGTGGTAGTTTTTGAGAATTTATAAGTCCATTTGTTTGTGGCTCATGAGACACGGGAAACTTGGGGGAACTGTTTTTTTTTTTTCTTTCTTCTTCTTCCAATTCCAGTTTCCACATATTCTTCTGAAGTGTATATTAAATTTTGTTTTTAACCTGCTATTCAAACCATTTCTGGCTTTAAAATTATTTGGAATTATTTTTTAGCCTAGGTTAAACTTGATATAGAACGCTTCTAAAAGGGCATGCCGCCACTGTTTTGTTTTTGTTTTTTTAGAACGCCACTCTTTGTTTCTTTTCTTTATTTTGAAAGCCATTTGTATTTTCTTCTATTTCAAAATTGTCGAATGCAAGGATATTCTATTAAATAAAAGTATAATGTATAAAAATTTATACAACATACAAAAATAGAATGGAAATGAAAACAAACAATGCCGCTAATTTTTTGTTTTGAAATTGCGATCCGTGACCTGAAACAAGCTCAAAATTTTGTTGTTTTGAATTTTTTTAAATCACAATTTTAAGTTCGTTATAAGCATAGTATTTTTAATAGATTTCATCATTTTGGGACCGAAAATAGGTTCGTTATAGGGGTAGTTCGTTATTTTAAAAATCGCAAAGTTCGTTATAACGATGGTATTTTCAATGGAATGGAATTGGGATTCTCCGTGGGTCCGTTATAAGGGAAGGTTTGCTATATCCAGGGTTCGTATTAGAGGGGTTTTACTGTATGTACATACAAAACTTTGAGAAGATAATTCGCTTCTCACTCTTTTACTTTTACTTGAAACACGCAACAAACTATAGGTCACAGCCAAAGCACTGGTGAAGACGCTAAATTGTCTTGCGTAGAGAGCAAATTAAATCCTACGTAGAAACATTCGACGACAACGTCATTCGAGAGCATTTTTATAAAATAAATAATATTTGTGTATGGAACTATATAAAAAGCCGCAGCTTCACATCCAAAGAGCTGTATGTGGCTCGTGAGCCGCAGTTTTCCGACCCCTGGCCTAGGTGCTAAAACAATGTGCTGCTTTATGGACAAGAGATCAGATGGAAGAGTTGACTCTGAACAAGGAACAACAATGTCTCGAGTGTAGCAGTAGAGGGGAGAGAAGATCCAAAACTATTTGTGCTGGATATAAAGTGCTTTTGAATGGAGTATGCATAGTGAATTCCCATTATATAAATTAAGATATACAGTATAACCTTGTTAATTCGACACACCCAAATTCGACACTCAGCGATAATTCGACCATGTTCTGATGTCCCGACCTCCGGCCTATCAAATAACAAACCGTAATTCGACATATCAATAATACGACACTTCCGATAGTTCGACCATTTTAAAATTCGAATTTCGACAGTTGAATGTTTTTTACTTACAACTTTCCACTAAAAAGGTATTACGGCGGCGATCGGCGGGCGCCGATAGGATCGCGCGCGCGCACTTTTGGTTCCTGGTTAGTTTAAGTTTCACTTTGCAGTGCCGTTGCGCCATGTCGCGAATGTTATTGTTTTTTTTTTGTTTGTTTTTTTTTTTTACGCTGGGATTTAGGCTTCGTGCGCTAATTAACAATAATATTTTATTTTTAAATTTCTCTCTCTCAGCATCAAAATATTTTAGTTATTTAAAAATTGACAAATAATTTCCTTTTAAATAAATAAATCTTTATAAAATGTAGCTAAAATGATTATGATAACATTTTATTTCAATATTCCATTTCTGTGTTATTATAAAAGATTTAAACACAAAATCAATAATACCTGCAGCAGCAGTGGATGACTTTAATACATTAAAATTTATTTATTAAAAGACATTTCAGAGGAAAAAAGGCATGCATGTTTTTTCAAAATGACCATCTGGAATACATCCTGAATAGGATTTCAGTGCAAAAACAGACATCTATAAAGGATTTGTTTTAAAAGATCTTCATGATTATTTTAAAGTAATATTTTAAAATTTTCTTTTTATTTACCATATTTATTTCCTTTCAACTGCTATATTTTTCAATTAGAATAAAATATTATTTAATATATTATATTTAATATTGTGACAAAGAAATATTTTATTATTTAATTTAATATTATTCAATGAAAATATATTCTACAGATTATAAAAATATATATTAATCTGTATTTGTGAAATCATCTTTAAAATATTTCTTTGCTTGCTGGCTTAAGATTCTCTAGCTGTAAATAGTTTTTGGGCTGACCTGTTAATAATTGTCGACTCGTCGCTGTGACGTCATCAATAAATACTTTTACATCTTAGGATATTTCAAGGCTTGATTCTACGCTACAACTGGTGGAGAGACTGGACCGATACCCATTAAGAAATAAAAGAAAAATTGATTCTGTTGAACCAGAAGAAACTTCTATGAATGTAAAGAAGGAAGGTACTCAGGTAAGCAACTGCGTTGTTCAACATTTGCCAAGGAACCCTTCCATTTTCTCCGGGGAGGATGGTGAAGATCTCCAAAAATGGTTAAAAGGGTATGCACGTGTGGCAAGGTACAACCATTGGGACGAAACCCTTTGTCTTACTAAAGTCTATTTTTATCTGTCTGGAACTGCTCTAAAATGGTTTGAGAACAACGAAGAAAGCATACAGACTTGGAAGGAATTCACATCTCAATTAGAGAATGTGTTCGGAAAAAAAGAAAATTCAAAATTGCAAGCGGAGAAGAAACTTAAAACACGGGCACAATTAAAAGGTGAAAGTACCGAATGCTACATCCAGGATCTCCTGTGCTTGTGCAAAGAGGTTGATCCTCAAATGAGCGAGGAAGATAAAATCTCCCACCTCATGAAGGGGATAGCTGAGGAGCTTTATCAAGCACTCCTACCGAGGGATGTACAGAGCACCGAGCAATTCATTACAGAATGTCGCCGTGTCAAAGCGCTCCGTTGTAGGCGAGTTACCCCAACCAGGTACGAGCGCCTACCAAATGTAGCCTCTCTCTGTGACCAGGATGACGGAGAAGATCTGTCATCTTTGATTAGGCAAATTGTTCGTGAGGAGGTACAGCGGGTATTAGGCTCTCCTCGGGAGGAACCAAAAAATGCTACGATCGAAGAAATTGTAAAGGAGGAGATTGGAAGAACCCTGGCGCCAATCTCAAAGTCTAGGAGAAGTCCCCCTCATAAGGAAAGACCCTGACAGTTTTTAAATACTAGATATGAGGCCGAAACGATAAGACCACACCCTGAACCTCTATACCCAAAACAAGGAGGAAGACGCGACACCAATGATTGGCGTACAACTGAGGGAAGGCCAATCTGTTTCTACTGCGGACGCCCAGGTCACGTCGTCCGCTATTGCCGTGACAGGAAGAGACACAATGAGGAAAGGAGAAATGACTATTTCCAAAGAAAGCAAGACGCAATGGTATTCTACAACTTTCGAGCCGAATCTCAGGACCCCAATGACGAATCATCGAGGAAAAATGACTTGCTGACCACAGTGGAAATAAAAAACTACATTGACGTAAACATAGACCTACCAAGCCCTCATGAAGAAGATATCTCAACTGAAAGAAGACATCCACCGCAGTCACCTGAAAATATCCCTGGCCATAGTACTAGTTCTTAAGACTGACGACGTAAGTCTCCTGCTGAGCATCGGGTCGATGCTCTCTATAGGAGGAGGCTATGTGACAAAGAAATATTTTATTATTTAATTTAATATTATTCAATGAAAATATATTCTACAGATTATAAAAATATATATTAATCTGTATTTGTGAAATCATCTTTAAAATATTTCTTTGCTTGCTGGCTTAAGATTCTCTAGCTGTAAATAGTTTTTGGGCTGACCTGTTAATAATTGTCGACTCGTCGCTGTGACGTCATCAATAAATACTTTTACATCTTAGGATATTTCAAGGCTTGATTTCTACGTTACAATATTTTAATGTCTGTAGAGTTAATATTTGATTATATTACTGAAAAGAAACATTACCAGTAAATTTATTTGTTACAATTATTTATGTTTCTAAAATATGTATTAATGCCATTTTGTCACTGATACTAAAAGTTAATCATGAAAATAAAATAAAAACACAATGGTTTCAATTAATATCATTAATTTATATTACATGGCTATTATAAAAAAAATATTATTTTAGCGAGTTAGATGATTACCTAATCATCTAACCTTAATTCAACACTTCCTTTAATTCAACCGAAAGCTCTGATCCCTTGGGGTGTTGAATTAAAGAGGTTCGACTGTACACAAATCTTTGTACATAATTATTTTATCTAAGTGAACCTTTTTTTGCTGTTTAAATTTATATTATCTATTGATTTGTAAAAATATTTTATATAAATGTATTAAATACATTTATAGAAAATACAAACATTTTGGCTATTTTGAAGATCAATGCCTGAGTGTATTAAAATTATAATGATCTATAATTTATTGGAGTAGTAAGAAAACAAGTACAACAGGGCAGAGAAAATGATGGGCAGACCAAAGATGACAGTTGATGTCATCGCACCACACTTGTGGTGGCACTTATACAGTTAGAGGGCAACAAATCCAAATAAGTACATTATTGTTAGTATTATAATCCCTTCAGCACGTATAATTTCAAAACGTTATTTTTCACATACATATTTTCTCTCTCTCTCTTTTGGCCGTGCGGCGCGCGAGCTCCGCGTTTTTCAATCAGGAGATGGAAAACTTCAAGTTTTCCAACCCATATGCAGTACTGGCGGTGAGCCAGGATAAAGATCTACATGACGGTATGATTCCCATCGAGGTAGCTGAAATGGAAGTCGATTTATCGACGATAAAAGATTCGACGAAAAATTGTTTGAATTCAGGTGTGAGCGACGGACAGGCAAATTCGCTCGTGAAAAACGGCGGAGCAAGTTGAGGCCGCGGAAAAGGACAATAACACCGAACCTTTCCAATCTGCACAGCGGAAAAAAAGGATAGGTTTGAGTCTAAAAGTCAGCAGGCCCAGATTGTGAGGCCGGACGCTAGCTCTCCAAAACCATCTGGACAACTTCGAAGGATCACAAAGGAGTCCGTGACCCTCGTCAGGAACACCAGACAGCAGCAGGCGCTGAACAAAGCTAGATCAGCAGCAGCATCGTTCGACCAATGCTGCTATGTCGAATGGTGCGCGGACTTCCATCCCGTGCACTACATGAAGGCCTTGGAGGAGTTGCTGGGGAAGGAATCCATCTACCAGCTGATGAAGATGTCCGGCCATGTTATGGTCGGACTGGCCAGCATTGAGAAGGCGGAGCGCCTGGTGGAGAATGGACTCACCATCAACAACACCTTCCTCAGGGCATTCCTGTACAGAATGAAGGCGGAGAAGATCATCCTCGGGAACCTGCCCATCGCAGTGAAGGAGGAGGACATCATCGAGGCCCTGCGACCTTACTGCCGGGTTGTCTCCCTGGCCTATGAAGTGGAGTCCTGTAACGGCTACACCTGGACCACCGGCAACAGGGAGGCCTTCGTCCTCCTGAATGAAGGACGCAAACTCCACCAGCTCCCTGCCAAACTGGTGATCATCTCCAAAGGAGTGTCCACACCCGCCTCCATCACCTACGGTGTTAGGTGTAGTAGATGTCACCGCCAGGGACATCGGCGAGCCACCTGCCCCCAGGGTACCCGAAGTGGACCGGTGTTGACACTTTCACCCTCCCAGCCCACCCCTTCAACAAATCCGCCCTCACTACACCACCTGCGGAACTGTCTGCACCCTTCAAGCAGACCCCTCAACATCCTCCAGCCCTGCCGCGCCTGCGTCCGTGGTGAACTTCCCTGTCCGTCCCTACGAGACTCCAGCCCCCGAGCTTCCTGCTCCGGCGCCGAGCACCAGCCAGTTGCCGTCACGACCAGAGCCCTCCTTGACCAACACTGAGCCATCAGTGGCTCCTGAAGAGGAGAACCAAGACATGACTGATCAGGTAGAGAATATTTTCATAGAGCTAAACGCTGACTCTATTTTGGCCTCTCTCTATGATGAGGTTGATGATGATGAAATACTGGCTGCGGTTCTATGCCGCCCTGACAGAGAAACACTCCCCAAAGAACTCTCGCCTGTAAACAGGAAAATTCTGTACGAATTCCTTGGCGATGCAATTGAGCACGTTGGGGACAAAAATCCCTCTATAAGCACAGGCCTTTCCGAACTCAGGGCGGCCTTGAACATTTGACATTGTTCAGACGTCCCTTCAGAGAAGGCTCATGTCTGATGTAAATATATATATACATTATTTTTTTATTTATTCTGTATTAAAACTTATTTTGCACTATATAATATTATATGGACATTGAAATAAAGTAGTTTCAATCTCAATCTCTCTCTTTCTTTCTCAATATCATATGTATTTAAACTATATAAATAATAATTTGTATTGTCTATGTGTCTATAACGCCCCCTCTTGGGACTCACCAAAATAGGGTGCTATAGAGAGGGGGTGCTATAGACAGGTCAAGCTATTTAGAGGGACGCTATAGACAGGTTTAACTGTATATAAAATAGTATGTCATTATTTTATTGACATGATACTCCTGTTGAAGGACTGACAAGTCCGAAAGCTTGAAAATAAAAAGTTGCACAAGAAACTTAGCCCTGGAAGCTTTATTTATTTTATAATATTATAATTAAAAGAATCTGCTATGGGAAACTGATTTAGAATTCTAGCGTCAATAACATCTTTTGTATTTGCGACAGGAACTCAATAGATCAAATATTAACCTCACTCAATAACTACCATAGTGACATGTCCTTTACCATTGAAAAACCACATAACCAGGTTATTCCGTTCCTAGACACTTTAATAATCCAAATCCCTACCAGTTGCCACACCACTGTGTTTTACAAAAATGATTTCCTTCCCAACTACACACATTACCCATCCTGTAGTCCTCTTTCCCTCAAAATAAGAATCATAAGCACATATTCAGCATCGAAGCCCATATAAACCCACTGTTCTCTTTCATTCTTCAATAGAAAAGCTTAATATAACCAAAAATCTTAATTCTGCCGGCAATCTGACATCCTTCGGCAAGAAGTCTTCTTGTAGACCTATCAAGTTGTAAAACGACACTTGACAAGTTTTACTGCAAATGTTTCTTTTGATTTTTTCTTTTGAATGTTTCAATTCATCCTTTCAAAAAATCAAAAGAAACATTTGCGGTAAAACTTGTTAAGTGTCGTTTTGAATTCATAAGCCGCATTATATTGTATTATAAACTATCAAGTTGTATTATCCCCCACTTGTCTAAATCCACTGCCATAGCACAAATATTTTTAAAAACATGGTGTTATATACTCAATACCATGTCTGCAGTGTGAAGATCTAGGAGAGACAGGGAGAGAATCAGGATGGCTGAGTACAAAAGATGTCAAGAGAAATATAGATCTTCCCAACATATATAATTCCAGAATCTCCTACCTATATAGATAATTTCTATCTTCCCAAAATCATTCATATCCTTGAACAGCCATTAATGTATATTTAATTAAAAAGGCATATATTGGATCAAAATATCATTTATTTCACCAATATTTCAGTTGGCGTTCAGCCAATGGATTGCTCTATTCTCAAAATTAATATTCATTTGGTGTCTTTGATATCATTATAATTTGTATCCTTCATTTAATTACACACAGTCTCAAAAGTGCATTAGCATTAACTAGTAATGAATAGTTTTTGATTTTATAGCATAATGTTTATTATTTTCTGACTATATCCATCTCTCACATTCCCTACTTCTTTGTATATATATGGATTTAATTTTCAAGTTTTAGTGTCGTAATTATACCTGTTGAAGGGCTGTTATGCTCGAAAGCATGTATTGTCGTGGTATAGAAACTCTTCCCTTAGCAGATTGTCATTTATTTCGAAGTACAATATTATCTGTAACCCTTGTATATACTTGTATAAAATAACTGCTAGGATAGGTGGCTATGAAAAGTAAATATTTATATTTGAAATACCTTCAATTATATGCGATTGTTATATCATATACTTTTGTAGCTTTTAAAAGTTTTTCATCTCCTTTTCATACTTTTATATAAATATAGGATTCAAATAATTATATATTTATAAGGGCGGGGAAAGGAATTCTGTGAATATTGATTCATCTAAAATATATTATTTCAAATTCTTACCTCTATTTTATTTATTTTCAGTTTTAAAAGAACGTAAATTTAAAACAAAAAAGCATTTTTCACCCAAACCAGAAACAAATAACGCGGGAATAAACATTGTGTACGAAAATTGCTCCATATTATTTTTATTGACTTAACATATTTTGAAAGTCCTCGAAATAAATATTTATATTTTTTAAAGCTTTTATTTGAAGACGCTAAAAATAAAAAAATAAAATATTTTATCTTCTGTCATTTAGCAATTATAAGTATATGATTGAACATAAAAGCGGCGGGTAACGATCATCATGAATTTCGAACCTAATGTGATTCAAAATGTAACAACTGATTAGCGCTTTTTATAAGTGTTCACTAAATTTTTACCTTTTATCTAAACATGATCGTCCCCCGCCGCTTTTATTTTCATTCATATACATCTAATTTCTCAATGACAGAAGATAAAAATATTTTATATTTTCCTTTTTAGTGCATTTAAAAAAGCTTTTATTTAAAAGCACTAAAAAGGAAAAAACTGGTCTACACTGAAAAAAATGTTTTTGATAATGCATCAGTTTCTGACTTAATTTGTGGTGCTGATCACGAATATAAAGTTATTTTTTATGTATCTCATCAATTTTTAGAGATATAACATATGTTAAAATCGGGATGATTATATATATATTGTAAAACTACACTTGAAGTTTCACCGAATGAGTTTCTTTTCTACGAAAAATCGAAATTTTATTTCAAAGTGAAATATCGACTATTTCTATCCTTTTTGGATGAGGTATGAAAGAGTGAATTATGAAGAGTAATGATGAATGGAAAAATAAAAGTGTCCAGGAATGGGAATCGAACTCCCTTACCGGCAGATGCCATGTCCACTAGGCTACCCTGGACGTATTTTATCCGTTTGATGCCCGGTAAGCGGAACATTGTGGGTTCGATTCCCATCCCTGGACACTTTTATTTTTCCGTTCATCATTACTCTTCATAATTCACTCTTTCATACCTCATCCAAAAAGGATAGAAATAGTCGATATTTCACCTTGAAATAAAATTTCGATTTTTCGTAGAAAAGAACTCATGCGGTGAAACTTCAAGTGTCGTTTTACAATCACAGGCCGCAGTGTATTATATTATATATTTTTTTACTTTGTTGTATCTTTAAAAAAACTATTTCCAGATCTCTACATGTCCAAATATTCGGGCGCCAGTGGCTGCAGAAAATCAGACCACAAATTTACTCATCTATGGCACATGTAGAGACCTAAAGCTGTGCCTGCTAGCAATAAATGTTGATGGGGAAATTAACCAATCCTTTTTGGTTAAACATATTTTATTTTTAGACCAATAAAACTATTTTCCAATATACATCAAGAGTTATTTAATAACAAAGAAAAAATGCTTAATAGAATCACGCACATATATAAGATTTTTAAAAATATTTTTAAAAAACTATGTTAGGTTATTCAGTGATTGAATATATCATCATCACAAATTAATGTTTTGGTTCAAGTAGGATATGTAAAATAACATATTACAACAGAGGCGAGTCAATAAAGTTACGTCTTCATGATAGGTTAGTGATTCATTGTTTTGTACAAGACACTAACAAATCAAATATGGTGTCAGAAAAGTGATTTGAAAACAAACGAAAAAAAATATCGCGGTAAGTTCAATTTTACGTTATATATATAAGACTAATAAAATAATAAATAAGCCTTATCGTATATTAAATAGACAAAAGATATGTATTTACAAATACCGCCACCTGAACCGGTTAATTTCAGAGGAAATATAGAAGAAAACTGGAGATATTTCAAATCGCATTGGAGTAACTTTTCAATAGCAACAGGGTTGGACAATAAAGAAGACAAATTAAAAGTTGCAACCTTATTGTCTATTATAGGCAAAGAAGCTTATAATATATTTGAACATCTCGATCTTTCAGATGAACAAAGAAATAACTCAGATGAGATAATAAATGCATTGACTCAGCATTTTACACCAAAAATTAACATTATTTATGAAAGATCAATTTTCAACCAAACAAATCAAGAAACAAATGAAAGTATTGAACAATATATATGTAGATTAAGAAAATTGTCTTCCACATGCAATTATGGTGCAATGACTGAAGAAATGATCAGGGATAGGTTAGTTTTGGGAATAATTGACAAGCAAACCAAAAGACAGCTGATCAGTGATCCTCAACTAACATTGCAAAAAGCTATTGATGTGTGTAAGGCTAATGAAAGCGCTAACAAACAAATTGAAAACTTAACTAAAAACACTCAAGAGGAGGTGAACAAATTGAATATAAGAAAGAAAACAGTCAATCAGAATAAAATGAAAAAGAACATTCCTTGTAGATATTGTGCAACATTCCATGAGCACAATAGACAAAAATGCCCTGCATGGAATCAAACCTGCAGAAAGTGTTGGGGCACGTTTTTTGTAACCAGACCCCAACAGAAGGCGTATGTATAATCAAATCAAATGGATACATGGCTTCCCTCCCACATAGACTTACAGACCATCTTTTTGCCCAGAAACCTAGACAATTGATGACACCAGACTTCCATGCCGAAAGCTGATGCCTGGTGAAGGAAACACCAGTGACATCCAGGGACATCCGCGCTGGAAGCTGTTGTTCCATATGTACATATATTCCCCTCACCAAAAATTTAGGTAAAGGTGACCAGAAAAAAAAAATGGAGAAGGAAGATCTCTAAAGGACTGAACCTTATAAAATATCCTTCCCGAGAAAGGAAAGCATTATATTACAGTTCAAGTGAAAAGGGGCCTGTGTCGATTTTTAGCTAAGACGGAGGGGGGCGATATATATATACCGTCCCGAGAAAAAGGGAGGATGGTATTTCAATCCATGTGGAAGGGGGGGGCCTGGGGTCTGAAATTTTACACTATCGCCGTAGCTGTTTCTCTCTTTAGATTTTTTTGTTTTGGTAATACTATATGTTCTATTTTGATGGGAGAGGCCTGGGGCGTCTATGAAATTGATACTGGAGCCGTTGGCCATTTTGATTGGTGTTTCTTTCGGCGAATGAAAATGCCAGCCAATAGAAACTTTGGCTCGGCAGCGAATGGAAACGGGGAGAGACATGAATAAAAGAGGGTTTCTTGGCCAAAAGGCAGATTCGATCGGAGTCGCTCAGTGAGAGGACAGTCTTCAGACGGGAGATCAGACCTTTGCCTGCACTTTCGAGAAAAAGGTAAGCCATTTGTCATTATGACTTAGCGCCCCCCCCTTTTTGTGTAGTAACCAACCTAGATTTCGCATGGGCCCTAAAGGGCTATAAAGTAACTTCAGGTCACCTCTATCTAAATTTTAATATGTAAATAGCATATCTCGTCAGTATAGACATGTTCCCAAATTTTAATTTATTTAAATAAATATCTAGAGAAAATTTCCTGTTTCCTCTCATACATATTTCATTCCTTTTGCTTTATGGTACTACACCCCACACCTTAATTTCACAAAGTGTACGAATTATAGAACAACCGACTCTGTTGAAATAGAGTTGTGTACTATATCTTTGCTGTGATATATTGACACAGCAACAGTTGCAAAATTACGACTTTATTAGGGCTACTTTGAGGCTAATTATCTGTCAGGTTTTAGTGATGTTTGTACTTTTATGTGTTTCAGTGCGTTATTCCATCTTTAGACCTTTGTCCTGACAATATTATATGCTCGATCCCTGCTTTAACTCAAACTCTTAATCAATTACAGAGTTTCCCCCGTTTTTTTTTTTCTCTTTATTTATCCTGTTTGCACAAATTGCATTACATGTGATGATGTAAAGACATATGTCGATAGTGTATCATTGACAGCTGTGCTTCTATTATACAACATTAAGGTCTTGCTGCGGGATATATTGTTGCAGCAGGTTGCGGCTTGGCAGACTCTTCAGCCTTGATTCTCTCCTGTGCTGGGTCTTGCATCTTACCAGAGCGTGTTTCAACCATCCTACAAATTTATAAAAGGGAATAATGAGATAAGTCTACTTCATGTAGCCACCAGAATGATTTATTTATTTTCTCACATCAAAGAGAGCAGTGAAGTCACAGTGTACCTAAATACAAATGATGATAATCTAAAAATAATCTGTTTTAAATAAATATCATAGAATATAAAAATAAATAAATATATAATTTAAATTTCAAATATATTAAAAATAATATAATAAATACGCCATTAATCATGATGTAACACTTCCCCCTCTCCAGAGGTCGTCACGTCCTCGTGAGTTACCTCATCAATTCTCTCAAAATAGGGTTTGAGTCTTGAGACATGGACAATCAATGGGTCTTGGCCAGGATTATCTTTCGGCTCAATTAAGTAATTTACGTTAGACAGCTTCTTTAATATTCGATATGGGCCAAAATATTTTCTCAATAGTTTTTCGCATTTTCCGATTTTCCTGACTGGTGTCCAAACTGCCACTAAATGTCCTGGTTCATAGATTTTCTCATTGTGTTTTTTGTCATAGTTTCTCTTCATTCTTTCCTGAGTCTTCTCTGTGTTGTTAATGACTACCTGTCTCGTCCTTGCTATTTTATCTAAGTAGTTTTCTATATATTCGTCGTAATCGTCCATGTTACTGTCCGTTGGGATATTCTCGTCGTCTAAGAGGGACATGGGTTCCCTTCCAAACAACAGGAAAAATGGAGAGTAGCCTGTGGTTTCTTGAATCGTGGTATTATACGCGTGGGTGATAAAAGGGAGGATTTCATCCCAGTTCTTTTGGTCTGTGTTCACATACATGCTGATCATATTGATTAAAGTTCTATTTAGCCGTTCCGTTAGTCCGTTAGTCTGGGGGTGGTAGCTCGTTGTGAAGCAGTGTTTCACTTTGCACATTTTCATTACCTCCTTCATCAAATTGCTAGTGAATTGTGAACCTCTATCGCTAATAAGAAATCTTGGGGCCCCGTGACGTAAAATAATATGTTCGATTAAAAATGTAGAGACTTCTTTCACGGTTGCTTCTGATACTGCCTTTGTTTCAGCATACTTGGTATAATAATCAGTCAACACAATTATCCACTTCCTTCTTCTTTTCGTTGATGGCAAGGGGCCAACAAAGTCAATTCCGATTCTTTCAAAAGGGTAGTTAGCTGGGGGAATAGGTTGTAGAAGTCCAGAAGGCAAGTGATTTGAACCTTTCCGACTTTGGCAAAGATGGCACGTCTTTACAAATTCTGAAACATCTTTCAACATGGAAGGCCAATAGTATTTATTCTTCAATCGGTAAGTGGTTCTGGCGACGCCCAGATGGCCATTCAGCATATGGTTGTGGTATTCACTCATGACTTCCTTCCTTCTCTTCTTTGGCACTACCAGCAACCATGCCCTACCTTCAGGATTTGGATTTTTCTTGTAGAGACACCCATTTTCTTCTTTGAAGTTCTGTGTAATTGAACGCTTGTTTCCACTAAGGTTCTCCTTAATATTCTCAATAAAATCATCCTTTTCGTCTATTATTTGATTCAGAAATAGTCTTTCATAATCTTCGTCCCATTCGTTTTCAGGTAAGGGTCCTCTAGATAGACCATCAGCGTCCAGATGTTTTTTACCCGATTTATGTATGATTTCGAAATTATATTCCTGAATCTTCAGTGCCCATCGTGCTAATCGGCCGGTCGGATCTTTCAGATTCTTAAGCTAGCATAGCGCGTGATGATCAGTTACGATTTTGAAGTGCCTTCCATATAGGTAGGGTCGTAACTTGGACATTGACCACACAACAGCTAGACATTCTTTTTCGGTAGTCGAATAATTTTGCTCAGGTTTGCTCAGTGTTCGACTTAAATATGAGATAACTTTTTCTTTATCGCCGAACTTTTGGACTAATGTTGCACCCAGGCTGATGTTAGATGCGTCGGTATGAATGTAAGTAATTGCATTCGGGTCAAAGTGCCCTAAGATTGGAGGATTTATCAATGCTACTTTAAGGGTTTGAAATGCTTTTTCTTGATTTTCTGTCCAGGTAAAAGGTACATTCTTTTTTATAAGACTGGTTAATGGATCGGCAATTTTTGAAAAACCTTTGATAAATTTTCTATAATATGAGCACATTCCTAAAAATGATTGAACTTCTTTTATCTTTTTGGGCCGAGGAAAATCTCTAATAGCCTTGATATTATGCTCCGCTGGTTTTATACCATGTTGATTAGTTATATGGCCAAGAATCTCCAGTTCTTCGAAAGCAAATTGGCATTTTTTGTTGTTCAATTTTAAATTAGCCTCGCGAAAACATTTTAAAACAGCTTCTATTCTTTTGAGATGTGTTGAAAAATCCGAGCTATAAATGATTACGTCATCTAGATAACATAAGCAAATTTGCCATCTAAGATTACCAAGCATATTTTCCATGTTCCTCTCAAATGTAGCAGGGGCATTGCATAGACCAAAGGGCATTACGTTGAACTCATATAGGCCATGTGCTGTAGTGAAGGCTGTCTTTTCTTTATCTTTCTCCTCAACCTCTACTTGCCAATATCCTGATTTAAGGTCAATTGCTGAAAAGTATTTGGATCCTTGAAGTGTATCCAATACTTCATCAATTCTGGGAATTGGTAAACATCCTTCACTGTTACATCATTCAATTTTCTGTAGTCAACGCAAAATCTGTACTTACCATCTCGCTTCTTGACCAAGATTACAGGGAAGGACCATGGACTCGAGGATGGTCTAATTATGCCGTCTCTGAGCATTTCATCAATTTGTTCTTTTATGATTTCTCGCTCTTTCGCGCTCACCCTATACGGCTTGTGTTTGATCGGTTTCGCGCCTTCTGTATCGATCCGATGTTTCGCTAAGTTGGATCTTCCTAATCCCGACGAAAACAAATCCTCGTACCTTTCCAAAACTTGTTTCAATTGCTCCTTTTCCGTATATGCTAAATTTTCGTTTATCTGAAATTGGGGTTCTTCATGCTCTTTTTGTTCACTTTCTTCCATAAGATTCACTTCGGCTGGCTGGCTTCCAAAGCACAATGTTTGGTTTTTTAATATTTTTAATGGTCGAGGGTAAGGGTTTGTTATCCAGATATATGTTTCCTTATTCACAACATTTATTAAGCTTCTCGCTAGTCGAAGTCCATTTGTTTGAAACATTTTATGGTTCTCCTCGATGATGTATTCGCCATCCTCTGCTTCTACAAATGCATTAATCAATTTAATAGAAAGTTCTGGTATAATGGCATCCTTTGCACTTTTTATTTTCTTCTGTTGATATTTGATTACGTCACGATTTTCTGTCAAGTCATATTGATTATTTCACGCTGACAATCAATTTTTGCGTTCATTTTCTTAAGAAAATCACGTCCAAGTATAAATATTCGCAAATGTGTTCTCATTATCACAAATTGATGTGTAATTGTTTTGTCATCAAATTTTATATTTAAAATAATATTTCCTACGATATCTAATTCTTTGCCATCGGGTCCGGAGCACATTTTATCAGGATTTATTATTTCAAGACCTGTGTTAAGAGCTGTACTAAGGTCGACCACTGAAAGATCGGCGCCTGTATCAATCAAAGCTTCGCAGATACCGATTCTATCCACGTTAATGTTCATTTTATATTTGGGGTCTAACTTTTTAATTCCATTTATGGTCGACTTGCTTTGATTGACGGACTCAGGCGCGATGTTTAGTTTAAATCTTCTAATGCAGCATATCTATTCCTTGTAGGGATACTCGAGTACGGGCTATTACTTACGTCAGAGTAGAGCAGAGGTCTCGACTTCTGAGTTCCATTATCCATTCGGATTTCTTCTTCGACCTTGTCTTGTGTAACTATGGGGTCCTCTTCCACAATTCTTACAAACCTGACTCTGCAATACCGCGCTACGTGTCCTGGCTTGTTACACTTGAAACATATTGGTCTCCCGTCTTCTGTCCTATTCCTATTTGAATTTGGATTCTTATTGTATGTTTTACTTGGGTAGACCGGTTTTGGCTCAGGATTGGGAGTGTAAGATCGTCTAGGGGCAGATACCTGGGGCAGAGGCTTGTTCTGGTAATACCTCGGAGTGGGGGGCCTGGGGCTTGGAGGTGTTCTGGTAGTACCTCGGAGCGGGGGCCTGGGGCTTGGAGGTGTTCTGATATGGTCTTCTGAACGACGTAGCATTCTTCCATTGCTCTTGATGATGGGGACGAGGAGAGCGTGGTCCATTATAAAGAGCTTTTGATTTTTCTGCACGTTCTTGGTAATTCTTTTCGAACAAATCCAGCTTTTTACAAATTTCTAGAAGTTCATTGGTATTTTTAGGAGGGTTTAGGTGAAGGGCAAAAGAGTATTCTTTCTTTAACCCTCCAATAACCCAGTTTATTTTAGTCTCTTCTTCCATTTGGGGGTCGACCTTGTTGCACAGTACAAGGATATCCTCTGCGAACCTGATTGCAGGTTCATTCCACTGTTGTATCCTGTTTAATCTCATCCTCATTTCTTCTTTGTTGGCGTCTGAGGCAAAATCCTCAATTAGGCGGCTCTTGAAATTTTCCCAGCTGGTGAAACTTACTTTGTGTAGGTTCAGCCAGGTTTTGGCGCTACCAATCATATTCATGGCAGCATAACGGGAGATAATGTAGTCTGCCCAATGGTACAGGAAGCCAATTTCTTCAAGAGATTCAATCCATGGGCGAGGGTCTTCTGTTCCATCATACTTGGGGATGTCGATGTTGGGATTCAGGACAACTGGGTCGGAACTAGCATCTCTACCAATTGTTGCAGCAGGTTGCGGCTTGGCAGACTCTTCAGCCTTGATTCTCTCCTGTGCTGGGTCTTGCATCTTACCAGAGCGTGTTTCAACCATCCTACAAATTTATAAAAGGGAATAATGAGATAAGTCTACTTCATGTAGCCACCAGAATGATTTATTTATTTTCTCACATCAAAGAGAGCAGTGAAGTCACAGTGTACCTAAATACAAATGATGATAATCTAAAAATAATCTGTTTTAAATAAATATCATAGAATATAAAAATAAATAAATATATAATTTAAATTTCAAATATATTAAAAATAATATAATAAATACGCCATTAATCATGATGTAACAATATACATGGGGTTGTTGGCCTAAATTGCTATATATATATATACTTAAGTAAGGAAACTTTAATAAGTCACATCGTGTATCCTCCCTTTTCATCTATCCAAACCGGGAACGCAACAATGTCGCCCGCCGCGGGGCTCGAATTTAGTATATGTTTCATCCCCTATACTTTAGAAATATATACCTAATGAAAAGCCATACTATTTTTAAGTATTGGTGAAGTAGTCCACGCATCCTGAGATTAACAGTCTATTATAAATCGTGAATTTTAATTTATGCTTTCCGTCTCACGGGCATTTTATCAGGCAATGAAAGTTATGTTGAGGCGGTGTATACCGCATCTCTCGCCGCTGTCTTTTACGATTCACATTGTTTGTGGCAAAACCTTAATATTATCATTGATTTCTGATATCAAAGTAAAACGTTTATGGGGATGAGTATCTTTTATTCTGGTCTTCTCAAGCTTTCGAGCTTGTCCGCCCTTCTACAGGAGAAACATATACAATATATCAAGAAAATATAACGTCGCCTGATGCTAAAACTATTATGATTCTATCTACATATATGTCATAATTTGTATATAATTGTATGCTCCCCGACCCACTATGCATGTACAATGTATGATTTTCAAAGATTTAATAAAGAACAAGGTAACTGGAGGAAAGAAAGTAACAAAAAGACATAGGAAGTAGATCTAGAAGAGAACATAATTATTAATAACGTCACAGTTAACCTTCTGACCCCGGGAACCCTGCGAGCTAAGTTTAAACCAATACTTCCTGGCAAAGCAGGACGTATCTAGTGACCGCAGAAGTTATAAATGTTAAGCTAACACCCAATATTTCCGGCAAAGACAGGACGTATTTGATAACGCGGAAGTAAATAAAGTCGAAATAGCACCCGACACTTCCTATCAGGCAGACCATATCTTTCACCAAAGAGAACCGCGGTCCAATTAGAAAGTCTCCCCTTAAGTAGGTCAACCAATAGGAAAACGGGGACGTTCCATTTTCGACCAATGGGAAGGAAGCCAACTCGTGGTGTTAAATCGAAAAGCAAGAATGGTCAGTTGTGCACTCGCTCTCGCCGAGTTCGGACCTAGTAGTGTTTTGGCTCCCATCTGAACAACATCTACAGTTCTTCATTCACTCCCACCGAGTTCAGACCCAGTCATCGACTCGACCCCACCAAGGTAATGTCTGCTCACTAGAGACCTTTCTCTCCGCTCATTTCATCTAAATCCAATCATCGCCATGTGATCAACTAATTAATCATCAAAAACCGCTCTGCCTTTCTCAAAAGCTTTCTTTCCCCCAACCCGTTGCCTTATATTTTCAACCATCAAGTGCCCCGGCTTATTTCCCCTGTGTGTAATCCTTTCACTCAGCCACCACGACTGCATCATCCACCACGACTGCATCATTCACCACGACTGCGTCACCACTTCAACAACCTTCAACACCAAGAGTAAGGTTTCCCAACATAGTAGAATACCACAGCTATTCCTAAAGTCGACAGGATTCTACAACAGTGTAATACATCAAATATTGCAGTGTAATAACTTTGGGTATATTACACATATATATATATACATTAGGAAGTTTTGCATATTATTTGTTTTCTTAAGACACTTTTTTTTTTATTAAGGTATTTATACATATTCTACTATTGTTTGCTATATTCTATGAATTATCTTATAGGTTAGAAATTCTATTATTTAAGTAGTTTTATAATAGTTATTGGCTATTACATATAAGTTACTAATATTATTGTTGATATTATTAGCTGGTACTAGGATATATTGTGTTATATGTTTCGGGCAAATCTATTTTCTATTAATGCTATTGTGTTTTCTGAATAATAGAGAATCAATTATAAGCCTTTGATATTTGCTGTTTATGTTATTGTAATGTATTCTAGGTTCTCCTAATGCGAAAGTGTGACCTGTTCCGTTGCAGTATTGGAAAATTAGAGACCTATTATCTTGATTAATAACGTTGCGTCTATGTTCATATATTCTATTGCTGACTCTCCTTCCTGTCTCCCCTGCATATTTGGCTTGGCAGCTGTTACACTCTACGGAATATATTGCCTTTTATTCTCTGTTTTGGTTAGTGGGTTTTATGATAGTAGGATTATTTTAGATAGTGGACTTTTATGGTGGAGCTATG
>CP092869.1:34991697-35123900 GCA_030710605.1 Cordylochernes scorpioides | reverse complement strand
AGTAGCCACCAGAATCCTTTATTTATTTTCTCACATCAAAGAGAGCAGTGAAGTCACAGTGTACCTAAATACAAATGATGATAAATTAATAATCTGTTTTAAATAAATATCATAGAATATTTTATATAAAAATTAATAAATATATAATTTAAATTACAAATATATTAAAACTAATATAAGAAATACGCCATTAATCATGATGTAACACTTCCCCCTCTCCAGAGGTCGTCACGTCCTCGTGATTGACCTCATCAATTCTTTCAAAATAGGGTTTGATTCTTGAGACATGGACAATCAATGGGTCTTGGCCAGGATTATCTTTTGGTTCAATTAAGTAATTTACGTTGGACAGCTTCTTTAATATTCTATATGGGCCAAAATATTTTCTCAGTAGTTTCTCACACTTTCCTATTTTCCTAATTGGTGTCCAAACTGCTACTAATTCTCCTGGTTCGTAGCTTCTTTCCATGTGTTTCTTGTCATAGTTCTTTTTCATTCTTTCTTGAGTCTTTATTGTGTTGTTAATAACTAATTTTCTTGTTCTGTTTATTTTGTCTAAGTGATGTTTTATGTATTCATCATAATCATCTTTGTCAATGTCCACCGAGATATTCCTGTCGTCCAAAAGAGACGTGGGTTCTCTTCCAAACATCAGGAAAAAGGGAGAATATCCTGTGGTTTCCTGAATTGTAGTATTGTAAGCGTGAGTGATGAATGGGAGTATTTCGTCCCAATTTTTCTGATCAGTGTTCACATACATACTGAGCATATTGATCAATGTTCTATTTAACCGCTCTGTCAATCCATTAGTCTGGGGATGATAGCTCGTTGTGAAGCAATGTTTAATCTTGCACGTTTTCATCACCTCTTTCATTAAATTACTGGTAAATTGAGAGCCTCTGTCACTAATAAGATATTGTGGGGCTCCGTGCCGAAGAAAAATATCCTCTACTAGAAATTTAGAAACTTCTTTCACTGTTGCTTCCGAGACTGCTCTTGTTTCTGCATATCTAGTGTAGTAGTCCGACAGCACGATTATCCATTTTTTCCTGTTTTTCGTAGATGGCAGTGGACCAACAAAGTCAATTCCAATTCTTTCGAAAGGAAAGTTGGCTGGGGGGATGGGCTGTAGTAGTCCAGAAGGTAATTGGTTTGAGCCTTTCCTACTTTGGCAAAGGTGACACGTCCTAACGAATTCTGAGACATCCTTTAGCATGGATGGCCAAAAGAATTTACTCTTTATTCGGTACATGGTTCTGGCGACGCCCAGATGGCCATTCGACATATGATTGTGATATTCTTTCATAATTTCTCTCTTTTTATTCTCTGGAACCACAAGCAACCACGCCCTGCCTTCAGGGTTCGGGTTTTTCTTAAAGAGGCATCCATCTTCTTCTTTAAAGTTTTGCGCAATTGATCGCCTGCTTCCATTAAGGTTTTTCTTAACACTTTCGATAAATTTATCCTCTTCGTCTGTTATTTGATTTAAAAATAGCCTTTCAAAATCCTCATCCCAATCAGTTTCTGGTAAGGGCCCCCTAGATAAGCCATCGGCGTCCAGATGCTTCTTTCCCGATTTATGTATTATATCGAAGTCATATTCTTGAATTTTCAATGCCCATCTTGCCAATCGACCTGTTGGATCCTTCAAGTTTTTGAGCCAGCATAAGGCGTGATGGTCTGTTACTATTTTAAAGTGTCTTCCATAAAGGTAGGGTCGTAATTTTGACATTGACCAGACAACGGCCAGACATTCTTTTTCAGTGGTTGAATAATTTTGCTCCGCTTTACTTAGGGTACGACTCAAATATGAGATCACCTTCTCTTCACCACCGATGTCTTGGACAAGTGTTGCACCTATGCCGATGTTGGACGCATCAGTATGAACATAAGTAGGTACATTTGGATTGAAGTGACCTAAAATTGGTGGACTTAATAGTGCTGTTTTTAGGGTTTGAAACGCTTCCTCTTGTCTTTCTGTCCAGGTAAATGATACACTTTTTTTTTATAAGGTTGGTCAAAGGGTCAGCAATTTTTGAAAAGTCTTTGATAAATTTTCTATAATATGAACACATTCCCAAAAAGGATTGTACTTCTTTGACCTTTTTGGGTCGAGGAAAATTTCTGACAGCTTTGATGTTATGTTCCGCGGGTTTTATACCATGTTTGCTCGTTATATAGCCGAGAATCTCCAATTCTTCAAAAGCAAATCGGCATTTTTTGTCGTTTAACCTTAAATTAGATTCACGAAAACATCTAAAAACAGCTTCAAGTCTTTTGAGGTGCGTTGGAAAATCCGGGCTATATATGATAACATCATCCAGATAACACAAACAAATTTGCCATCTCAGATTTCCAAGCATATTCTCCATATTTCTCTCAAAGGTAGCAGGCGCGTTACAAAGTCCAAAAGGCATCACGTTGAATTCATATAATCCATGCGCTGTAGTGAAAGCTGTTTTCTCTTTGTCTCTTTCTTCGACTTCAACTTGCCAATATCCAGATCTGAGGTCTATTGCTGAGAAGTGTGTAGATCCTTGGAGAGTATCCATAACTTCGTCTATTCTAGGGATCGGATAGACATCTTTTACTGTCACATTATTCAGTTTTCTGTAGTCCACACAAAATCTGTATTTACCATCTCGCTTCTTGACCAATATTACTGGAAAAGACCAGGGGCTAGAAGATGGCCTAATTATGCCTTCTGTAAGCATCTCGTCAATTTGCTCTTTTATAATATCTCGTTCTTTAGCACTTACCCGGTAAGGCTTGTGTTTAATTGGCTTCGCGTCTTCTGTGTCTATCCGATGTTTTGCCAAATTGGTTCTCCCTAATCTCGATGAAAAAAGATCTCCATACCTTTCTAAAACTTGTTTTAACTCCTTCTGTTCCTTTGGTGAAAGATTTTCGTTTATTTGGAATCTAGGTTCTTCGTTCTTTTCTACCTCTCTTTCTCGACTCACATTTATTTTCGCTGGACTACTTCCAAAAGCCAATGTTTGGTTTTTCATTATTTTTAACGGTCGAGGATACGGATTAGTTATCCAGATGTGTGTTTCCCTATTTATAACATTGATCAAGCTTCTTGCTAGACGAAGTCCATTTGTTTGAAACATTTTGCTGCTCTCCTCGATAATATATTCTCCATCCTCTGTTTCTACCAATGCCTTGATCAATTTCATGGAACATTCCGGTACAATGGAATCCTTGGCACTCTTTATTTTCAACATTTCAAAATTGATTTCATCATGATTATTCGTCAAATCATATTTTATAGTTTCTTGCTTACAATCTATTTTTGCGTTCATTTTCTTAAGGAAATCTCTCCCAAGAATTAATGTCCGTAAATGCGTTTTCAATATCACAAAGTTGTGTGATAATGTTTCGTCATCAATTTTTATATTTAAAAATATACTTCCTACCATGTCCAATTTTTTTCCATCGGGTCCTGCACAAATTTTTGCGAGTTTACTTATACCATGGCCTGTATCGAGGGCCGTTCTGAGGTCGACCACTGAGAGGTCAGCACCTGTATCAACCAAAGCTTCAAAAGTCCCTATCTTGTCCACATTAATTTTTAATTTGTATTTAGGGTCCAACTTCTTGATTCCGTTTATGGTCGACTTGCTTTGATTGACAGATTCAGGCGCGACGCTTAGTTTAAATCTTCCAACACGGAATATCTATTCCGGGTAGGAATATTTGTCTGTGTGCTATGACATACATCAGCATAAAGCCGAGGTCCTGATTTCTCTGATATTTCATTCATTTGGCATTTTTCTTCGACCTTCTCTTGGGTATCTGCTGGATCCTCTTCTAGGATTCTTATAAACTTGACCCTACAATAACGGGCCACGTGCCCTGGCTTGTTACATTTAAAGCAGATTGGTCTTCCATCTTCCGTCCTATTTTTGCTCACTTCTTGGCTTTTATTGTAAGTGTTTCTCTGAAGGTTTGGTTTCGGCACAAAGTTAGGATTATAAGGACGTCTAGGGGTAGAGGGCTGGGGAAAGTTGTTTCGATACTGTCTTGGGGTAGGATGGGAGTCGTTCTTGTAATTATTGGAAACAGGGGCTTGGGGCCTGGAAGTGGTCTGGTAGTTTCGTGCGGCAGTCGGCGGCACGTACCTCGATTGTTGTTGGGGTCTAGAATAGCGTGGACCGTTATATAGGTTTCTGGATTTCTCCACACGTTCCCGATACTTCTTTTCAAAAGAATCCATTTTCTTGCACACGACAAGAAGGTCATCGGTCGTTTTAGGAGGGTTCAGGTAGAGCGCGAATGAGTACTCTTTTTTCAGTCCTCCAATAACATGTTCAATTTTTGTTTCTTCTTCCATTGCGGGGTCAACCTTGTTGCACAACACTAGAATGTCTTCCGCGAACCTGATTGCTGGTTCATTCCAGTGTTGCATTCTGTTGAGCTTCATTCTAAGTTCTTCTTTATTCGCGTCCAAAGAAAAATCCTGAATGAGGCGGATTTTAATATTTTCCCAGCTCGTGAAACTAGCTTTGTGTAAATTCAACCAGGTTTTAGCGCTTCCCGTCATGTTCATGGCGGCATAACGAGAGATAATGTAGTCTGCCCAATGGTACAAGAAGCCAATTTCTTCAAGAGATTCAATCCATGGGCGAGGGTCTTCCGTTCCATCATACTTGGGGATGTCGATGTTGGCATTCAGGACAACTGGGTCGGAACTAGCATCTCTACCAATTGTTACACCAGGTTGCGGCTTGGCAGACTCATCAGCCTGGATTCTCTCCTGTGCTGGGTCTTGCATCTTACCAGAGCGTGTTTCAACCATCCTACAAATTTATAAAAGGGAATAACGAGATAAGTCTTCTTTAAGTAGCCACCAGAATCCTTTATTTATTTTCTCACATCAAAGAGAGCAGTGAAGTCACAGTGTACCTAAATACAAATGATGATAAATTAATAATCTGTTTTAAATAAATATCATAGAATATTTTATATAAAAATTAATAAATATATAATTTAAATTTCAAATATATTAAAACTAATATAAGAAATACGCCATTAATCATGATGTAACAATATAAAGAAATTCAGGTGTATACATATTCACCGTTTATGATAAGGCAATGAACCTCTTATAATACACTCAATATCTATAACATACGCACCAAGGTTTATGTGTGATCTGTGGTTTTATATAGACATTAGTACACATTATAATTTACCACATCAACTTTTATTCGACAAAGAAAGGGATTTTAAAAAAATATATATATAAAACAAATTGTATTTACTATGACATGACATAATTAGGTAAAAATGTAAATCTATAACACCACATTCAAAGGTGATCTTGCTTGGGCAAGATAATCTATCTATTAATGCATGAATAAGTCCCTCTCTCAATATGAACTCGCCATAAATGGCAAGACGTCTTTATCAAAAAAAATCCTTTATACCTACCATGACTTCGTCATGTTTCTATATATATCTTTATAATAAAAATTTAGATTGAAACTTACCTAAACACCTCGGCTACCTACTTCTCGCCCGATGAGAAATCTCGTCTGCCCCTCTCGAAAGCCTCGTCCAATACTGAATGGTCCTTGGTCCAGCCCCCCAAAATTCTAGCCCCCTATCCCTTTTTTTTCAGCGCCCTCAATCCCTAACTCCCACAGAATAATAAATCTTGAATATACTAAATTCTCGAAATATTAAATAGAAAAAATAATATTATTATAGTAAAAATTTAAGGAATAAAATAATATTTTATTAAAAAAATATTATGAATTAGAAATATTCTAACTCAGCTTATGAAAGATCAATTTAACATAAATATTAACCAAAATTCAGAATTTATCTGTCTTATTGAGATAAAATATTATTTTATTAAATTTTTATTTTTAAGGAAATTATGAATTAGAAATATTCTTACACGGCTTATGAAAGATCAATTTAAACTAAATATTAACCAAAATTCGGAATTTATCTGTATTATTGAGAGATAAATTTAAATTAATCAATGGAATTAAAATCCAATCTAGGATGCTACCCCTCTGAGAGACCTATATGCTAATTTCTTCTTTAAGAAATCCCAAGAATATTAATAAATGGTCCCCATCTATCAAAATGTCATGTCACAGGTCATATATATACAAGAATTAAAAGGGAGGTTTTACAAAGTCGCATGCTGGATGTCCGTTTCTTCTTGTTGAGGTGGCTTCTCCACTGCCCGTCAGCTCTCTGCTTATGTTGTGGTTGGACTCCTGCTCCTGTTTTCGTCGGGCTCCTGACCAGGGCTGTGCCTTCCTTGATATATCTTAGTATCCACGGGTATCCGCGTCCAGCGCTGCGTCTCCCTCCCGGCTTGGTCTTTGAACCACCGTCGGTCATTGCCGTGGGACATCCATCTGTACACCAAACACTTTCGGCGAGACACTGCGCGTATGTAAATAGGATGTAAAAGAATGTTTACATCTTTGTTGGGTCTGTTTGATGAAATGTGACCCAACATCTCTTTATTTTTTCATCTGTGGTAACCAGCAACATGTGCACTGATTCAGTTTGACCTTCTAAATAGCTTGTGTCCACCTCATCTTTTAATGGATCTCTAGACAGATGGTCAGCTACAAACATGTTTTTCCCTGGTGTAAACTTCAAAGATATTTGAAATCTCATGAGACGTAAGACCATTCTTTGCAGTCTTGGGGAAAGCTTTTCTAAAGGTTTCTTAACAATACTCAGGAGAGGTTTGTGGTCAGTTTCCACAATAACATCATTTCCCCAAATATAGTACTGGAAGCGTTCACATCCAAAGACTATAGCCAAAAGTTCTTTCTCTATCTGTGCGTATTTTCTTTGAGTTGCATTCAGGCTGAAGGACCACCTAGTTTTTTCATATTTTGAGATTATTTATTATTCAATTAGCTATAAGAATACTTTATCAAAATAATTTTTAAATTCAATTATCATTTTTTACATAACATATTTAATGATATAAATAATATATTAGTGCGCACCACATCCATATTCAGTTTTTTTTAAATATATAAATATTTTCAACTTCAATAGAGAGAGAGAGCTCTGAATTATATTTATTCTTTTATGTAAAAAAAAAAGAAAACTAGAATCAAAATTAAGCAGCCATCACAACTATAAGCCATTATCAGAATGCAATATCAGATGATTATTTCATATATCATCATGGAAAAAGTCTGAAACCAAGGTGAAAGAACAATGAGTATATTAATCAAAGGAATCTGGTGAAGAATTGGAAATTTATCAGATTAGTTCTGAGGAATGGTTCAAGAATGTACCAGATTTGTTCACATTCTCACCTAGTTATGCATTGCACTTTACCATGCTCATGTTGGCCATGATGATCTTACTCGAGCTTTGTACATCTGCCAGGAGCAAACCGAGCAGCTGGGATAACAATAGGTTCATATTTGACATCGTTTCAGATATCAGTGACGACTTCTTTGACAAAAATTCCTCTCTTCCTAACAAAAGAAGTCCCCTTCTTCAAAATCCAAACACAATACAGAAAAAGAGATTTCAAATTTCATCGAGGGATTTATTTTCTTATTTGAACGAACAGAAGTCTTCAAACCAAAAATATTTAGTGTTTAAACCAAAAATGCATACCAAATTGACCATTCCGAAGAATAACCTTAAAAATACTCACCTTGATATGTTTAAATACAAGTTGGTAAAAGTACCATCCAACACTCTTCGCCTCGATTTTTCCAACAGTGTTAGATCCCTCGACAATAAAAATTCAATTGACAAAACATTTAACATGGAAAAGACAACCCCGAACGTACCTATAATACCAGAAAATGGAGAACATCCAAGTCATCTAATAAAAATTATCAAAATTCCAATTCAAGCTAACACAAGTCACAATGAAGACAGCAAACTTCTTAAAACACTTCAGGAAATTCTTCAGCATAAAAGAAAAAATATTTTTAGGGAATCATCTAAGAAAACGAGGATGAATGCAGAAGAGAATAGCAAGAGCAACTCGCCACAAATACCTGAAAAACTTTTGTATCGAATTCAATTTTTGCTTGCTTTCATTGGAGCAGGTGTATTTCTACTTCTACTGGTAAAGCTTTCAACATCCATTTACGAATACCACAAATTTTCCGTTCTAAAGGATGAAATTAAAAAAGAATCGTTAATGGAATTAGCAAAACTTACCAAAGGAGAATGCCAACATGTTATGGAAAAAAAGTGCAACGTCGAAATCAAGCCACGCGATCTTGTACCTATTATTAAGCCAACTGGGAGTCATAGGTCCCCGACACACCACCATCACCACCATTCTGGTAAAGCCACAAGTCGCAAAACCTTAACATGGGACAGCAGTATTCCAAAGTCCAACTCCATACAGAATATGCCCAAATTCCAAGATGATGAACAATATTTCTATTCGCTTCAAAACCAAAGTAGAGATAAATCGCCATTTTCTAGGGAATCCCCCAGGGAAGTATCAACAAGTATAGCCAAAGGAGATCATAACCGAAAAAATTCGAAATATTCCTTGTTAGACGAGTTACTTTATACTAATTTCCAAGTTGACGCGCTACCTCATTCATATTCAAAGATATAAAATGATTTTAAAACATCATTATCACATTATATAATACAATGTTTACTTGGAAAAATGGCTCTAACACCTTGTTGCTTCAAAGCATTCTTCAAGCATTGCGCAATTCAAATAAAGTTAGTGTTTTCTTCCATTTCATGTTTCCACATATTCTTCTAGGTCTAGATTTCGTTTTTTTTAACCTGTCATGCAAAACATTGCTGACTTTAAAATCACCATAGTTCATGGCATAAAAATAATTTTTGTTTCATCACGGGACCGTTTATTTGGACTTTTTTTTTTTTAAAGCCCTAAAACGTACGATCGCGGCAAAAGTTGAGGTTGATTCCTCATTGTAACAAATTTTAATAGCTTTATATTTTATCTTTTATAATAGAAAAGTTATATTCTCTTATTTTAATATGTTCTTAACATTTTGCCTGTGTTGTTTCACTTTGAAAAGTTCTGAAAACGGCCTTTTTTTTAAAGGAATAACGTTTTTGTTTTTAGAATGCCTTTGTTTTCTTTATTTTGTAGCCATTTGCATTTTTTCTACTTCAAATTTAATGGATGCAAATATATTATATTTAATAAAAAGTATAATGTGTTAAAATGTGTTGCGTTCCCGGTTTGGATAGATGAAAAGGGAGGATACGCGATGTGACTTATTAAAGTTTCCTTACTTAAGTATATATATATATAGCAATTTAGGCCAACAACCCATGTATATAACCCGCAGCAAGACCTTAATGTTGTATAATAGAAGCACAGCTGTCAATGATGCACTATCGACATGTGTCTTTACATCATCACATGTAATGCAATTTGTGAAATTAAGGTGTGGGGGGTAGTACCATAAAGCAAAAAGGAATGAAATATGTATGAGAGGAAACAAGAGAATTTCTCTAGATATTTATTTAAATAAATTAAATTAAAATTTGGGAACATGTCTATACTGACGAGATATGCTATTTACATAATAAAAATTTAGATAGAGGTGACCTGAATTTCTTTATAGCCCTTTAGGGCCCATGCGAAATCTAGGTTGGTTACTACGCAAAAAGGGGGGGCGCTAAGTCATAATGACAAATGGCTTACCTTTTCTCGAAAGTGCCGGCAAAGGTCTGGTCTCCCGTCTGAAAACTGTCCTCTCACTGAGCGACTCCGATTGAATCTGCCTTTTGGCCAAGAAACCCTCTTTTATTCATGTCTCTCTCCGTTTTCATTCGCTGCCGAGCCAAAGTTTCTATTGGCTGGCATTTTCATTCGCCGAAAGAAACACCAATCAAAATGGCCAACGGCTCCAGTATGCAATTTCATAGACGCCCCAGGCCTCTCCCATCAAAATAGAACATATAGTATTACCAAAACAAAAAAATCTAAAGAGAGCAACAGCTACGGCGATAGTGTAAAATTTCAGACCCCAGGCCCCCCCTCCACATGGATTGAAATACTATCCTCCCTTTTTCTCGGGACGGTATATATATATCGCCCCCCCTCCGTCTTAGCTAAAAATCGACACAGGCCACTTTTCACTTGAACTGTAATATAACGCTTTCCTTTCTCGGGAAGGATATTTTATAAGGTTCAGTCTTTTAGAGATCTTCCTTCTCCATTTTTTTTTTCTGGTCACCTTTACCTAAATTTTTGGTGAGGGGAATATATGTACATATGGAACAACAGCTTCCAGCGCGGATGTCTCTGGATGTCACTGGTGTCTTCTTCACCAGGCATCAGCTTTCGGCATGGAAGTCTGGTGTCATCTGTTGTCTAGGTTTCTGGGCAAAAAGATGGTCTGTAAGTCTATGTGGGAGGGAAGCCATGTATCCATTTGATTTGATTATACATACGCCTTCTGTTGGGGTATGGTTACAAAAAACGTGCCCCAACAATCCTCCCCCTGCCAAGTAATGGACAAATGCGTTTGTGCTATTCATTATTCATCTGCCTTTCATCAGTTACTATGAAAGCAGGCCCATTTCTAGCAAAATGCATTTTCCATTACTAGGTGAAGCCAGGTGTACCGAAACCTATAGGGAAGATAAGGCTAATCAAAATGATGGTATGCTATTCTAGATGTTTATTATTCCGAACATTAGTGGGCATTGTGCGTCCTGGCAAAGGGGTTTTTTATGTGTTATTATTCTGTCAGTACACTGTTATCAACATTGGTTATGGGGGACAGTCATATCATATGTATGGAAGTAAGCAAGGTCATCTGTCTTACCATTCATGGGTATATATACCACCCTTCCACTTTCTTCTTTGGTCTTGAGGAGTAGGCCTTCCTTGTGGTAGGTCCTCTCAACCCCATCCTTGCCTCTGGTGTGCTGGTTTCATTGCTACCTTCTTTCTGCTAACAATACAGTTAGAACATTTTCCTATTACATATTATATAAAAAAATTTGGGCGCCAAGAAGTCGTTTAGAAATAACTGACTAGTCCAACTCCTAAAACATGCCAGCATCTTTATTTAAGTACCAATCAAGACATTCGTGTGGTATAGTTATACATATACAATCAAAGGAAAGGATAATTATAGTTAGCTGAAAGAAATATCTTGGTATATAATGATTAGCCTATGACATGATGACTTTTGCTAAATAAAAAAAAAGATTACAGAAAACAAATTGTGAAAGTAATTATTAAATAAGGCACGAAATATGTAATGATAAAATGAATCCTTCCATGTTATATGATGGGTATAATATATATATTGAAGAAAACACGTATCATGCAGATAGTGATTAAATATGATAAAATTCATCCCATGATAGATGATAAAGAAAACTACTACAAAATTATATATGATGACAAAATATATATACTTATACAAGTAAGGCGGATAAAAGACAATAAGGATAAAATAGATCATGCCTTGAGGGAAGAATAAGCCATGACAACATGTTAAAAAAAAAATCGCAACATGGCAGGTAAATATTACTAATATCATGAATATCAAAGGAAATAAAATTGTTGAAATGAATAGCAGATGATTATAATATAATATATATGATATAAAATAATAACCTATTCAATAAGAAAATGAAAACACCTTATATATATTTGTGCGCTGAAGGATCAAGGTTTAGTATCTCAGTTAAGTTTTCAATCTTATTCAGTCTGGAATCACGAGTTGGTCACTGGGTAATATTCGTCTATCCCGATCCTACTGGAGGGTGTGTTTTCTCTTATGTGTTAGATTCCTCTGTTACAATACTCTCAACCCAGGTGGGAACGTCATTTAGAATCTTGGTCAAATGGAACATAGCCCAGACCTCTATTAAACTACACAGTCCATTTAAATCTAGGGTGACAACCGTATGAAGAAAGCTCTCTGTTTGACAGAGAAACTAATCAACTTCTCCCATTTTGTTTGTGACTCCGTTTACCTTGTCTCTGGGGTGTGTACAGTTCAGCTACCTCCCCCTTCCAAGAAATTCATATTACTTTCATCTACCAATATACTCCCTATTCATTGACCTGAACCCTATAAATCTACATCTTATAAATTTGAATTTTATCAATCTGAAATTTTGGTTCTTTTACAAATTCCTTCAGAATTCTACTCCCTGTATAACTGCTCTTAATTCTACTGTCCTCAATACAACACTTCTAAAACTTTGACTCACTGGCTTGTTCTGGCGTCTCGTTCGCGGTCATTATAGTTAACTAATACTTTAAAATCTTATCCTAACATGGAGCGAGTCTAAACTCGTTGAAGGTCCTAATAATTACTTATTCTGTCTCTCGAATCGGTCTTATGCTCGAATTCATTCCAACAAAACGTATGGCAGGGCGAATCCTTTATTAGAAGAAACTTCCGCTAGCTATGGGGGATCAAACTGGTACCAAAAAAAATTCAATAGACGGAAACACTTCGTCTAGAATAACTGGGCAATCTCTGCCTACTTGCCAATCTTACAGGACCTCCCGTCTGCAACACCCTCGCTCCAGCCACGCTAAAAGCGTCGAAACTACGGTGTCAGATCGGTCACCCAAGGTCGCGCCGTTATACCCCAGGCTATACGGCATGGCTAAAACAAATCCCCCATCCTGCATAAAATTCAATCTATACCTCTTCGTTTCCTCTTGCGAGGAGGAGTTGAGTGGGAAATTCGGCTTGATCCTCGCCTTCCACTGTCTCCAAGTCTGAGGGTCGGGATAGGGATCATTTATCCACAATCCTTAGAATTCAAGCTAAACTAAAATAAAAGAAAATCAAAGGAAAATTATATCCTCTAACGAGGGACCTAACAAAAGGGAGCGAATATTTCTAACTAGATAGAGTTGTAGTTGTCCTGTGAGGCTTCCGATCCTAACAAATAAAGAAATCAAAATTAAAAAAAAATCGAACCTATTAATTCCCTACACTATTCTAATATACCTTTGGTCTAACAGTATAATTGTTTTTAACCTTCTTACACATTCATTAAACCAATCCATTCATACACCCCCCCCCCCCCTATCATTCACGGTTTGCATACAAACTAAAGTTAAAAGCTGCTACACAAGCCAAAGTACTATAATTATCATCATTGATAGATCCTAATAATAACAAATTTTTCAGGACAAATGTGAAATCAAATAAAGTTTCTAATTAAAACAAAGTGGGGACTAATGCCCTATTAACTTAAATTAATGCCTCATACAAACTCTATATATACTAATACTTTATACTCGATAAATGATTGTTAATAAAATGGTTAACAATTCTAAATAATCTGAAAGCTAACCTACCTAAAAAAAATGTAATTTCAAAAACTGCCCTTGCTTTGACACTAAGTGATTATTCACGACAATTCTATAAAGACACACACAAATTACAATGGCGAATAAAGGACCATTAAACGTGACACCTCATAAAAGCGGATTGTGTCTCTCCCCTAGAAACCGTGGGTGAAGTCACTTTCTTCTTACTTCCTCGTGCGTCTGCCCCCTTTGCAGTAGTCCGACCTCAGCACTCTATTGAAAGATGGATTTATAGGGTTTACGATTCACTACCCAACACTAACATTCTCAAGTGCTTTCCAAGGATCGACTACAGTCTGGGCCTACTTAACTTCTACCCCTGGCTTAGGGTCCCTATACTTCACAACTTTACTCTGAAAGATTGACCTTTCATGTCCTCATTAGAAACCTATTTCAAAGCTACTACCTGAAGGCCAGGGATTATAGGGTTTCTGAATTACCCAACACAAGCCATAGGATGCCTATTAGGTTCGTTGTTTTAGACATAGCCCCCCTCTAAGTTGTGATTTCCTACACCTTCCTTCACCTATTACTCCTGATAATAACTAAAATTTCAGATTTACACTAAATAGTTAATTCACAATGGTATACATTATTCTCATTGGTCTTTGAAACTCGGGTTTTAACAAGAAATAGTTTGTATAAAAAAAAGGAATGCTAATGAAGTTCTACTTAAAAAAAAAAGGTTTTTAAATGAAAAAAAAAAAGGTTGAAATCTCTAAACTTCTCATTCTATCGAGCTGATTCTCCGTACACACTCCAAAATCCTAGTTAGTGGCGACAGTCTAAGCAGAATTTACACTGTGTGGGCCTTTTCACCCTTGTAGACCTGCGTAAAGTTAAACTGTTCACACTAACTCTGTCAACTTCCCCTCGTCTCATTACTTCTGAGTTCGCTCTGGTTGTCACCCCTTGTGGAACCACTACATTAACGGACCTATTAGGGAGATAAGCTGGACCTGTAAGATGAATCCAATGATCTTCATCACTGGAACCTTGACTTGAATTACCATCACTAGTTTCCTCCTCCTCTGTGGGGAAAATCCTAATTGGTATATGGTATTGTTTTAACCTATCTATATGGTATTTATCCAAATTCCCAGTTTCTAGATTCTTCAAGAGATATACAGTATCACCAGCTCTTCTTAGTACCTCATATGGAAAGGAAATGGGAGAGGTACATGTTCATCCATGTGGGTGGATAGTAATCTTAGATCAATGCTCTTTCTGGGTGTATTGAAACTAACTAGCCATGATGGTAGAGGCGCTGTTCTCACTGCCTCTACTGTACATCAGAATGAACTATAATTATTACTAGTGTATTATTATTCCAACAGCCTATGACCTTTAAACCTTTATACCTTCATATACACTCGACGGTGTAGTCATCTTGTTAAAAAAAAATCTATAATGTCATAGATCAGCTAGAGGGAGAACATAACAAAATTGTGCGAATAGTCTGTTTCAACTACTGATTGTAAGCCTATTAAACTCGTTCTCTATAGGTTGGCTCGCTCATTAATCTTCAATCTACGTTCAATAGTCATATTGAGTTCACATGGATGCTAGATGTAAACTGTATCAAAATAGTGTAGTTTTCTAGTTTCCGAATTATATGACAGTTAGAAAAAGAAACAAACATTCTGGAAATATCTCGCACTGGCTACTATAAAAAAAAATTGAATGGGGTACAGCTCTGATCTTACAGGATACCTCATGGCTCATAGAATTGAATCGCTCATTTCTCACTAAAATATTCACACAGGGTATGGAGGTCTCCAGCGGTTCTATAGCTATTGGTCAACTAAATTAATTAATGGCAGGAATTGAAGTTAGTTTAAATGCTCATGTGCTGTTTTGTCATGCGTCTTTATGTCATCTGCAAAGGAAAGTGTCGCCTCAAAGGACCTAATTCTGGGACTAACATCCGCTGCACATTTCAGGAAGGAGTGGTCGTCCATACAATAGCAAGATATCATTTTGCTGCCAATGTACAATGTTGAGCATTTTCCATGTCGTCATTTTTGTCGATCCCCAATCTTCTAGGGTGTTTCTTTAAGCATTTCTTGATGTCATTTAATGCTTCATGCGATCCCGCCCGGCATTCAATAAGTAGTATTTGATCGTACCACCTCCAGGAGACCATCCTATTGCGGCCGAATCATTTCCACCCAACTTATAACGCCGTCCATATCGCGTAATTGAAATTAGTGTAAAACTCAAAGAATAAGACCTTAATCTCTTAATTCTTTACTAATTTCAGTTGGCTCAACATAAATCTTCTCAATTATTAATTTAGTACAGTGGCGTGACATGTCACACTTCTTCTAGTTCTTTCGCAAGCTCGATTAATCCCAGTGAAAGCCAGTTCAGGCGTCAATCCCGTGCTAACCCGTCATGCATGACTTCAAATTTGGAAATTATTAGACCTGAATATTTGCAGTGGCATCTGCTTCCACTGAAAGTATTTAAGACACAAGGCTGCCTCTTATCTTGTTTAAATCACTGTCTTTACTCCCATATGCCTGTGTAAACTTTAACCATGACCTTATCAATTCTCAAAATTCTGCCTATCGAATATCCTGAGAATCAATGTTCTTCTTGTCTATGGCGGATTAACACAATAATTGTTCCCTAGAGTTATCTGCTTCGAGTGGTCAGTCTGTACTACTAATTCTCCACTCTAACTCCAGGATTCCTTTATCTACTCAGGCTGTTCAAAAATTTTCAAGACAGTTGTTCAAATCCCCAATGATAATCTGCTAAATTTCGATAATTATTGAAATTCTCATTAAACAGACTAACTACACCTTCCTGACACAGAAGTGTCCAGCATCAAGATATGGCGTACTGCCCATTTCTTCATTTGATGACTGTGTCAAATTACAGCTGAAGAAACATACTAAACATATAACTGGTTTAAATTTCATGTAATCTCATCATGCCTTCTGCTGGCAAATATTTACTGTAAAATTCAATACTATCAAGATGGTTTTATTTGTCTTCATCCAAAAAAAAATGTTTCAGAAATAGAATCTTGGAAATCTCTACTAAAGACAAAAATTATACATTTGTCAATTCAGGATAACCTTCCCTTGTCAGAGTGTATACAGGATATTTAAGATCATATGCAGTTGGAGGCATCATGAAAAAAAAAAAAGTCGGTTGCCTGACGCGTCTTTTTATGGTGATCAAACTTCTCTCTTCACGGGTACGCTAACTGGATCTTCAATTCTATTTTCACCTTAAGACTTATATATCTGGATGTACAGGCTAGTATGATTTGATAGAAAGCGCTATAAAATGAAGTTAAGATATTTGTATCCAGCAATATTTATCAGAACTCACCTCTGCTGTGAGAAATTATATCAGAGCTATGATTAAAAAAAAATGCTAAGTCATTTCAGTAGACTACTGTAAAACACTGATCACCGTTCTAAATTTGGACCATGGCAATCCAACCTCATTTCTCATACTGTATATAATAATTTGAGAAAGTAAAATAAAGAAATTGTAATCAATGGTGCTCGCAACAGAATTCAAAATGATTGAGACACAGAACATTATAAATAATGTCCAGCAAGTAGGATACCAAACCACCTTTATATTACAACATTTCCACAAAAGTATAACTATCAATAACCCAATAAACAAAACCACAAAATATCTATAGGGCGATATGTTACATTCCATACTCACAAACATCTATAACAATAGCCAACTACTTAAGAAACTCTGGCATCCAAACATATTACTGTAATTCCCCTAACATAGGCTCCACCATAAAAGTCCACTATCTAAAAATAATCCTACTATCATAAAACCCACTAACCAAAACAGAGAATAAAAGGCAATATATTCCGTAGAGTGTAACAGCTGCCAAGCCAAATATGCAGGGGAGACAGGAAGGAGAGTCAGCAATAGAATATATGAACATAGACGCAACGTTATTAATCAAGATAATAGGTCTCTAATTTTCCAATACTGCAACGGAACAGGTCACACTTTCGCATTAGGAGAACCTAGAATACATTACAATAACATAAACAGCAAATATCAAAGGCTTATAATTGATTCTCTATTATTCAGAAAACACAATAGCATTAATAGAAAATAGATTTGCCCGAAACATATAACACAATATATCCTAGTACCAGCTAATAATATCAACAATAATATTAGTAACTTATATGTAATAGCCAATAACTATTATAAAACTACTTAAATAATAGAATTTCTAACCTATAAGATAATTCATAGAATATAGCAAACAATAGTAGAATATGTATAAATACCTTAATAAAAAAAAAAGTGTCTTAAGAAAACAAATAATATGCAAAACTTCCTAATGTATATATATATATGTAGATAGAATCATAATAGTTTTAGCATCAGGCGACGTTATATTTTCTTGATATATTGTATATGTTTCTCCTGTAGAAGGGCGGACAAGCTCGAAAGCTTGAGAAGACCAGAATAAAAGATACTCATCCCCATAAACGTTTTACTTTGATATCAGAAATCAATGATAATATTAAGGTTTTGCCACAAACAATGTGAATCGTAAAAGACAGCGGCGAGAGATGCGGTATACACCGCCTCAACATAACTTTCATTGCCTGATAAAATGCCCGTGAGACGGAAAGCATAAATTAAAATTCACGATTTATAATAGACTGTTAATCTCAGGATGCGTGGACTACTTCACCAATACTTAAAAATAGTATGGCTTTTCATTAGGTATATATTTCTAAAGTATAGGGGATGAAACATATACTAAATTCGAGCCCCGCGGCGGGCGACATTGTTGCGTTCCCGGTTTGGATAGATGAAAAGGGAGGATACACGATGTGACTTATTAAAGTTTCCTTACTTAAGTATATATATATAGCAATTTAGGCCAACAACCCCATGTATATATCCCGCAGCAAGACCTTAATGTTGTATAATAGAAGCACAGCTGTCAATGATACACTATCGACATATGTCTTTACATCATCACATGTAATGCAATTTGTGCAAACAGGATAAATAAAGAGAAAAAAAACGGGGGGAAACTCTGTAATTGATTAAGAGTTTGAGTTAAAGCAGGGATCGAGCATATAATATTGTCAGGACAAAGGTCTAAAGATGGAATAACGCACTGAAACACATAAAAGTACAAACATCACTAAAACCTGACAGATAATTAGCCTCAAAGTAGCCCTAATAAAGTCGTAATTTTGCAACTGTTGCTGTGTCAATATATCACAGCAAAGATATAGTACACAACTCTATTTCAACAGAGTCGGTTGTTCTATAATTTGTACACTTTGTGAAATTAAGGTGTGGGGTGTAGTACCATAAAGCAAAAGGAATGAAATATGTATGAGAGGAAACAGGAAATTTTCTCTAGATATTTATTTAAATAAATTAAAATTTGGGAACATGTCTATACTGACGAGATATGCTATTTACATATTAAAATTTAGATAGAGGTGACCTGAAGTTACTTTATAGCCCTTTAGGGCCCATGCGAAATCTAGGTTGGTTACTACACAAAAAGGGGGGGGCGCTAAGTCATAATGACAAATGGCTTACCTTTTTCTCGAAAGTGCAGGCAAAGGTCTGATCTCCCGTCTGAAGACTGTCCTCTCACTGAGCGACTCCGATCGAATCTGCCTTTTGGCCAAGAAACCCTCTTTTATTCATGTCTCTCCCCGTTTCCATTCGCTGCCGAGCCAAAGTTTCTATTGGCTGGCATTTTCATTCGCCGAAAGAAACACCAATCAAAATGGCCAACGGCTCCAGTATCAATTTCATAGATGCCCCAGGCCTCTCCCATCGAAATAGAACATATAGTATTACCAAAACACAAAAATCTAAAGAGAGAAACAGCTACGGCGATAGTGTAAAATTTCAGACGCCAGGCCCCCCCTTCCACATGGATTGAAATACCATCCTCCCTTTTTCTCGGGACGGTATATATATATCGCCCCCCTCCGTCTTAGCTAAAAATCGACACAGGCCCCTTTTCACTTGAACTGTAATATAACGCTTTCCTTTCTCGGGAAGGATATTTTATAAGGTTCAGTCCTTTAGAGATCTTCCTTCTCCATTTTTTTTTTCTGGTCACCTTTACCTAAATTTTTGGTGAGGGGAATATATGTACATATGGAACAACAGCTTCCAGCGCGGATGTCCCTGGATGTCACTGGTGTTTCCTTCACCAGGCATCAGCTTTCGGCATGGAAGTCTGGTGTCATCAATTGTCTAGGTTTCTGGGCAAAAAGATGGTCTGTAAGTCTATGTGGGAGGGAAGCCATGTATCCATTTGATTTGATTATACATACGCCTTCTGTTGGGGTATGGTTACAAAAAACGTGCCCCAACACTTTCTGCAGGTTTGATTCCATGCAGGGCATTTTTGTCTATTGTGCTCATGGAATGTTGCACAATATCTACAAGGAATGTTCTTTTTCATTTTATTCTGATTGACTGTTTTCTTTCTTATATTCAATTTGTTCACCTCCTCTTGAGTGTTTTTAGTTAAGATTTCAATTTGTTTGTTAGCGCTTTCATTAGCCTTACACACATCAATAGCTTTTTGCAATGTTAGTTGAGGATCACTGATCAGCTGTCTTTTGGTTTGCTTGTCAATTATTTCCAAAACTAACCTATCCCTGATCATTTCTTCAGTCATTGCACCATAATTGCATGTGGAAGACAATTTTCTTAATCTACATATATATTGTTCAATACTTTCATTTGTTTCTTGATTTGTTTGGTTGAAAATTGATCTTTCATAAATAATGTTAATTTTTGGTGTAAAATGCTGAGTCAATGCATTTATTATCTCATCTGAGTTATTTCTTTGTTCATCTGAAAGATCGAGATGTTCAAATATATTATAAGCTTCTTTGCCTATAATAGACAATAAGGTTGCAACTTTTAATTTGTCTTCTTTATTGTCCAACCCTGTTGCTATTGAAAAGTTACGCCAATGCGATTTGAAATATCTCCAGTTTTCTTCTATATTTCCTCTGAAATTAACCGGTTCAGGTGGCGGTATTTGTAAATACATATCTTTTGTCTATTTAATATACGATAAGGCTTATTTATTATTTTATTAGTCTTATATATATAACGTAAAATTGAACTTACCGCGATATTTTTTTTCGTTTGTTTTCAAATCACTTTTCTGACACCATATTTGATTTGTTAGTGTCTTGTACAAAACAACGAATCACTAACCTATCATGAAGACGTAACTTTATTGACTCGCCTCTGTTGTAATATGTTATTTTACATATCCTACTTGAACCAAAACATTAATTTGTGATGATGATATATTCAATCACTGAATAACCTAACATAGTTTTTTAAAAATATTTTTTAAAATCTTATATATGTGCGTGATTCTATTAAGCATTTTTTCTTTGTTATTAAATAACTCTTGATGTATATTGGAAAATAGTTTTATTGGTCTAAAAATAAAATATGTTTAACCAAAAAGGATTGGTTAATTTCCCCATTAACATTTATTGCTAGCAGGCACAGCTTTAGGTCTCTACATGTGCCATAGATGAGTAAATTTGTGGTCTGATTTTCTGCAGCCACTGGCGCCCGAATATTTGGACATGTAGAGATCTGGAAATAGTTTTTTTTTAAAGATACAACAAAGTAAAAAAATATATAATATAATACACTGCGGCCTGTGATTGTAAAACGACACTTGAAGTTTCACCGCATGAGTTCTTTTCTACGAAAAATCGAAATTTTATTTCAAGGTGAAATATCGACTATTTCTATCCTTTTTGGATGAGGTATGAAAGAGTGAATTATGAAGAGTAATGATGAACGGAAAAATAAAAGTGTCCAGGGATGGGAATCGAACCCACAATGTTCCGCTTACCGGGCATCATTTACAAACGGATAAAATACGTCCAGGGTAGCCTAGTGGACATGGCATCTGCCGGTAAGGGAGTTCGATTCCCATTCCTGGACACTTTTATTTTTCCATTCATCATTACTCTTCATAATTCACTCTTTCATACCTCATCCAAAAAGGATAGAAATAGTCGATATTTCACTTTGAAATAAAATTTCGATTTTTCGTAGAAAAGAAACTCATTCGGTGAAACTTCAAGTGTAGTTTTACAATATATATATTATTGCGATTTCACCGCCACTCTGTGTTGTGACGACGATCTAAATTCTATAGAGGTAGTCACTCACCTCTATTCTTGGTCGGCGGGGTTGAAGGTTCAAAGTTAAGGCGTCGTTGTTTATAACACTTTTAAAATATACGACGAAAACAGGAGGGAAAATTATATTTATTACAATTTAAGAAAATAAGTAAAGTATTATTTAAACATTTACACTAAAAGAATCGGAGATCAGGGCAAATTCTAGCGTTCGAAAAAAAGTTGTTTACAAGTTCTTCCTCTATTGTTTTCTCATTTTTGCCGCTGCATCCCCGTAGCTGCCTCCGCCGGCCTCCCATTGGCTGCTTCGGACGTCTTCTTTTCCAACATTTCTCCCACCTTTGAGTTGGCGTCTCGACGACTCAAACATGGGAAGGAAAAGTTCAGTAGATCCAATCGGTTGGGTCTCTTGATGGGCCGTCCGTAACTTGACACAACATTCGGGGTATCAATGTGATGTTGCTCTTGTTGTGAAGTCAAAGGGTCCTCTTCAGTTGTCAATCGAACTTCTTGTGTGGGAGATCGCTCCGTTAGAGGGTCTCGACATCTTATCTCGGGCGTTATCTCTAAATTGTAGAGTTTTTGAATAGGTCGTATTTTATCACCTGATGAAGTTTTCACTTTCGCAACCCTCACAAGTCCGTCTTTTCCTGGATAGAGTTGGATTATTCTGGCTAACGGCCAGTGTAGTCTCTTTAAACTCTCTTGTCCAATGAGTACCATGTCTCCCACCTTGAGTGGTATGGTAGTCTTCAGGCGTCTCGTTTCTTGTCTCAGGAATCCAAAATATTCGATACGAAATCGTTCTCTAAGATCTTCTCGTACACGTTTGATATATTGATATTTGCGGGAGAGGGTCTGGTTATCAATCAAGTCCAGGTCTGGAACGCCAACCTCTCTGACCTCATGTAAGAACAACGAAGGTGTCAATGGAGCGAGATCCTCACTTTCTTCAGTTAGGTAGGTCAGTGGGCGTGTGTTCATCAAGCTTTCGATGTCACACATTACCGTGGAAAGTTCTTCATATCCCAAGGAGGTTTGACCGAGAATCCTAAAGAGCAATTGTTTCATCATTCCAATCAAACGCTCCCACCATCCACCCCACCAAGGAGCACCAGGCGGTATGAATTTCCAGGTGATGTTTTTCAATGTGGGATCACATTTTAATCTCGAAAAATCAATATTCTTTAAAGCATTAGCTATACCTTTGAAATTAGTCCCATTATCCGAATACACAATCAATGGTCGGCCTCTTCGAGCAATAAATCGGCGGAAAGCTTGGAGGAAGGCTTCCATAGACAAAGATGTCACAAGTTCCAGATGAACTCCTCTATACACTGCACATGTGAAGATGACAATCCATGCTTTCTTCTTATTCTTTAAGATAAGATGTCCAGTTAGATCAACTCCTACTATTTCGAAAACTGCAGCATCTCGTACTCTGTCTTCTGGTAATGATGTTGACTCGACGGTAGCTGGTGTCGCGGTGAATCGTTTACAGCGAATGCATTGATTGATGATCTTCTTGACGGTTTTCCTGGATCTTAGTATCCAATAGTTTTCTCTCAGAATACCGAGGAGAGTTTGTAGACCGGCGTGCCCGTGGGTTTCATGGTTCCACCTGATGAGCAAAGAAACCAAAAAGTGATCTGAGGGCAATAAAATGGGCATTCTAAAATTAGCAAAATCTTCTCTTCTGCAAATTTTAGTTTTTATTCTCAAAATCCCTGAAGAGTCTACTAGCAACTTAAAGCCTTGTAGTTTCTTATCTTCATGCCCTGAAAACGATTCTCTCTGGATAAGTCTTATCAGTATTATTTCTGACTTAGTGATTTCCTCTGTACTGAGATCTTCTGAAATTATCTTTCTTCTATCAATCTTGGCGTTGTTGAAGAATCTGTATATCCAGGCGGTGATTCGTACTATTCTCAAAAAATGGGAATAACGTCCAAATAAATTTTCATTTTCTCTTGTCGTACACAAGGTGTTCAGGATGGTCTTGCGCCTTTCAGAATAAACAATCTCCAAATCAGGGATAATGGTTGATTTGGGCCACTCTTCTTGGGATACCTTTAACCATGCAGGTCCCTCCCACCATCTTGTCTCCTTAAGTGATTCTGCTGAACATCCCCGAGATGGGAGGTCTGCCGGGTTTAATCGGCCTGGTATGTGGCGCCAAGATTCGGGGGAGCTAAGATTATGAATTTCCTTAACACGGTTCATCACAAAGGCTGCCCAGTTGTCTTCCCTTTGGATCCAACAGAGAGCATTGGTCGAATCGATCCAATAAAATCTTGGAATTTCCTCAAATTCCAGATCTTGTATGACGTTAGCTGCCAAACGAGCTCCAATCAGACAAGCCAAAAGCTCCAATCTTGGGATGGTGAGTTTCTTCAGTGGAGCTACTCGTGTTCGAGCCTGTATCAATTGGATGTCCACTCTATCTTCCTTTTCAATGCGGAGGAAAATACAGGTTGCATAGGCAAACTGACTGGCGTCGCAAAAGATGTGGAGAGTGGTTTTCTCTACATAGGAGTCCTTAAAACAAAGCCATCTAGGAATTTCTATGTTAGGCAAGTGTTTCAGTTTGCTAAACCACTTCCAAAATCTTTGTACTAAACATCCAGGTAGGACTTCGTCCCATGTCAACTTCTGTATCCAAGTTTCCTGTAATATCAGCTTGGGAATTAAAGTCACAGGACAAGCAACTCCTAATGGATCAAATATCTTGCTCGCTATTGAAAGTACTTTTCTCTTGGTGGTTGGTCCAATTAATTCAAAATCTTCCAAACCAATTGTCAGTGTGTCTCTATCAGTATTCCATGTTATTCCTAAAATGTTCACTTCCTTATTCAGTTGGTTCATAAGAGAAAAGTCTGTAACGTTACTCACCCAATCTCGGAGATTGAAACAAGCTGTAGAGAGCAGTTCAGTAGATTCTTTCACGAATTTCTCCGTTTCTTCAACATTCTGAAAACTGGATAAACAATTGTCAACATGAAAGGATGACTTCAACTGTTCAGCTGTAATTTTTAAATGTTCAGGAGCCTTATCTAAGTGGAGAGATAAGGTAGCCTTTAAAAGATACGGACTCTAGTGGTAATTCCAAAAACAACCCTTTTATGTCGATACGTGATCAATCTTCCGTCTTCTGTGTGCCACAGGAATCGTAAATAATCTCGGTCTTCTTCTTTTATTCCAATTTGTAAAAATGCTTTCTCAATATCGGAAGAGACACCAACTTCATATTTCCGGAATTTATTTAAAAGTCTTGGTATAATTTCTATCAAATTGGGTCCCTTATCCAGACAGTCATTCAGGGAAAGTTTACCTCTCTTCCGGGCCGACGCATTGAATACTGGCCGTATTCTAGAAGTGTGACTGTTCCTTTTATACACTGGTCGATGTGGCAGGTAGTGTACACCATCTAGTTTATCCTCTCTGGCATACTCGATTATCCCCTGTTTCATCCATTCTTCAAAGATTTGTCCATACTCATTCATGTCTCCAACTTCTTCAAGTTTTCTTCTTACAGAACTTAGTTGGTTTTCGGCTAGGTCTTTATTCGAAGGAATCCTTTCTTTGTGTCTTGCACCCAGGGTAGAGCTACCTCATAGCGCCCCTCGATATCTCGCGTCGTGGTGTGGGCGAAATGTTCCTCCATTTCAGCTTGTAAGGACTGAGTCTTCTTCTCAACCTCCGCGTCAGAGACTCCAATTGCATCTAATTTCCACAAGTTTTCTAGATCCAAAGATAGAAGTGTGGTCACGCAAAGGGAGCTGATGTCATCTCTCACCTCCGTTGGAGGAATCTTTCCCATCACGGTCCATCCTAGTTTGGTACGGATTGCCACCAGTCCAGATGAGATCCTTCTCTGATCATCAGTTAGCAATCTCCCGGCGATGTCCGCGCCTATAAGGACTTCTATACGGTCTCTCATCAAATCAGACACGTCGAGTTCTTCACTCCCTTCTAAAAATGATCTGGGACACACCGGAGGTATGCTTCCACAGATAAGGGGTTGACCTAGTGCTTCAAACTCACAGCGATAGGAATTATTGATGTCAGATAAATGAATGGTATAGACCTCATGTTCAACTACGTCGGTACTCGATCCTCCAAACAAGGAATGCCGGAAGAACTCTCTCCTAGATTGTTCGTACTCCATTTCCATTGCTGTACTATGTAAAATATACGATCTTTGAGATCCGGTGTCTATTATAGCCCGTGCCGTCTTCTCCGTTCTGTTCCCTTTGAGGGTCACTCTCAAAGTAGGTAACAAGACGTCTGGGGAGGTTGATAAGTTGGCGAGAGTTTCATCTTGCACCGTTGGAGACTTGGAAGATCCACCTCTATCTAAAATCAGTTTTGTGCACATGACATCCAGGTGGGAAGACATGTTGCAGATCGAACAACGGACTACATTTCTGCAAAATTTACTTAAATGAGAAGGCCGAAGACATTTATAACAAACGCCTTTTTTCTTCATGAGTGATCTCTTTTCGTTTAAACTAATATTAGCTGCAAAGTCACACTTAGGGCTTCCATGGTTGTCTTTACCACAAAATACACATTCATTCGATTTGTGAACTGAATTCAAAAGTTCTGAAGCTGTCGCAATTGGTTTTTCATTGTAGAATCTTGTCTTTGGATGTTTGTTTACCAAATTAGGTTTAGAAGTTGATTCATTCCCGGTACCGATTTCGTTTCTAAAACTCTTCTCCCGTGCAGTTAATTGTCTTTCCAGAAAGGTAATCAAGTCATTAATTACATAATCTGTCGGGAGTCCTTTGTTCAATTCCAAATTAAGGTCTGCAGGTAGAAGCTTTATTATTATCGGGCACAACAGTTGTCCGTAAACATCAATGGACACGTTTAGTGACTCGAGACTTCTTATATGAACAGAAAGGTTGTCAAAAAGTTCGCGGAAGGTTCTTACATCGCTTGATGTTTTGAGTGGTCTCATTGACAACAAATTGTTCATATGTCGGCTAATCAAAATGTCTTCTCGCCCAAATCTGTCTTTAAGCAATTTTATAGCTTTCTCATAATTGTCCGCAGATAAAGCGAAACCTTCGACTGTGTTTAGTGCAGTTCCGCCGAGATGTGACTTCAGATAGTTAAATTTATCGATCGGGTTCAGTGAGTTGTTCTGGTGTATAGCTGCATCAAAAGAATTCCAGAACGTCAGCCATTCACTAAAGTTTCCATAAAATTTCGATATCATCAATTTCGGAAGTTTCACAGTCGTGCAGGAAGGTACATAATGTCTCATTTCGTTTTCGTCTATTCGTGAGTTCGAATTCGGTATATTTTCGCCCTGAAAATCTGATTGGCGAATCTTTTTATTTGCCCTAAATCTCCAAGTAATATATTTCTCTCGATATTCCTCTACGCCCTGTAATTCCTTCTCTAAATCGTCAGTTTCAAGAAGCGTTTCTATTTCGTGATCCACTACTTTAAGTTCGTTAAATGATTCATTCAATTGTTCTAATAATTCTTCAAGTTCAATTCTCATTAGCGTGTCAAGTCCACTTTCAATCTTATTGCATGTTTTCGTTGAATATGATCTGTTAACAGCACGCTTCTTTTTTAAACGTAGAATTAATTCTTCCGCCATCTTGTAAACAAAGCGGCAAGTAGGGTTAGCTAGCGAGTTCCAAAATGGTCAGCTCAAAATGCTTCCTTTTTTTCTTCTAGAATTTACCTTCAACAGTCCCGGCTGGGATGCCAAAAATATTGCGATTTCACCGCCACTCTGTGTTGTGACGACGATCTAAATTCTATAGAGGTAGTCACTCACCTCTATTCTTGGTCGGCGGGGTTGAAGGTTCAAAGTTAAGGCGTCGTTGTTTATAACACTTTTAAAATATACGACGAAAACAGGAGGGAAAATTATATTTATTACAATTTAAGAAAATAAGTAAAGTATTATTTAAACATTTACACTAAAAGAATCGGAGATCAGGGCAAATTCTAGCGTTCGAAAAAAAGTTGTTTACAAGTTCTTCCTCTATTGTTTTCTCATTTTTGCCGCTGCATCCCCGTAGCTGCCTCCGCCGGCCTCCCATTGGCTGCTTTGGACGTCTTCTTTTCCAACATATATAATCATCCCGATTTTAACATATGTTATATCTCTAAAAATTGATGAGATACATAAAAAATAACTTTATATTCGTGATCAGCACCACAAATTAAGTCAGAAACTGATGCATTATCAAAAACATTTTTTTCAGTGTAGACCAGTTTTTTCCTTTTTAGTGCTTTCAAATAAAAGCTTTTTTAAATGCACTAAAAAGGAAAATATAAATATTTTTATCTTCTGTCATTGAGATATTAGATGTATATGAATGAAAATAAAAGCGGCGGGGGACGATCATGTTTAGATAAAAGGTAAAAATTTAGTGAACACTTATAAAAAGCGCTAATCAGTTGTTACATTTTGAATCACATTAGGTTCGAAATTCATGATGATCGTTACCCGCCGCTTTTATGTTCAATCATATACTTATAATTGCTAAATGACAGAAGATAAAATATTTTATTTTTTTTATTTTTAGCGTCTTCAAATAAAAGCTTTAAAAAATATAAATATTTATTTCGAGGACTTTCAAAATATGTTAAGTCAATAAAAATAATATGGAGCAATTTTCGTACACAATGTTTATTCCCGCGTTATTTGTTTCTGGTTTGGGTGAAAAATGCTTTTTTGTTTTAAATTTACGTTCTTTTAAAACTGAAAATAAATAAAATAGAGGTAAGAATTTGAAATAATATATTTTAGATGAATCAATATTCACAGAATTCCTTTCCCCGCCCTTATAAATATATAATTATTTGAATCCTATATTTATATAAAAGTATGAAAAGGATGAAAAACTTTTAAAAGCTACAAAAGTATATGATATAACAATCGCATATAATTGAAGGTATTTCAAATATAAATATTTACTTTTCATAGCCACCTATCCTAGCAGTTATTTTATACAAGTATATACAAGGGTTACAGATAATATTGTACTTCGAAATAAATGACAATCTGCTAAGGGAAGAGTTTCTATACCACGACAATACATGCTTTCGAGCATAACAGCCCTTCAACAGGTATAATTACGACACTAAAACTTGAAAATTAAATCCATATATATACAAAGAAGTAGGGAATGTGAGAGATGGATATAGTCAGAAAATAATAAACATTATGCTATAAAATCATAAAACTATTCATTACTAGTTAATGCTAATGCACTTTTGAGACTGTGTGTAATTAAATGAAGGATACAAATTATAATGATATCAAAGACACCAAATGAATATTAATTTTGAGAATAGAGTAATCCATTGGCTGAACGCCAACTGAAATATTGGTGAAATAAATGATATTTTGATCCAATATATGCCTTTTTAATTAAATATACATTAATGGCTGTTCAAGGATATGAATGATTTTGGGAAGATAGAAATTATCTATATAGGTAGGAGATTCTGGAATTATATATGTTGGGAAGATCTATATTTCTCTTGACATCTTTTGTACTCAGCCATCCTGATTCTCTCCCTGTCTCTCCTAGATCTTCACACTGCAGACATGGTATTGAGTATATAACACCATGTTTTTAAAAATATTTGTGCTATGGCAGTGGATTAAGACAAGTGGGGGATAATACAACTTGATAGTTTATAATACAATATAATGCGGCTTATGAATTCAAAACGACACTTAACAAGTTTTACCGCAAATGTTTCTTTTGATTTTTTGAAAGGATGAATTGAAACATTCAAAAGAAAAAATCAAAAGAAACATTTGCAGTAAAACTTGTCAAGTGTCGTTTTACAACTTGATAGGTCTACAAGAAGACTTCTTGCCGAAGGATGTCAGATTGCCGGCAGAATTAAGATTTTTGGTTATATTAAGCTTTTCTATTGATAGGAAGAATGAAAGAGAACAGTGGGTTTATATGGGCTTCGATGCTGAATATGTGCTTATGATTCTTATTTTGAGGGAAAGAGGACTACAGGATGGGTAATGTGTGTAGTTGGGAAGGAAATCATTTTTGTAAAACACAGTGGTGTGGCAACTGGTAGGGATTTGGATTATTAAAGTGTCTAGGAACGGAATAACCTGGTTATGTGGTTTTTCAATGGTAAAGGACATGTCACTATGGTAGTTATTGAGTGAGGTTAATATTTGATCTATTGAGTTCCTGTCGCAAATACAAAAGATGTTATTGACGCTAGAATTCTAAATCAGTTTCCCATAGCAGATTCTTTTAATTATAATATTATAAAATAAATAAAGCTTCCAGGGCTAAGTTTCTTGTGCAACTTTTTATTTTCAAGCTTTCGGACTTGTCAGTCCTTCAACAGGAGTATCATGTCAATAAAATAATGACATACTATTTTATATACAGTTAAACCTGTCTATAGCGTCCCTCTAAATAGCTTGACCTGTCTATAGCACCCCCTCTCTATAGCACCCTATTTTGGTGAGTCCCAAGAGGGGGCGTTATAGACACATAGACAATACAAATTATTATTTATATAGTTTAAATACATATGATATTGAGAAAGAAAGAGAGAGATTGAGATTGAAACTACTTTATTTCAATGTCCATATAATATTATATAGTGCAAAATAAGTTTTAATACAGAATAAATAAAAAAATAATGTATATATATATTTACATCAGACATGAGCCTTCTCTGAAGGGACGTCTGAACAATGTCAAATGTTCAAGGCCGCCCTGAGTTCGGAAAGGCCTGTGCTTATAGAGGGATTTTTGTCCCCAACGTGCTCAATTGCATCGCCAAGGAATTCGTACAGAATTTTCCTGTTTCCAGGCGAGAGTTCATTGGGGAGTGTTTCTCTGTCAGGGCGGCATAGAACCGCAGCCAGTATTTCATCATCATCAACCTCATCATAGAGAGAGGCCAAAATAGAGTCAGCGTTTAGCTCTATGAAAATATTCTCTACCTGATCAGTCATGTCTTGGTTCTCCGCTTCAGGAGCCACTGATGGCTCAGTGTTGGTCAAGGAGGGCTCTGGTCGTGACGGCAACTGGCTGGTGCTCGGCGCCGGAGCAGGAAGCTCGGGGGCTGGAGTCTCGTAGGGACGGACAGGGAAGTTCACCACGGACGCAGGCGCGGCAGGGCTGGAGGATGTTGAGGGGTCTGCTTGAAGGGTGCAGACAGTTCCGCAGGTGGTGTAGTGAGGGCGAATTTGTTGAAGGGGTGGGCTGGGAGGGTGAAAGTGTCAACACCGGTCCACTTCGGGTACCCTGGGGGCAGGTGGCTCGCCGATGTCCCTGGCGGTGACATCTACTACACCTTACACCGTAGGTGATGGAGGCGGGTGTGGACACTCCTTTGGAGATGATCACCAGTTTGGCAGGGAGCTGGTGGAGTTTGCGTCCTTCATTCAGGAGGACGAAGGCCTCCCTGTTGCCGGTGGTCCAGGTGTAGCCGTTACAGGACTCCACTTCATAGGCCAGGGAGACAACCCGGCAGTAAGGTCGCAGGGCCTCGATGATGTCCTCCTCCTTCACTGCGATGGGCAGGTTCCCGAGGATGATCTTCTCCGCCTTCATTCTGTACAGGAATGCCCTGAGGAAGGTGTTGTTGATGGTGAGTCCATTCTCCACCAGGCGCTCCGCCTTCTCAATGCTGGCCAGTCCGACCATAACATGGCCGGACATCTTCATCAGCTGGTAGATGGATTCCTTCCCCAGCAACTCCTCCAAGGCCTTCATGTAGTGCACGGGATGGAAGTCCGCGCACCATTCGACATAGCAGCATTGGTCGAACGATGCTGCTGCTGATCTAGCTTTGTTCAGCGCCTGCTGCTGTCTGGTGTTCCTGACGAGGGTCACGGACTCCTTTGTGATCCTTCGAAGTTGTCCAGATGGTTTTGGAGAGCTAGCGTCCGGCCTCACAATCTGGGCCTGCTGACTTTTAGACTCAAACCTATCCTTTTTTTCCGCTGTGCAGATTGGAAAGGTTCGGTGTTATTGTCCTTTTCCGCGGCCTCAACTTGCTCCGCCGTTTTTCACGAGCGAATTTGCCTGTCCGTCGCTCACACCTGAATTCAAACAATTTTTCGTCGAATCTTTTATCGTCGATAAATCGACTTCCATTTCAGCTACCTCGATGGGAATCATACCGTCATGTAGATCTTTATCCTGGCTCACCGCCAGTACTGCATATGGGTTGGAAAACTTGAAGTTTTCCATCTCCTGATTGAAAAACGCGGAGCTCGCGCGCCGCACGGCCAAAAGAGAGAGAGAGAAAATATGTATGTGAAAAATAACGTTTTGAAATTATACGTGCTGAAGGGATTATAATACTAACAATAATGTACTTATTTGGATTTGTTGCCCTCTAACTGTATAAGTGCCACCACAAGTGTGGTGCGATGACATCAACTGTCATCTTTGGTCTGCCCATCATTTTCTCTGCCCTGTTGTACTTGTTTTCTTACTACTCCAATAAATTATAGATCATTATAATTTTAATACACTCAGGCATTGATCTTCAAAATAGCCAAAATGTTTGTATTTTCTATAAATGTATTTAATACATTTATATAAAATATTTTTACAAATCAATAGATAATATAAATTTAAACAGCAAAAAAAGGTTCACTTAGATAAAATAATTATGTACAAAGATTTGTGTACAGTCGAACCTCTTTAATTCAACACCCCAAGGGATCAGAGCTTTCGGTTGAATTAAAGGAAGTGTTGAATTAAGGTTAGATGATTAGGTAATCATCTAACTCGCTAAAATAATATTTTTTTTATAATAGCCATGTAATATAAATTAATGATATTAATTGAAACCATTGTGTTTTTATTTTATTTTCATGATTAACTTTTAGTATCAGTGACAAAATGGCATTAATACATATTTTAGAAACATAAATAATTGTAACAAATAAATTTACTGGTAATGTTTCTTTTCAGTAATATAATCAAATATTAACTCTACAGACATTAAAATATTGTAACGTAGAAATCAAGCCTTGAAATATCCTAAGATGTAAAAGTATTTATTGATGACGTCACAGCGACGAGTCGACAATTATTAACAGGTCAGCCCAAAAACTATTTACAGCTAGAGAATCTTAAGCCAGCAAGCAAAGAAATATTTTAAAGATGATTTCACAAATACAGATTAATATATATTTTTATAATCTGTAGAATATATTTTCATTGTATAATATTAAATTAAATAATAAAATATTTCTTTGTCACATAGCCTCCTCCTATAGAGAGCATCGACCCGATGCTCAGCAGGAGACTTACGTCGTCAGTCTTAAGAACTAGTACTATGGCCAGGGATATTTTCAGGTGACTGCGGTGGATGTCTTCTTTCAGTTGAGATATCTTCTTCATGAGGGCTTGGTAGGTCTATGTTTACGTCAATGTAGTTTTTTATTTCCACTGTGGTCAGCAAGTCATTTTTCCTCGATGATTCGTCATTGGGGTCCTGAGATTCGGCTCGAAAGTTGTAGAATACCATTGCGTCTTGCTTTCTTTGGAAATAGTCATTTCTCCTTTCCTCATTGTGTCTCTTCCTGTCACGGCAATAGCGGACGACGTGACCTGGGCGTCCGCAGTAGAAACAGATTGGCCTTCCCTCAGTTGTACGCCAATCATTGGTGTCGCGTCTTCCTCCTTGTTTTGGGTATAGAGGTTCAGGGTGTGGTCTTATCGTTTCGGCCTCATATCTAGTATTTAAAAACTGTCAGGGTCTTTCCTTATGAGGGGGACTTCTCCTAGACTTTGAGATTGGCGCCAGGGTTCTTCCAATCTCCTCCTTTACAATTTCTTCGATCGTAGCATTTTTTGGTTCCTCCCGAGGAGAGCCTAATACCCGCTGTACCTCCTCACGAACAATTTGCCTAATCAAAGATGACAGATCTTCTCCGTCATCCTGGTCACAGAGAGAGGCTACATTTGGTAGGCGCTCGTACCTGGTTGGGGTAACTCGCCTACAACGGAGCGCTTTGACACGGCGACATTCTGTAATGAATTGCTCGGTGCTCTGTACATCCCTCGGTAGGAGTGCTTGATAAAGCTCCTCAGCTATCCCCTTCATGAGGTGGGAGATTTTATCTTCCTCGCTCATTTGAGGATCAACCTCTTTGCACAAGCACAGGAGATCCTGGATGTAGCATTCGGTACTTTCACCTTTTAATTGTGCCCGTGTTTTAAGTTTCTTCTCCGCTTGCAATTTTGAATTTTCTTTTTTTCCGAACACATTCTCAAATTGAGATGTGAATTCCTTCCAAGTCTGTATGCTTTCTTCGTTGTTCTCAAACCATTTTAGAGCAGTTCCAGACAGATAAAAATAGACTTTAGTAAGACAAAGGGTTTCGTCCCAATGGTTGTACCTTGCCACACGTGCATACCCTTTTAACCATTTTTGGAGATCTTCACCATCCTCCCCGGAGAAAATGGAAGGGTTCCTTGGCAAATGTTGAACAACGCAGTTGCTTACCTGAGTACCTTCCTTCTTTACATTCATAGAAGTTTCTTCTGGTTCAACAGAATCAATTTTTCTTTTATTTCTTAATGGGTATCGGTCCAGTCTCTCCACCAGTTGTAGCGTAGAATCAAGCCTTGAAATATCCTAAGATGTAAAAGTATTTATTGATGACGTCACAGCGACGAGTCGACAATTATTAACAGGTCAGCCCAAAAACTATTTACAGCTAGAGAATCTTAAGCCAGCAAGCAAAGAAATATTTTAAAGATGATTTCACAAATACAGATTAATATATATTTTTATAATCTGTAAAATATATTTTCATATGAATAATATTAAATTAAATAATAAAATATTTCTTTGTCACAATATTAAATATAATATATTAAATAATATTTTATTCTAATTGAAAAATATAGCAGTTGAAAGGAAATAAATATGGTAAATAAAAAGAAAATTTTAAAATATTACTTTAAAATAATCATGAAGATCTTTTAAAACAAATCCTTTATAGATGTCTGTTTTTGCACTGAAATCCTATTCAGGATGTATTCCAGATGGTCATTTTGAAAAAACATGCATGCCTTTTTTCCTCTGAAATGTCTTTTAATAAATACATTTTAATGTATTAAAGTCATCCACTGCTGCTGCAGGTATTATTGATTTTGTGTTTAAATCTTTTATAATAACACAGAAATGGAATATTGAAATAAAATGTTATCATAATCATTTTAGCTACATTTTATAAAGATTTATTTATTTAAAAGGAAATTATTTGTCAATTTTTAAATAACTAAAATATTTTGATGCTGAGAGAGAGAAATTTAAAAATAAAATATTATTGTTAATTAGCGCACGAAGCCTAAATCCCAGCGTAAAAAAAAAAAACAAACAAAAAAAAAACAATAACATTCGCGACATGGCGCAACGGCACTGCAAAGTGAAACTTAAACTAACCAGGAACCAAAAGTGCGCGCGCGCGATCCTATCGGCGCCCGCCGATCGCCGCCGTAATACCTTTTTAGTGGAAAGTTGTAAGTAAAAAACATTCAACTGTCGAAATTCGAATTTTAAAATGGTCGAACTATCGGAAGTGTCGTATTATTGATATGTCGAATTACGGTTTGTTATTTGATAGGCCGGAGGTCGGGACATCAGAACATGGTCGAATTATCGCTGAGTGTCGAATTTGGGTGTGTCGAATTAACAAGGTTATACTGTATATCTTAATTTATATAATGGGAATTCACTATGCATACTCCATTCAAAAGCACTTTATATCCAGCACAAATAGTTTTGGATCTTCTCTCCCCTCAACTGCTACACTCAAGACATTGTTGTTCCTTGTTCAGAGTCAACTCTTCCATCTGATCTCTTGTCCATAAAGCAGCACATTGTTTTAGCACCTAGGCCAGGGGTCGGAAAACTGCGGCTCACGAGCCACATACAGCTCTTTGGATGTGAAGCTGCGGCTTTTTATATAGTTCCATACACAAATATTATTTATTTTATAAAAATGCTCTCGAATGACGTTGTCGTCGAATGTTTCTATGTAGGATTTAATTTGCTCTCTACGCAAGACAATTTAGCGTCTTCACCAGTGCTTTGGCTGTGACCTATAGTTTGTTGCGTGTTTCAAGTAAAAGTAAAAGAGTGAGAAGCGAATTATCTTCTCAAAGTTATGTATGTACATACAGTAAAACCCCTCTAATACGAACCCTGGATATAGCAAACCTTCCCTTATAACGGACCCACGGAGAATCCCAATTCCATTCCATTCCATTGAAAATACCATCGTTATAACGAACTTTGCGATTTTTAAAATAACGAACTACCCCTATAACGAACCTATTTTCGGTCCCAAAATGATGAAATCTATTAAAAATACTATGCTTATAACGAACTTAAAATTGTGATTTAAAAAAATTCAAAACAACAAAATTTTGAGCTTGTTTCAGCTCACGGATCGCAATTTCAAAACAAAAAATTAGCGGCATTGTTTGTTTTCATTTCCATTCTATTTTTGTATGTTGTATAAATTTTTATACATTATACTTTTATTTAATAGAATATCCTTGCATTCGACAATTTTGAAATAGAAGAAAATACAAATGGCTTTCAAAATAAAGAAAAGAAACAAAGAGTGGCGTTCTAAAAAAAACAAAAACAAAACAGTGGCGGCATGCCCTTTTAGAAGCGTTCTATATCAAGTTTAACCTAGGCTAAAAAATAATTCCAAATAATTTTAAAGCCAGAAATGGTTTGAATAGCAGGTTAAAAACAAAATTTAATATACACTTCAGAAGAATATGTGGAAACTGGAATTGGAAGAAGAAGAAAGAAAAAAAAAAAACAGTTCCCCCAAGTTTCCCGTGTCTCATGAGCCACAAACAAATGGACTTATAAATTCTCAAAAACTACCACTACAGTTCTATTTTTAGAATGGAATTCTTGTTAGGTATATGAATCATTCAGGGTTCGTGGATATTCCCCCTGGCCGGCCGTTTTACCACCGATTTTGTGTTTGCAAATTGGCGTTTTTTTATTCGCAATTTTACCGATCGCGCTATCGTATCAACATGTTTCGCGTCCGATTTTTCTGAATGGGATCCTTTTGATTCATCCTCAATTGATTCAGAATACACAGAGCTTTATTCCTTTGATGGAAATAACCATATTATAAGACAATTCTGATTTTCAAATTTCACTTTTCACTTTCAAACAACAAGGTATTAGAGACATTTTTTCATTTTTCGGGAAAGATGTTCTAAAATACTCTTATACCTTTTAAATATATAATTAATAATGTTTTGCCTAGGGGATTGGGCTAAATTTTTAAATAATACAGAGGTTTATATATAAACATGTATGCTAATAATAAGAAGAACCTATTAACAAAGGACTTTTGATATTCAGCATTACTGTAAAGAAATAGGTCAATTTAGGGAATTAAAACAAAGTGACCATTATTAAGTGGCTGCCTTTTCATGTTTGCATGGCTGTTTTTTAATTATACAGTCTGAAAATTTAGAAAAGTAAAAAAAAAAAGGTCAAACCGTGGCTATAGTGAACCAAAAGCTCTGTCCCATTGGGGTTCACTATAGAGGGGTTTAACTATACATATAATGTCAATATAAAAAACGAAGTAAAGGTAGGTAACATACTAAGTATTATATTTTTAAAATACATATTTTATTTTATTTTTCCAAATATGATACTATATATGAATAAATGATATTTTTTCTTATGTGAATAAATAGATTAGTTTTTTTTTATTAAAAACTTTATTTATGCAAGTACTATTTATTGTTGGCAAGAAAAAAATGTGTGGCTCTTTAAAAACTTTGAAATTTTGTAAATTGTAATTTTTGACTCTTCCGACTCAAAAAGATGCCGACCCCAGACCTAGACCAACACTGCCCATGTAAGACTACTGCCCACTAGACAGTTTTGACCTAAGGATATAAATGGAAGGAGGTCTCTTGAACCTCCAGGTTTTGAAGCTCCATCACAGTAGGTGCTCAGGGAGTTTACAGAGTTTTAATTTGATTTTTCTCTCTCTATGTCATTGTTGGCAGCTTATTTTTCATCATATAGATGGTTTCATATACAGTTAAACCTGTCTATAGCGCCCCCTCTAAATAGCGCCTTCCTCTCTATAGCGCCCGATTTTAAATACGTAGTACGATGCGAGATTTACATTAAAAGTGACCTGTCTATAGCACCCCCTCTCTACAGCACATTATTTTGGCGAGTCCCAAGAGGGGGCGCTATAGACAGGTTTAACTATATTGAAGAAGGCTCCATTTCAAAATTTTGGGGTATTTACTGTATTCTCTATACAACAAATGCAGTGTACAATATAACCTTGTTAATTCGACACACGCAAATTCGATCATATTCTGATGTCCCGACCTCCGGCCTATCAAATAACAAACCGTAATTTAACAGTAACGATAATACGACAGTTCCGATAGTTCGATCATTTTAAAATTTGAATTTCGACAGTTGAATGTTTTTTCACATACAACTTTACCGCTAAAAAGTTATTACGATGGCGGCAACACTTTTGGCAGGCCGTGAGTGACAGTTCGCCTATAATTTTTAGGTTTCAGATTCATCCAGATGTATTTCCTTTGGCTTTGTACATATATTCTTTGTTTGCTCTTTATTCCTAGCTCGCCAAAAACTATCCTTTGCTCTTAATATTTTAAAAATATTTCATGGATGCCTCACCTCTCTCTAATTCTGAATCCAAAATGTAGTTGTTGTTGGCACATCGGATATATCTTCTGATGAAAATACCGAAATATATAGCTACTATGATTCTGAATCTGAGTTGGAATCTGAAAACAAAAAATTTTGTCCATCTTCAACTTCCAGTTTCTATGTGGGGAGAGACCAGACAACGCTGTGGATCCCCAGTGAATGGAAAAGTACAAAGGTAAGAATTCGCTCGTACAACATAATTTCTCACCTTCCTGGACTGAAAAGAGATGGAAAGAACATCACAAGAGCTGTTGGAGCTTACAGAAAATTTATCACAAATAAAATAGTTGAAAAAATAGTATGTAACACCAATCAATATATCTCAAGGATTCGAGGAAATTTTTCTCGAGAAAGGGATACAAAAGATACTTAAAAAAAAAAAAAAAAAATTCTGGGTAACTATTGCTCACACAAAAGATACTAATGTTGTAGAAATTTGGGCTCTCATTGGACTTTTGTTACTTTCTGGGACAAAAAACGCCTGCCATCTTTCCTTTCAAGAAATATGGGCAGATGATGGAACCGGATTCAAATTTTTCCGGTCTGTAATGAATCGCGAGCGATTTTTCTTTTTACTCAGGTGTTTGCGTTTCGATGATTTGCCCATACGTGAAATAAGGGGGAAAATTGACAAATTAGCACCAATTAGAGAAATATTTGAAGAATTCGTTACAAACTGCAAAACTATGTATCACATCCTGGAGAATATTTGACAGTAGATGAAAAGATTATTCCATTCAAAGGCCGATGTAGTTTCAAGAAGTACCTTTCCAATAAACCCGTAAAATATGGCATGAAGACTTATGTGTTATGTTGTTCCCGCACAAGCTATGTGGTGAATCTTGAAATATACGCTGGAAAGCAACCTGAAGGCCCTTATCAAATAAGTAACTCTCCCAACAATGTAGTTGAAAGACTCTCTTGTACTTCCAATTTCCGGGTCAAAACATAACTACTGACAACAGGTATACCAGCTATCCTCTTGCAGTAACTCTTTTGAATGACCATAAATTGACCTTAGCAGGAACACTCAAAAAGAACAAAAAAGAAATGCCACCTGAATTTATGCCAAATCGCCACAACAAGTGTTTAGCTAAATTTTTGGTTTTCAAAAAATGTCCGCCTTGTATCATATGTTCCTAAAAGGGGCAAAAGTGTCATTCTTTTATCTACAATGCACTCGAAAGCAACAATTGATGAAGAGACAAATGAAAAGAAGAAGCCAGAAATGATTACTTTTTACAACATGACAAAATGAGGGGTGGACCTATTCGATCAAAAGGCGTCACTCTATTCCGTGGGACGACGTACCAAAAGAAGGCCCCTGTGTATATTTTTTGAACTTTTAAATATTTCTGGAGTTAATTACAAACTTCTTTTTGGTGGGAAACAACCCCAAACATTTACAAAAGAAGAAGGATTTCCTAAAAGCTCTATCAGGTAACAGAGTATCATCATATCAGGTCTACTACCAAATCCTTTTTGAAACCACTTCAAAGTATTGTCCGGAAACATGCTGGTCAGTCACCAGAAACTATGGTAAGTTTTATGTCAAAATATAACTGAAAATTTTATCTCTAATCGTTTTATAATGTAGGAAGAAGACATCCCTGAACCTCTTTCAAAGGCCCAGAAAAGATCCATCTTTGTTCTTATAAAAAAGATCGTAAGACCAAAACACTATCCCAGAAGTGCCAAAAAATGTCTGTAAAGAACATTCTATTATAATGTGTAGGCAATGTATGTAAATATTTTGAAAATTGTATCCCAAATTAAAAAAAAAATTGATTTGGTGCTTAAATTAGCATTTTAGTTTTAAAAATATTTTAAAATATAAATATTACTCATTTTCGATTAAAATATCTTTATTGTTAATAAAATAATGGCATCATACAAAAATGTTCAAAAATTATTTTGTTTTAAGTGATATTTCCACAGGTTAAAACACCGGGTGTATTACACCCAGCGCGAGTAGTTACGTCTCAAAAGTGAGCGCGAGTAACTAAGGGTTAAGAATCGCGCGCTAATTAATAATATTATTTTCTTTTTAAATTTCAGCATTGAAATATTTAGGTTATTTTAAAATTTACAAATAATTTCCTTTCAAATAAATAAATCTTCATTAAATGTAGCCACAATGATTATGATAACATTTTATTTCAATATTCCATTTCCATATTATTATAAAAGATTTAAACACAAAATCAATAACACCAGCAGCAGCAGTGGATGTCTTTAATACAATAGTTATTTTAAACACATTCCAGAGGAAGAAAGACATGCATGTTTTTTTTTAAATAGACCATCTGGAATATATCCTGAATAGGATTTCAGTGCAAAAACATACATCTATAAAGGGATTTTTAGAAAGATCATGATTTTTTAAAAATATTATTTTTAAATTTTCTTTTTATTTTCCATATTTATTTCCTTTCAACTGCTATATTCTTCAATTAGAGTAAGCTATTATTTGTAATTATTTTCTGTTTCAAAAATATGTAGTATTGCCATTTTGTCCCTGATACTAAAGTTAATCATGAAAATAAAAAATAATACAAAAAAGGACACACACAGTGGTTTCAATTAATATGATCAATTTATATTACAAAGCAATTTTAAAAAATATTATTTTAGCGAGTTAGATGATTAGCTAATCATCTAACCTTAATTCAACACTTTCTTTAATTCAACCGAAAGCTCTGATCCCTTGGGGTGTTGAATTAAAGAGGTTCGACTGTATATAAGAAATTCAGTTTAACACAATAAACTGGTGAAACTTCTGGGAAGATTCACCGCTGATAAGCCATGCCTTCCATCTTTCAATTTATATTCATTGTAGATACAAGAAAATAAGACCTAATCCAAATAATTTAATAGTGTGTGACGCTTCGGCAACAGCATTGTTACCAGCATCTTATTTTTTTTCTTGTATCTATAATCTATAATTCAAATTGTGCTTTATCATATATTCATTGTAGTACAACAACAAAAAGCCTTTATTTAGGGTCACTGACCATATACAGGATTCACCAGAGGTATGCATAAGAACAAAGCAGTGAGACAAAGGTAACAACGATATAGACAGAAGAAAAAGAAAAAAAAAACAAGAAAGAGAAAGAGGGAAGCAAGAAAAGCAACACAAAAAGAGTAGCAGTAAGAAAGTGAGGAGTGAGTGTCACTTGGCCTTCTTCTGAGATATGGACTTGTGGAAACCATAAAACGCCGTAGCAATATACTTATTCTGGGTCATATTGTCAATTATTGATGGGAGTGAAGCACAGAGTTGCCCAGTTTTGAGCATAAGGGTTCTTCTTTCTTCTTTCAGAGCAGAGCAATCAAAAATATAGTGAGTGATTTCATTTTTTAGTTTTGAATTAGAGAAGGTACAAATCGGGTCCTCACCGCAGAGCATCTTGGTGTGGTTTTCTCTAAAATAACTTGAAAGTATTCTAACTTGTGCGAGTAGTCTTACAACCGGGAAAGGAAAATCCCCTAAAAGGTATCCCTCCGTCATGAAAGATATGTGAATGTCTTTGTAGTGAGAGTATAGCTTAGATTTATCCATTCTTGTAAGGTCGTTTTGTATAGATTGGTCTGCCGCTGTTTTTAAGAGCCCTGTAATCGCGCTCCTCAGCATTTCAGGATCATCACAGGAAACATATTCATTGTAGTATAAGGTCTTTCAAAATAGATTTTGATTATCTATATGTGGAATGAGAGGCGCTGACATTGATGTAGCTCCTCGTCCAACTTGCAGTCATTGGCATGGAGTGGGAACACATAGCCTGAAAACAAAATATTGTGTCACTCAAAGATTATTTCACTCTGCAAAGAGAAATCCCTAGCATCTTATGCATTTCAATCAAGCAATCTATTCAAAAAGTTCATACAAGAATATAAAACTCTGTTCACAATAGCCACTAGAACATTTAAACCATTCATTTTTGAATGAAGAATATCTGCTCTCCAAACTTCCAGTTCCTATTAAGAGACTCTTAGCACAGTGGAGGATTATTTGGCCTTTTTTGCCCGAAGATCACTCAGGTTTCTGGAAGGATGTTGGCGCCTGAGTATCCGAACTTTGCAAAGTCAAATCCCAAGATAGGATATCTCACATTCTTTTCCACTGTTCTCCACCCCAAGAATTAAGAAACAAATCTTGCAGTAATAAAGCACAATTTGGATTATAGATTATAATATAAGAAAATAAGACCACACTAATAAATTATTTGGATTAGGTCTTATTTTCTTGTATTAAAATCTTGCAGTATTCCAAACATGCCACCCAGTAACTTATACAATTACAAGAAAATAAGACCTAATCCAAATAATTTAATAGTGTGTTGCGTTTCGGTAATGGTATTGTTACCATCATCAGACAAAAGAATAAATGACAATTTTTCTGATGATGGTAACAATGCTGTTACCGAAACGTCACAAACTATTAAATTATTTGGATTAGGTCTTATTTTCTTGTATCTATAATCTATAATCCAAATTGTGCTTTATCATAACTTATACAATCTTCACTACTGCCCTGTCTAACAGAACATATGTCTTTGAATACTTTTAATTTTACAAGGCTGTGTCAAAAATAAGGTTAGGTTTGTAAGTTGGAGTTGAAAAGAATCAAGAAACTCCCACTGCCCATAATTTATAATCTGTATGATTAACAATTCTATATATTTATCATGTGTACATAAGCTTTTTTTTAATATGTATATTTCCTATTCTCCATAGTTTTTCCCATCTTTTTCCAAGGAGAATCTTCAATAAGACCAGTGTGTCTTAATAAAGGTTTTATATGTATGTGTGACAACAGAAGACCAAACATATAGGAGCATAGTCACCTTGGTTTAGGGGGGTGGCACCGGGGAAGGTGAGCTGGACTAAGGTCCCAGAGGTGGCTGGTGGATCTGGCAGCATGGTGACATAACTCTACCTGACTTTTCTTGGGCTCAGAAAAACCCAGCTTATATGTAGATGGTGGTGTCAGAGGGGAAGGATTTTTATAACCTTTCTTGTCCAATCAAGGACTGACAATGGCCAATATCCTTAAATCATCCCTTGGACGGTTAACGAACTTACACAGATTTACTGCCTTTTACTGAGTCTTCTTTTTTTGACGCCATGTTGCATCATATGCTTTGTATTGCTATGTATAACTCCTCAATAGTTCACCACATCAGAGAAACAGGACATACTCCAGTCTTCAATAATACCAGGATCCTTCATAAAATTTCCATAACAAAAACTCGAAGACTCATTATTGATGCAATAGAAACCATGAAGCACCCTCAAGCAATAAACAAAAGTATCCAGTTACCATCATAATTACATTCCCCTTCTATCTTAAAAACTTTAAAAGGCATATAAACAATAGTCATTCCATTTTTTACTATTTACTAAATTCATTAACCTGCTCATAATTAATTCTTCAAATTTATTCAATTATATAAATTCTTAAAAAAGGTTATGTACCATATTCACATAGATTCCTCTTTAAAAATACTATAGTGTTTCTCTGTCTCTGTCTCTATTGCCTTGTTTATACATTCTAGTTAGCTGAAGAAGGGCTTTCCCGAAAACTTCCTTTCGATCAGGTGAATAAAAAAAAAGTTGCGCCGTTATTTGATTTTTGTAATGTATAACATTGTATGTAAAATATGACATATTTTTACAAAAAAAGTAGCTTTAACCCTTAAGTACTCGCGGCGGGGTCTGATAGACCCCAGACAGACTTATTTCATTAAATATCTAGAATTCTATAAAACATTTGGAGATCAAAACTTTAGTAGCTTAAATTTATATGACAATGAATATGCAAACATATATGTGACAATATCGTTGCGGAATTTCTTGTTGTTCGGTGAGAATGGTGAGGATTGGTTGAAACGCAGTCGTTTGAGTGGCAAGTGAAGCATACAGTTAGGAATAATCAGGACACGTGATGGGGTTTGAAAATAAAAGGCAACTGGTTTGGAGGAAAGAAAGCTTGAGAAAGCGGAGCGATTTTGACTAAGAACTATCGGATCACATGGTGATGACCGACTTGACTATGGGATGAGTTGAGAGAGAGATCTCTAGAGCAGATGTTACCTTGGTGAGCAAGTCGAAGGCTGATCCGAACTCGGTGGGAGCGAAGCCACTACTATAGGTGTTGTTCCGATGGGAGCGAAAGCGCTACTGACAATTCTTGCTTCTCGATTTAACACCAAGACTTATCTTCTTTCCCATTGGTCGAAAGATGTCACATGACCGTTTTCTATTGGTTGACCTATTTAGGTGATACTTTCTAATTGGCCCTTGCCAATCTCTTTGGCGGAAGATATAACCGGCCTTGCCCAGGAAATACTGGTCGTTAAACTTAGCTTTTATGATTTCCAGGGTCAGAAGGTTGACTGTGACTTTATTAATAGTTGTGTTCTCTTCTAAGCCTACTTCCTAGGTTTTTCTCTAAGGCGTTCTATCCTCCAGTTACCTTTGTTCTTTTATTAAATCTTTTTAAAACATACATTGTACATACATAGTAGGTCGGAGGTGCATATAGTTATATACAAATTATGACATATATTAACTTAATTTTGTTGAGCTATAATATACAATACAATGGAGTTGGGGTCCATTGGACCCCGCGTGAGTAATAACGTAACTTTAATTTTCAAGCATGGGGAAATAGGTAAGCTACCTTATAGCTCTTCAATAATTTATATCCTTTATCTATGACTTTACTTAGTTTTTTAGGAACATTGAATAAAATTAAAACGGAAATTCCTCCCAATTTTTTGCTGCAAAAGCAACGTTCAACCCACACTTTCATTTTTGGAGTTAAGGAAAGAGAGAGTAGACTGGTTTCGTATGTACCACAAAAAAGTCTAAAGCAGTTATTTTAATTTCAATAATCACTCCACAAAACAAATAGATTCTGAATCTGGTGGAAATATTGTAATGAAACAAAATAAGGTGTTGATGTAGTTGATCAATTGTGTAAAATACCACAGTAAGTAGGAGGACAAGGAGGTGGCCATTGTGTCTCTTTTTATTTCATAAAAGGAACAAAAATTGGAAATATTTGAAAGAAGATTGTTTATTGAAGAGATTGCTTTTGGGCTAATTGACCCGAACCTAACAAAACGGGAAAATAAATTGTTCCTGCCAAAAGATATCAAAACTAGTATATCTGCATATACTTCTACAGATGAGTCACAGCAAGCAAAGTCATGAAATGCTATACTTAATTGAGAGATATTAATTTCTTGTTTCTTCAGGAAGAAAATAAGCCAGTCATCGTCAGCGAAACTGAGGGGTTGCCGATTTTGTGATCGATACAAAGACCGAAAATCCAAAATTATATGTGCTAAATGCGTTAAACACAATCATACTGAACACTCAACTACACTTTGCAGTAAGTGTGCACAGGAATAATTTTGATTTTAATTTATAATTTTAAGGAAATTGTTTGTATATATTGATAGTTTATAATTTTTGCTGTATTACCAATTTTATCAGATAAAAATAATTAATAGTGTAATTTTTATAATAAATTGATATATTTGTAAACTAGAGACTGTATTCTTTTGGCTGCAAGCAAAATTTTTTTCCATATTTTATTTTTTAAGGATTTTATCCATTGTATAATATTGGGGTCTGCGAGACCCCGCGCGAGTACTAACGTCAGTAAAATAGGCGCGAGTAACTAAGGGTTAAAAAATATAGTTCTAATTTTCAGTGATGGTGACAAGTTAATAATTGATAACCATCATGACTGGGTGAAGTAGAAACCATCTGCCTTTGTCATTAAGACTGGGTGCACTACTCAGTGGCAGGCCGACTCAGCTCCAAAAGAAATGGCCGCTTCTGACATGAGGAACAGATGCCATACGCAGCCTCTCCTAACATGGAGTACAAACTCTTCTCATCCTGTATCCCTGGATTAGGAGCCCTTACAGGGTACTATCAGCCGGGCCAGCTGAGCCCAGGTTTTTTAACGAGCTTGTTACTGCTCCCCCTCCTCCTTTTTCATCCAGGCTTGGGACTGGTTAGGCGGATTTTCAAGTTAATAATGATATTTGTGAAAGAAACCTTCGCGTCTTAATGTTTTAATTTGTTATAGATGGCACGTTATTGCTGTGTATTAATGATATTTGACTTGAATCAATGTTGCAATGACTGTGTTGGAATTGTGGCAGAGTATGAGCAGCTTGGAGCTGATACAGACCCTCGTGGAGGCAGGGTTTCCAGAGGGGACTCGCCTCTCACCACTGGATTTTGATTGGCTTTGGCAAACAGAGGCATCACCATTCCTCAAATGGTTCTGCATGCTAGATTCCCGCTACGTTCTCTCAGACACTGAGCTCCAGGAGTAAGTTGTCAGTCACATACAATCTCTATGCCTTTTAACCACAAGGTAATAAGACCAAATTCAAATTAATCGTGTGTTAATTCACACTTTATTTGGATTTGGTCTTATTACCTTGTGTTTATAATCTATTATCCAAATTGTGCCTTATCAATGCCTTTTAAAGTACAGTACTCAAATATATAAAGAATTAAAATTTTCAGATCACTGAATTCAGTCAAGCCTGTCTTAGCAGCCAATCAGAAAGCCAACTTACAATGGCTACACACTTTAGGTGTAGTACTTGTTTTTTTTTGCTGTATGCAAGTTTTACATCCAACAAATGCCAACTGTGCAGAATCTCATCTTGTGACAATGCTATAAAAATATTTCATATACAGTAAAACCCCTCTTTAGTGAATTCTCCAATGGGACCTAACTTTTGATTCACTATTGCCACAATTTGCCTTTTGAAAACTTTTTCAAAAATTTTAGATCGTATAAAAGACAGTCATATCCACAGAAAAAAAGGCTTCTACTTAATAACGGTCACTTTATTTTATTTCCCTAAATTGTCCTATTTTCATACATTAATGCTGTATATCAAAATGGTTACAAAAAATTCTTGTGAAAAGAAATCCTTTGATGATAGGTTCTTCTTGTCATTAGCCTATATGTACCTTTGTGTCTAAGTATCAATAATATGTGTTATAGACAAAGCTTTTTAAAATATACAGTAGAACCTTCCTGTAAAGGACACCTAATTGCAGAGCCAAAGTGTCTTTTAGGGAGAGGTGTCCTCTTACCGGAGAGTTGCTAAATTGTAAAAATAGTAATTTTGCAAATGAAAACTGTCCTTTGTAGAGAGGTGCCCTCTAGCGGGGTGTCCGCTAAAGGGAGGTTCTACTGTATATCAAAATAAATAAATTTATTTAAAATAATTTTATCGTATTACACTCAATAATACTTTGTTTCTTGAAAGCACTCTTCACTCAAGTATTGCCTTTCAAACGAAGTTAATGAGAATTTTTTTTCCATTTCCAGTTTCCACATATTCTTCTGAAGACTAGATTTCATTTTGTTTAAGCCTGTCATGCAAACCATGGACCATTTGGACCATTTTAACACAGGTTAAACTAGCTACATGGAGACTGCTGAAAGCGGATGCTAACATGTACATTCACAGCAAAAGTTGGGTTTGATTCTTCTTTGTAGACATTTTTATAACCTTTTTTTTAATCTCTCATAGTAGAAATGTTACATCATATTTTTAAACAAGTTCTGAAGTTTTGTCTGCATTGTTTCACTTTGGAAAGCTTTGATAATGTCATTTTTTTTCTAATGATATCGTGGTTTCATTTGCTTTAATTTGGAAACCATTTACATTTTTTCAAAATTTTAAATTTGATGAATGCAAAACTATTCTATTAAATAATAAATAAGCATTATGCAAATATTTTTATAACTTACGACAAAAATTAAATTTGGATGCAAACAAACAATGCCACCAAATTTATAGTTTTAAAAACACAATCACAAAATAAGTCTAAAAAGACTTATAATGGAAAGTAACTTAATCGATTTTTAAAAAGTTCAAGATTGTGTTTTTAAAACAATAAATTTGGTGGCATTGTTTGTTTACATTCAAATTCAATTTTTGTTGTAAGTTATAAAAATATTTGCATAATGCTTATTTATTATTTAATAGAATAGTTTTGCATTCATCAAATTTAAAATATTTTAAAAAATGTAAATGGTTTCCAAATTAAAGCAAATGAAACCATGATATCATTAGAAAAAAAAAAAAAAAACATTATCAAAGCTTTCCAAAGTGAAACAATGCAGACAAAACTTCAGAACTAGTTTAAAAATTAAGATGTAACATTTCTATTTTAGGACTTAGAAGTAAGTTTGATTATCGGGGTAGTTTGTTATTTCAAAAATCTCAACATTTTTATAACAATGATAGAGTTGGATATTACACTAGGTTTTTTGTTGTTATAAGGGAACTAGCCGAATGACCCGGGCAACGCCCGGGGTTTACCCGATTAAATGCTTTTATTAAAATACTATTCGTTACAATTATATATTGGCGCCGTGGATGTCATTCTTGTATAATATATAAATGAGTTTTAAGAATTGTAAAAAAAATTGCATCGGCCGGGAATTGAACCCGGAAAGTTGCTGATGGCTTGCGCCATCTATCGGAATAAATATCAACTATTCTCGTTGATTTTTAATTATTCCAGAATTGGCCAAATACCCATTCTTGATTAATCAAGAAAAGCTAACCACGGACGCGTTTCGGGCTGTTGGCCCTCATCAGCGTGGTGCAAGCTGTACCTCAACGACCAAAGAATTGGTCATTAAGGCATCCTGAAAAATCATGGAACGGGTAGTTAAGGCCAGAATTGCGTGAGAACGCTACACAATGTGAAAAAATAGTACAAATGTAATATTGTACTGGGATAAGGTGCATAAATTAAGAAAAAGGCTTCTTCTTATCGAGCAACTGAAAGTTGCTGATGGCTTGCGCCATCTATCGGAATAAATATAAACTATTCTCGTTGATTTTTAATTATTCCAGAATTGGCCAAATATCCATTCTTGATTAATCAAGAAAAGCTAACCACGGACGCGTTTAATCAAGAATGGGTATTTGGCCAATTCTGGAATAATTAAAAATCAACGAGAATAGTTGATATTTATTCCGATAGATGGCGCAAGCCATCAGCAACTTTCAGTTGCTCGATAAGAAGAAGCCTTTTTCTTAATAAAAATAATTCTAGTATAACTTTTAAAAAAATTAAGAGATGAATTGAAAAATATTTTAAATCTAGAAGTGTCGCAAACAACAATAATCAATGCAATAAAGGATTTTAAAATAACTGAAAAAGGCATCTATTGAGTTGATCAACATAAAATCAGATGAAACTAAGCGAAAAAGAAAATAAGATGTGAAATTGTTTATTAATAATTCATCTGCTTTAAAAATGATGTCAAATATCGCTATTTCCATTTCAAGCCCTTCTTTCTTATAATAAAAACTACAGTAAACTCTCCTATAACGTGATTAATGTGTTCCATGTTGTATGAAATCGCATTATAGGAATTCGCGTTGTACGAAATAAAACTTGTATAACGCGAATGTTGTTAGGGTAAATTGTTTTATTTTATAACGCGTTATACGAAAATTGGCATTGTATAAATAAATTTGTCGCAATTTTTTTATCGCGTTGTACGAAATCGCGTTGTAAAAACTCGCGTTATAGGAGAGTCTACTGTATATTCAATATTTTTAGTTGTTTAAAATGCTCCTAAATAAAAGGAATATATAGAAAAGTCCATGTGTCTAAATTAAAATGAAAAATGTCTAAATTAAAATTTAAAATGTCTAAATAAAATTGAAAGTGTCTAAATTAAAATGAAAAATGTCTAAACATAAATTTAAAATGTCTAATTAAAAGTTGAAAACATATATATATATACCAGAGAGGCAATAAGGGAAGTTTACAGAGTAGCAAAAAATAAATAACAAAATTAATAATCTGTTCATAAAATAATATTTTGCTACAATATATTTCTCATTTGTTGACTTCAAACTTCTGACAGAGATGTTCTCATACCTAATCTTAAGACAATTTGGGGCTGCTGTTTCAGGTTGGCCAGCTTGGATGGAAAGCTACAGAATGGCCAGTCTGACAATGAAGTCCTGAACTCTATGGAGGAGGAAAGCAGCCAGATTCAAGAGTTGGAGTAGGTAGATCCCTAGAATACACATAGAGCCTTCCATGAGAGACCATAGTCTGAAAACATTTATATTCTCCTGTAGTCTATCCTGGAGGTGGTCTCTCATTGGAGGCTAGGTCAATTTATTTTTGATTTCTCTAAAGTTCCTTGTTGGTGCGCTCTGTATACTTCAAGCAATTGAAGGTTATGCTGACTTTCTCTAGTAATTCCAGTCGGACTCTCATCATGACACATTCATATAGAGTTGTTGCAGCTAAACTGTATGAAATGTGTGAGTAATTCTTGCTGCACTACTGCCTGACCTAGCTCTGATTTCTACTTGTTTCCAAGGTAACAAATTTGGCTCAAAGGAGACTTTCTTCATTGTTGAGACTGAGGTATATTTTGGATTCCTCAACACAATTCCTATTTTTGGAGGTGTTGAAAAAATGACTGGGACTTTGGGAGAAGTTATTTCCCTAAAAGCAGGCTATGTTGAAAAATGAATACAGTAGAACCTTCTTGTAATGAACACCTAGTTTGCAGAGCCAAAGTGTCCTCTTACCGAAGAGTTTCTAAGAAAATATTTATAAGCATATTGTCGTGCTTGACCCCTCCGGTTCTTGCGACGACGACGCTTCTTCCTTCGTGGATCACCTACCCGGGCTCCCATTGCTCTCCCTCTGCAGCTGTACCCTGCAGAGTACCCAAGGACGTCCGAGAACCACCGCTCAAGTGGAACTCTTTTTCACTGGCAGTATCTCTCGGCCTTACCACTGGTGGGGGGACACGAGAGACTTACCAGAAGAGTAGTAGCAGCGATGTGGCAATGGAGAGAGTAACAACAGCAAGCGGCACCGAGACTTCAAACACTCCTCCTTTTATTGTCATTTCTACTAAACATTACATATAACTTGAATAATAAACAATGGGTATATTTACATTACGCCACCTCCTGGGGCCAATATGAACATCTATTTACATACATTTTCCCCAGGAAACAGGACCACAGCAGTTGGCGATTCCCACACCAGTTTCAGATCGTAAACAGGCGAAAGCGCCATCTATTGGCGTAGGTTGTAGGTAGTTTCAGGCCTTATACGCGACAATATTCTATATACAGTTACGAGCGTCATTCTTCGTCGCCTCTGTCACGGTTTGCTTTTTTTTTGGAATGGCGCCCTCCTATTGGTCGGCTACGATCACGCCACCTTTGCCCCCCCCCCCCCCCCCCCCCCCCAATTTTGTAACTATTGTGTTGGAGCGGGTCGCTCCTTAAATAAATGCATATATTAGTTAATAACCAAATGGAATCCTCTCTTTCTTTTTCCCAGTAAGAGACGCCTACGGAAGCCAACAGTACATAGACAGATAAAGCACATAGGCTATAGTTATTAACTAATATATGCATTTATTTAAGGCACCAAATTATAATAGTATTTGAATCAAAACATTCAATCGGGTAAAACACGGGCGTTGCCCGGGTCATTCGGCTAGTTATATTTATAAATAAAAGACAATTTTTGAAAAACCTCAGCAGTGTAGTTATACCTGTCGAATGGCTGTTACACCCGAATGCTTGTATTGCTGATATATATATAAAATAAACTCTTCCCTTAGCGAATTGTCTTTTATTTATAATTTTACCGAAGGGATTATATTAATAACATATTATATTTATTTATTATTATAACATATTATATCCTTGTTTAACCCTTTGTAAACTTAATTTTGTAAACTAGTTAAATATCATTAAACGTTGAAAATAAATTTTAATATCTAAAAAATAATATTTGTTCCATTTTCTGAATGGAATATCTTTTGCAGTTTCTAAACTTTGGCTTCACTTTCTTCTTGCATCTACATCATGTAATTCCTTAATTATAATAGGGAGTCAATAAGATCAAGGTTCTATTATTTATTTACAGGGAAATATAAGGTTTGATATCAAAATGACATTAGTAATATATCAGCATTTGCTTTACATGTGCATTACAAAACCATTTCCACATTAAGTTATTCAATTGGGCATTTTCCGTATAATTTAATACTTTGTGCTGTGTCAATATTTTGGAATATTTAAACAATATTTTTTATCTTTTAAAATGTTGGAAATTTGCATCGTACATATCTTGCATTTCATTCACTATATGATGAACTCTTCCCATTTTTCTACATTTCAATAACTTTTTATTAATGGATTTTTACTATTCATGTTTCTTGCTTGCTTTAGCTTGGCTCTGGCTGCACTTAAGGCTTAGTGTGTAACTAGTGAAGTGGAAAGGGTTAATTCACTTAACTGACTCTTTTAAAAAATGAAAAGACTCTTCCCACCAAAATATATGCTCAAGATAATAATTCTTCCTATTGACCATTCTTGCAATCTGACAGATTGGGGTCAGTGAAAAAGCCAGCTTTAGTAAATTCAAAATGCCCCCCCGAGGACCATGTTATCAGACTGTGAGAGTCCAGGATGGCTTTATGTGATCCATTAGGAATAAATGAATATTAGACAAAGAGGTGTTATAAACAAAGTTGTGGCCAATTTTATACAATTGACTCTTTGATGGCGTGTTCCAGGAGAGAGCTGGCTGCTTTGAACCAGGAGACTGAGCAGCTACGGATCTATGAGGATACACTTCTGGGCCAAGATGAGGAGTACAGGTAGATATCCTTGCTGTCTACATCTCCAATTCTCATCTGGGCAGTGTCTGCAGCACTTTAATCACAATGCTTGGTTTGTTTGTGAACCTTCCTCCTGGGCCTTATTTTCAGCCTCATGCTGATAGATAGGCCCAGGATTGAGAAAAATGTAACTATGACTTCCAGAGGCAGCGCCTGGTGATGATATAAGCCTTATAGCAGACATCTGCATTTGATTGGTGTTACACAAGGTAATAAGACCAAATCCCAATAAATAAATAGTGTGTGACGTTTTTTTGTAACAGCAATGTTACCATCATTAGACAAAAGTACTTGATGAGGGAAAATATCACAGCATGTTTTTAAATAGTACTTTTCTCAGTTGGGTAAACAAGATGGCATACAGGGGGGTTGGTGGAAGGATGGTGTGAACCATTGGTTTTGGACCGCTACTACCTGGGTTCAATTCCCACATTAGGCACTTTTTTATTTATTTAAAAATAATGCTTCAATGGTCCCCGATTCTTGCAAAAGTCCAACCCCACCAGCAAGTGCAAGTAACCAAACGGGGCTCTGGCACATTTGTAAGTGCAAAGTCGAACTGATTTTCACAAGTGTAGACATGTGGTACACTTATAGTAAAAGCAGTTGCCTTTTTCTACCCACCATGATTATCACGGCCTGTACCAAGTGTACTAGGGATAAACAAAAAAAAAAAGATGGCATATAGGAAGAAATTAGTTTTCTAAAAATCCTAAAATACTATTATTAGAATTGGAAGTGGAAAAAACCCTACATTTTTAGATATTGCGAGATGTAAATAAAGAGTATGCAAATGATGGCCATTATAAAAGAATAGGAAAATTGGCAACATCGTTTTTTTTTTGTGATTGAGTTAGATTTTGTATTTCTTCGATGGAGATAGGTTAAAGTTTTGTTCTCAGAGAGACTGAGTAATCTCATTCTCTACTCCACAACTGGTGGAGAGAAGCTGGATACTTACGTTCAAAGGAAAAGTTTGAGACTCTGTGGTTTAGAACCTTCTCATGGCTTGTTGCCAGAAAGTGAAAAAAAAAATGTATAAGGCAAAAAAGAAGAAATCACCATGAATTTAAATACTGAAGCTGCTACCCAGGTGAGCAACTACTATGTTCAACACCTGCCAATTAACTCTTCATTTTCTTTGGGGAGTGTGTGGAAGACCCCCAGGATTATGTGATAAATAATTGGGACCTTTGTCTTGCCAACTTCTACCTCAACGGAACTGATCTTAATACTTGGTTCAATACTTAGGAAGAGTTCTCATCCCTATTAGAAAGCATATTTGGGAAAAAGAAAGTTTGAAAATGCAGGCTGAGGAAACTCAAACTCAGGAACAGCTAAAAGGTGAAAGCACGGAGTTTTATACAAGATGTTGTGCACTCTGCAGGGAAGTGGATGCTCATATGGCATAAGAAGAAAGACTATCTCATCTGATAAAGCGAGTAGCAGAGGAAGTTTACCGGTATCTTATGTCCTGGGACATAGTGACGATGGATCAGTTTATCGCAGAATGCTGCAGCATTGAGGCGCTCCAAGGACGACAGGTGACTGCCTCCAAATTCGAGCACTCTCTCAATGTGACTTCACTCGGTAACCTGGGGGGTGTGAATGATTTACAGTGTCTGATGAACAGGTACATGGTGTACCTGTTGGTGTACCTAATTTGATCTCTTGTCCTTCCTTATTGTTTATACCTTTAAGTAATAAAGGATCTTCATAATTATCAGCGTTCTTTCTCTTCTACATATCTATCCTTTTTCCCAACAATTTTCAATTATTTAGTTGATGTTTGAATAATCCTGTTAATTGTATAGAGTTCAAAAATATTCATGGGAGTGTTAAATTTATTTATACAATATGAGGCACACAAGCTTTTGTGTTCAGAAAATTCTTTCTAAGGTGTACAACTATAGATACAATGGAGTATTAATGTTGGTAACCAATTGTTGATAAGTAGATAAAAAAAAAACAAAAAAAAAACTATAATGTTACAGTAGGATTATGGCTGATGCAATGTGTTAAAAAAAAAATGCCAGAAAGTTCAATATGCATGGTGATAGAGATTATTATAGATTATTTTTTATATAGTTTTTAATACAAAACATATTCAAGTGTGCAGATGGGATGATTTCAAATTATATTTATGCAAAATATAATGAAATACATAAATTAAACTTCACTTTTCATACCTTAAGATTGTTGTGGGTTTTTTGGAGGCAAAAATTACATTGATGGGTTATTTTTTAATATTTTTTTTCCCAACTCTATTGAGGAACTGAACCATTGACTGTTAATTTTGCCTCTTTTTTTATGACTTTACAAAAATGTGACATTGCATTGTTGTTGAACAGATGTTGCCAGCAAAGCTACTGACATATTCAAGGGGCGTTTTCACAAAAAAAAAAAAAAAAGCACTGTTACCTACATTCTACACATCTCCCAAAGTGATTTATAGTGGGGGATTCCTCCTCTGTTCCCCAGATGAAATAACCTCTTGACAAAGTACAATTTGGATTATAGATTAGAAACACAAAGTAATAAGACCAAATCCAAATTAAAAAAATAATGTGTGATGGTTCGGTAACAACGTTGTTATCAAAACGTCATACTGTTTGTTTATTTGGATTTGGTATTCATTAAATACTTTTGTCTGATGATGGTAGCAGTGTTGTTACTGAAACAACACACTTTTTATTTATTTGGATTTGGTCTTATTACTTTATGTTTCCATAACCTCATGATGCAGATCTATCATTTCATTGGTGGTAAGCTCCTGGTCATCTTCTTCCACAAGCTCTTGAATTATTGGTTCATTCATCTCCAGTCCCGAAATCCTCCCCAATGACACAGTATTATTGATAATTGGATGCTCTTAACCAGCAAAGTCCTTAAAATCATATTTAAGAACAATGTGAGGTCACAATTCTGTCAAGTAGAAGTGAGAATCTTTTCCATGCTTTATTAATGATCTGGAAGCAGTGGGTAACGTTGAAATGATTTTGCCATACTCTTGGAGGGTAAGGTTTGTTCCTTCAGTCATTTAGAAAAATTGTTAAAATAGTTCTTTGATGTTTATCTTCCTAAACTTGGAAATGAGCTGCCTATCAATAGACTGCAATGGTGTTAGGAGGGAAGAACTCAATACATTTGAATTCTTCCAGTGAGTGGCTCTCAAGGCTTGAGAAATGAGCAGATGCATTGTCCATAACCAGCAAGGTTTTAAGTGTCATATTCTTTTCTAAAAGGCATTTCTTTACTGCAGGACTTCTTTCATCTACTCAACAAACATGTGACCTAAGCATTTGAATTAGACCTCCACAAAATGTCCAACTGACTCTTTTGCACTTTGGATTTCTTGAAAGCTCGTGGATTATCAGAATGATGCATGAGCAATGTCTTACTTTCAAATCTCCACTTGAAATATCTCTATATATTAAAAGGATATACACAGGATAACATGAACATTTTAGGTTGCAGAGCGACATATAGTGGAACAAAAATAAACAAAACATCTTTTTGGATATATATGGTACAAGCTAAATCAATGTTTAATTGATTTTTGTTCCAGTAGATGGTGCTCTGCCATCTAAAATGCTCATGTGGGCGGTCAGGAAATCCCAATTTTGTTTTTAATATCAACACCTGACCATTTTTCTATTTTTTCTTATTTTTTTCACATGAAAGGCCTTTTTACACAATCTTGGTCTTAAATACCCATTTCTTGATTTCTCAGAAAGTCTCTGAGACCAAATTTTTGGTTGTAGAGGTACAGTCTGCCCCATGCTGACAAGGGCCAACAGCCTGAAACACATATGTGGTTGACTTTCTTGATTTATCAAGAAATTGGATTGATCGAATATCTTTGGAACAAGCTAAATCAACATTTAGTTGATTTTTGTTCCACTAGATGACGCTCTGCCATCTAAAATGCTCGTGTGGGCGGTCAAGAGATGCCAATTTTGTTTTATATATATATATATATAGCCCACAGCAAGATAGTTAGACAATCTTTCACGGACTTGTGAACAAGCATTCCCTTTGTCTATAATTTTGGTCCTCTTTGGCATCTTTTTCCAAAAAGTAATGTTTCATCGTAATGTGGCAGGTAACACTTGGAAACAATAAGCTTCTTGAACTCTGCAGCAAATGATTCATATATATATGTTGACCTTTATATATTCTATACTAGCGGATGTGTACCCGGCTTCGCCCGGGTTTTATCCGAGTGAAAGTTTGCCTAACGAATATTATATATTATGAAGTATAATAAACAATGTTAAAGATTAGTTTTAATTATTAATCAAGATTGTGTGTGAATATGTGAGAAAGATGTAATATCGTTGTTGTTTTCTTGGCCGACTGTTTTACATATGGTGTTATCTTAAAATTGCTTGTTTTGAATATTTTTTTAGATTGAGAGTATTAGCTAGTATGTAAAAAAATTAACTCTGTTGAATTTTTTTTTGTATTTATATATAAATAAAATTAACTCTGTTGATTTTTTTGTATTTAATCGATAACAGCGAAGTTACGCATGTTAATGTTAGGAAAAATATTTTAATGTTAAGCAAAACCTGCTCCATCTCGTTTTACATAAATGTTGAAAATTTGGTCGAAATTGATGCATTGTAACGAAAGTTTTTAGCGAACAACACTTATGAAATTTGCATTTTATTAATATAGATACAGTTACGAGCGTCATGCGTCATCTCTGTCACCGTTTGCTTTTTCTTTGGAATGGCGCTCTCCTATTGGTTGGCTACGATCACGTAGCTACGATGGCGCCGCCACTACGCGAGACACTTTGTTTTTGACTTTGCCCCCCCCCCACTCGCTTTTTGGTTTATATAAATAAATAAATGCATATATTAGTTAATAACTAAATGGAATCCTCTCTTTCTTTTTCCCAGTAAGAGACGCCTACGGAAGCCAACAGTACATAGACAGATAAAGCACATAGGCTATAGTTATTAACTAATATATGCATTTATTTAAGGCGCCAATTTATAATTATAACAAATAGTATTTGAATCAAAACATTCAATCGGGTAAAACACTGGCGTTGCCCGGGTCATTCGGCTAGTATATATATATACAGGGTGTACCAGGTAAATTGGGAATTTCAACAATGGTATTTTAACTGAAATTTTTTGCAAGTAAAAATTAAAATATCCGAATGAAATTTGACACAGTAGTAGATAAAAGGATATAGTTTTTATTTATTCAATGTAGTTTCCATTATTAGCTACAACAGTCTCGAGGCGAGTGCGGAATGAAGCACAGGCCTTGGCGACGATGACCTTGTCCATTGGGCTCATCACCTTGTGAACTGCTTTCTTGACAGACTGGATGGTGGTATGAGAAGCTTTGTTGACATCTCTCTCAACAACGCCCCATACATAGTAGTCGAGGGGATTGCAATCTGGAGAATTAGGGGGCCAAATATCAGGACCCCAGTGACTAGGGACGTTAAGTGTCAGCCACGATTGTGTATTTTTTGCCTTATGGGCTGGAGCTGAGTCCTGTTGGAAGACATACTTCCTTCCTGCGGCCACCATGTCCATCCAAGGCTTCACAACGGTCTCCAGAACATTGATGTAGTTGTCAGCGTTCATCCTAAGGCCCTTCTCAAAGAAATGGGGAGGCATGACATCACCTTCACTGCTGATAACGCCAAGGACCATTACGGAGGCAGGAAATTTCGTGTGCATCACGACAGGTATCTCTGAGGGGTCTTTACAGATCCAGCGATCATTCCTGGGATTTACCTTTTGGTCCACGTCAAAGTTCTTTTCGTCAGAGAAGAACCTTAGCATGCCAAAAGAGTCGTGTTTCAGGTTGTTGAGGAGGGCAGCAGCCTTTCCTTTTCTGTTATTCTTCATATTCTCAGTCAGCAACTGACCTTTCCAAAGGGCATAAGACTTGAGACCAAGGTCCTCATGGATAGTTCTGACAATTGTCATAGAGCCAACGTCCATTTCCTTGGCTATGGCCCTCATGCTCTTCCCAGGGTTTCCATCAATCTTCTCCTTGACATTTTTGACAAATTCTTCGCCTCTTACCCTGTCCGATCGACGCGAGTGCTTTTTCCTTGTAGCTATCCCCTCTTTGTTACTGTCGGCCTCATCAAACTGCTTCTTGACACGATAAATAGTGGTTTTGGGCAACTTAAGAAAATCCACTATCTCTTTGGGGCTCCTTCCGGCGCGCAGAGCAACGATGATGGCAGCTCGATTTTCAAATTCTCGGTTACTGTTCACCACTACACTGCGCACACATGTACTGTTGCATTTTACATGAATATGGCTACGTAATGAAAAAAAAAACAAGTTTTTAATCTCAAGTAGTTTTTGTTTTATGGACTGTCAAAGTTAGTCCCAATTTACCTGGTACACCCTGTAGATGAGGGGGTCGGTGGAAGGGTGGTCTACACCATTGGTTATCGACCGCTATGACTTGTAGCCATCGCTGTAAACTTTGATTCCTTCTTCAAGATGATGTCTTGCGATCCCTTCTCTGTACCTAACCTTTTTATTTTTTCTATTATTTTTTCACATATACAGTAGAACCTTCCTTTAATGGACACTCACGCTAGAGGACACCTCTCTATAAAGGACAGTTTTCATTTGCAAAATTACCATTTTTACAATTTAGCAACTCTCCGGTAAGAGGACACCTCTCCCTAAAGACACTTTGGCTCTGAAATTAGGTGAGGTAGGTTCTACTGTATATATATATGTACAGTATGTACGTTATGTGGCGCTGAGTTTGATGTTGACATACTTTAAAATGTTATAACACCTTGATAAAGGTTGGCGTTCATCCAACTGAAATATTGGTAAAATAAATGATATTTTGATCCAATATATGCCTTTTTAATTAAATATATATGTATATAGATAGAGATTGAACATGTGTGCCTAAATTACTTAGTGAACTAAAAAAAATTAGTGTGTTTATATATAATACTAGCCGAGTGACCCGGGCAACGCCCCGGGTTTACTCGAAGGGCCCGCAGGTGAGAAACTATAGGCATTGGTTCCTATGCCTAAAAAATTATTTAAAATGAAAAAAGAAGAAAAATACTAACAAATCAGAAAATAAAAGTGCAAACAACACATCTACACTACTTCAAGAACATGAGAGCACATGCACTGTGTCACCATACGTGTACCATTCGTAAAGACCCTGTTTAGGATTAAAATATTTCCGAAGCATAACAATACAACCAACTCATGTTTGGTAAGCAATTTCAGGAAAGAAACTATAGGCATTAGTTGAAGAGTTTAAATAAATATATTTAGAGTGAAAAAATGACACAAATCAGCAAATAAAATTGCAAAAAATGCTACTATATCGCAGATAAGACAACATCTAAAAGGAATGAAAATATTTAAAGGACCTCATTAAAACTACATTTCTAGTTTTATATATACAATATAACCTCGATAATTCGACCATGTTTTGTTGTCCTGACCTACAGCCTATCATATAACAAACTGTAATTCAACTGTAATTCGACCATTATAAATTTCAACAATTGTTTGTTGCTCAAATATAACCTCACTGCTAAAAAGGTATTACAGAGAAAACGGCTGACATTGTAAATGTACAAAATGTATGTATAGAGCAGGGGAATAATAAATAAAGACCAAAATCAAATTAATTGATAATAAATAGATTATTGCCAAAAAAAAAAATAGAAAAAATATTTTTTTCTCCTTTCTTATCTTCACTCAATCATATTAGAGTGTCAAGCTTGTAAAGCTTGAAATTAACAACCATCATGATTGGGTGAAGTAGAATGCGTCTGCCTTTGTCATCAAGACTGGGAGCACTACTCAGTGGCAGGCCACTGATTTAGCTCCAAAAGAATGTATCCCTGGATTAGGAGCCCTTACAAGGTACTATCAGCTGAGCCCAGGTTTTTTTAGTGAGCTTGTTACTGTTCCCCCTCCTCCTTTTTCATCCTGGCTTGGGACCGGCAAAGGCGGAGTTTTTTTTCTTTCAGGTGAGAAACTTTAGGCATTGGTGAAAAGTGTAAATATATATTTTGGAAATGAAAAAAAGGATAAAATAAATCAGAATATAAATTTACAAACTATATTTCAGAGGAGACGATTTATAATAGGAATTCATTTAAATGACCTCACATTAAAAACTACATTTTATATATATTTGGGTTAAACTTTACATGTATGCTATCCAAAGTTCGCACACTTGAAAAAGTCACATAAAGTCGTCTGTGCGTAAACACAGGCTCTTGTAGCAAAGGTTTGGCCTTGAGCCCTCTTTATAGTCATATATGTCAGACATTATACAGTGTGTTCAACTTTGGGTACTGTCAGTATATGTGCCTCAAGGACATGAGAGCACATGCGCTAGAACACCATACCTGTTCCATCGCAAAGATCCTATAGGCATTGGTGAAAGTGTAAATAAATATTTTGGAAATGAAAAAAAATTGCAGATATGACAACATATTAAAGGAATAAATTCATTTAAAAGACCTCATTAAAAACAACAATTCTATAATTTTATATATACAATATAATCAAATTAATTCAACACACGATAATTCGACCATTTTTGATGTCTCGACCTACGGCCTATCATATGACAAACTAATTCGACACTTTCGATAATTCAACTATTTGGAAATTCAAATTTCAACAGTTGATATTTGTCTAAAACCCCTATTATTAACAACATATTAGACTGCAGAGTGCAAAAATGTAGAAAATTGTATGTATATAATTGTATGCATATATTTGTATGTATATAATTGTATGCAAATAATTGTATGTATAGATCAATGAGTAAAATATATTTTTTTTTTTGCTTATCGCTAGTACATGTGGTACAGGCCTTGATAATCATGGTGGGTAGAGTAGGCGACTGCTTTTACTGTAAGTACACAACATGTCTAAACATGTGAAAAGCAGTTCGACTTTGCATTTACAAATGTGCCAGAGCCCCGTTTGATTACTTGCGCTTGCTGGTGGGGTTGGACTTTTGCAAGAATCGGAAGCCATTGGAGCATTTTTTTTTATTTTTTCAGAAAAAAGTGCCCAATGCGGGAATCGAACCCGGGTCGTAGCGGTCGAAAACCAGCGGCTTAGACCATCCTTCCACCAACCCCCAGTAAAATAAGTAAATAAAAAGAAGACCAAAAATAAGTGATAATAGTTTATTGAATAACAAATAAAATAAAAAATCTTTCAGGTGAAAAATTATAGGCATTGGTAAAAAAGTAAACAAGAGAAATAGCAATTGGGGTTTTGTGTCTGCGGCGAGTCATATTAGCACGCCTAGAGGTTAGGGGAGTGAGTCTTCCACGGCCTTTTCGAGGCATGACAGAAGACGCTGAAAAAAAAAGGTAAAATAAGAACCAAGCAGAAGAAAACTATAAAACTGAAAGCCAGGACAGGCATAAAAAGAAAATTCCAAGCATGTGAGGAAACAATTGATAAAAAAAAAAAAGGATTCCAAAAAAATACTGCAAAAAAGAAACCAGACACAAAAAGCAACAATTGAGTACACAAATACAGCATCAGCCTATTTATGAGAAGAAGAAAAAGGACAGACACAAAAATGGAGCTAAATTCAAATGAAAAACTATAACAGATCAAGTAATCAAATCAGGCATTATGAAAGATACTGCAAAAAAGAAAATAAGACACAAAAATGGAGCTAAATATGTAAAAAACATGTATACAAAAAAGCAAAGCCCAATTCCAAACCCAAATATTTTTTTTATGTGAAGAACATCAACATAATGCATGATTACGGCAGTCCATAGCTTCCCTGACAAAAATTCACCAAAAAAGTTAAATATTCCAAAATATTTCTGTGTATATATTGCTAAATGTGTAAATAACATGTATATAAAAAAGCAAAGCTTAATTTTAAATTTCATTATCCTTTTCACAGGAAAAGCATCAAAATACTGCATAAGTACGGCACTTTTGCAGCCCCCCTGACAAAAATTCACTAAAAGAGTTAAGTATTCAAAAAAATATTTTGGTATATATATTGCTAAATGTGTAACAAACATGTATATAAAAAAGCAAAGCTTAATTCTAAGTTTTAATATTTTTTTATAAGAAAAGCTACAAAAGCAAATAGGGAGAAGTGGAGCCATTTAGCCATTTTCAAAATTTGATTATGAAAGAGTAAATAAATGTGTAAATAAGGACAGATATAAAGAGAAAGTATTGCTAAATGTGTAACAAACATGTATATAAAAAAGCAATGCTCAATTCTAAGTTTTAATATTTTTTTAAAAATAAAAGCTACAAAAGCAAATAGGAAGAAGTGGAGCCATTTAGCCATTTTCAAAATTTGATTGTGAAAGAGTAAATAAATGAATAAATAAGGACAAATATAAAGAGAAAGTATTGCTAAATGTGTAACAAACATGTCTATAAAAAAGCAATGCCTAATTCTAAGTTTTAATTTTTTTTTATAAGAAAAGCTACAAAAGCAAATAGGGAGAAGTGGAGCCATTTAGCCATTTTCAAAATTTGATTGTGAAAGAGTAAAAAAATGAGTAAATAAGAGCAAATATAAAGAAAAAGTATTGCTAAATGTGTAATAAACATGTATATAAAAAAGCAAAGCTTAATTCTAAGTTTTAATATTTTTTTTATAAGAAAAGCTGCAAAAGCAAATAGGGAGAAGTGGAGCGAGCCATTTAGCCATTTTCAAAATTTGATTGTGAAAGAGTAAAAAAAAAGAATAAAGAAGAAATAATTGAGCAAAAGAAAGACATAAATAAATATTTCAATCTACAATTCGAAAAACTATAACAAAGTACTTACAAATTATAATCATAATCAAATGTATAGATAGTAAATATACACAAATAGTATATATAGACAAAAGAACGCATTTCAAAACAAAGGAATTGATGATGATAAATGCAAAAAATCTACGATTGTAAAATAGATTAAATTAAAAAATAAAAATAACTGTTAACATTAGGAAAATAAAAACAGGCCTATCATACGAAGAAAAAAATAACGAAAATTTTGGTATATAGATCGTTATGTGTAGTTCAGAATCTTCGGAGGAGATAGCTCAGGACTTTACAATGGCAAACTCTGTTACGGTATTATCTATATAGATAATAAAAACTAATAGAGTATAACAAGGCAGGAAATGTGTATAATTTTTGTGCAAAATTATTTTTTATCTTTTCAAATTTTATAGAAGCCATATTATTTTGAAAATATAACCCAAATTTAGCTCAATCATTTTTTTCATCTAAAGATAACTAATTGGAATAAATGCTGAATCAGATTTAAGACCAGAAATTTGTGTTGGCCTGGGTTAGTCAAGATTTCAACTGTTACATGTTGTTTGACAACTGACTCCACAGATGTTGTGTGGCAGCCGCCAGTCTGAGAGGCTGGAGGAGGAGTCAAAACAAATGTCCACAGCCCTCAAACATATCCATAGAGAAGAGAAAATGGAGCGGGAACAAGCGCTGCAGAGTGGAGAACGTCTCGACAAGTCCCTCAACTCCCTGCTGACCTGTTGCAAGGCTGCGTCCAACCAGACCTGGGTGTGTTTGGATGGTGCGCGCCAGCGTGCCTATGAAGCCCATCTCCTCAGCTCCATGTTGGAAGCCAAAGTTCCGGTTGGTCTTTACCCCAATATAATTCTATCACTTCAGTGGTGGCCAAACAATAAAGAGAATAATAAGGCACAATTTGGATTATAAACACAAGGTAATAAGATCCAAATAAATAATTTGTGTGTGATCTTTCAGTAACAGCATTGCTACCATCTTCAGACAAAAATACTGAATGAGAAATTATACCACAGCATCTTCTTCTTATCTGCTATCTTTTTTATACACTCGATAACAGTAGCTATTTAAAACATGCTTTGGTATAATTTCTCATTCAGTACTTTTTCTGAAGGCTGTTACCAAAACGTCATACTTAATTATTTAATTGGATTTGGTCTTATTACTTTGTATTTATTTGGTCTTATTACCTTGTGTTAATAAAGGGAATATATATACAGTAAAACCCCTCTATAGTGAACCCCAATGGGACAGAGCTTTTGGTTCACTATAGCCACGGTTTGGCTATTTTTTTTTTTTACATTTCAAATTTTTTGACCGTATAATTAAAGGACTGCCATACACACAAGAAGAGGCTTCCTCTTAATAGTGGTCACTTTGTTTTAATTCCCTTAATTGACCAATTTCCTTACATTAATACTGAATAATAATAGAAATCATTAGATGATAGGTTCTTCTTATCATTAACATACATGTACCTCTATGTCTAATTTAAAAATCAAGACAAATCCTAGGCAAAGTTTTATTAAATATATATTCAAAGATATAAAATGATTTTAAAACATCTTTATCACATTATATAATACAATGTTTAATTGAAAATATGGCTCTAACCATTATTTATTCACACTTTATTTATATATTGTTATATATTTAAATAATTTGATTTTACATTGGGCTTCCCACTTTGGGAACAAACTTTGGATACAGCCTGGTATAAGGAATTGATATAACATTAAGTAATATATTAGGCTAATATATGTGCAACATAATAGGTTGCCAATACATCTAGTATGTGCTCTTCTCTAACCTCTGGGGAATCCAACTTTAAAAACATTTGTCTTTATTTAGATTAAATTACATTTTACTGCTTTTTCCTTCAATATTTCAGACACCCAAGGTAATAAGACCAAATCCAAATAAATAAATAGTGTGTGACGTTTCAGTAACAACGATGTTACCGAAACGTCACACATTATTTATTTATTTGGATTTGGTCTTATTACCTTGTCAGAATCAACAAGTCTCCAAGGATAATTGTATTCTTTTATTACCAACACTTCAAGGGTATAACAACCCTTCTACAGGAAAATCGATATTCCTGTAGAAGGGTTGTTATACCCTTGAAGTGTTGGTAATAAAAGAAGACACTTGGAGACTTGTTGTTGATTCTGATCAAAGGATTCTAACCATTTAATCTTATTACCTTGTGTTTATAATCCAAATTGTGCCTTATCATTTCAGACACCCTTGTATTTAATTTGTGACCCTTTCTCTCTCTGTCCACTCACAGTTCCACAGCTGGGTCTTCCTTTTACATTTTTCCTGAACTTCCCCAGTCAACCCTTTTTCCTCCAAATCTTGTCAGGTATTTCTAATATTTTATAAAATGATTTACAATTAAACCTCGCTATAGCAACATCACTATATTTCTATTGTTATAACCATCGCTCTAAATAAAATAATTAAGACTTCAAACTAGGGAATTATAATATGGTAACCATTATGAAACAGACTGTTATAACAAGGTTCCACTGTTGTTTTATTTCTTTGCAAAAATAGAATCATTATGAAAATATCTAAATTCCATTGGGCAAATATATTGAAGAATTTATTATTTTTATTGTTGGGGTTGAACTGATATTTGCAATTTTTTTTTTATAAATTCAAGTCTATTTTTGGTATATCTAGATATATATTTTGAAAACCTAATACATGGGAAACAGAGATATTTTGTAGTTATAAATATTTTGCTTAATATATATGAATTTTGATAGGTGCAATTTAGATTATAGATTAGAAACACAAGGTAATAAGAACAAATCCAAATAAATAAGCTAGAGAACAATAAAAATGTTTTTGAAAAGACACTTTCCATGGAGGAATGATTGATTTTACTCAAAATAGTGTGTGACATTTCGGTAACAACGCTGTTACCAAAACATCACACTATTTATTTGGATTTGGTCTTATTACCATATATATATATAAATGTGTTGTTTCTGCCCTGCAGCTCAATTAGTGTTGAATTGTAAAAGTTAATAAGAGCAAACATGTTTTCCAATTTGTTTTTGATAAAGAAATACTATGTGTGTTTTCTCTATCCATGTTATGTTTGAATTGCAACACTGAAATTATATTGTTAAATGGTCATTTATTAATATCAGAGTAGGTAACCTCCCGTTGAAGCAGTTTTAAAAAAGTATCAGTGAGTGCAAGTAACCAATCCAGGATCTGGCACCTTGTAAATGTAAATAGTCCAACTGTGGTGTGTGTGTGTGTACATGTGATGTGTTTACAGTAGAGATATCCCTGTTGTTGTTAGTGTCCATCTAGTTGAGTTTTACTTTTGGGGATTATATGGGCAAATATTCTTGTGTTTTTAACCTAAAACCCCCTACCCACCATGCCTGTTACTACATGTGTACAATTTCAAGAATCAGAACAGGACATTTTAAAGAAATGAAGATAAACCCAGACCTGACTAGATCCTACAGGAACTGCAATAACTGTCACAACACCCAACTCACTCCGGGCCATATATACAGTTGCACGGCCATCCTTGCAGCCCTCTATATGGCAGACATCAATCCAGAAGAGGACATCTATACGGACAAGCACCTCAGTTGGCCGGTATTGTGATCAGGGGGCACGGACCGATCTGATCTGCTCCACGGACAAGACACCACCACCACTACATGTGTACACATGCAATATACTTTTGCAATTATCTGTCAAAATTCACACATACAAGCTATCATAATCCTCTACACATCATGATTATCATGGCCTGGTATTACCTGTGATATAATTAAAATACAAACAGCCACAATCCTCTACCCCCATCATAGCCTGGTATAACATTTGTCGACATGTGGCGTACCTAGATTACAAGCAGTCACAACCCTTTACTCACCATGATTATCCTGGTCTGGTATTACCTGTGATATAATGAAAATACAAACAGCCACAATCCTCTACCCCCATCATAGCCTGGTACAACCTTTGTCGACATGTGGCGTACCTAGATTACAAGCAGTCACAACCCTTTACTCACCATGATTATCCTGGTCTGGTATTACCTGTGATATAATTAAAATACAAAGAGCCACAATCCTCTACCCCCATCATAGCCTGGTACAACCTTTGTCGACATGTGGCGTACCTAGATTACAAGCAGTCACAACCCTTTACTCACCATGATTATCATGGTCTGGTACAACATTTGTCGATATGTGGTGTACTTTGTGTACAAGCAGTTACAAGCCCCTATACACCATGTTTAAATCAAAATATAGGTAACAATACTTTTATTTATTCTCACATGTTTAGATAATCATTTCTTTATGATAATTGATTGTTTGATTGTTTCAGCCATATAATCTTAAAATACCTACACAAGTTGAAAATGAATTTGAAGCTATAGCGAACAGGTAAGACACATTAACATTTTTTTTGTATCTTCAAATTACATTTGTACAGGATAAAGCACAATTTGGATTATAGATTATAGCTACAAGAAAATAAGATGTATTTTCCTCTCTTGTGTTGGGTTGAACCGTGTTCTATAGAGACAATCCACAGCTTGTTAGATAGGGAAGGTCCACATTTGTCTCTCTTTGCTATGTCATTGTGTCATTCCTCATAAGGTAGCAATATAAATACAAGAAAATAAGACCTAATCCAAATAAATTAATAGTCTGTGACGTTTTGTTAACAGCGTTGTTACCATCATCAGACAAATGAATAAATAATATAAAAGAATAATAGTTTTATTTTTTTTATCTGATGATCGTAACGCTGTTACCGAAATGTCACACACTATTAATTTATTTGGATTAGGTCTTATTTTCTGGCAGTTATAATCTATAATCCAAATTGTGCTTAATCAGTAGCAATAAAATTAAGTTTTCAATATGTCACCTTTCTGTAACAGCATCACATGCTAATTTATAATTCAAATTGTACCACCATGACATTTTTTCATCCTTATATTAATTTATTTGTTGCCCTCTCTGTATTAGAGTCTGCCTCCCACTTTTCTGTTATGAAGCTCCTTGAACTGATGTCGTCATCATGGTTGCAGAGTCCAGGATACAGAAGGCTTCCACCTCAAGTCCACCCTGGAGTTTGAAGCTCTGCAGAAAGTCCTCAAGTTCTATGAAGCTCTGCTCCAGCATCCAGACATCTCCACACTTCTAGCTTCCCATCGTCTCAGGTAGGTCTGCAGTCGCATCTTGACTGCCTCTCCTTATAAATTGATGCGGGGTTCAGTGGAAGGATGGTCTAAATCGTTGGTTTTCGACCGCTAAGACCAGGGTTCGATTCCCACATTGGGCACTTTTTTCTGATTTAAAAAAAAATGCTCCAATGGCCCCCGATTCTTGTAAAAGTGCAACCCCACCAGCGAGTGCAAGTAACCAAACGGGGCTCTGGCACATTTGTAACTGCAAAGTTGAACTGCTTTTCACATGTGTAGACATGTGGTGCACTTACAATAAAAGCACTCGTCAACCTCTACCACCCATGATAATCATGGCCTGCACCACATGTACTAGGGATAGCAAAAAAAAAAAAAAAATTAAATAAAAAAATAAATTGATGCTCTTGCCTTTTTCTTCTTAGTACCTTGTATGTTTAGTTGATTTCTGTTCCACTAGATGGCGCTCTGCTATCTAAAAAGTTCATGTGAATGCGGTCAGGATATGCCTTTTTTGATTTTAGTACCTTGTATGTATAATCAATTTTATCTTTGTAAATATTAGTAAATTTCAATTTAACTATTATGATACATTGCATTAGATGCTCTAAACAGGACCTTTGGGAGAGACAGCTGCTTATCATCAAACAGCTCGAGGAGTATGAACTCATGCTTGTAATCTTTACACAGCGGATAAGAAACAACAACAATGATATATTTATATAAAAAGGGTGTACCTGGATCTGTGAAAGAAAAACATTTTATTTTTTTCTTTCTCGGATCCAGGTATGCCCTTTTTATATAAATATATTCAATGGATCACCTTTTGACTCAAAATTTGATACATGTTATTAGGTCACAAAATTGTTGCCAACTGGGTTGCGAAAATGCATTCACGGAAGATAGCTCTACAATAAAAAAAAAAAACAAAGGATTCAAAATTGGAATGAATTTTTATATCAATAGTCAGATGTATTAACCCTTTAGCCATATCATCTCTGTTATAAGTTGCTTATATAAAATTGCATATATTGTATCAATTGAAAAAAATATGCACACCAATTATCCAGGAAAAATCACAAGCTAACAAGAACAAATAAGTAAATTATACATAACATTTCAGCGATTGCGTTGCTACCACCTTCAAACAGAAGTATAGATAAGAAAAAAATCATGGCATATGGTCTTAAATAGTTGGTACTGGTATCAGTTAGGTAACAAGAGCAGCAAAATTAGGTATGGATAAGTATAGAAATATAAATAATATATAAAGAATTAATTACAATGAACCATAAATCGTGCATGTTATCATCTCCTTTCAGAAGTATTCTTAATCTAGCAGGTTTAACCTAGGCTAATAATGAATGAATGAATAAGCAGGCCCATGATATGCAACAAATGGTTTATTTTTTTATGTTATGCATTATGGAAATTTTAAAACTAGCAATGGTTTGCATGACAGGTTCGAAACAAAATGAAATCTAGACTTCAGAAGAATTTTAAGAAACTGGAAAAAAAGGAAAAATACTTATTAACTTTATTTAAAAGCAATACTTGAAGAGTGCTTTCAAGCAACAAACTATTATAGACATTTTTTCAAGTAAATTTGAATGGAGTGTAATATGGTAAAGTTGTTTTAAATTAATTTTCTATCTTTTAATATTAAAGACAAAAAAGGCATATCTCCTGACTGCTCACATGAGCATTTTTAGATGACGCTATGCCTGGGTTATGGCTGTTGAAATCAAATGTGTATACCTCTCAACTACCAAGTTGAAGTTCTTAGCTTTAAAGGCAGCTAGTCTTAAAAGTGAGTACATTTAGTTTTTAAAATTAGAATTGGCTGTATAGTAGAACCTCCCTGTAAAGGACACCTAACTGCAGAGCCAAAGTGTCCTTTATAGAGAGGTGTCCTCTAGCGTGAGTGTCCTCTCATGGAGGTTCTACTGTATATGTAAATATTTTCAAAAATAAAATTAAAAACTATTTCTCTCTCTCTCTTTTTGCAGTAATAAAAATTGAATTGGGAGGGTCAGGCTCATCAGTGGTGAACCCTCCCATTGATTTCTCCTGACCACTCTACCATTGTATTAATTTGATTGTCTCATATAGTCTGCATTTGTTAAGGAATACATTGTAAGGAACTATGGACATAAGCTTCTAGGACTTTCATTTCTAAATATTCAATCTGTGTAAAGAAAGAAGCAGCCTATACTGCCATCATCTCTACATTGGGTTGCTTGTCTCAGTGGCTGTTTATAAAAGGTTCTTGTAGAAATGGTTAGTGTCTCTACCAATCTCATCATAGATAATTTTACCCCAATGTCTGGAACACAGTCTTAGTTCTCAAGCAAGTTGATTTTACACCAGGAAATGTCTGAAACAACATAGTCTTTGACTCAAACAAGTTGGTTTTATACCATGATAACGTTTCCCCAATTTCTGGGACAACACAGTTTCAGATCTCAAATCAGTTGGCTTTGTGTATCTTATAACATCCCTGATATTGAGAAAACCATTTTTTTTTTTTTGAGATTTGAAAGTTCACAAAAAGATTTCTTGCATCAACCAAATATTTTATTTTTCGTAGAGTTTCACCTATTCAGAATGAGGGTTTGAAATATTTTGATTGCTTGGCACACAACAATATATAAGTTGTAGGTAAACTCTTCAGTACTAGGTAGATATTCTGATGACAGAAACATTTTGGGAATTTAAAAATTAATCTGTTTATGATGGACTTAGCTGCCACATAGAGTTTACTGCAATTGATAAAAATTGTGTGTCTCTGAATTTGTAGGAAACATATTTTTAAAAATTAAGCTTCATTTTTGTGGGATTTTTCCTCTTTAGCAGTTTATTCATCTCTTATAAAATGTTTACAGGCTCTTTATACAACATGTATTTAACAACCAAAAATTCTCTACAAGATAAATATAATTGAATCTGTTCCTCAGTTAAAACAATTTTGAATAATATATATTTGGAAATGTGTGAAGAGAGAAAGAAGTATCTGTGCAGTCTGGAGATGGAGCAGGCCAAGACCTCCGCCCACTACTCCGCACAGAGACTCCAGAAAGTGTGGGAGACAGAGGTCCATAAGTCCTTCCAGCTCAGTGGCCAAGTGGCACGGACTCAGCTAGACCTGGCACAGAACAAAGGACAGAACAACCGGCTAAAGAAAGCTCTACTTGACTGGACTCACATGGTTTGTATCACCTAACCTTAGTTAATACAGTAGAACTTGGATAATTCGAACTTCTTTAATTCGAAAACCTCTTTAATTCGAATATTTATCTTGGTCCCTAGAATTTGAAATAAATAAAATTTCCGTTTTTAATTCGAATTTTTGGATAATTCGAATTTTTTATGGTCCCTTGGGGTTCGAATTATCCAAGTTCGACTGTATTTAGATGGAAACATCCACTGTTAGCAATTCCTCCTAATCTTTTTGATGAGCTTTTTGAAAGAACAAACTATTTAATGCCTTTTCTATAGATAATAGGTTCAACACTTCTTTTTTTATTGGAAAATATTTATTTAGACAACTCAAGAAAATTTCATTTAAAAAAATGTTGCCCCAAGTATTAAGTTAATCATTGTTCAAGAAAACAAAAAATAATTGAAGAGGGTTGCGAGGCATTAGCAATAATTTAAACTTTTAAAAACAAAACTCTGGGACATTGCCTCAATGACAATCATGCCAGAAAATTGAAAGATGCTTGTTACATGATAAATTGGTAGTTACATGGGGCTACCTGAAAGATATCAACAACTTCCAGACCATTTTCTATAAAGAAAAATGAAATCGGGAAGATCTTATTTTGTTTTCTGTTTTGAAAACCATTTAAGACATTTCTAGTTTGAATGGTAACAGAGCATCAAAAAAGCAGATTCACATGGCCTCATGCCCTATTTCCAGGCCCTTGAGGTCTGGTACCTACAGATGGGAAGTCCCTGCCATTGCCTCTATACTAATCAAATCACCAGATGCTTTTCCAATGGACTTCACTTTGGATTGTTGCTCAAAAGAAGAATTTCTAATGGGCTTCCAACATATTGTAGCAAAGTATTTATTATTTTAACAGAGTATCATTTTTCATGTTTATATTTTGTTACTCTGTAAACTTCCCTCATTGCTTATCTTTTGTTTATCATTCATAGTTTGTTCTTGCCTTAAATAAATTGCTGTGTTCTCCTGAGGTTGTCTTTCCTAATTTTCCATGGGAGAATATACAGAAGACCTTTGGAAAGTCAGCAAAGAAGTTCTCAAGAAATTGCCCATACAGTTCTCTGTAGAAGTTTGCTACAGTGGGGAACTGGGGTTTAAGGAAAGACTATTGTATCATTGGGGCGATCCTATAGAGTGTAAAAGATAGTGGTCCAACATTATCAATTAATACAAATTTGATAATTTGAAAATTTTCAATATTATCTACTTCATTCTTTAGTGTCATTTTTTGTCAGCAAAAAAAAAAAAAAAAAAAATGAAACCAGGAAAAAGGGAAAAATAATGCCATTGTTGGTCAAACAAAAGAATTGAAGCCAGAAAATAATAAAGGAATATTTCATTGTTGGGTAAACAAAATAAGTGAAGCCAGATTAATTAAATAAAAATACCATTTAAAAAAAAAAATGCTTTCATTAATGTGTTTTAAAAAGGAAAAGTAAATATTTTAGTTTCTGCCATTGAAAAATTCAAATTTATATGTGTACAAATAAAAGAGGTGAAGGACGATCAACATGAATTTCAAACTTGATGTGATTTAATATGAAGCAAGTGATTAGTGAGTTTTTATGTTTCCTAAATTTTTTACCTCTTTGCTAATAATAATCCCCTTGTTTTGTTTCTTTAAAAAATCAGGATACGAAGATGAACAATTATTTATTTTAAGAGCCGGAACTTCCTGACCTCTGGCTTATTTTCCAATTAATATTATATAGCGTAACTCGAGCTGCCTTTATACAAAACCATAAACAAACATGATGATAACTACTCTTTCTTTTAAATTCACTGAATTATTTACAATTACATCACATCTCCCCTCTTAGAGATTAGCTCTAGTCATCTCCAAAATGTCTGGGCGGACGAACTATTCTTCCTGAGCGAGTCCTATAAAGTGCTTCTTTAGGAGATGTTGATGAATCAGTCACATCCGTAGGAGCATCTGAAGTGTGTGTGTTGGCTTCTGGGTAATTTATATATGGCTCTTCGTCTGGCTCGAAGTGTGGAGACCCTGGAGACCTCTGACCAGTAGGAAGTAGATGGAAGCGATTTACTCCAACTCTTCCTCTCTGTGTATCAACCATATATGATCTAGGAGTGTCTGCTTTGGAAATGATGACTCCAGGAGTTTTAAGGTCCGTCAGCCAAACTCGATCATTTACATCCAATGGAGGCAGTTCTCGTACTCCTTTCGCTCGATCAAAGTAGTATTTTTGTTTTTCCCTTTGAATAGCCTCTTGATTTTTCAAATTCTTTAGATTGGGTGGTTGGTGTTGTTTCGTTGGTGTTGGAATGGTGGTGCGAATCCGCCGTCCCATGCTAAGTTCTGCTGGGCTGAAGCCATTTGCAAGTGGTGTAGCTCGATATGCCAGCAAAGCCAGATAGGGATCTTTTGACTTTCCATTTCTTTCTTTAACAATTTTTACAAAAGATTCTATGAAGCCATTACTCTGCGGGTATCTTGGACTGGAGGTGACATGAGTAAATCCGTAATCTTGGGCAAATTCTTTAAATAGTGATCCGAACTGGGGACCATTGTCACTCCACACCTCCAAAGGAATTCCGTGCCTTGCAAAGATGGACTTACAGTGGACTATTACAGAAGCTGATGTCATGTCCTCTAATCTTGCAATTTCCGGGTATCTTGAATAATAGTCAGCTATTAACAAATTGTTTTGGCCCTATATTGTAAAGAGGTCAACCCCAACTTTCTCCCAAGGACAACTTGGAAGCTCTGAGGGTAATAGTGGCTGATGTCGATTTGTTCTTTCCTCAATACACATAGGACATGTTCGGACCACTCCTCAATTTTGCTTGTGATCCGGGGCCACCAGACGGATCTTTTGGCCCTTTCTCGACATTTTACTATCCCAAGGTGTCCTTCATGGATTCTCTGGAGTAACCCTTTCCTGATATTCTCTGGGATAACGTATCTTGACCCTTTCAGGAGAATACCATTCTCAACGGAGAAATCATCCTTTGCTGGCCAATATTGACTTTCGGACATGGAGACATTTGTTCTCTCTGGCCATCCTTCCTGGGTGTATTTAATAATATTTTGTATAACCTGGTCTTTGTCTTGACTTTCTTTTATTTCTTTTGCTCGGACATCAGATATGGGCATAAATGAGACAACTTGTTGAACGTAGGCACATAACTCCTCCTCCAATTCCTGAGTCCCAACTTTTATCCTAGGTGATCTAGATAGCACATCCGCCACTATCAAGTCTTTCCTGGCATATGTACGATCTTATACGAATATCTCATAATCCGTAGTCTCAATATCTGAATCCTAGGTGTGAGATCATCGATGTTTTTGGAAGTAAAGATCGGTACTAGTGGTTTGTGGTCGGTTTCAAGAGTGATCACCAGGCCTTGGATGTATTGCTTGAATTTCTCACAAGCCCAGGTGATAGCCAGCGCCTCTTTTTCGATTTGAGCATAACGCTTTTCTATTTCAGAGAGCGTTCTAGAAGCATATGCGATGACTTGTCTCAGTCCATCTTTGGTTTGCCATATTACTGTGCCTAGCCCAAAAGATGAAGCATCGGCTGATACTGTGATAGGCAAAGAAGGATCATACAGGGCTAGCCCTTGCGCAGAAGTAAGACTTTTCTTTATTTGGTCAAATGCCCGATCTTGATCATCTTCCCAAATCCATTCTTCTTTCTTTGACAGTAACTTGTTCAATGGATGCGATATCTCCGCTAAGTTAGGGACAAATCTAGCTGAAAAATTTACCATTCCTAAAAATTGTTTTACTTCCTTGACAGATCTCGGTTTGGGAAACTCCAGTATAGCTCGTTTTCTTTTGGGGTCTACTTGAATCCCGTTAGGATCAATTTGATGACCTAAAAACTTAATAGTTGTAACTGCAAATTTGCATTCATCCTTGTTCAAGGTAAGTCCCGATTTAAAAAGTCTTGTTAATACTGTTTCGAGGCTTTTATCATGTTCTTCTTGGCATGAATCATAAACCAAGATATCATCCATATGGCATAGAGTTCCTTCCAGTCCTTCCAATATTTGACCCATTCTTTTCTGAAAAATTTCCGGAGCGGAAGAGATACTGAAAGGTAAACTCTTAAACCGAAATCTCCCAAATGGAGTGTTAAATGTGGTAAGTGCTGACGACTCTGAAGACAGTGGTATTTGCCAGAATCCACTATTGGCATCCAACTTTGTGAATAATTTAGCTCCTTTCAACTGGGCTAGCGTATGTTCTACCACCGGGATCGGGTGTATTTCCCTTAGAATGTTTTGATTGAGTATCGAGAGATCGACACATATTCTTAATTTTCCCGAAGGTTTTGCAACGAGAACCATGGGCGAACACCATTCAGAAGAACCCTCAACTTTTTCAATTACGCCATTTGATGTCATTCTCTCCAGTTCCATTTGAAGTTCTTTCATTAGCGGTATAGGTACTCTTCTTGGTGTATATATCGAATAAGGTTTTGCCCCTTCTTTCAACTTTATTTCGTACAGAATATCTATTTTTCCCAGTCCAGTAAATAACTTAGGAAATTTGAGCATTGGGTCTAGCTTGGTAGGAGCATGATCTTCGACAATATTCATCCTCCTAACGAGACCTAGGATCTCGCTAGCCCTACAGCTTAGTAAAGGTCGGGCAACCCCTTTTACGATGTAGATGCTCTCTTCGCACTTTTGCCTTTTTGATTCCAAAAAAGCCTGGAACATTCCATTTACCTCTATCTTCTTGGAAACAGCAAAAATATTCTTATCGGCCTTCTCCGTCTTAAGGTATCCAAAATGTTGTAAGTAAATCTCTTCTGGCATAACCGAAACCTCTGCTCCTGTATCGAATTTAAATTTTATTGGCTGGTCTTTCACTTTTTTCACTTCACACCACTTATCTTCCGCATTCTCCTGCTTTCCCACTATTCCAATGAATGCATTATTTTGGGAGCTTGATACTTCTTGTATGGTTTTAGTGTGACAAACCTTGGCAAAATGACCTTTCTTTCTGCACTTGTTGCAAATAGCATCCTTAGCAGGACATTGTTCCTTCGAATGTCCTTGGTAATATCCACATCGGAGACATTTACGTTTCTCATTAGAAGACTATCCTTGATGATTCTTTGGAAAATTAGATTTGTACGTTTTTGTACCTTTCATTCTTGTTTTCTGAAAAAAATGTGCCATTTCTCCCTCCTTTCTTGTATATCGCATCCATGTTCCGATTTTCAGTGTCCTGTCTAATTTCTTTTTGTTGATTTTTTACACTTTCTGATTGGCACACTATCTGGATTGCCTTCTCCAAGGTTAGTTCCAATTCCATCTGTAATTTTTCAGAAAGATTAAAGTTTTTCACTCCAACTACTAACCGATCCCTGATCATCTCTTCTTTTAAGATACCATAGTTGCAGTTCTCTGCCAGGACGTAGAGATTGGTTATAAATTCCTCTACGGGCTCACTCTCCCCTTGACTTCTTCTATTAAATTTTGCTCTTTCATATATAGCGTTTCTTTTTCCTATAAAATAGTTTTGGAATTTGGACACTACAAGTTTATAGTCATTATTTTGTGCTTCACTTAAATTAAATAAAATCAAAATTTCTTCTGCCTTATCGCCCATAATGTAAACTAGAGCATTTACTTGCTCATTCTCACTTTTCTCTGAAAGTCTTGAAGCGATTGTATATCTTTGAAATCTTTTGAACCATATCGGCCATTCATTAGGTTTACCAAAATTAAACCCTTCTGGAGCAGCAATTTGCATATAATTAGCCTTTTTTTTTCTTAAAAAAAAATAATTTACTTATATTTCAACTTTATAATTTTAATAATTGCTTTTATGCTTCCTTTTCCATGCGCTTATGCTTAGCTTAGCACGTTATAAAATTACGCTTTAGGCTTCTTTTCCTTTTACCGCTGCCACCATGTTTTGTTTCTTTAAAAAATCAGGATACAAAGATGATCAATTATTTATTTTAAGAGCCGGAACTTCCTGACCTCTGGCTTATTTTCCAATTAATATTATATAGCCTAACTCGAGCTATCTCTATGCAAAACCATAAACAAACATGATGATAACTACTCTTTCTTTTAAATTCACCGAATTATTTACAATTACATCACACCCCTGTCACTTTTATTTTTACTTATATGATTTCAATTTCTCGATTTTAGATGCTAAAACATTTATTCTTTCTTTTTTAGTGCATTTTAATAAAAGCTTTTTATAAAAAGTCTGGTCGACAAAGGAGGATTTTCTTATTTTGCCACCTCAACTCCAATGTGGGCATATCATATAGATATGGGTGCCTAGCTAGATCTTCTAGCAGGTGGCAAATGTTATCTGTTTCAACCAGGGTATGGAGTAGGCTCAGTAGTGACCTAAAACATTCCTCAGCAAATCATCATTAGGCTCCTGAGATTCGGCTCTAGAGTTGTTTAATACTATTGGGTCTTGCTTCTTTTGGAAATATCCACTTCTTCTTACTTCATTCTGTCTTCTTTGGTCATGGCAGTATCGTACACAAAGTGTCCAGAATGCCCATAGTGGAAACAAATTGGCTTTCTATCATTGGTATCATGACTTCCTCTTTGATTTGGGTACTGAATTTTAGGAAGGGGAGCTCTAGGGGTTGGGCCTTATATATATTTGACTAGACGAATGACCTGGGCAACGCCCGGGATTACCCGATTAAATGTTTTATTCAAACACTCTATGCGTTATAATTATAAATTAGGCGCCTTGTGAAACGTCCCGTCCAAACTTTACATGTATATTAGGTCAGCTGATATTACCTCCCATCTTCACCGATAGAGGCGCTTCTCGCGAGCAAAAGGGCAAACTCGACGAATATTCGGGAAAGAGACCTGAAAATTTCACTATAAGTTTTTCCAGATTCTACTCTATATACTGTTAAAATTTCAGTCAGATTAGTTACAATATAAATCTTCAAATCAAGCGAGCGTCTATAAATATTTCGATTTAGATCAACTATTCTAAATATTAAGCGAACTATTATTAAGAAACTTTTTTAGAAGATATCAATTTTAAACGTATTTATAACCTTGATAGAGGGCGCTGTTCGTGAGTTAAGTAGAATAATTTGAATATACAGTTTTAATATTTAATTTATATATAATTTAAAATAGCCTATCGTTTTCCTCGTATTTTTTTTTTACCTATGTATGGAAATTTAGGTACTGTAAAAAAAAAAACTTTGCTTCAATAATATATATATAAAAAAAAAACCACCCAGGCTAAGTTTCGAACCAAGGTTGCGGAAATACGAAGCCGTACACCTAACCTTTAAGCTACGCTTGGCATCAAAAATATTCGCATGTAAAGCTATTTCAGGCCTTACATATTCCTAACGACCTTTTTGAAATAGTTTTTTGAAACATGGAAATTATAATACTTCAAATAAATAGAAATAGAGTGAACACAAATAAAAAATACCAAATATTTCGAATTAGAGCAGGCATTTTAAACGGCGAATTAGATAAGTTATATCTAAAAATGAAAATATATAAATAAATAAAACATACCAAATATTGCAAGAGAAGTTATTTTAAACGGCGAATTAGATCAGTTATAGCTAAAAATGAAAATATATACGTAAATAAAACCTACCAAATATTTCAAATTAGAGCAGTTATTATATAAATATTTATATTATATGTGTTATTAAGCGAACTATTATTAGTTATTTTAAAAGGCGAATTAGATCAGTTATATCTAAAAATGAAAATATATAAATAAATAAAACCTACCAAATATTTCAAATTAGAGCAGTTATTATATAAATATTTATATTATATGTGTTATTAAGCGAACTATAATTAGTTATTTTAAACGGCGAATTAGATCAGTTATATCTAAAATTGAAAATATATAAATAAATAAAACCTACCAAATATTTCAAATTAGAGCAGTTATTATATAAATATTAATATTATATGTGTTATTAAGCGAACTATTTTAAACGGCGAATTAGATCAGTTATATCTAAAAATGAAAATATATAAATAAATAAAACCTACCAAATATTTAAAATTAGAGCGGTTATTATATATTTATATTATATGTGTTTTATTAAGCGAACTATTATTAATAAAATATTGAGAAGATTTAGATTTTAAACGTATTTATAACCTTTTAATACTTGATAGAGGGCGCTGCTCGTGAGCTAAGTAGAATAATTTGAATATATAGTTTTAATAATTGATTTATATATTTTTTAAAATAGCCTATTGTCATCCTCGTTATTTTTTACCTATGTATGGAAATTTTGGTTTGAATTAGTGAACTACTGCGAATTTGTATACCGGACATACAGACCAACAAACATACAAACATTCATTTTTATATATATAGATATGGGTGCATGAGGTCTTGTAGTTTTATATATGGGTGCCAGGATTTTTCCTATCACCTCCCTCACCACATCCTCAATGGCAGCAATTTTGTGCTTCTCCTGAGAAGAGCCTAATGCTTGCTGTATCTCTTCACAAATAATTTTCCTAATTGATGCCAAACATGACTTGTCAATATAATCATCACACATTTGGCATGAGCTTGTACTTAGTGGGAGTTATTCGTCCTTGGCTAAATGCTTCAATGCAATGACAATTGGTGCTTGTTGATTTCAAGTATTTCTCTTGTGCTATGATCAACAGGATCCTTTCAGACTAGGGCATTGCTCCGTAACTGATATGCCACTGCACACTGGTTTGTTATGATTCCTGGCATCCCGCACCATTCACAAGTCTGTGAAAAGATGCTAACAATATCCCATGAATTATAATTCTTATATAACCTTATACTATATATACTAATAAAAAATTATGATGAATGAAACTTCATAAAACTTTGTTTTGTATTTTTAATTACTATATTTCAAGTATCACAAAGTAACAAGACTGAGGCTTTGGTAATGAATCTATTTATGAAATGCCACATAAAAATTACTTATTTAGACTTGGTTATATTACCTTGTGATTTCTATTTTTCCCATCAATATAATTCTTGCACATCTCTTGTAACAGAATATTTTTTTAATCAGCAAATCATGAATTGAAAATTTGACCTCGGCATATTTCTCTTATATTGCCTCTCTATTATTTGATGTTGAAAGGTTCATAATTGTTTTGATCGGCACATTTCAATAAACTTGGGCTGTGCAGATGCTGAACCAGGCTTTTTCCCAAGCTGCCAGACTTCAGCTCCTCTTCCTTGGCCACAACATGGAGTGGCGCAGTCTGCGGGCTGTGCAGACCACCATAGCCAGTGTTAGCAGCTTAGTTGAACCGAACCAGGTATATATGTGCACTCACTATCCTACATGACATGGTGAGCCCATTTTACAATATCTACCTAGCCCCCATGCCTATAATATATATAAGTAAAACATACCATTTACTTGCTCAAATCTATACATTTTTTCCACAGAATTTTTAATGACTGTGCCTTTTTGTAGAATGCTTTGTCTTAGTCCTCAAGAAAGACTACAATGTCATCAATCACTTTATTATTAGCTTCAAATTTCTTTCTTTTCAAATATTTTGTAAATGTCTGAATTAGTAATAGTCGCTATAGATATCTGAAGATGATGTTGAACCTGTTGTCATTGATTGAAGTGGCTGAAATGGCCACTACATAAGCAGGTGCATCATTGTTATGGTGGAGCACACTTTTTATGTAAATATTTTAATGTGATTCTCTGACCTTTTGTAAATTTCAAAATTATTTGCCTATGATAAATTTGTAAAAATTCAGAATTCATGACTTAAATATTAATACATATATTTTTTAAAAGCCTTAATAATAAAATGCACTAAAGGAGTAAATAAATAGATCAGCTACTGCCATTGAAGAATTAGGTTTATACAAATCAATAGTGGCAGCGGATGATTATTTTGAACTTAATGTGACTTAATATGAAAAAAAAAAAAAAAGTACCTGATTAACAAGTTTTTCATGTTTCACCAAATATTTTACCACTTCACAACTATATATTATATTTGATCTCTTATCCACTTCTATATATATTTTTACTCATATAAATTTATAATGGCGGTAGTTGAACTAGTTCTTTTCTCCTTTTTAGTGGATTTAATGAAAAATAATAAAGAACAATTTTTTTAAATTACATAAATAATATAATCTATCAATATATATAAAATTGAATATATGTCTGTCTGTCTGTATGTTTGTACTCTATATATTCAAAAACTATACATCCAATCGCCGTGAAATTTTGGGATATTATTAGGTATATCTCCGGGAAGGTTTTTGAAAAATAATTTCTTGAATATATTGAATATCCTTAGAGTTATTTGCAGATTTGTAGATTTAACTCGCAAGCAGTGCCCCCATTGCAACGGAGATAGCCTTAGGTTTTGGCAGGAAGTCTGCTCCACGCCTGATGACCTTGGGTCTTTCAGGGCTAATAATATATTAAGTAAAACTAATTCAAATATTAGTGCTTTATAATGGCTATCTCCTTGAGGTTACCGATTTAAAAGTTTATTTTCTAATTTTAGATTGTATAAGAAACATTTTTATTTTAAGTATTGTACTTTATTTAAAAAAGTTTAAATAATTGTGCAAGACAATATATACGATATATAAAAATCAAAGGAAATAATGAGTATCGTTTAAATATAAAATTCGAATAAATATAAATGCGATACTAAAAATTAAATTTCTATTTAATGAATTAAATATTTCATTCTTATAAAGATTATCGATTAAAGGTACTTATATATAATTAAATACATATATATAATTAAAGGTACTCATAAAGGTTACCGATTTAAAAGTTTATTTCATAAACAATTGTTAGGTATTGGGAATGGTAAAATGGAAATGGACGAATCCACACACTGTATTACATTACCAGAAAACTTTTGTCACTTTGTAAAATCCACTGATGAATTGATTGCCAAAGTTTTTCCAAATTTATCGCAGAATTATAAAAATAATCATTGGGTTAGTGAGCGTGCTATATTGTCAGCCAAAAACATTGATGTGAATTTAATTAACTGCACAATTCAAAATGAAATACCTGAAGAAGAAACAACATATAAATCCATAGATACTTTTGTCAATCCTGATGAATCAGTTAATTATCCAATAGAATTTTTAAATTCATTGGATCTACCAGGAATGCCACCGTATATTTTATATTTGAAAATTGGTTCCCCAATCATCCTTCTACGAAATATAAATCTACCGCGACTATGCAATGGGACTAGGCTATCAGTAAAAAAATTAATGAATAACATAATTGAGGCAACCATTTTAAATGGAAAATATCAAGTGGAACATGTACTACTACCACGCATTCCCATGATACCAACGGATACTCCATTTGAATTCCAACGTTTACAGTTTCCTGTACTACTAGCCTTTGCAATGACCATTAACAAAGCACAGGGACAATCATTGCAAGTATGTGGATTAAATTTGATAAATCCATGCTTCTCACATGGACAGCTGTACGTTGGGTGTTCACGAGTTGGAAAACCATCAAATTTATTTGTTCTTGCACCAGATAGGAAAACAAAAAATGTTGTATATTTACAAGCACTACTAAGATAAAGTTCACCATCAATCATCAAATATCATTCATTTCATGATGATATTTAATAATTACAAAATTGTTGTTCAATTGAAATTCGTTTGCAATATTGTTTAATATGACAAATGAAGAAGCATGTTTATTCTACCATTAACTATGTATATCCATGCTTTGTACATATGTTATATTCAAATGACTTATATGTAGGGATAATTTCATTATTAATTTTCTTTTTGATGTATTGTATACATTTTATCATTAATAAATTATGTTTGAGGTATCAAAACTGCCTTTTTGTACAAACACAGCAACGTGTGAACGGGTACAGCTTATCTTTATAAAAAAAGTTTAAGTAGAGAGTGGATGTATGCTCAAAAAATAATTTTTATCAAGTACTGGTTAGGTAAACTTTCACTAGGGTAAAACCCGGACGAAGCCGGGTACATCCGCTAGTTTTTGATAAAGCATAATTTGGATTATAGATACAAGAAAATAAGACCTAAACCAAATAATTTAATAGTGTGTGACATTTCGGTAACAATGCTGTTAGCGAAATGTCAAACACTATTAAATTATTTGGATTAGGTCTTATTTTATTGTAAAAATAATTTTGGTTTATCTTTTGTGATGCCTTACCAGTTGCCTTTTCACACTGGTTATCAGTTTTTTGTTATTTTTGTGTATTTTCCTAGGTGAGTGATATATATTCCCACAAATCAGTTCCAGGTATTAAATGTCAGTATAACTACTAGTGTATCATTATCACAAGTACATCACATCTTGGTGGAAGTATACCCCATGTGGTAGAAACAGTTGGATCACTTGTAATCATTGATAGGGTTGGACTTGTTTAAAGGACATGGGATCATTAAAGTAATTTATTCAATAGAAAAGTTCTCAGTTGCCTATACTTTATGCCTCCATATTGATTACAACATCTCTTATAAATGTATATTAGGTGCTCTTGGTCATTATTATCCTGTTGTTGTTGTTTCTTATCTCTTTGTGTAAAGATTACACAAATTCCATGAGTTCATGCTCCTCGAGCTGTTTTATGATAAGTAGCGGCCTCTCCCAAAGCTCCTGTTTAGTGCATCTAATGCAAGCCAAAATGTGTTCTGGAGCTGCAGGTTATATATTATTATCCTGATCTTATACAACTTTCTTTGTTTTTTAGTACTCTATGTTGAATTAGGTTTGTGGCTCCTTGAGTGAATATATAAAGTAAAACTTGGAAAGTGTTCCAGGTAAAGACAGAAGTTGACTCCGCCAACCAGCCAGGCCTCCTCCAGGATTCAGCCACTCAGCTGATAGAGAGAGAGGATCGTCTAGCACAGTTCCTAGTCTCCATCTTAGGTTGGTCATATCTTACCAATCACTATTACAGAAATGGAGGTGACTCTTCTGATGAGTGACAATGGACATTAGGCAGATTTTATTTGTTGCTTAGGACTCTGGTCCCCAAATAATACTGGTTCCTAAAGAATGGTTCCTTATGAAGAAATTTCAAGTCAAAGAAGAGAATTGTCGAGGCATTGGTATTCCCTATGGAGAGTTGGACCTTCAGAAAAGATGAAATAAAAATAATTTAAGGTTTTAAAATATGTATGTTGTAATATATATGTAAATATGTACTCAGAGTGCCATGGTCAGAAAAAGAACAAATGTTTTAATCTTAAAAGAATTAATCCTGGTAGATCCCTAGGATCCCATATATGCAAACAAAGATTGACCTACTTTGGACACATAATAAGAGAAAATGGATTAAAAAAGATATTCATGTTAAGAAAATTTGAAAAAGAAGGAAGAGAAAGGAAGACCTGCCAAGACCTGGCTAGAAGGGGTCAGGAAAGCTACTGGAAGGCCACACGATGAGCTGTGAGTGGCCACTAACAATTCAAATTTCAGAATATTTGTCAATATAGTCACCAAAAGTTGGCCTAGACTTGAAGGACATAAACCACAACAATAAAAATAATCTCCCTATTGATTCTATTTGGTCTTGTTGCTTAGGACTCTGGTCCAGTAACTATAGTAGTTCCCCAAGAATCAATTATAGTTATTCTATTCGGCCTGAACCTCTAAGAATGCATTCTCCCAACAATTTGTCATAATTATTAAATTTGGCCATGTTCCAATTTTTTAATTTCCACCTACAATTCAGATAACAACATACCCTCCAATGAACTACCCATCAGATAAAAACATACCTTTGTAAATTCCAAAAGTGACTTGACTCTACCTGTGGTGTGTACTCGTGATATACCACACTGCCGGAGTCAAAGCAATCAGCATCACTTTGACGCTGTGCACTTGGCGGGCCTTCTTTGGTTTCGATGACGTGGAATGCTTCCACTGTGGCAAATGGGTTTTGGTTTCCGGGTTGTACCCGTACACCCAAGATTCGTCACCAGTAATTATGGTGTTCATGAAGTCAGGGTCACTGTTTGGGGAGTCCAGCATGTCCTATGTGGCTTCAACATGAAGCTGTTTTTTCTCCGCTGTCTAGCTTTAGCACGAATTTAGTTGCCATTCACCTCATGGCCAAATCTTCGGTCAGAAGGGAATGTGTCAAAAAGTGCTGATGTCCACCTATTCCGCAATTTCTCAGATAGTTATACGAAATTCCTGCATCATCACAACGTTCACTTTGGCAATGACCTGGTCATTTTGGATTGTTGAAGGCCGGCCGAAGCATGACTCGCTATTGACCAATATACGTCCATCTTTAAACCAGTGTATCACTCCTTAATCTGTGTGATGCCCATAGCATCGTCAGCAAAAGCCATCTGAATCTTCCGAATAGCTTCCACCTGGCTGTTGCCCAATTTCTGGGAAAATTTGATGCAGTAGCACTGCTCCAGTCATTTCTTCATTTTCCTTACAATGAAAATCCGATGAGGGCACTAAACACTCACATTCTGCTTGCCTTCAACTGACGACAAATTAACAGGCAGGAAAAATTCACATATGCGTATGAAGGTTCAAGGTCGCCTCATGCAAGCACGCTTCAATGAAATCCACCAGGTTTTTTTTATAAATAATAGGTCTGGATACTTTTCTAGCAGACCTCGTATTTACAAGTTCTATATTAAAATTGATTTAACATTGTATATTTTTTATCAATAGTTGAATTTAAAGTTCTTGTGCATGTGATTAAAAGTGAAAATATTTTTTTTTTTAACCTTCTCCATAACGACTGCCCCTAGGTAAGAAACCTTAAAAAAAATCTTCTGCAATATCAAAACCCCTATTTATATTTCAAACACAAAACATTTTTTTTTTCTAGGATAAACAGCAAATTATATATAAAGGGAAACACTCTGAAGAATGGAGGGAGACAAGGAATGGTTGGTTGGATTGTTTTAAAGAATGGTCTGGAATTAGGAGAGAATTCTGCAGAGCATGGTGAACCTGGGAAAAAATCATATAATGAATATTAATTTATCTATTATATAATCTATTATCTGTTATATAATTAAGTAATCTTTTAAAAATATCATCATGCCTACATTTATATTGATTATGTCTTCACAATATCTATAATAAATATTTACAAGTTTTTAAAAATTCACGTTTTTTTTTTATTGTTTTAAAAAAAGGAGGCTCTTGTCCGCCTTTAATAATTCCACATATTTTAATCTCAAATGGGTCATGGTTCAGTTATTTAAATATGACCCAATTAAAAAATGTCTTAAATAATTCAATACTCATCGTGAGTGAGCAAGTAGAAAATGCTGAAATAGTCAAATTTACATTTCAAAAACACTTTTATATAACCTAAATAAAAATGAGGGTATTAGATGGCTGACGTCAGCATATAAAAAGATAACTCATGAAACACTCACTATATCTCGACAATCTGTTTTTTCCTATTTATTTACGTTAGATAGATTATATTATCATGCGTTAGCACGCCATCTGTTATGAAATTTCAAAACTATTATAGATGCGTATGATTCTTTTAAAAATTAAACAATTTCTACTGCCCTTACTGCAATGGAAAAATTAATAGGGCCTGCCTCATCAGTGGTGGACCCTCCCAGCGGGTTCACCAGATTCATCTACCACCAGTTTAATTTTTACATTGCAGTAAGGGCAGTAGAAATTATTTAATTTTTAAAAGAATCATACGCGTCTAAAATAGTTTGAAATTACATTAGATAGAATTAAACATCTATTAGTGAAACATATACCGTAAAACCCCGCTAATGCGAACCTTGGATATAGCGAACCTTCCCATATAACGAACCCACGGCGATTCCCAATTCCATTCCATTGAAAATACCATCGTTATAACAAACTTTGCGATTTTTAAAATAACGAACTACCCCTATAAAGAACCTATTTTCGTTCCCAAAATGATAAAATGTATTAAAAATACTAGGGTTATAACAAACTTTAAATTGTGATTTAAAAAATTTTTAAAACAACAAAATTTTGAGCATGTTTCAGCTCACAGATCGCGATTTTAAAACAAAAAAATTGCGGCATTGTTTGTTTTCATTTACATTTTATTTTTGCTGTATGTTGTATACATTTTTACACATTATACTTTTATTTAATAGAATATCTTTGCATTCGACAATTTGAAATAGAAGAAAAATACAAATGGCTTCCAAAATAAAGAAAATAAACAAAGAACGGCGTTCTAAAAAAAAACAGTGGCAGTATGCCCTTTTAGAAGCGTTCTATATCAAGTTTAACCTAGGCTAAAAAATAATTCCAAATAATTTTAAAGCCAGAAATGGTTTGAATAACAGGTTAAAAACAAAATTTAATATACATTCAAAAGAATATGTGGAAACTGGAATTGGAAGAAGAAGGGGAAAAAAAAACAGTTCCCCCAAGTTCCCTGTGTCTCATGGGCCACAAACAAATCGACTTATAAATTCTCAAAACTACCACTACAGTTCTATTTTTAGAATGGAATTCTTGTTAGGTATATGACTCATTCAGGGTTCGCGAATATTCCCCCTGGCCGGCTGTTTTACCACCTATTTTGTGTTTGCAAATTGCCATTTTTTATTCGCAATTTTACTGATTGCGCTATCGTATCAACATGTTTTGTGTCCGATTTTTCTGAATGGGATCCTTTTGATTCATCCTCAATGGATTCAGAATACACGGAGCTTTATTCCTTTGATGGAAATAACGATATTTTATGACAATTCTGATTTTCAAATTTTACTTTTCACTTTCAAACAACAAGGTATTAGAGGCATTTTTTCAAATAAATTTAGCATTATATTATTTGAGAAAGATGTTCTAAAATACTCTTATACCTTTTAAATATATAATTAATAATGTTTTGCCTAGGGGATTTGGCTTAATTTTTAAATAATACATAGGTTTATATATAAACATGTATGCTAATGATAAGAAGAACCTATTATCAAATGACTTCTTTTGATATTCAGCATTACTGTAAAGAAATAAGTCAATTTAGGGAATTAAAACAAAGTGACCATTATTAAGTGGCTGCCTTTTCCTGTTTGTATGACTGTTTTTTAATTATACAGTCTAAAAATTTAGAAAAGTAAAAAAAAAAGGCCAAACCGTGGCTATAGTGAACCATGGCTATAGTGAACCAAAAGCTCTGCTCCATTGGGGTTCACTATAGAGGGGTTTTACTGTAGTATCACACTTACCTATTTTTAGATTTATTAAGATAAACTTTAATAAGGCCTAGAACTGGCTGTCATTCATTCTAATGTTCTTAATAAATGTATATAAGAATTTCAATTAAAATTTAGTCCACTAGGAAACCCTGCCATTGATATTTGTGGAGTCTGCTGCTAGAATCCTTGCAATTGTTCTTCATCTGATAAGTTACTAGCCATTATATAATTAAAATATTTGGAGCTGTTTGAATTTATATCTTCATTTAGATATTTTTTAATTTTAAAGTGTGTGCCTGGTTTTATTAATACTCACATAACAAAAATGTATAGCTTGAAGAGCATGGACTCATTGAATTTGTGTAATCTTTTCACAAGGGGAATAAGAAACAATAACAGCAAAAAAAAATTGTAGCTTTTTGATTTTTATTATCCATGATTGCCTCAGCTTAGTAATTTCAAGCTCAGGAACCACAAACTTAAAGTGTTTCGATAATTCTATCCTGATGATTGTTGGTACAGAAGTTGTTTTACATTGTTTATTTACTTCATTTTATGTGTTTCTGTGTCACTGTTGCTACAGAAGTAGTTGTTTTACATTGTTTATTCACTTCATTTTATGTGTTTCTGTGTCACTGTTGCTACAGAAGTAGTTGCTAAGATGTTTGAACAATGATGGCAACAATGTGTTCATTGTTGTTATAGAAGTAATTGCTATGCTGTTTACCTCCTTAATTTTGTGTTCACTCTTGCTATAGAAGTAGTTGTTAAATTTGTTGCTTATTTAGTTTTGTGCTTCTGGATCAATCTTGTTACAGAAGTAGTTGTTACATTTATACCTACTTAGTTTTGTGTTCCTTCATCACTTTTACAAAAATGTAGTTACCACATTGTTTACTTAGCTTTGTGTTCACTGTTGCTACAGAAGTAGTTGCTATCCTCAGTTTTTTCTGTAAAAAGGTTTTACCTTGCTTGTTATACAGGAAACAAGTCGCTACGTGAGGCTCTGTTCAACACCTATCCAGACCTGGTGGCTGTTGTTCAACAAGCTCAGCTTCAGCGTAGCAAACACAAGTCAGCATTCCAGGCTGGGCTAAAGTCTCTAGCCACCAATGTTGCCGTCTTGTAAGTACTGTGTGTCTCAAAGATGATCTCCTTGGATGTTTCACACAGCCCTTGCACCACTCTGTCAACAGTCAGAAACACGTGTGGTTGGCTTTTGTTGATTCATTGAGAAAATAGTTGTTTTGGAAAAGTTATTTTAATATAAAAATAATACCTATACCTCATCCCCCCCCCCCTCAACCAATCCCCACAAACATAAAATCAGCCATAATTACTCAAAGCTTTTGACCTCCAAATCAAATCATAGAGGAAAATAACTCCCTCTTTGACATCACCATTTACACTTTACATTGGAACTGAACTGTCTACCAGTGTTATTGCTATTTGCAAAGCTGAAGTCCTTGAAAATATCTCCCTTTCCCACCTTAGGCACCTTTTCAGTTTACAAAAAAGAACCCTTGGCAATAGATACCTCGTTTAAAATATCAACATCAAATCAACATAGTAAAATAATCATCTACTCTTGCTCAAGAGCAGCCATTTACACCCTTCAAACCTGTTTCTCCAGTCAAGAACCTCTTCTCAAGAGCATTGCCATCTATAAACCGACTCCCAGCCAACAGCTCTGTCACAGTACAATAGCTTCCAGCCCATGTTGGAATTCTTGGAATTGAACTGGCAGAGTCTCTGGAAAAATTTGGCCATCATAAGGCCAGACAATATATCACCTTATAGATGAAAAAGACCTCTTCTATAGAATCTAGGCCCAATGCCAACAAGAGTGGAAATCTACCTAACTGGTATAGAGTGAAAGGTACTAGCATCAATTCAGTCCTCCCAAGGGAACAGCAGGCCTTGATTTCCAAACTTAAGTCTGGTCATCCACGACCAATGACCTTCCAGAATGGTTGCAAGGTTTTCCTACTATCACCTAGGCGCACACTTAATGAGAGCAAATGGTTTTGAAAATTGAAGGAAGAGAGGAAGACCTGCAATGATTTGGCTAGAAGGGGACAAGGAAACCACTAGAAGGTAAATAGTTGAGCTGAGAGTGATGGTCACTAACAGATCCAATTAAAGAATATTTGTCCCTATAGTTATCAAAAGTCTAACTCGACTTGATGAACGATGACAACTAAGTCTAATTCTCAACCTGCAACTCCAACTATATCATTGTCTATATTAGCTCATCCATTGATTAGCTCTTTTCATCCCAAGCAGATACCATCAAACTCCACAGGCTCTTTACCCTAATATTATCAAGTGGAGATAAGAGAGAAGAAGAAGACAGGTGCTGTTGTGCAGAGAGAAGCGACACAAGGAGGCTCTGAATGTAGCTTGACACCATTTAAAACTGGTGTTCATGACTACAATCAATGTTTACAGAGGTGCTGTTGTGCAGAAAGATGCGACACAAGGAGGCTCTGAATGTAGCTTGACACCATTTAAAACTGGTGTTCATGACTACAATCAATGTTTACAGAGGTGCTGTTGTGCAAAAAGATGCGACACAAGGAGGCTCTGAATGTAGCTTGACACCATTTAAAACTGGTGTTCATGACTACAATCAATGTTTACAGAGGTGCTGTTGTGCAAAAAGATGCGACACAAGGAGGCTCTGAATGTAGCTTGACACCATTTAAAACTGGTGTTCATGACTACAATCAATGTTTACAGAGGTGCTGTTGTGCAGAAAGATGCGACACAAGGAGGCTCTGAATGTAGCTTGACACCATTTAAAACTGGTGTTCATGACTACAATCAATGTTTACAGAGGTGCTGTTGTGCAAAAAGATGCGACACAAGGAGGCTCTGAATGTAGCTTGACACCATTTAAAACTGGTGTTCATGACTACAATCAATGTTTACAGAGATGCTATTGTGCAGAGAGAAGCGATGTAAGAAGGCTCTGAATGTATTTTGACACCATTTAAAACTGGTGTTCATGACTACAATCAATGTTTACAGAGGTGCTGTTGTGCAGAAAGATGCGACACAAGGAGGCTCTGAATGTAGCTTGACACCATTTAAAACTGGTGTTCATGACTACAATTAATGTTTACAGAGATGCTGTTGTGCAGAGAGAAGCGATGTAAGGAGGCTCTGAAAGTAGCTCGACACCATTTAAAACTGGTGTTCATGACTACAATCAATGTTTACAGAGATGCTGTTGTGCAGAGAGAAGCGATGTAAGGAGGCTCTGAATGTATTTTGACACCATTTAAAACTGGTGTTCATGACTACAATCAATGTTTACAGAGGTGTTGTTGTGCAGAGAGAAGCGATGTAAGGAGGCTCTGAAAGTAGCTCGACACCATTTAAAACTGGTGTTCATGACTACAATCAATGTTTACAGGGATGTTGTTGTGCAGAGAGAAGCTATGTAAGGAGGCTCTGAATATATCCCGACACGACCAAGCCCACAATTACCTTGCCACCCTCACCTCCCTCCAGCAGGACTACGACCTTCTCCAGGCCCAGATCCGCAGCCTGGTGAAGGACTTGGAGATGAAGAAAAAGGTCTGCTACCACTTTGTCTGGAAGTTATTTTCTTACAATTTCAACCATTGCTTGCGTGTACTTGAAACTCTTAATTTGATAAGTTATTCTCTATTTCAGATCTTATTGTCATTTTATTTTATTCATAATATTTACTTTAAAAATTAAAATGGCATATCCTGACCAGGCTCACATGAGCATTTCTAGATGGCAGAGCACCATCTAGTGGAACAAAAATAAACTAAACATTTATTTAACTTGTTCTGTGATATTTGGCCAACTCAATTTCTTGGTAAATCAAGAAAAAGTCAACCATGAATGCGTTTCGGGCTGTTGATCCTCATCAGCCTGGGGCTGTACCTCTACAACCATAATTTGGTCCCAGAGGCTTCCTGAGAAATCAAGAAATGGGTATTTAAGGCCAAATTTGCGTAAATACGCTTTTCATGTGAAAAAAATAATTTAAAAAATTTTCACTTTATACAGAAAAACCTTTCAATATATAACTCCAATGGAACAACTTTTGTTCACTTCAACCACATTTTGGCTATTTTTAAACTTTAAAAACATTTAGGTCAGTTGCACTTGAAAAAAAGGCCGCCTTTAATAATGCTCTTTTTTTTTTTTTTTAATTCCATGAATTGGCCTTTTTCCATACAATAAATGCTGTATATCAAAATGAGGTTCACAAAAATGTTGTGAAAGATGTCCCTTGATCAAAGATTCTTCTGATCCTTTAATTAGTATAAATGTCTATTTAAATATATATAGTTGTTGGCAGAGTTTTATCAATTTTTTAATCAAAATATATTTTAAAAATTTAAGACAAGTTTATTATTTTACACTCTATAATAAAAAGTCTGTAATAATTTGTTTTGTGTGAAAGCACTCTAAAAGAATTTCCTTTCAAATAAAGTGAATAGGTTATTTCTCTTGTAATTCCAGTTCTACCTTCTGAAGAATAACTTTTTTTTTTGTGGAAAAATGTGTTTCTTATGATAAATATTATCAGATAATATCTCTACAGACTTTACTGCAATAATTGTTGTTGTTTCTTATCTCCTGAGTTTAGTGATTTCATGGAATGGGGTGTAGGGGTATAGCTTTCATTTGATCATGGCACCATGATCCAGGCACACACTGCAATGATTAGTTATTAAACGAAAGGACTTAGCTAATGCAGGGTGTATAGACCAATACAATAGATGAGTGGCCTGGGGATTGGCAAAACCGCTGAGAGGGTTCACTAATGATGAGCCAATCTCTCTCATTTAATAAATATAATCATTACAGTAAGGTCTGCTGAGAGGATATTTAATAATATTTATCATAAAAAAACCCTTTCCCCAAAAAATTATTGCAAATTTTATCAATGGATGGCAATTGAATTCATAATTGCAATTTTCTAATAATAACTTCAATGTGAAACTATTTGTGGAAGAGCATTAGTCAATAAATACAATTTCTTGTAATTATATATATGTACCTCTACAAACCTATAAGTCTTCGTCCATAGGTTCCCTAAACACCCCTAGGCTGCCTTCCTTAGCAAATGTGCAGGGTATATAAGAGAAACAATTCAATACAATAGTAGATTGGTCTGGAGATAAATTTAGAGAAACCTTTGAGAGGGTTCACCACTGATAAGCCAAGCCCTCTCATTTTTATTGTCTTTTTAATAAGAATTTTTCTTTGCCATCTTTTTAAATTTTATAAGCCACATTTTCAAATTTTAATTCCACTTTAAATTTGATGAATGTAAAGATATTCTATCAATTAATTATTTCAATGCAAAAAGATTAATATAACTTATGACAACAATTGAACGTGGGTGTAAACAGATAATACTACTAAATTTATTATCGTAAAGATAGAGGCTGCCTGGCCGGCATTCATATTTCTTCAAATAAAAGACACTTCGGCCAGTAAATCTTTTTAAAAAGATTTACTGGCCGAAGTGTCTTTTATTTGAAGAAACCAAATTTATTGTTTTGTCTGTAAGCTGAAACTTGCTTAAAATTTTGCCATTTTTAAAAAATCTGTTAAGATTTCATTATTCCCCTAGTATTTTAATTAGAATATATTCTGTTATGTTCCCAATAAATTAATATTCGAACATTCCTTTAAAATTAAATCAAATTTATTTATCGAGCCGTAGTACAAAACTGGCGTCTTTCGCGCGTGCCACCTGATTGGTTGGCACGCTGCCAAGCTGAGGGTCAGGCGGGGCTTCCGCCACAGGGTTGCTGACCGATGTCGGCAGCTGTTCTATCACATATTCTTTTGATACACTTAAAATTAGGTTCATTATAGGGGTAATTCTTTAGTTTTAAAAGATCATTAAATATATTATTACAACAATAGTATTTTTAAATGGAAAGAAATTGGGGATTACCTCAGGTTCATTATATTCCCAGTTTGTTCTATGAAGATTTTACTGTATATTATTATTTTATAAATTATTTGTTTTTCTTTTTTCTAAATACTTGTTCTTACTCATATTTTCTATTCTCTTCTTTAAGCGGTTAGAATCCTTTGATCACAATCAGAATCACCAAGTCTCCAATGATATAAGTATCTTCTTGTTGGTGATAAAAGAAGACACTTATCCTTGGAGACTTGTTGTTGATTCTGATATTCTCTTCTTTCTCTAATGAAATCTTTCATCCAAGTTCCAAATTTTATTTATTAGGTGCCACTCAAAAAGAGCAACCTAGATCATCATATGTACAATATAGTGTGGGGGATGGTTATGTACAGGGGTTCATTTACAATTATACTTTATATTGATGTCGTTGGGTCTGGATTCTCAGGTCCTTGGGGATATTGTTCTTGAGAAGGTTTTGTCTGGCTTGTTTGATATTCAAGGTGGGTTTATTTTTCCTTTTTTTTCACTTTTTGTCATTCTGGCTTAATTGATGGGGAATTTGTCTAGGTTTTAAATTTCTTATTTTCCTTTTTCCGCATTTGTAGTTTGTGGCTTCCTTGAAGGTGGGGTTTTCTAATTTTCAGATTTTTCGTAGAATTTAAATGATTGTCTAATAATGTAGTTATTGATGTTTACAATATTTAGAGCGTTTCTGAGGATTGTGTTCCGAACGAACCAGGGTGGAGACATGTTTTTTCTGATCATTTTATTTTCAAAGACTTCTAACTTTTTAAGGATGGTCTTATGTGCTGTCATAAAAATGGGGTGGCCGTATATAAGTATTGGTCTTATTATTGACGTGTAAATGGTTCTTTTGCAATGAAGGGATAATTTGCTTTTCGGTCCTAGACCGAAAAAAGTGCCGCTAGGAGGCTGATCCGACCGGCTGCGTGTCGCCTTAGCTCCGGTAAATATTTGTTTTGAAAATTGTTTATATCATAGTTATTATATATTATATTTTCAGTTAATTAATAGTTATTGTAATACTACATTATTCTTTGCTGAATCTATTGGATTTTTAAAAATAAACACAATTAAATTTACTACCGCAAATTTTATGCAAAAATTTCATTTTATAAAAATATGCAAATTTACTGCTCTTTATTTTAGATTCTTATACGAAACTAAATAAATGGAATCAGCTGTAGATTCAATTAAATTAAAACTTGATGAAGTTCTTGAATACTTCACAAATAAATTTAAAAGTACTCAGAAAAATTTAACCAAAAATGATCTGACATTTCTTGGCACAAATATAAACCAAATAAAAGATGGTATTTCCTCCATAACAGAAATAAAAAAGGAATTTGAACTAGAAACAATAACCGAAGCCATCAAAGAGGTAATGGACAGCAGGATTGATAAAATAGAAAAGGATATTTCAGTTCATAGACCTTCTTATGCACAAATTGCAAAAAGAGAAAATGTATCAGATTTGATCGTAAAACATCAGCAAATTCAAAATAGAGAATTCACGCTTATGGCAACACCAGCCAACAATGAACCTACTTCAACCATAATACAGGCTATTTCTAAGGATATAAAGAAAATTAGAGACAGGGGCACAAAGATAAAAATCAACAAAATGTTTAACACAAGAAGCGCAGTAATTATAAAATTGCCTAATATGACAGAGATGAATTCACTTCAAGAGGAATTGAACAAATCTGAGGAATTAAAAACAATAAGCAAAATTTTTGTTCCAAAGCAAAGAGATCCAACAGTGGTGGTGAAAAACGTTTCCAAACTAACCGATACAACCACATTTGTAAACACGATTTGCAATATGAATCAGGAGCTGAACGGAATGGAAGATGAAATCAAGATATTATTCGTAATGAAATCTAACACACCAACCCAAAGCATAGTCCTGAGAGTTTCCCCAAAAGCCTATCAACTTATGAAAAGAATGAACAATACATTATATACAGACCTGGAACGTTGTCAGATACAAGATAAAATCCTAGTAAAACAATGCCAAAATTGTTTTCAGTTTAATCCAGACCATAAAACAAAAGAATGTCCAAATGTACAAATATGCTGTATCTGTGGAGCCCAGGGCAATCACGTCTGTACAAAAGAGCTAAGATGTCATAACTGTTCAAAGCATCCAAGACTCAGGAATAGTCCGATTAACCATAAACCAAATACAAATGACTGTCCTCAATATAAATTGCAGGTTGATAGAACAGTGAGAAGAACTCAATATCTCATCGGTTCAGAAGAGGAATGAATAACGAATTTAGTTATTTGTAATCATGGTGATCACTGCTCTACCATATAGAGGAAACATAAAATGTTTACAACAGATTATTAGAAAAAGTATGACAGCTTCAAACGAACTTTCAATTTCAACGAATAATAATCCACCCGATATTATATTACTTCAAGAACCATATGTTTTAAATAAACAGGTTATATTTGATTTAGACTCACCAATAATTCATTCAAAGACATCAGAAAATATTTACACAGCAACAATCATTGTAAATAAAAATATAAAATTCAAAAAATTAGATAATTTTACGAATCAATTCTGTACTGCAATATCTGTCATAACCTCAAATTCGTTTGTAGTAATCGCAAATTTTTACCTTCATCCCAATTCCTGTAATGATACTCACTTAGATTTTATAAGAAACTTGATTAATACTTATTCAAATAACCCTATAGTCCTATGCGGAGATTTCAATTCCCGTCATCCAATCTGGTTCGATAAAATAACAAATTCAAATGGTTACAAATTGCAAACAATAATAAATGAAAATCACTTGTACATTCACAACGATAAAACTCCAACATGTAGAGGGGCAAGTATAGTAGATCTAACAATCTCGAATAGACTTTCAATAAATATGATCAGACATTGGGCCACCTCATCACTGACGAATATTTCTGATCATTTGGCAATTCAATTTGAAATTCACTCAAAATTTAATTATATAAAAGATAAACAGAATTCTACATGGAAATTCAATGAAAAACACGCCAACTGGACAAATTTCTCCAAAAATCTCAAGTATCAAGAATTTATCAAATTAAAGAATGAGGCAGATATGGTGGAAAATTGCACGGATATTGATAAAGTTGTAAACAAACTCACGGATAACATAATAGAAGCAGCTTACATATCATTAAAAGTAAAATCAAACAACTACGCATACGATGCAGGGATAAAGTGGTGGAGTAAAGAACTTGAACAAATGAAAACACATTTTCATTATGTAAGAAACTTATTTTATCACAGTAAGACTATCGATGCAACAAGATTTAAACAAGTCAGAAACAAATTTAATAATATGATAAAGAAAGCAAAGAGAAATAGTTTGAAAATTTTCATCGAAGAAAATGAATCAAATGATCCTTTTGGTAACGCATATAAAATTTTCAAAAAGCTCAAATCTTCAAACAAGCAAAAAGGACTTCCCATAATAGACAACAATCAAGAATCAGAAAAAGAAAAACGCATTACAGACATAATAAATGTATTAATTGCAGATGACAGAATTGATCAAGACAACCATCAACAAGAATTGGTTAGAAGTTACGAACCTTTTCTAAGGAATTCAAGCGCTATCCATATTGATACCGAAGAAATAGAATATCTAATTGACAATAGCAATGTTAAAAAGTCACCAGGTCAAGATAATATCAGTAATAACATGATAAAATGCGCAAAGACTCTGATACTTCCGGTGCTACATTCGTTATTAAATAAATGTATTCAGATGGGATATTTTCCAAGGGAATGGAAAACGACAGTTTTAAAAATTCTAATGAAACCAAACAAATCTAACGTCGAATCAATAAAAAGCTATCGACCTATTTCGTTAACATCTAATCTGTCTAAGATCTACGAAAAGGTTATTAAAAAGAAAATTTATGAATATTATATGCAAAACAATTTATTAAGTCCCAAACAGCATGGATTCATCAAGTCAAAATCTACTATTACAGCCTTGAATAATATAATCGATATAATAATGGAACACAAAACCAAAGAACTGACAGCTCTGGTCACAATAGATATTGCGGGAGCCTTTGATAACGCATGGTGGCCTGCGATCTTAAAAATAATAGATGAAGATAACTTGCCGGAAAGTTTAATAAGGACTATTCAATCATATTTCAAATTGAGGAAAACGAAATTTACATATGAGAACTTAACAATAAATAAACAAATTACAAAGGGATGTCCGCAGGGTGGCCCGCTATCTCCACTACTATGGATAATATTACTAAACGATCTTTTGATCAAATATCAAGTTCCTAATAGTGAAGTGGTATGTTATGCGGATGATGTATCAATTATATGCTGGCACAACAATTGCAAAGACCTGAAATTAGTTATAGAAAAGGCATTAAATACGATTGATGTATGGTGTAAGAGTAACAAACTTGAAATAAGTCTAGAAAAAACTAATATACTTTATTTACATAACAAAGAAAAAATTCCAATCAAATTTAATAATGAAATAATCATACCAACTCTGAAGACCAAAATTTTAGGAATAATAATTGCAAATCACAGAAGAAGAAACAAAATAAATTTTACATACCACATAGAAGAAATAGTAAATCGTACAAAACGTTTTAAAAATTATCTCTTCTCAATTTGCGGGAAATCTTGGGGTTTAAGCACCCAGAAAAGGCTAACTTTATATAAATCCATTTTCAGACCAATACTTACATATGGAGCCGAAATTTGGTTCAAATATTTAAATAAAAAATGTTTACAAAAACTAAATTCAACCCAATATCAAATACTGACATGGTGTATACAAGCCTATAAATCCACATCATATAGCTGTGTTCATAGTTTGGCCAACATTCCTTTGATATCAGACTTTATCGAATCCAGAATCATGATATCTGATCTGAGAAACTTATCCCCAGATGATCAACAAATTTATGACCCATTTATTCCAGGAATTATAGATACCTTTCTCAAATCAAGAATGAATGTTCTGAAAAACGAAGCAAATAATACTTTCTTAAGCTTTTTTCCCCAAGAAATCCCTAAATACTTTCGTCCAAATTTTTATAATACTCAATTTGTTACAAACCACGGAAATTTCAAAAGTTTTCTAAATAGAATAAAGGCAGTGGAGGATTCAAGTTGCTTTTGTGGTATGGAGGAACAAACTTCAAGACATCTACTGATCGATTGCCCAGCATTTCAAGATTATAGAATGAAGAATGAACTAGTTGTTTATAATTTAAACGATTTGATTTCCGATAAAAAATCATATCTAAAGTTCAATTCATTTTGTAAATACATTCTAAAATTTCTACAAAATCTGAATTTCTAATGTTTTTATTCGTTGAATAATGTAGATGGCTTATGTAAACAAACTTCTCTCTTTGTTTGGCGCAAGTATCCCTTGCGGGATATAGCGCTTTGGAAATAAAATAATTGTAATAATTGTAATTGTCCTAGAAGTAGGGATAGTCGGTGTTGGGGAGCTTTCGCCAAATTGATTCTGTTTTCAATGTGTTTTTTGAAGGTTAGGTGCTCGTCTAGGGTCATCCCTAAGTATCGGATATTCTCTTTCCATTTAATATTGTCTTTGAAGACGAAGAGTTTGTGCGAAGGTTTCTTAATTTTATCTTTTTTTATGGAGAAAATTATTGCTTCACTTTTTTGGGGGTTCATTGTGACTCACCATTTTTTACACCTAAATCGTGGAAAAGATACAGGCCTCTTGGAGTTTCATGTGGAGTCTGTCGAAGGTGTATGTCGAGGCCAAAATGGCGGTATCATTGGCAAATAGGTGTAAAGAGGTGTCTTCAATACAGGGGAAGTCGTCTATATATATATGTCGAATAAGTTTGGTCCTGTGACTGATCCTTGAGGGACCCCAGCAAGGATGTTCCTAGCTGTTGACAGTTTGTCTTTGACTTGTACCTTGAATGTTCTATTTGTTAAAAAGTTTTGCGTTATTTTTATGATGTCTCCAGGAAGGTGCTTTTTGCCCATTTTGTAGAGAGGAGCCTCATGCCAGACTTTGTCGAACGCTTTGGCGATATCGAAGAACACGGCTCCTGTTATTTGGCCTAGGCCCATGGCTTTTCTTATTTTTTCAGTGACAACAACTAGCTGGTGCTATGTTGAGTGCTTGGCTTGGTAGCCAAATTGTTCAGGTCTGAGTGGATTCTTTTCTTCGAGATGTTTAGATGGCAGGTAGCAGTGAGATGAGCCTGTAGCTTGTTGGTTCATGCATGGATTTCCCTTTTTTAATTATGAGAAAGATAATGGACGTTTTCCATCTGTCAGGGAAGTGGGCAAGCTGCAGTGATGCGTTAAAGATTTCGGTTATTGATGCTAGTATGTGATTAGGGAGCAGTTTGAGAGCTTCATTAGGCAATTCGTCGATTCCGGGAGCTTTTTTATTTGGTAGATATTCAGTAATCGCTTTTATTTCACCAATGTTTGTTGGTTCTAGTCCTGTTTCTTTGTTTTTTTTTCATATATGAATTCACACATTTGATGTATGTGCGAGTAGGTTTGGAGTAGGATGTATAGGGATTGGGGGTGAACTGTTTTTCAAAGTTGTTGGCAAATGATTCAGCTGCTTCTTCTGTGGTTAGTGTCTGCCCATTGTTTGTCTTCAATGTTATTTCTTGTTTTTCAGAGTTGGATAATCGTTTGATGGCTTTCCATATGGTTTGGGCCGTGACTTTCAAGTTTTTCATAAAGTAGTCCCAGCTAGTGTTATCGTGCTCTCTTGTAAGTTTCTGTGATTCTCTCCGGGCCATCATGTAGGCTGATTTATCTCGGGGTTCACAGATTTAAAATTTTTTTTTCTTAATCTGTTGGTGGATCGTATTTTTTCTTTATTGTATGGTGGATATCTTCGTTCTAATTCCGGGTCCTTATACAGTCTACTCTCGTTATAACGCCACCATCCGGATTTTGCAAAAAAGCGGCGTAAGGCGAGGGTGGCGTTGTATCGAACACGTTTAAAATGTGAAATTTAAAGATACAATAAATTATTTATAACAATTACTAATAAAAACTTATACTTTAAGTCAATATATAGAATGCAAAACAGGCATTAATTAATTAATATGATAAATAGAAAGCATTAATTTATTATTTATTCATAAAAAGTAATTACATTTTCTTGAAGAAGTCTGTGATCACAACTTGTCTTTTCTCTCCCTCACTTATGGCATAGACACGGCGTAACAAATCCGCAGATAGATTGACGTCGTCAGATGTTGCTCTCTTGGAGTGCTCAAGAAACAACAAAACTGTCTCAGCAGCTGTTCTGGCTTCCCTTAACGATGGTAGGCGCTGGGTCACTGTTGTATCATCATCCTCACCAAGTTCTTCTTACGCTGTAACAGTGGACACTAGCAAATTGTCATCTGTTAGCTTCATTTCCGCCTCCTGGGAATCATCAACCAGTTGAAACTCCCTTTTCAGTCATCAAATTCTCTGGTGTAATAGCGAAGATGTCGCGAATGCGATCAAGCAGATTTCCATAATTAAGAGGCTCAACTGCAGCAGTAGAAGTGAAGCGAATGCCTGTGTGATTCCAGCAGTTGCTGATGGAATCAGGGCTCACAGAATCCCAAGCCATTTTACAATAGCGCACAGCGTAATCCAGACGTAATTCTGTGGGTAGATGGGCATCCGCCAATTCCACCATTTTCTGGAGTTGAAGCTTGCGATATTGAGCCTTGAAACTTTTGATGATGCCACTATCCAGGGGTTGCAGACTGGCAGTCATATTTGGTGGAAGGAAGTGTATCTTTATGTTGCTGAGACCATCATTAGGGACGCAGTGAGACGTAGCGTTATCTAACAACAGTAGGATACGACGTCCTTCAGAGACAAGCTGCTCGTTGAACTGCAGTAGCCATTCTTGAAAGATGCTAGAGGTCATCCATGCTTTGCTGTTAGATGTGTAAGTGCAGTAGAAGTGTGGACTAAAGTTTCTGAAGCATCGAGGCTTTGCCGATTTTCCAATAATCAGCAATCGCCGCTTGTCTGTTCCAGTAGAGTTGCAGCACAGTAGAACAGTGATTCGCTGCTTCATCTTTTTGACACCACGGCAGTTTTCATCTTTGTGAGCAAGTGTTCGGTCAGGAATGAGCTGAAAAAATAATCCTGTTTCGTCTGCATTGTATATGTTGGCTGGGTCATATCCGGAGTTCGCCAGCATACTGTTCAAATTTGTAAGGTGTTCATCAATGATAGCTGGAGAAATCGATGCGCCTTCCCCACAGAGCCGTCGATGCGAAATATGGAATCTCCCTTTAAATCGCTGCAGCCAACCACTGCTGTACGCGAAATTTTCTGGTACGGCCAACTGCTCGCCAAGTTTTTTTGCCTTTTCTCTTAGGAGGTCATCAGTAATAATAATATTATTGGCACGCTTTTGAGTAAACCAGTTGAAGGAGCGTCTTCCAAGTCACTAAATTATCCGACTCTTTGTCTCTTTAAAGAACCAACAGTATAATTTTCCCACTTCTCAGCCTGAGTGAGAATATCACGGACAGTTGTTCGTGGAAGTGAGAAACGCTCTCCAATCTCATTCTTCGACATCGTAGGGTTATTTCTTGCCAACTGGCATATCTCCTTCTTCTTTTCAATGGTGATCGACTCACGTTTACGCTTTTGAGAACTCATGATACGACAATAAAGTTGTTGTGTTGACGTTAGCAAAGGATGAAGCGACTGTGTATGTCCCAGGCACAAGCAGGAAAAGGGTCTGCTGGCTGTTCACACAATCTGTTATCTGTTGTGTCAATAGCAAACAAAGTCCGGCGCCGTTGGCGTAAAAAATGCAGACAGGAAAGGGGGAGCGGGGGGGGGGGGGGGGACGTTGTGAGCGGCGCTATAACGAGTGGTTTTTGCTACTTGGGATACGAAAAATCAGCGGCGGAAGGCGAACAGCGAGGGAGTGGCGGTATATCGAGAAAAATACATTGATGTCGATTGGGACAAAACGAAAAAGCGGCGTAAGGCGAGGGTGGCGTTATATCGAGTGGCGTTATAACGAGAGTAGACTGTATTTTGTTGATTCTCTCAAATTTTGCACCATTTGTTCTTCAATGTATGTAATGGCCTCGTCTATTTTTAAAGATGTGTCTAGGATCAGTTCAGGAGGTTCAGCGATTTCCATTTTGTACTTGAAAAGGGCCCAATCTGTAATTTTGATTTTTGTATTTGAGTAGGAGATTTTGAAATCCTGTAGCACTAGTAGTACTGAAAGATGATCAGAGGTTAGTTCGTGCAGGACATTTACATCTAATGGTGTCTACAACATTCTTCATAATATTGGCTATTATTGTGGGGTCACTGAGAGCCTTTTTGATAGCACTCTCTAGTTGGTTGACCTTAGTCGCTGTAGGAGGATTGGGACATTCTTTATTGACATATGGAGTTTTGTTCTTGTTTTGAGTGGGTTGGGGAATTTCAGAAGGGTTTGGACCTCTAGGGATGGATTTTTCTTTTTCTGTATTGGGGTTTGGTTTCTTATTATTTTGGGTTTGGGGCACTCATATCTTTCTGTATAGTGGGCAACCACGCCAACTTGCTGTATGCTGTCCCTGGCAGTTTGCACATTTAGGTGGGACTTCTTTTTCTTTGGTGCATTCGGATGTGAAATGATTTTCTCCACATTTTACACATTTGGGAGTTTCCCTACATTCAAACTGGGAATGTCCAAAGTTTTGGCGCCTGTGGCATTGTCCGGGGCCTTTAGGAGCCCTATAAGCCTCGACTTTGCACTTCATGTCACAGAGATCTGTGATATTATATATTTCTTTATTCTTTGCCCTCTTAGGAAAGGTTACCTGGATTAGTGGGAGCTCCTCCTTTGTTCCTGATTTTCGTAGTCTTACAAGTTTGGACGTCTCAAATCCCTTGTTTTCCAGATCCTCTTGTATTTCGGGGATGGTGATACAGCGGTCGAGACCTCTGACGACAACTAAGGCTCTTTTCGTCGTCTAAGATCTTGAAGTGGAAGGTGTAGTGGCGATCTTCCAACCACTTGGTAGCTGTCCGGTAGTCTGATATTGTGTGAGTCTGAGCGTTGATGTGTCGGCCTGATGTGTAAAATTCTGGCTTTTGTTTTGTACAATTAACAAGACCAACTCTAAGGCCTGACCATTCCTTTACCCCGCTTATTTTAATTGGTGGTATTCTGATCTTGGGGTTAGGGGTGGGGTTGTGGGTCCGTTATTCAATGTTTGTTAAGTTTCTTTGATAGGTTCAAGTTTTTATGGTTTTGTTCATGATTTGGCATTTTCTCTGGTGTCACTTCAATTTCCATTTCGACTGTTTCTGCTTCATGAGGTTTTTCAGGCTGTTTTTTTTTTGTAATGTTGGTTCAGGATTACCTTGTGACCCTTGGCTGGAGCACCAGGTTGTTATTTGCATTGTTGTTTCTTTTGCGGCTACTGGTGATTTTTCTCTTGGGCGCTTCGCGGGAACTTTTGTAATATCGTGTTCTTCTGGGTAGTTTGAGTGCAGTTCCCTTTCGTAAAAGTCAATAAAATTTATTAGCTCGGCAAAGGTGGTAAATCTTTCATAAACTAAAACTTCTTCTACCAGGATTTAATTGAACTAGTTAAGAGGTGACCTTTGCTACAAGAATTTTTGCCTTGTTACCTTGAGCAGCTGCTTAAAGCAAATTTTTGTTAATGTATTAATTAAATTTTCCCTTTAGTTTCATATATTTATTTATTTTCTAAAGGATGATATAACTCTATCTCACATCTTTTTCCTCAGCATTTTTCTCTTCCATTTGATATATTTCATTTAAATATTACCCCTTCTCTTTTTTTATTTGACTTTTTTTCCATTCCCCCTGTGTCAACTAATGTCTATGAGGGAGATGATCTTGCAGAATGTAAAAATTAACTAAAATATAACTCAAAACGATATATCAATCGGAATAATTGCAAAAAGTTTATTTTGGCCTGATGATGAGCTTGAAAGCTTGCCATTTTTATTGAATAAAGAAACGTTTTGAAATTATTCCGATTTTGATATATAATTTTAAATCCTTTGCAATTATTTCACAGTCTAAAATATAACTTCTTTAATTCAAGACTCACTATAATTCAACCATTTTTTTTGGTACCCCAATCAATTTAATTATTTTGTTGTTGTTGTTCTTGTTTCTTATCCCCTTGTGTAAAGTTTACACGGATTCCATGAGTTCATGCTCCTCGAGCTGTTTTATGATGAGCAGCAGCCTCTCTTAAAGGTCCTGTTTAGTGCATCTAATGCAAGCCAAAATGTGTTCTGGAGCTGCAGGTACCAAACTACATTTTGGGCAAGTGGGATAAATTTTGTTATTATTTTCTATCTTCAATGGCTTGAGATGGCCTGTTCTAAATCTTGTTAGTGTTGTTTGATGCTGTCTATTTCTGATGTTCAGAGCTCCTCCTGGGTTCACTCCACTGTACCAACTGTGCTTAGGTGGGATCCTCCAGTTCTTGTTTATTTTTGTTTTGGCTACTGTTTCTATTTCTCTTAAAGTAAGTTTATTTTTCTGTGGCAAGGGTTCTTTTGTGCCTTTTTTCGCTAGCACATCAGCAGCTTCATTTCCTTCAATGCCAATGTGTGAGGGTATCCATTGAAGGTGAATTTGTGAGGTTTTTGAGAGTTTTTGAAGATAACCAATTATGTTCCTGCTTACTTTGTCTAAAGTTCTCCTGTGTGACTCAAGTGTTGTATGGCACTTCTACTACCAGTAAGAATCCAGATATCTTGATAATTAGTATTTCTGATGGATTTTTTAAGGCTTCATAGATGGCTATAAGTTCTGATGTGAAGACTGAGCAAAAATCTGGGTTTCTTCTGTTCATTTTTCTCAATGCCATTTGTGGTTTTGATGAGACAGCCACTGCCAGTGTGTCCCAACTCGTCTCTGCTACCATCGGTATAGATAGTTATAGCATTTTTAGGAATTTTATTAATTATTTCTAATGATAATTGTTTTGAGTATTCTGGATTTTGGTATTGTTTGTTGGTGGGTTCATTTAAAGTGGCATTAAAAATAACATTTTGTAATGGTTCGCATTGAGATATTTTTTCTGCTAAATAATTTTTTTCCACTTTATATTTTAAAAATCCATTTCTTTTGGCCAGGTGGAGAGGGCCTTCTTTTTTGAGTCTTATATTGGATTTCCAATTAAGTATGTAATTGGAAGTTCTGTGTTTGTTTCTATAACTCTTGATTTTATTTATATATTTTGGCAGATTGTAGTTTCTTCTATCCTTTAAGGGCATAATGTCTGCTTCGTAAAGTACAATATCATTAGGGCAGGTATTTCGAAGACCTGTAATAATTCTAGCTGCACTTAGTTTTATCCTTTCCAGTGATTTTAGATTTGTTTCAGATGCTGTACCATAGATTTGATATCCATATTCCAAGATAGGTATAATTAGAGATGTGTAAGTTAATTTTAGTGTGGTTGCATCAGCTCCCCACTCTCTTCCTGAAATATATTTCAGGATTTTTTGTCGGTCTCTTCCTTTTCTAATAACTTCTTCAATATGTTTACTGGAATTAATTTCTGGATCCAGGGTGTAGCCGAGATATTTAGGATGTCTATTATATTGTAATTGTTCTTTCAGAATAATTTTTGGTCTTACTTTGTATAGTTTCTTATCGGTAGTAAAAAGACAGGTTTAGATTTTTGGGGGTTAAATTATAATTTATGTTTATTAGCAAATTTTTCTAGGTGGAAAAGAGTCTTGTTCAAATCCCTTTCAGCTTTTTTCCAGTTAGTGTTGCTGCTCCGTAGAATAATGTCATCAGTGAAAAGTCCAATATTGGTTTTATGTGAAATTTTTTTCTTCTATGCCCGCAATAAATAGGGTGAAGAGAGTTGGGCTAAGGACTGATCCTTCTGGTAATCCTTGGTACAATTTGAAGGTTTTAGATAGAGTGCCATTATATTTGACCCTGATGCATCTATTTTTAAGGAAATCATTTATCCAAGTGATAGCTTTTCCATCAATTTTGAAATGTTTGTATAATTTTGTAATCAACTTGTTTTTCCATACCTTATCAAAAGCTTGTGTAAGATCTAAAAAAGCAGCTATGGTGTGGTTAGTTGGTTTTCTGTTTTGTGCATCTTTTACCTTTTGTGTGAAAAATAAAGAGTTGGTCTATTGTCCCATGTCCTTTCCTAAATCCATATTGTTCTTCTGGTAAGAGATTTCTTGTGTCGAGATGGTAGGTGAGTCGTCTGAGTATAGTCTTGGAGTGTTGTAAAAGTGCCAATCCTTGGCTGTTCCAGGACCTGGCAGAAGACAAACTGCGGGAGCTGGAGAGACAGCTCTACGTCCAGTTCTACACCAGTCCCAACAAGTTCACCTCCACCTTCAAACATCTCTTGTCTCAAGCTGAGAATGAACGGCAACTTATCAATGCTTTTTCCAACTGATGACATCTTTTAGTGTTGAATGTTAATACCCCCCTATACATATATATCTAGTATTTTTAATATAATTTAAATGTTTGTGTATTATTATTATATATATATACTTCACACAGCTTTTCTATATATAAAGAATAGTTGTTTATTTTCATAATCACTGAAAGCTGGAATGCTTATAAATAAATTATATTTTTTTGATTATGTATTTTTTTTTTAATATTCAAATTATTAGTTTAGTACTATGACAATTATTGAAACTGAGTGCTACTATGAACCAAACAAGGTAATTTGATATTTTTGAAGGCTGGTGCAACTATAAAATACTAATTAGATGATAAGCATATGCATTTTTTTAATACAGTAGAACCTCCATGAGAGGACACTCGCACTAGAGGACACCTCTCTACAAAGGACAATTTTCATCAGCAAAATTACCATTTTTACAATTTCGTAACTCTCTGGTAAGAGGATACCTCTCTCTAAAGGACACTTTGGCTCTGTAATTAGGTGTCCTTTACAGGGACGTTCTACTGTATACATATACTTGAACTAAAATAGAGTTAAATATAAAAAAAATCCTTTAAAATTGGCTGAAATTGCTGGCTGGAAAATGCTCAATACAAGGGTAGTTTAATAAGTACCTGTTTTTAGAGACGGCGTTGCTAAAGCAAGTTTTTGTTGTTACCACCATGCATGGCATACTTTCAACGAGCATGTGCCAAGTTTCATTTGTTGGATTTTTTGATTTGGCAGCCATCAGTAAGTCATCCCACAATGTAGCTGAAGAAAGTGCAGTGTTGTTCAGTTTTGGCTTTTGAATGGGAAACTGTATAGAGAATTAAAGATACCAATCATTCTCCATTTAGGACTACAGTTAGAAAAACAGTTAAACCTTTCTATAGCGCCCCCTCTAAATAGCGCCTTCCTCTCTATAGCGCCCGATTTTAAAACATTAAAATGTAAAAATTTTATATTAAAAGTGACCTGTCTATAGCACCCTATTTTGGCGAGTGCCAAGAGGGGGCGCTATAGACAGGTTTATCTGTAGTTTAAACCAATTGATAAGAGATCTAACACACATCAGTATTTGATGTGGATCGCCCTGCAGATGTACAGGAGATCAAAAGAAACTGTTGATCTGTTTTGTTTAAAGATAATATATAAGTGATATATTATTACTTTACTCTGTTTTGATTCGAAACGAATCGAACATTTTTATCATCATCTTGTAGACAAAATGTTTGTTATATAATGAGCACGTGTGCAAGAATTGTAAAAAGAATAAAATAATTATAGTAGCATAAAAATGGTGTATCTTTCATTCATCTTTAAATATATCTAAATATATATAAAGTAAAATTTCTTATAAAATAACTTTCACTATTAATATTCAACCTATAATAGAAATGTATCAAATGGCGACGAAGAATTAATGTAAGTATGGCCACCACTAATTCAAATTATCCAAGGTTTCGTGAAGGTGAAGATCTAAATTGTTATTCGGAACAATTAGAAGAATGTTTTAAATTGAACAAAACATTAGAAGCAGACAAAGTATCTGTGTTATTAACGTCTATTGATGTTAATGTTTATAAGACTTTGCGCGATTTGTTGGTACCCAGTAGGCCAAGTGACCTTAAATATAAAGATTTAGTAGAGGTTTTAACCAACCATTTATATCCAATAAAAAATAAGCACTATGAAAGATATTTATTTCACAAGATTGTACAAAAAGAAAATGAGCCTGTGGGAAAATTTGTTTTGAGGCTTAAATCTCAGGCAGGCAAGTGCAAATTTACTGACATAAATGAAATTTTGTGTGACCAATTTGTAAGTGGTTGCTACGATGAAGCTACGCTTAAAAGGCTGCTAAGTGAACCTTTTTTAACGTTTGATAGTGCAATAAATATTGCAAATTCTGTAGAGGCGCGCGCGCGCAGCGAAGTCACAAGTAAATTTGATGAAAAATCCTGGTCATGATATTGATAAGTTGAAAGCCAGATCTAATAATTTTATATTCCCATGTAAATACAATAATCCTTGCAAAATTTGTGGAAAGTCTAACCACGATACGAAGTTATGCAAATTTAAAAATGCTCAATGTTATATTTGCAATAAAAAAGGGCACATTGCATCAGTATGTTGGAATAAAAAATCGGCCCAAAATTCTGGAATGAATAAACCCAATCTGAATAAATTGAATACTATTCAGTGCGACACATTAGAAAACGCACCAAAAATATTGGTAAAGTTAAAATTGAAGATGCAGCCACTATAATGGAGGTTGACACTGGTGCAGACGTGTCTGTAGTTTCAAAGAAATTTTTTCGTACAAATCTCAAAAATGTCACTCTAGAGAAATACAGTGGACATTTGAAAAGTTTTTCGGGAAATTTGATTCCAGTTTTTGGAAAATGCTTGGTAAATGTTAGTTACAAAAACTATCAGGAAAAACTACCTCTAATTGCGACAGGCCAGTTTAATAACCAAACGCCGTTACTGGGTAGAAATTGGATAAGAATTTTAAAAGCTGATTGGCCCAATTGCGTTTTTGATATCTGTAATAGTATAAATATAATTTCAAATTTAGAACTGTTTTTAGAAGCATATAAAAGAGTATTTGAAAATAAAGATTTACCAATTCAGGGCATTGAAGGTTCAATATCATTGAGGCCAAATGCAAAGCCCAAATTTTTTAAATTTAGACCAGTACCCTTTTCCATTAAAGAGAAGATAGACAAAGAACTGTTGGACACCAGCGCTGCCCCTCAAGTATAACACGTGACCGGAAGGATGACGTCGCCTCCCCCCCCTCCTACTGACTGTAAAGTTTAGCGTAACGACGCTGTTGCTTGTTTACCTTCTACGGAGGATGTAACCTCTTTGTTTCCTCTCTTTCCTTTTTTAATCTTTATATAACCTATGCTTTAATAAATTAGTGCAAGGCTCTTGTCCTAAGTGTAACCAAGTACCTTGTCTACACCCCTACAAGAAAAGATTATGAGACTGATTGGAGCTGCCTGAAGCATTGAACGGTAAGCCTATTTTTTGTTCTCTCTCCCCCCCTTCAGTGGACGCCATCTTATAATGGAATCTAACGAAAGTTTAACGAAAATTACCAAGCTAAATGGATTAAACTATTCCTCATGGAGCTTCCAAATTAAGCTCATTCTGATGGACAATGACTTATGGTCAATTGTTGACCCAGGCGAAGTCAAACCCGAGGGAGGGGATGTTGGTCTAATCAACAAATTTAATACGAGGCAGAATAAGGCTTTAGCAAAGATATGTCTCTCTATTGGTGAGGAGCAGCAGAACCATATCAGACATCTAAATTCCCCCAAAGAAGTTTGGGATGAATTACAAAGACTTTATGCACCCAGGGATAGCAAACACAGAATTCTCCAACTGCGTCGAAAGTTGTACTCCCAGAAATTCTGTCAACATGCGAACATGAATGCCTATTTGGGAAGCATAAATCTAATAGTGAGTGAACTCACAGGTGTAGGGGATAAAATTGAAGACGGTGATCTAAGCATGCTAATTCTTTGTGGAATGCCCGAGGACTGGGATAATGTTATATCAACAATGTGTAACTTACCAGAGTCAGAGTTCACCAGTGCCAACATCAGACGTAAATTGTTAGCTGAGGCAGAGCGCCGGTATGCTACAACAAATGAAGGGATGGGTGCACTGTCAATCAGGAACTCTAACAAGAAACAATTCCCTCATGAACATCAAGGTTCTAAAACTGTTAGAAAATGTTTCGGATGTGGGAAAACAGGGCATATTGCACGGGACTGTTTCAAACTGAAAAAGAATAACGGTAAACAACAGGAAAAGGGAGCGATACATCAACATCACGAAGCAAAGAACTTGAATGTGATGTATAATGCAGCAGTTGTATCAGAAGAGGATACGTGGGTAATTGACTCAGGTGCCACGCATCATATGACTCCGAACAGAAGGTATTTTTCCACGTTGAATGACGAGAATGTAGGACAAGTGACCACCATTGATGGTACATCACATTCAAACATAGGAAGAGGTAATGCTCAAGTAGATCTGGACAACTTAGAAGCATAGTTGCTCAGAATGCAATGTTCGTACCTGGGACCAGACATGGTGTACTCTCTGTTCTACAAATTGTGGAAAATGGTCATGAGGTTATCTTCGACAAGAAGGGATGTCATATCTACGACAATGATCATAACTTGATGATCAGAGCAGAGAAGAGAGGAAGGCTCTATCTCGTCAGGACTGCTCCGTCCAGATTTCCAGAATCAGGAGAATGTTCAAATTCCATTGCTCAAACCAACAATTTTCGTAAATTCCCTCTAAATTTATGGCATCAGAGACTCATGCATATCAACTATGACACCATAGTAGACATGATGAAAAGAGAAGTTGTCATTGGTTTGAACTGTCAGGCTGGAAAACCTGATAAGTGCTCTGTTTGTATGATTGGAAAATCGACAAAAAGACCTTTCCTGAATTTGAGATCTACCAAGGAAACTCAGACACTAGCCCTTGTTCACTGTGATCTAATGGGACCGTTCAACATTGAGAGCTGGGGTGGATCAAGATTTGTCTTGACCATCATTGATGACGCATCAAGATATACAAGGGTATATTTCCTCAAAAGGAAGGGCGATACTCTAGAAAAATTCAAGGAATGGATGAAAGAAGCTGAAAATCAGACGGGATTTTCTCTCAAGAGGATCCGTACAGATAACGGACTAGAGTTCTGTTCATCTCCTTGGGATATTTTCACGAAGGTCCATGGTATAGTACATGAACGCACCATGGTCTACACACCTGAACAGAATGGTGTCGCCGAACGCATGAATAGGACTTTGCTGAACTTAGTGAGGAGTACTGTGAACAGTTGCAATCTGCCAACCGCCTCTTGGACAGAGCTCACCAACACAGCAGCATACTTGAGAAATCGTGTTACAAACAGACACAATGAAGAGAAAACGCCTTTTGAATTGTGGTTTGGAAAAAGACCTGCTCTGCAACATCTGAGAGCTATCGGCTGCAAAACCTTTGTTCATGTTCCAAAACAAAGAAGGAATTCGAAGCTTCAGCCAAGAGCCACTAAAGGAATTCTCGTGGGTTATTCTCTACAGGGACGAGGTTGGAGAATCTGGATTCCTGAAAAACGCCAAGAGGTGGAATCTAGAAATTGTGTATTCAAAGAAGAAATCCTCTATAAACAGCCCAAAAGAGAAAGGGATACTCTACCATCTGTCCATTTCTCCTCGAAAGAGGCCTCCTTTCAAGAAGAAAGTAATGCAGATCAACCAGTAGACCGAGAAACTGAAGAACTGATTGGAACTACAGGTGGAATAGATCAGCTATCTGAGACTCTCCCAGAGAACCTGAGAAGCCATCCTATTACACTCCGAAGTCATGGAAAGACGGCAGAATCTCCGGAAGAGGATAATAGTGGTGGACAGATAAATGCCACAAGTGCAGAGGACAATAACCCCACTTATGAAGAAGCCATGAACAGCCCTGAGGTAGTTAATTGGATAGAAGCCATTGAAGAAGAAAGGGAATCGCTCGAAAGACATGATGTATGGCAACTGCAGGAATTGCCGAAAGGTATCAAACCTTTAAAATGTAGATGGGTACTAAATAAGAAAATCAATGCAGTGGATGGTACCACTAGATACAAAGCACGTCTAGTCGCCAAAGGCTTCACTCAACGTAGAGGAATTGACTACAACGAAGTCTATACTCCTGTTTCCAGTTTTGAAACTATAAGGCTATTAACGGCGATAGCAACAGAAAAGGACTGGTTCATTGACCAATTCGACGTGAAGAGTTCTTATCTTCATGGGACACTCAATGAGACTATTTACATGGAACAACCTGAATGCTTCAAGAAACCAGGAGAAGAAAACTTGTTCTGAAAGCTTAAGAAATCAATCTATGGATTAAAACAGAGCGGAAGATGCTGGAATAAATTCTTAAACAAACAACTTCACGAAATAGGATTCCAACGTAACCCAATTGATCTGAGCATCTATGAAGTTGAACTTGAAGAAGGAAGGATCATTCTCTCAATCTATGTGGATGACATCTTAGCCATTTCAGAGAATCAAGCAGCGAGAAACAAATGCAGAGAACTCTTAAATTCCAGTTTTGAAGTGAAGTATCTAGGACCAATTTCTCATATGCTTGGAGTATCCTTCAAGAAATCAGAAGATGGAAGTATGACTCTTTCTCAAAGTAACTACATAGAAGAACTGCTTCAACGTTTCAGACTACAGGATGCAAAAGGTGTCTCGACTCCAATGGAAACCAATCTTGACCTGAGTGTAAGGAAAAATGGAAATTCCAATGAGCGGTTTCCATACTGTGAACTGATCGGAGGACTGTCATACCTTTCTCAGAGAACCAGGCCCGACATCGCCTACGCAGTCGGGATCCTATCCAGATACTGTAATAACTACACAAGAAAACACTGGGAAGCTGGGAAACGCATGCTGCGTTATCTGAAGAGCACCAAGGACTTTGGCATAACTTACCTTTGATTGCCTTTTCGGATGCAAGTTGGGCCTCAGACATTGTAGACCGAAAAGGAGTATCTGGACATCTCATCATTTTAGCTGGAGCACCAATAATTTGGAGAAGCACCAAACAAACAGTTACCGCTTTGAGTACTATGGAATCGGAATACATTGCACTGTCATCAGCTGTGAAGGACATCACATGGGTACGGAATCTGATGGAACAGCTGAAAATGTCAAGTTTGATTTGTGGAGAAAAAGTATTCTGCGACAACCAAGCTGCAATTTCCCATGCGGAAAATTACATCGACAAATCGAAAACTAGACATTTTGCCGTAAAGTACCATTTTGTTCGAGAAAAGATCTCAGAAGAAGCAATCGAACTTTTCTACACTCCGAGTGCTGAGAACCCTGCTGACTTCCTTACCAAGCCTCTTGCTAGAAGCCAGCATGAAAAGTACTGTAGAGCGCTGATGGACTATCGGAATAAATGTCCAGCTGAAGTTATTCCAGGAGGGGATATGTTGGACACCAGCACCGCCACTCAAGTATAACACGTGACCGGAAGGATGACGTCGCCCCCCCCCCCTCCTACTGACTGTAAAGTTTAGCCTAACGACGCTGTTGCTTGTTTACCTTCTACGGAGGATTGTTTTCTCTCTTTCCTTTTTTAATCTTTATATAACCTATGCTTTAATAAATTAGTTAGTGCAAGGCTCTTGTCCTAAGTGTAACCAAGTACCTTGTCTACACCCCTACAAGAAGAACTAGACAGACTTGAACAAAGTCAAATAATTGAAAAGGTTAATGCTAGTGATTTGTCTATGCCTTTAGTAACGGTAATAAAGTCAAATGGAGAACTACGTTTGTGTGGTGATTTTAAAAATACTTTGAATAATTGCATTGAAGATGAGAAATATACATTACCTACTATAGAAACTATGTTGGGAAATCTAGGAGGAAACAAGATTTTCACCAAATTGGAACTCTCCTCTGCATATCATCAAATTGAAATGGATGAAGCATAAAAAAATCTGCTAGTGGTATCTACCCATAGAGGACTTTACCGATATAATAGAATGCCTTTTGGTATCAGTCCAGCTTCAGCCATTTTTGAGAGGTGTATGGACAGCCTTTTTCATGATGTTCCCAACAGGGTGATATACTTAGATGATATTTTCATTGGTTCTAAAGATGAACAAGAACATTACAGAATTTTAAAAATGATCTTCGATAAATTGAAAGAGCTAAATTTCACCCTTAATAAAGAAAAATGCTTATTTTAAAAAAAATACATTTGTTTTCTAGGTCATATTATAAATGAAGATGGTGTTAAACCAGATTCAAAGAAATTGGAAGCATTAGAAAGGTGTAAAAAGTCTTTCGACAAAACATCATTGAAGAGTTTTCTAGGGATGTTGAGCTTCTATTCAAAATACAAACCTAATATGTCAACTTGGGCTGGTCCTCTTTATCAACTCCTAAAGAAGGACAATCGTTGGAAATGGTCTAGCCAATGCGAAAAGGCATTTCTTTTTTTTTTTTTTTACTTATCCTTTTAGTCTAAATTAGACAAGATCTTGGAGGTCGTGCTCGTAAAGAAGCTCAAGAACTCTTCTTGGTTCACTGTACAGGGATCTTTTGTCCTTTCCAATGCAATTTAGTAAATGTTGGGGAGTGGCCTCTTCGGTTTTGCACCTAGTGCACATGGGGAAGCTTTTGGCTCCCTCTTTATAGACTAGAGGGCGCAGGTGACCAGATTTCCATCTGGCCAACTGTGTCGATTCCCTTCTGTTTAGTTGGAGGGTCTGTTTTTTGGGGTTTTCTGCCTGGTACCAAGAATGATGGAAACTATCTTTATGGTTCCTTATTAGTTGTAGTTTCAGTTTATTGGTATGGTCCCTTGCTGAAAGATAGGTCTCGGAGTTCACCGCATCAGGATGTCCAGCTGCTCCTTCCTTAGCCAATCTGTCGGCCTCCTCATTTCCAGGGACTCCCACATGTGATGGAATCCATTGTAGACTTATTTTGGTATTTTTATTCAGTTTGTTGATTTCTGCAGCAATGTTTTTGAGGAGTCTGTCTTGTGAATAGTAGCAGTTTTTAATAGCAAAGATGGCGGCTTTTGAATCTGTATAAATTATTATGTTTTTAGTCTCGTTTTTCTCTACAAGTTTTAGAGCTTGTAGTATGGCTGTTAGTTCGGATCTGAAAACTGACAAGTTCTTTGGGTTTTTGATTCTTCTTTTTATTTCCATACTATCTTTAAGGATGAGAACTCCACTGCCAGAGGAGCCATTCTCCACCAGTGAGCCATCGGTGTATATTTGTATGGTCTCTTTGTCTGCTTTTTCAATCCTCTCCATAGCGAGGCTCCTGAGTAGTCCAGGGTGGTCGGCCCTTTTGGAGCATTCTTGCTCTAGATCCAGGTTGTAGGAGATTTCTGGTCTTTCTTTATATGGTGCATATTGGTTCTGGGCATTTCTATTTCTCGTGCTGTTTGGTAGTAGTTCCCGGTAGGCTAGGTGCATTGGGCTAAGTCTTTTGACTTAACTCTATCAAATTCCCAGGCGCTTATTCACTATTCAATGAAGCTTCCATTAACTTTAACCTGCGATGCATCTGCCTATGGCATAAGTGGGGTCTTGTGCCATATTGTGGAAGGGGAAGAGAAGCCAATCACCTTTGTTTCCAGAACATTGTCAAGTGCAGAAGCTAAATACTCTCAGACTGAGAAAGAAGCACTTACTATTGTGTTTGCAACTTCCAAACTGAGACAATACTTGTTTGGAAGAAAATTTGTGTTAAAGAGTGATCATAAAGCTTTAACGACTGTTTTTGGAAACAAAATACTTCTTCCGCCATTAATTGCTAATTGCTTGCATAGGTGGGCTTTAGAGTTGTCAAATTTCGATTTCGATATCTCTATATATATAAAAATGAATGTTTGTATGTTTGTCTGTTTGTTTGTTTGTTGGTTTGTATGTCCGGTATACAAATTCGCAGTAGTTCACTAATTCAAACCAAAATTTCCATACATAGGTAAAAAAATACGGGGAAGACGATAGGCTATTTAAAAAATATATATAAATCAATTATTAAAACTATATATTTTCAGTCAGAAAATGATGACGATATTGCTGTATTTGATTATCAGATACAAAATTATATCGGGAAAAATTCCAAAAGCAGAGACCACGGGTGAAACCAGTTCATTATTTTGTACGCAGGAACAAAATTCTAACAGAAAAACATTCATTCGAGCAGAAAACAAAAGCCAAATCATCTTTCTATAAAAATATCGCTTCTCAGACACAAAGTTTGGAGCGGGACATTTCACAAGAGTGACATCCACGGCGCCAATTTATAATTGTAACGAATAATATTTGAATAAAAACATTTAATCGGGTAAAACCCGGGCGTTGCCCAGGTCATTCGGTTAGTTAGATATACAAATTAGGATACCATGCTCTGTGCGGATGCATTTTCAAGACTTCCACTTGAGGAAATAAATTCAAGGGAAAACAACATTGATTTGGTGACACATGATATATCACTTTTAAATGTAACTCCATTGGACCACCTCATTATTGAAGAAGAAACCAATAAAGATATGGTTTTAAATAAGCTCAAGGAATATCTATTAGAAGACCCTCAGTTAGCAAAAAAGGATGAAACAATTAAACCTTTCCTTTCAAAATTGGAAAAATTTTCTATACTGCAGGGATGCATTTTTGTTGATTCTAGGGCAGTGATTCCGAGAACCTGTCAAGATCAAATGTTGAAGTTACTTCATCAAGGTCATATAGGAATCAATCGCATGAAATCTCTAGCCAGATCTTCGGTTTGGTGGCCAAAAATGGATAGTCAAATTGAAGAGTTTGTGAAGGAATGTTCTCCCTGTATGCATCATCAGACAGCTCCTCCTGCTGAGAACACACCTTGGCCCAGGACTAACCAACCATGGCAGCGAGTTCATGTTGACCATTTCTATTTCAGAGGTGATTGTTATTTATTGGTAGTAGATGCAAATTCAAATTGGGTTGAAGTATTCCCAGTTAGAGGTACTACTTCGCAAGAAAATATTAAGCTTCTACGGGAGTGTTTCGCCAGGTATGGATTACCGCAATGCTTAATGTCTGACAATGGCCCCCCCTTCAATTCGCTTGAATTTAAGGAGTTCTTACGGAAAAATAATGTATACCACTTAACCTCGCCAGCATATAACCCCTCGTCCAACGGAATTGCTGAAGTTTCGGTAAGAATAATAAAAAATCTCTGGAAAAGTCGTTAGAGGAATCTCCAAACTCAAATATGGACTGTATTTTACCAAATGTTCTGTTTAATTATAGAAATACCCCTACCTCTTTAGATAAGCCTCCTGTAGAACGTCTCCTAAGTTATGTGCCTAGAACATTTGTAAATTGTTTGAACTCTGAATTTATCCAGAGGACCTTTGGGTGGAATGAGTGTGGAAGGCGACATTTTCAAGTTGGAGATAAAGTGCTGTTTACAAGAGTAATACATAATAGTCGCAAATGGTTCAAGGCCCAGGTGATACGACGACTAGGTTACAATGTTTATCTAGTAAAGAACCTAAAAGGCACATTTAAGGTGCATGTCAATCAGATGAGGACAGGTTCAGATTCCAAATATGCTGAAGATTCTGATTGGACCTTGGACAACGCTGGAGCAGGACCTCACCGACTGGAACAAGACCCTCAAGTTTCCACGTCGTCACCTCCGCCTAGGAGATCTATCCGACCTCGACTGGAACAAGACCCTCAAGTTTCCACGTCACCTCCGCCTAGGAGATCAACCCGACCTCGATGCCCTCCTTGCCGGTTTTCTCCAACTATGTACGATATAAGGAAGGAGAAATGATCTGTTTTGTTTAAAGATAATATGTCAGTGGTATATTATTACTTTACTCTGTTTTGATTCGAAACGAATCGAACATTTTTATCATCATCTTGTAGACAACAAAATGTTTGTTATATAATGAGCACGTGTGCAAGAATTGTAAAAAGAATAAAATAATTATAGTAGCATAAAAATGGTGTATCTTTCATTTATCTTTAAATATATCTAAATATATATAAAGTGCAATTTCTTATAAAATAACTTTCACTATTAATATTCAACCTATAATAGGAATGTATCAACTGTAAACCTGATTCTCTACGATCTCTCAATGAATGAAAGAGCATGAAGTAGCAGAGGCTGAGGTGTGTCAATGCGAACGGTGTTTAATAATTTACATGAAAGGGATGCGATGGGTGCTGCAATTGCTCACAGTGGACAACAAGCAGTACAACTTTGAACTTTAAATCTATTTTTGTAGCAATTTAACCATTATCAATAGGATTTTTGTGTCAAGTTTTGACCATTGATGATACCTTATCATACCCAAAAACAAAACAGTATTTCTTCTGGGAATTCTGCTCCAAAAAAGAAGATGGTCCCATCCGCCGCAAAATTTATGTTAGCGAATTTTATATTACCAAAGACATCACTCTCATAGACTTTTATACTTAATAGTGCTAAAGTAATTACTTCGTCAAGAAATTGAAGGATACACAGCCACATTTGATCTATAAGATAAACCAATGCTATACATCAACACATTCATTCATAGTTATTGAATCCAACTTACAAATGGTTGTCACACCCCTATTCACCTGAACTGGCCCCTATGTGATTTTTACTTTTATTAAACATGAAGAAATGGATAGTAGAAAATAAATTGGCTCAAATGGGGAAGAAATTTTGAACAGAGGCGTATTTTGGAAGCCTCGACAATTCCTATTTATTAGAGGGTTGAAAAGATGACAGGGGGACACTGGAAGAAGGGGAGACTATGTTGAAAAATGAATATAATTTTTTGAAAATAAAATTTAGAACACAGGTATTTATTAAGTCTCTAAATCAAATTCATATATCTTTCAATAATCATATGTACAATATTAAGTTTATCATCAAAATAGAAGCAAAGTATAAAATAAAATTAACCATCCAACACTTGGAACAGCAAGGGCTGGCAAAAATGGTTTAGAGAAACCATCTCGCCAACCAGCCATTTCTCATAATTTTCCTGCATCTATTAAAACTGAACAGTGTAGTGAAAAGAGCTTATCAGGCACCTTAGGGGTCTGAAGATATTTTTAATTAATATGATCAATAAATTTCAATAAATATGATCAGAGATTGGACCACCTCATCACTGACGAATATTTCTGATCATTTGGCAATTCAATTTGAAATTCACTCAAAATTCAATCATATAAAAGACAAACATGGAAATTCAATGAAAAACACGCCAACTGGACAAATTTTTCCAAAAATCTCAAATATCAAGAATTTATCAAATTAAAGAACGAGGCAGATATGGTGGAAAATTGCATGGATATTGATAAAGTTAAGAAAAAGGCATCTCCTTATCATGCAACTGAAAGTTGCTGATGGCTTGCGCCATCTATCGGAATAAATATCAACTATTCTCGTTGATTTTTAATTATTCCAGAATTGGCCAAATATCCAATCTTGATTAATCAAGAAAAGCTAACCTCGGAAGCGTTTCGGGCTGTTGGCCCTCATCAGCGTGGTGCAAGCTGTATCTCAACGACCAAAAAATTGGTCATTAAAGCATCCTGAGAAATCATGAAACGGGTTGTTAAGGCCAGAATTGCGTGAGAACGCTACACAATGTGAAAAAAATAGTACAAATGTGATATTGTATTGGGATAAGGTGCATAAATTAAGAAAAAAGGTATCTCCTTATCGTGAAACTGAAAGTTGCTGATGGCTTGCGCCATCTATCGGAATAAATATCAACTATTCTCGTTGATTTTTAATTTTTCCAGAATTGGCCAAATACCCATTCTTGATTAATCAAGAAAAGCTAACCACGGACGTGTTTCGGGCTGTTGGCCCTCATCAGCGTGGTGCAAGCTGTACCTCAACGACCAAAAATCCGTGGTTAGCTTTCTTGATTAATCAAGAATGGGTATTTGGCCAATTCTGGAATAATTAAAAATCAACGAGAATAGTTGATATTTATTCCGTTAGATGGCGCAAGCCATCAGCAACTTTCAGTTGCACTATAAGGAGATGCCTTTTTCTTAATTTATGCACCTTATCCCAGTACAATATCACATTTGTACTATTTTTTCACATTGATAAAGTTGTGAACAAACTCACGGATAACATAATAGAGAAGCAGCTTACACATCATTAAAAGTAAAATTAAACAACTACACATACGATACAGGTATAAAATGGTGGAATAAGGAACTTGAGCAAATGAAAACACATTTTCATTATGTAAGAAACTTATTTTATCACAGTAAGACTATCGATGCAACAAGATTTAAACAAGTCAGAAACAAATTTTATAATATGATAAAGAAATCAAAGAGAAATAGTTTGAAAATTTTCATCGAAGAAAATGAATCAAATGATCCTTTTGGTAACGCATATAAAATTTTCAAAAAGCTCAAATCCTCAAACAAGCAAAAAGGACTTCCCATAATCGACAACAATCAAGAATCAGAAAAAGAAAAACGCATTACAGACCTTATAAATGTATTAATTGTTGATGACAGAATTGATCAAGACAACCATTTACAAGAATTGGTTAGAAGTTACGAACCTTTTCTAAGGAATTCAAGCGCTATCCATATTTATATTGAAGAAATATAATATCTAATTGACAATAGCAATGTTAAAAAGTCACCAGGTCAATATAATATCAGTAATAACATGATAAAATACGCAAAGACTCTGATACTTTTGCGCGGTGCTACATTCGTTATTAAATAAATATATTCAGATGGGATATTTTCCAAGGGAATGGAAAACGACAGTATTAAAAATTCTAATGAAACCAAACAAATCTAACTACGAATCAATAAAAAGCTATTGGCCTATTTCGTTAACATCTAATCTGTCTAAGATCTACGAATAATAATAACAAAATTTATCCCACTTGCCCAAAATGTAGTTTGGTACCTGCAGCTCCAGAACATATTTTGGCTTGCATACTAAACAGGACATTTGGGAGAGGCCGCTGCTCATCATAAAACAGCTCGAGGAGCATGAACTCATGGAATTTGTGTAATCTTTACACAAGGGGATAAGAAACAACGACAACAAGATCTACGAAAAAGTTATTAAAATAAAATTTATGAATATTATATGCAAAATAATTTATTAAGTCCCAAACAGCATGGATTCATCAACTATTACAGCCCTTAATAATATAATCAATAATCAATTGATTCTCGTATATGTTTTCTTACTATAATCAATATAATAATGGAACACAAAACCAAAGAACTGACAGCTCTGGTCACAATAGATATTGCGGGAGCCTTTGATAACGCAGATGGCCTGCGATTTAAAAAAGAATAGATGAAGATAATTTGCCAAAAAGTTTAATAAGGACTATTCAATCATATTTCAAATCGAGGAAAACAAAATTTACATATGAGAATTTAACAATAAATAAACAAATTACAAAGGGATGTCCGCAGGGTGGCCCGCTATCTCCACTACTATGGATAATATTACTAAACAATCTTTTGATCAAATATCTGTTGGGCCATTTTTCACAAAACGAACCCAACAATGATGTAAACATTTTACATCATATATGTACAGTGTCTTGTCGAAGTGTTTGCTGTCCAGATGGAGGACCTGGACTAGCTCTGGGCTTGTATCCCGAGGCCCGCTGCAGTAAGGCCCAGATGAAGGATGTACATATGTAATAATATGTATTATAACCAATCCCTTCCTTTATATGCAAGATGAAAGGTCTAAAATGTATTACCACATTGAAATTTAAATACATAGAGTAAATAAATTAAATATATACTCTAGATAGATTAGGTATTTTAAAGATAACAATACATTTTTTTAGAAGAAACACTAAATTAAAATCTCAGGGAATCGACCTGATATATTTTATTATTAATTTAAAATTAATTTTATTTCAAAGAATATTTTTTTAAATTTCATTTTCCGAATATATTCTACGAAATAAATACCTTTTCTTTTTACTCTGTAAAAAGAAGATAAAAAATTTTTGAGGCACGCGAGATTTGAAATTTTTGTCAGTTGGAGTCGAGTAGCCAAAGAGCGAGGGTGGAAAGGATCGGGCCGAGCGATGGATGGCAAGAATAGATAAAATGGTGAGTCAACTACCCTATAAATTTATTTTGTGGGCCAAAAGGCCCGTTTATAGAATAGAAATATCATATCACATTTAGTAAGTTATTTTTTTTTATAAGGTCGCAATCTCTACTATACAGTATATACCAAATTAAAAAAATTGGTTGTTTTTATTTATTTCGATGAAATTAGAAGTAAAGAACCATTTACAAAGAAAGGATCTTTTATCTTGCATATAATCTTCTCTTTGTCTCAAAATATAGATAGTTTTAGTTATAATAAAATTTCATATGTATTTCATTTTATCAATTTGTATTTTTTTTGTGTTTTATACCAGACTAGACATACAATGGTATCCTCCATGGTAAATTCTATCAATAGACAGTTACATATGCTCATATACATACATTATATAACTCATGTTAACATTCGCGTCAATTTCATTCCCTTAAAATTTCTACGTATGCATATATATACTGTTTAAACTTTAAAAAATGTGTTGATCTATACCCATCCCATTGGGAATCGAATCTGTGTTTGTGTGTATCATGCTTTGGTGTGTTTGCATTTTGGACAGGTTTCTAATGGTCTAACATATATGTAGATTCCCATAAAGTGTATCGGAATAAGGTGTATGTTATTCAAATCGTAGAGGTGACGTTTGTACATTCCATCATTATAGAAATTGACCCAACAATATTGTTGTATTAAGAATTTCTTTTCGCTAACCCACTTTGAGGTTTACCCTTGGTACCATGTTGTAATATGGAGGTTGGACTTTACATAGAAGGATTTGATATACTAAATAATTTTTTAAACTTGAAAGTGTGTTAATCAACAAACAACAAAAGCCTTTATTAGGCACACGTGCCATACAGGATTCTCCCGGTAGGACAAAATAAATAAATAAATAACAAATTAGCATCATAGTTATATACAAATATTGGGTATTGACCTCGACCAATTATCGAGTTGGATCCGGTGTCTGTGCTAAATATTTTGATTGAGCTGATTTCCAGTATTTATAAAAAGAGAATGCAAAGGGTCTGGATTTTACGACTTTTGCCATTAAAACATAAGGCGAATTGCTATTATAGCCGGTCTCTTGACGAAGAATTTCTCTCTCTTCTTCCATTGCCGTACAGTAAAACATGTAGTGTGGAAAATCGAGACTAAATTCACCGTTGCATAAGGTGCATTTTATGGTCTTAGTTTTCAAAAGTGAAACATGATTAATTCTCTGTACTGCAAAAAGGCTTCTTACTTGTGCAATGATTCTCTTTAAGGTTAGGGGGATATTGTAATTAAGATAGCATTCCATTGTAGGTGATGAATGAAAGTATTTATAGTGAGAGTAGAGCACTGATTTTCTTATTCTTACATAATCCAGCTGCAAGGACTGATGAAAGTGTGTTAATATAGGATTTGAATGAAATTCTCCATCCTATATATATTTAAGTGTTTATATTAATCGTATATTGTATTTTTTGTTTGTGTGTTTGCCGCGGCGAGTTTTTGGTGAGTTTAGTTTATCAATTAGTTATCAATACAACGTATTTCGACACGTACGAAATCCGACTTAACATTTGTATGTGTTATTTTAATTTTTTAATTTCACGTGTTAAAGAAATATTTAATGCTTTAGTGTGTGCGTTATTTTAATTCTAATTTCACGTGTTAAAGAAATATTTAATGCTTTAGTGTGTGCGTTATTTTAATTCTAATTTCACGTGTTAAAGAAATATTTAATGCTTTAGTGTGTGCGTTATTTTAATTCTAATTTCACGTGTTAAAGAAATATTTTCTTCCTTTTTATATAGATCTTGAAATATTGGGACATGAAGTTAGGCTTAAAACAGTGTTTTCCCACACTTCAGAGCTTCCCACAAAAATCCAAATTTAGAGCCCCTAGGGACGCGCTGGGGGAAAGTGGCCACATCTGTAGGGGATGAAAATAGATGGACTTGAGAAAAACAACACATGTGAAGACTCTAGGCGGGAATTTCTGAGAGCCAATAGGGTCAGTCGGTACCTGGCTTCCGAACCGAAAAGGTGGGTTTACTCCCTCTGCCTCTCGCGTCTGCGAGAGGGTTTCACTCTTAAAATGTTTTATCCTCTTTTAAACTTTTCTGCTATTTCTTTTAAAATGTATAGGCCATATAATTTTTTATTTAGATTATACCAAAGTATAATAATTTTTTATATATATTTTTAAATTTTTATTCGTCTGACAGTATTTCACTTGACATATTTAAGCACCTATTACTTATAATTTTTTTTTGATAATCCAATTGTTTATTATTATTTTTTTTATTTTTGTTATCCCGAGGATATTTAGTTTTACTAGGATAAGCATAATTTCGGAACTTTTCTACTATTTCCTTTCACGGGCCTATTAATTTTAAATTTTTATTTTTTTCTTGATAATCCAGTTGTTTATCTTGAAACCCCTTGTTATCACGAGGATCTTTAGTTTACTAAGATAAGCATATTTTCATTTTTTATTATATATATAATATATATATTTTATCAAATTATTTCTACAGTCATGCCCAATATAATCATTAAATGATACAGCAGTATTCATTTATTTATATATTTTACTAGCGTTTAATGAGTATACATTATTTTAACTTAACTTCCTTCACATCTAGACAAGCATATTTTCAATTTTTTTTATATTGTACGGATATGATATGCCTATAGACACTGGCATGAGGAGGTCACCTTTAAGTGTTATAAATGTGAAATTTATTTTTTTAAGTTTCCTAGATGAAATTTCAAACGATTCTACCCCCTTTCCTGAAACACCTTTCCTTGGATAAGGACAAATAAAGGCATCTTATTAGCATTTAATTACAATAAATAATTGCCAGCAGAAGGTCTGATCAGATGCCATGAAATTTAAGCCCGTATATATTTAGCCTATTCCTTTGCTATAATTTGGCACAGGTGTGGTTATTCGTTCAATGAGAATTCCCTAGAAATCATACAAGACGAGTTGAGTATTTGTTTCAACACTAACGGGAAAGGATTGCCTTGTCATGATATATGTATGAGTGTTTTGTTTCCCACTTGGCAAATACGCAAGGAGGAAAAGCAGAATGATTGTTTACAAAACAATTTGTTATCGTTTGGTTTTAATTGAATAGAATGTTTTATAATAGCTTAAAGAAACAAATGTACTTATCTTTGGTCAGGCAATTATCCCAAGCTTTACAAATGAATTTATTTTAATTTTCTTTACAATAAATATTTAAAGAATTTACAATAGATTTAAAGCCGCAGCTTAAAGGCATTGTTCTTTAGTGGCGAGCGTCCTAAGAATGTTCGAGAAGGTGGCGAGCTCCCTCTGGTGGTGCAGCTGGTGGCCTCCCATTGGTCAGCGATGACGTAGCTCTTCTTTCTCTCTCCGCCGCGCGCCGCCTTCTGCCACCTATGTTCAGAATAAAACTAAACATACTCCCCTCCTGTGGACGTAGTCCACACACAAGGCAAAAGAAAATGATCACATAGTGTAGAAAGTTTTTTTTTTTTTTTTTTGAAGAAGAATTAGAATGGCAGAAGTGCAATCTTCGAGATGGGTCTTATTAGATGATGTTATTTCTCTGTTTGAAGTTCCACAACTCGGACAATGCCATCCGCTCCAGGTGACACCTTGGTGATGCGGCCAAGGCTCCACTGCATTGAAGGCATAGGAATGTCTTTTACCAACGCCAAATCTCCAACCTTCAGGTTGGAAGAGGGTTTTTTCCATTTGGACCGTTGTTGCAGATTGTTTAGATATTCCCTGGACCATCTTTGCCAGAAAACATCTCTGGCCTTTTGAATTAATTTCCATCTAGTTAAGTAGTTGTCATTAGGGTGATAACTGGGCTCTGGGAGTGCTGTTAATGGTCTTCCAATCAAAAAATGTCCTGGAGTGAGAGGGTTGAAATCATTTGGATCCGAACTCATCGGATACAACGGGCGAGAATTCAAGCACGCTTCAATTTGACTTGTCAGAGTATTGAGTTCTTCAAAATTTAAAACAGCAGATTTTAAACACCTTAGGAGATGATACTTCAATGATTTAATTCCTGCTTCCCAAATGCCGCCGAAGTTTGGAGCAGATGGAGGTATAAAATGCCAAGTGATGTGTTCATTAGCGACATAATTTTGAATTGAAGAATCCTTTACAAGTTGATGTATATTATTCAAAATATTCTTAGCTCCTTTAAAGTTAGTAGCGTTGTCGGTGAAAATATCAGAGGATTTTCCTCGACGAGAGATGAATCTTCTAAAAGCAGCGAGGAAGGCAGGGGTTGACAGATCTGAAACTATCTCAAGGTGAATAGCCTTCGTTGAGAAAAAAATGGATAATGCTATATATGATTTTAATGTTACTTTTGTTCTTATGACATTAGGTTTAGTTATAAATGGTCCTGCGAAGTCTATTCCTGTTTTGCTAAAAGGGCTTTAGGGTATGATTCTATGGATAGGCAGATCTCCCATGATTTGTTTTGACACTTGGCGTTTCGTCTTGAAACATGTCATGCAACGATTAATGAGCTTTTTTACTAGAATTCTACCAGATGGAATCTAGTACTTTTGTCGGATGGCACACAGAGTTAATTGGAGACCAGAATGAAGTTGCTCTACGTGGAATTGTTGAACAATCAATTCTGTAACAAAATGGTTGTGAGGAAGAATTATTGGATGCTTCTAATTGAATTGCAGGTTGGATTTGCGCAGTCGACCTCCTACACGTAGAATTCCTGATGAATCAATAAATGGGTTTAAGGATAAATGTTTTGAGTTTGATGGTAGTACTTTGCTTTGGTTACAACATTGAATTTCAGTTTTAAATTCTGAACTTTGAATGATTTGAATAAGAGTTCGAATTGAATTATCGAGCTCATTAGAGGACAATTCTTTGTGTTTTATTTTGTCGCTGCTGTGTCTAGCATTGTGTATAAATCTTAGGAGCCATGCCGTAACTCTGCTCAGCTTCCTGAATGTTGAGAATTTAAAAATAAAGTCTAGAATAGGACAAGTAGTGAAATGAACAATCGGAACAGTCTTTCTTTTTTCATGACAAACTTCTTTTGGAAGTTCATATGTGATTGGTAGCGGATCTTGTAAACTTGAGTTTGATAGCCAATCAGGACCATTCCACCAAAGTGAATGGTTTACTAGTTCTGAAGAAGTTATACCTCTGGAGGCGCAATCTGCAGGATTATCCTTTGTAGACACATAGTACCAAGAAGATTGCAGAGTTGATCGCTGAATTTCTGCAATCCGTTTACCAATAAATGGTTTCCAATGTTTTGATTCAGATTTTATCCAACATAAAACAATCTGGGAATCTGTCCACAAATTACTCGGTCAATCTGCAACAGCAATGAGCTGCAAATGGAATCATATAAATTAGAAAGGAGAAGAGCAGCACAAAGCTCCAGACGAGGTATTGACGTTGCCTTCAAGGGAGCGACTTTTGTCTTGGCAGCAATCAATGTGACTTGAACATGACCAGATTTAAAACGATATTTCATATAAACAACTGATGAATATGCAGATTCGGAAGCATCACAAAATCCATGGAGTTCTAAAGAATGTATAAGTCCCTTGCAGGAAATATATCTAGGAATTTTAATATAATTTAGCATGGCCAAATCCATTTTCACTCTCCTCCAATGAGAACACAACGATTCAGACAAGGGATCATCCCAATCCAAATCCTGTTTCCACAAAGTTTGGAACAGAATCTTGAAGCTAATGATCACCGGTGATAACCATCCCAAAGGGTCATAAATTCGAGAAATGTCCGATAACAATTTTCTTTTAGAATATACGTCTTTTAGTGAATTGACTGTAATTGTGAAATTATCCGTGGATGGATTCCAATTTATTCCAAGAATCTTAACAGATGAATTATCTCCGATTTCATATGAATCATGTGCTTTCAGCGCTTCTGGTACCTCTGAAAGAACCTCAGGGACATTTGACATCCATTTTCTTATGCAAAAGCCACCAGATAAAAGGATTTTCCGGATATCATCAATGAGAACTTTTGCTTCTTCGATTGTTGTTGCGCCAGAAAGTAGGTCGTCTACATAAAAATCAGTTTTTAGGATTTTAGATGCCTCTGGGAACAGGAGTTCTTTGTCGGTGGCAAGTTGCATCAAGGTACGGATTGCAAGATATGGTGCACACGACATTCCATAAGTTACTGTGAGCAATCTATACTCCAATAAAGATTCCAATGGACTATTTCTCCAGAAGATTCTCTGAAAGTCGAGATAGAAGAGTTCACTTTTATCTGTCTGTACATTTTCTCAATATCTCCCGTAAAAGCTATAGGATTAGTACGAAACTTCACAAGGATATTGAAAATATCATGCTGTAATTTTGGTCCAGTATGAAGAAATTCATTTAAGGAGTAATTGTTGCTCGTTTTGCATGATGCATCAAACACTACTCTTAATTTAGTAGTGCTGCTCTGCTCACGCAGAACGCAATGGTGAGGTATATAATAGCACTTGTCTGATGGTTTGTCACGTTCGTTTTTCGGAATGAGCTCCATGTGGTTGAGAGAAAGGTATTCCATCATGAAATCCTTATATTGCTGAAGAAGATTCGAAGATTTGTGCAATTTTCTCTCAAGAGCAAGAAATCGTTTCATGGCATTATGACATGAGTCTCCGAGATTAGGCACAGATTTAAACGGTAGACCAACAGAATATCTTCCATCTGTTGATATGCAAAAGTTCTTGTCATAAATGTCCCCGCAACTCTTCTCCTCTTTAGTCAATGGAAGAGCGGCAGGAACCGATTCCAATTCAAAAAACTGTCGCAGATTATCATCTCCTTGGGATGTTGAGCATAATGAGATATAGTTGTTTCCAGTCTCAGAACTGGAAACATTTCCTGAAAGTATCCATCCTAACTTGGAACTACAGGCAGTGGGTCCTGGATGATTTTGGAATCGTAGTTTTCCTGTATATAAAAATGGGGCTAGGTCTGCACCAATTACTAAATCAATGGGACTTGTTTTATCAAAATTGGGATCTGCTAATAAAGTATTCTTAAGATGAGGCCAATTATCTCTATTTATCAGAAAATTAGGTAAATCAACAGTGATTTGATGGAGTATTATGGATGAAATTTTGAATATTCTATCAGAAAAATGAGGTTTAAATTGAAGAAAAGTCTCACTAGCAGACTGCTGTATTGGTTGGTTACCAATTCCAAAAACTGTGAGTTGGCTCTTTTTAACAGGAAGATTCAACTTTTCACGACAATTTTCTGTTATTAGACTTCTTTGAGAACCAGTATCAATCAAAGCTCTGCATGGATGAAACGATCCATTTTCTGCTCTCACTCTCACGATAGCAGTAGATAATAAGATTGTCTCATTGGGCTTTGTTGTATCACTGAGAAAACATGAAACGCTAGATTGGGCAATTGGGGCTTCAATTGAAGTCGTATTCAAAGGTTCGGGTTGGAAGGAATGCAAAAGAGTGTGATGTTTTTTTGTTGCATGATTTACAATGCATAGTGATTTTATACATGACGTTACTCTGTGGTTGGATCGCAAACAATTGAAACAAAGGTTATTGGTTTTGACTATGTTCCATCTTTCAAGGAGAGAACTTTTATGGAAATTGTCACATTTGAACATAG